>JARFIY010000001.1:23647500-24847500 GCA_036346155.1 Sinelater perroti
ATTTAAAATAATGTTACTAACCAACCAACATCCTATTGATCTATATGTTTTTTGCCTGTACCATCAAAACTATTAAAAAAATTACTTTTCAACCGGCCAAATAATAACATCATATCAATACACAGGATAGTAAACACAAATGCTTGGGAATATTTCTAGACTCAACGCAGGCCTGATCATATTTGGCATACAGGTCTGTTTTACAATAATGAAATCAATACATAATCACGACAATCAAAAAATCTATATGACTGACAGATACTATCAGATTAAATACAATAATTAAACATGAAGCAATATACTGACTGTTAAAGCTAATCCCAGAACGAATTAAAAACCTTTCGATTTCGATTTCAAATTTCTGAAAATTGAAATCGAATATCTAGATTATTCGACATAGAATTTCGACTTCATTTTCGAATTCAGCGTAAATTTCCTATAAGAATCACATTTAAAATCGTAATGTCGAAAATTTTGAAATTAAGTCGAATATCTCGAAAACTATTCGAGATAGAAACCTTTGTTTCGATTTTGAAAACTTCAGAAAATTTCCTATAAGAATCCATAAAATTTTAAAAATCCATAATTTTGTGACACCTGACAGACTGACTATAGTCACATTTTATAGAATTCAGTAATGAACTTTTTAAATTCGTTGAATATCTGACTACTAAAATCCACACTTGAGTCTCAAGATAGTGTTTTGAGCTGTTCTGTACTTAATATAAATAATTCTACCAGAATCTTAGTGTCCACATTCGCGGGCGATATGCATTATTAACGAAACCATTTTTATGAAAATCCGTACTTCAGCCAGTTTTTAAACCATTTGAAATAGTGGTTATAAAAGTTAATTTTCCAATTAATCACAGATATCAAAAACGTCTGTAATATGAATCTCAATTTTAGTCTTAAGGAATACACAAATTGTTAACAAGTTTTAGTAATTTCAATTTACTGACCATTCTTAACAGTAACGCTTTAACGGTTATTAAATTAATGGCTAGCTTATAATAACCAATATCAAACCAACTTGGACGTATGGGATCCAATTATAAGACTGCGTAAAACCGCCGAATACTAAAAATACGCAGAGCTTTCAGCGCAAGATGTTGAGAATCATAGTCGATACCTCTTAGTACATAAGCAACCAGACGTAACACGAAAATCTACGAATTTCTAATACAACTGACGAAATATATAATGTGGCCAAAAATACAACAAAAAATTACTAGGACACGAAAACACTCTAATCCAAGAACTCTCAGAAGGGCTGCAAATAATTAAAAAACTGAACCAATCTAATCAGATGAAAACGTCTAACTCACTTAACCAATTTACTTATTATTCTGCCTTTTTTAATGAGCATTTTGTAAATATGCAGTTTATTAAAAATTATAACAAGCTAAATTAGTTTATTTTATTATTTCACTTATGAACTTAAAAAGAATCTGGAAACAAATAATAATTATAGTTTCTTCGTGTATATAATATACATTATATACACGTACATATCCATATGTTATTTATATATGAATAATACATAACTTACTCGGCTTTATCGTATTTTCGACAAATTATTAGGTTTATAAAATGTTTATTTTCCACACACTCCTATCAAGGGTGTTAATAAACTTTGGTAAATATGAATTCTATAGTTGTCTAGTTCCTGTTTAAAGGGTAAGATAAATTGTTAACCAAGTTTTTAGTAATTTCATTTCTGATGCGTTGCCATTCTCTACGCAGTTAACCCTTTTATTTTATTAAACTGATTATGTAAAAATGGAGTTTTAGTTTGTGGTTGGCGCTTTTCGCCTTGAACATTTATATCGCGGCATGCGGACCTTTGATATCAGCTACGTTGCCGTCGCACAAAACGGCATGGGCTTTTGCTCAGCCGAGACATTCAACCGCAGCGCGCCGTACAGTCGTGTCTTCACCCGCAAGAAACATTTCGCATCCCCGCAAGCATTCACGCCGCAGCGGCAATATGTCTTAACCCGATACATTCACGCATATTCAACACCCCAAATATTCACGCACAAGGTCAATTTGGTCGTGGCTCAACATCCGCAGATACCAGATCCGCAACGCAGGTGGACCTTGGAATCGCCGACGAAGCCGAAGCCGATTCAGGTGAGCGATTCTGCAATTAATTGGTTGATATCGGTAGCCGCCCATTGCTTAACGCGACGGCCGTTTAAGGACGATTTTGGCCTTATCGGCTGACCTTCCACTACGGGCCGTACTACGTTTCCACACCGCACCACGAGGCTTTTACACGCCTGCCTCTCCATTTTATGGTCCTTACGAGCCGGATCGGTATCGTATCCACAACATCACGAGGCTATTTAGTGCTCTCAGTTTGCGTATGTTCTTTTGATTCTTGGCAGAGCAGCTGTTTGGACGCTTTTTCTTGTACTTGTTGTTATTTCAATTATTATCTCCTCTATTTCATCAACCACAGGTTCAAGCATCATTGGGATATCTAAGATGTTTGTCCAGGGTTTCCCAAAAGTTACTTCAGTTAACTATTTCATTGATTAACCTAGGTTTTTTTTTGGTCTATGGGAAGAGGTTGTAGTGAATCAGATTACGACCGGTAGATAGTATGAGTCAAGCTTAGTGTAAGCTATTGGGGATATATTTGGAGTAAATTTTTTTGTACAACTGTATCAAAAATATCTGCTAAGTAGTCTGTCCGCTAGGAGAAATAATTTGGTTTCCCCGGAGCCATTATCTGGAGAGCGTAGGCTATTGCAATAGTATTAAGCTTGTCTCCAGTTAGGTTGTTAGTTCTACAGTCCCATAGCATATTTTTAGAGTTTAAGTAGATAGGATTCTAAACTAGTAAATTTTTATATAGGTTAGTATCCAATAATTGTTTGTTAGGTTGTCGATAGAGACTAATAACTTTGACGTAGGTGTTGGCGACCGTCTCTAGATTAATTACATTAAAATTTGGTACTTCATATTGTATAATTTTTTGTTTTAAAAAATAGCTACATCCTAGGAAAGAAATTTTGCCACTTCGTCAGCTTGGTAGCAGTGGTAACTTGGTGCTTTAAAGTTGTCGAATGAAGTTAAGTGTGTTTTCGTAATGTATGCTACATATGTGTTGTGTCTTGTAAGAAAAATTGTAAATAGAATTTGTTGGAACTTAATGCCATTAGCATTTCAGTTTAGGGTATTTAAATAAATAAAAGTTTTTTGAGATTATGATCCATTTAGGAGGAAAGGTAACAAATTATTTAATAAGAAATGTTTGATTTGAGCTAGGTAGGGTTGTATTAGATGAAGAATTATAGTTAGGCTTATTTGAACTAGTAGTTCAGTATTTGAAGTATCCGCTGTTTGTTGCTAAGTTTCATTATTGAGAATGCTTGGTTAGTTTTTGTTGATGGGTTATTGCAAGTACGCTAATTGTTTTGAAAAAATTTATATCTTGAAAGTGTTTGCAACCTCTGAAGTTGGTTGGATGGTCAGCTCCACAGTTGACGCGGATAACAGAAGTATTTTTATTTTTATCGCAGTTGTATATATGACTGCCTGTACTGGCTGTAGGCCACAATAGTTTTTAGGGTGACCGTAGCGTTTATACCTATAGCACTCAGGCGTATCTCCTGTTGTTTTGCGTGGTTCACTCTTGATTAAAGAGTAGTACATGTTGTCGATTTTAAAAATTTCGTTCGTTTTCTCGTTGGCTGTTAGGCGTGCGGCACAAACTGGTATAGGGTATTTTTCTTTATTAAGTAGTGTTGTAATAGTAATTATTGGGGGATTTTTCATTTAGTTCCTGCTCCGATAAGGAAAATGATACGTTTCTAATAACTACTATTACCGGTTTTTTGTTTGGGTTTTTAAAAGTGTGGAATGCTGTCTTATTCGATAGATAGAATTTAGCTAACGTTTGATAATCGTTCTGCCATGAGAGATTAATTTTTAGTGAAAGTCCAATAAGGTTAGTAGTGAAATTCTTCTTAACGTGTTCTTTGGTATTAGAGATTATTTGTTAGTGATTAACTAGCCCGTGTAGAAATATTGCCAGTATTTTAATGTTTTTCTTATCTTATTACAGAGGCTGTTCCGTTATTATTTGTTGTTGAGTTGTCCACGGACGGATGAAGGTGTGCCGGCGGAGAGTATTTATTTTGTTCTACTAAAGATGTGGGTTTCCGTAAATACTTTTTTTAGATCGCTGATATGAGGTGACAGATAATCAGTGTTCCTCTTACTTGATGACATTGTTCTACCCCCTCAAGGGAACAGTAAATATAAGCTTGAGTATTTCAAACTTATAAAAATTATCTGAGATGATAACTTCATTATTGCAAAATTGTAAATACCTGTTGGCTGATAAAATACTTGTGTTATCACTGAAGTCACTGTTTGTAAATGCGCCTGCTCAAATGCAAACGCTCCCATTGAACTTTTTTCTATCAACTTGAAAACATATTCCACAAATGGAACTATGAAAAACCTCTTCTTTATTTTTTCCAAATATAAAAATTTAAGCTATATATTAACCAACGTTTAATTCTAACTTTATCTGATTTGTTTAGCATTTATTGTGTAAATCTTTACCTAGCTTTGGGCGAAAATAACTGCTAGTCACCAGTCACATACAAAAAATATAAAAATCTGACTATTATTAATAAATCAAGTTATATCTTAGATACCAAAGCAAATTTCTTGGTTTGTAAATGCTAATTCAAGTACATTTTTGCTAACGCTTTTTTAAATGCAAACCTACATTTTAATTTTATATAGATAATACTTCTAAATTTTATGTATGCCATAAACAGAAAACCACGAATGCGACTAATGTTGCCACATGTAGTCCTCAACTGCTTCTCTTTCTATACGAATTTTAATATTATTTTACAATAGCCGATGACTAAAAATATTGGTTTTACTTTCCTGTTCATTACATGTCCTTTAGTACATTCCGTTGAACCTTTAGAAATGTAAACTGGTGTTCCCTCAGATTTGAAACATTCTTTTGTTCCTTTCCAAATTGTTTCATCAGCAACAGTGTCGATACGTTGTTCTTTTACATATCTGTCATTTTTGAAACTCAATGATAAGTTTCTCTTTTACTTTTTATATTTATTTGAATAATTTCTTTCTTTATTATTTTTGCTTAAGAATAAAAAACAAATATTCATCATTTTTTATGCTACCCACAATTTTAAAAGTTTGTTATCAAATTCTAAATACTCTCTTTACGTTATCTTATTTATTTCTAATAAAATGCTATTTTTGGAATCTCTTAACATATTTGAAATAAATATTTCAACGCACGCACGTACACTTATAGTTTGAGAATAGTTCCTTTAGAACGTGTAACAAAGAAAAGCTTTCTGTTGCTCTTGTCACACTTAGATAACTCTTCTGTTGTACCGACTGTATAATTGTAAAAGAGTACATGTGGTAAATAATTGCGATATAATATTATATACCGAAAATGATAGGCAAAGGTTTAAAAATAGCTAATTTAAGATAAGCTTAGTATTAGCCGACTAACGAATGCCATAACACATTGGTGTAGTAAGATGCTCAATGCGTTTAAAAATGCAATATTTTACTTTTAATATAATCGTAACAGATGACAAAATCTTACGTAAAGGACAGCTTAAAATTGGTTTTATAATGGTAAGGGACTTATAGTTTTCTGTTTTCAACAGTGAGATGGCTATTATAAGGTACTAACAGTAAATTTTTTGGAATATGTCTTTGAGGGCAAATTCAAAGTCAAAACATTTATTATTCATTAAAATTAATGCCTAACATTTTTAAAACAATATATAAATATTTGATTTTAATTTGGATATATATTTATTACACAATTACTTTCATATCTTGTTCGCTTATATCTTGACAAAATATTGGGTACTAATAGCAGTCAGGTACAACTACAGCAGTGACAAGATAAAAGTATTTTGTTCTTTCTTTAATCGTAACCCTTTGTGCCTTATGGCGTTGGGTTTTTTAGTCATTTCTTGTATTCTGGTCTGTTGGTGGCTAGTTTCCTTAATTCTTGTTCCGTCTTTCCTCTATTTCTTCCAAGTTTGTAGATATAATCCATCCATTGCGTACGTGGTCGTCCCCTTCCTTTTTTCCCTTCTGGTCTTGCCTCCATAACTTGTTTTGTTATTCTTGTTTCGTCCATCCTATAGACATGTCCAAACCATTGCAGCTGTTTTTGCTCTATTAGTTTTTCTAGCGGTGTGATATCCAGTGTATCTCTAATTCTTGTGTTTCTGATCCGGTCCATCCTTATTTTTCCTGCTACTTTGTTTCTTTCATTGATTGTCCAGCTTTCTGATGCATATGTTAAGGTAGGTATAAAAACTTGTTTATATATATTTATTTTGGTCTTCTTTTCAATTTCTTTTTTCCCTACTATTGTGTCATTTATTTGGTAATATACGTTATTTGCTTTCGTGATTCTATTATTTATTTCATTATCTATCTTACCATCTTGACTTATTATAGTGCCCAGGTATTCGAATTTATTTACTTTTCCTAGTATTTTTCCATTACATTGTATATCTTCTTGGGCGTCTTCTTGGTCATCTTTACTTATATACATTATCTTACTCTTCTCTTCATTTATTGTCATATCCTGCTTTCAAGATAAAAGTATTTTAGCAAAATGCTTTTCATATTTTAAGCTACTTTGCAGTACAACTTCATAGTGGTTTAAAGGTTATGTTACATTCATGTATACGACGAAATCTTTTTCATAACGTTTACATAACATGTTTTAATATCCTAGCAGTTCAGATTATTTTGCAATATAGAAGAGAGGCTATCTTCACTAAATTACAATGTAAATATTTTGCAGTACTGTAACTTGTTTTTATAACTTGAAATTTTATAATTTTAGTGCACTTTACAGGGGTGGTATCAAAGCACAAATTATTTGGTTTAACGTAGACGGATATTAGTTGAATCATTTCAAATAGTACCTAAAAAATGGGCTCCTTCTTATCTGACACTAAAAAGCCTCGTTTACCCCCATAAACATTAAAAGTATTAGAGGAAAAATATTGTGCAAACCAGTAGAAGGTCATTTCACTAAAACTATAAAACATATTTCAAAAGTGTCGAAATTTGTTACAAGGACATATCCCTCAGAAAAGATAAAGAACCTTCGTGTATAAAAAAACAATTAAAAAATTATGTTTATTTTTACAAAAATAAAAAGTAATGATAAACCTCATCGCTTTCTCTAAATAAATGTTTGAATTGCCACTAAGATAATAGACATTTTCTATAGCGCCAGTGGTGCGTTTATTCTATCATTTCTATCTGAGGAATCTAAGATTTAGTGAGATATAAAAACGAAATTTACCCAATGGTTTGGCGATGAGCAATTTAAAATGCATATAAAAAATATATTCTTTAAGTGGCTTTACACTTTTAGAATTATTAATCATAAAGTGTTTACATTATAATCGAGAAAATGAAATTAAGGTACTGTGCATACCAACACAAAAATGCATATATGTGAATGTGAATGATTTGCTTTTAAACAAACAAAATTATCTTGCAACTAAGAGACAAAAAATTAAATGTACCCAAATTGAAGTACTATAATTAATAAATTTGATTTTCAAACATTTTGTTCTTAAGCTTATAATAGTAAAACAATCGTTGAAAACGTTGTCAAAGATTTGAAATGCACAGCTTATTTTCTTTTGGTTACTTGGCTATTATTAGAAAAGGGCTTTTACCTACGTAACAATTTTAGCAAGACTTTTCTAAACAAGCACCTACTCCAATATGTGTAACACCACACCAAAAGTCTCTTTCCTGCACTGTTTCCTCTAATGTAAAAAACAACTGGATATGCGAAAAAGTACAAGAAACATATCTCACGATATACGCTAATTTTAACTAAACAAAAATAAATAAGTGAAAAAAGTTGTTTTATTAAATATACATATATTAGTGCTACAAAATAAAAATAATTGTGGTACGCTTTTAATAAAAAGTAATAGTTACTAAACTCAAATGCTTAATAATAATTTATGTTTATCCGCCCACTACCAAATATAACGACGAGATAGTAAAGAGAACATATGAAGAAATTGGGAAAAAAATAAAATATATAAAAGTGAAAAAAAATTTAATAATTAAAAACTTGGAATGCAGTATAAGGAGAAAATCTAATGGTAGGCTAATTTATTTATGGCTAACGCACTTTTAAATTGCACCCACAAAAAATGCTTGTTGAAAATTCCCTTAAACAATAGTATACATCCAAAAGTTTACACGCAAGTGTAACAAAGATTTGGATATGAAATAAAAGAAACTGCAGGATTTATTGAGAGACCTGCAAATGCAAAAAGTTTCTTCCAGGTGCGTTCCACGAATGCTGACCGACGAACATAAGGCTGCGCGGTTGACAATGCCTCAGTACATGTTGATACGTAATACTCTCCGTTGCCGCTCATATTCCAATCGAGTCGCTGTTGCACCAGCGATTTTCCAGTAAGAAAAACACATAAAGAAGTGTGCTCAGCAACCATGTAATCATAGCGACGACGTTGTGAAAAATTTGTATGCTAGACGGATATTAGGTTGAGAAGTAACAGAAGTTTCAACTTTCTTGGGTAAGCACTTTTTCAAAAAAAAATTGAAGATCTTAGAACTTAAACACACCTCGTAAAACCTTGCACTGTTTTCGTGAAAATCACGGATTAAAAAACCATTTTAAATTTATATTTGTTAGACCAACTACAAGAAGTCATATAAATATGCCCTTAATCAGCAAGTACGACACGACGTCAAGCTAAATAACGTTTAAAATTACACTGAATTATGGTTCTAAGATTTGCCCCATTAGTTTTCAGATATTTTTGGTACTAATCCTGTATAAACACCTGAACTGCTAAATTTTACATATTTCTAGCAAGGGTTTAGCAAGTCTTACATATCTTACAATTTTGAGGATGTATCATTGATATTAGTTGACATAAAATATTAAAATGAGAATTTTAGAATATATAATATAAACATGGAATGGAGAAACTAAATTAAAATATATATTGTGCATTTTATATTGGAACACTTCTAATTATTTGTGTTAGTTATAGTTAGTTACAAGATTTTTTAAATTAATACTTATTAAATTATAAGTGACACTTAGAAATTGTTTTATCTGGTATTGTTAAATTTTAATCTAAAAAGTATTTTACCTATAACACTTATACCAACAGTGTGTGTTTTAATTTTTATTAAATTAACTCAATTTCTTTTAAAACAGCAGGTTACGTTCACGATCAGCTTAAAGATCTGTAGAAGGATTACATTTTTATCTCTCTGATTAAATTAGAAACGAGCACTACTAAAATAAAAACCAAACAAATTTTGCTGGTAGCATTTTCTACTCAAGAGAAATCAATTTTAAGTAGCTTTGCTTGTAAAGGAATAGCTATTTAATAGATCAAGGCTCCAGGGCGTTTTCGTGATAACTTAATTAATTGAACCTCACTAACATTGCACTAATTGTAATTTTATTTCATAGCATATGGATATTTTGAATAAACAATAGCCGTTATTAAAGTGAATTACATAAAGGCAGAACAAATGTTTATTTTAAAAGCTTAAACTAGGCACTTTTCTATTTCAAATCGTAAAAGTAGCAGTTAATTCTATTTTCTCGTTCTGTTTCAAACAATAAATTAACCGAACTAAATGCTGCGTGTTTTTTGTTTTGCGCAATCTTTCTAAGTTTACATTATAACAGGAAGCACTCCTTGGAACTTTAATATAAGGATAAATGCACTAGGAGTTGTATTAAATTACTTGCTTTGTAGGGTAGCATCAAGTTCGCTACGGAATTTAAAACCAATTAAATTAAAGCTAAGGAACAGCATTATTATTTTAAAAAGTCCATATTAAATTATTTTTCATCTGAGGGTTAGCGTTTTCTAGAAAAGAAATGGATAATTTAAAAACATTAGCAAAGTAAAACTTAAAATCAGTTAATTAAGCAGGTAATAAAAATCAATCGTTATCACCTATAAATAATAATTATAAAATACTTTAACAGTAAAATACAACTGAACCAAAAATTATTTTACATAAATATGATAACTATAAAATGATTTATGGGAATTAAAAATATTAAAGAAGGTTGATGTACATTTGACTGTTGTTTGCGGTCGACTGACACATATAATATCTTATTTTTTTCTTTTATTTTTTACATGTAATTAACGTGTAACAAATTTTGTGAAAATGTTCTTAATATGTGATCATATCACATAAATTATGTGGTCTAACACATATCTAGAAAACTTTTCATGTCATCCACCTTGAATACTTACAATAGTAAAATAAAAACTATAAATATATCTTATTAATATGCACATTATAATGTAAGATATACAAAAAATATAGAATTTAAGCTGCAACAAATAGATTTACACTAATTAATCAAATATAAACTAAAAGTAATTTTAAAATGTATTAAATTATATTTTTCGAACAAATATGTAATTTACTGATTTTGTTAATGTAAAATGAAAATGGTTGTGGAACTAGTTTATAGTCCTAAAGCGCGTTGACAGCAACACTGACATTTTAGTAGTTCAAATAATAATCACAGAGTAAGAAGTGTGTTCCATTGTATGTAGTTCAAAAGGAATCCTTATTTGTTTGACAAATTGGGGCAGTTGTATGAAACCAGGTATTGTTATAAATCAGGGTAACATCTCAGATTTTCTGAATACTGCTATAGTTTATTCCGACGTTGCAAGTATTTTCCTTAACCTTCAATCAGCAGTCATCCGTGAGGAGGTGGCGAACAGTACAATTATTCTCTTCCGTTACATTCACTGTGGTGAGAAACTGACGAGGGTACCCCTTACACTCATATCGTGATACAGAAGCTAAGTAAGATATCTTACAGGGGATTCTTCTTTAGGTTTTTCTATTTACAACACCCAAAGCTGCACCTTATTCAGCTCAAACATGCAAAAAATAAATTCCGGTTTATACTTGATTTGTCCTCGTATATTGTTTTTATGCATTTAAAGAAAGAATATTACACTGTGGCAAACGTATTTATATTAGATATTTATTTAACTAAAGCATTTCTTTTATTATTAGTACTTTCAGATATGCTATTAATATGGCGACAAAGTATTTAATTGATTTCGCAGTTAATTATAACTTCCAGCTAAACCTGTTTGACAAGTTGAAATTTAATATGTTTCATTTTCAGAACAGTTTTAGAATGGAAAATAAAAAAGTAACATAAAAGCGCTACACTCAAAAGCAATTATAGTACATAAAAATAAAAAACAAAAAACTGCTTTTTAACAATTAAAATAATTAATTTATATTAATTTATTAATTGAGTTATAACTGGTCTGCCTTAAGTTGAAATAAAAGATATTTGTATTCTGTTTTTAAGGCTAGTTTTATTAAAAATTTTTAAAGGATAAGAGACTAGAATTTCATATAATTTAGTTTTCTCTTTTAAAGATTATCTAAAAGAGCCAAAAAATATTGAAATTTCTTTTATTGGGTATTCTGTTTCTAAGACATCTGGTACCTTCGAGCATTTTAGCAAAATGGTCCACCCTTACTTTTTATAAATAGATGAAGTGTTTAGTTAATACAATATTTTAGGTTTTAGAGTGCATAAATAATTATTATTTTGCTATACATTTTCGGCGATTATTAAATTAAAATTAAAATATTACAGTAATCACAAAAATTCTAACTAAAGCTTTTAATGTTAAACTTCGCTTCGCCACTTAATAATAATTTATTTCGATAGCGTTCTAAGGGAGAAAATGTAGGTCCAGAAAAAAACGTCAGCTTTTCATTATGAAGAGCCACTAAGTTACAAGAAATGTAATAAGAACAAATAATTGGGTACCAAAAAAATTTGTAACTAATAAATGTGATCGGAAAGTAAGTGGAGCTAGAGCAGGGGTAAGACAATTGCGAGCAGTAATTAGTAAAGAAATAATTTAGTGATATTAGCCAATACGCGATTCAAACAAATACCACAGTGCAATAAATGAATAGGCATACAGACAAATATAGATAAAACTAGAGTTATAGCTATAAGTAAAATAAATCTTAAAATATCTATATGTATAAATAAGATAATAGTACAACAAATTGAAAATTGTAAATTTTTGGGATCGATTATTAATGCGCAAGGCCACTTAGAACCGGCAATTAATTCAAGAATAAAAGCAGCAAAACGTTTATCAGAAAAAAGGAAACTAAAGTTAAAATATTTTACCGAGTATTTATGTCTATTTTAACTTATGGCAGTGAAACGAGGATGTTGGATGATAGAGCTAAGAGTATGCTACAGACTAGCAAAAAAATATTTACGGACGGTAGCCGGTGTTACTAGAAGAGACAGAACTAATAATAACATAATTGTGAATGGTTTAAAATTAACTCAATAAAGAACAACATTGAAATAGGTCAGCTGTGGTAGTGGGTCCATCTCATCGGAATGGATGAATCCAGAATAGTGGAAAAAATAAGCAGAATACAAGAAAAAAGGGGGAGATGCCGGAGAACCAGGAACGGGGAAACGGCCAAGACGTTACAGAAAAATAACCTAAACTGGAGACAAGCGGAAATATTTGCGAGGAATAGGCGCGGTGAAGAAACCTACTACACCTTCACACATCTACACCGTAAGGTAGAAGAGGATTGATTATATATGTATGTATAATTTAAAATTCATTAATTTTAATATATAGTAACGTGAAGCTTTGTTGTTATTTATAAAATGTAACATTTATAAAATTCGGACATTGTTCGTGGCATTCGTACTTAGCAGCTTCCGTATTAGATTTCTAATATTAATTATCGAACAATACAAAAAAGCAGCTTTTAAGAAAAATTATATTGCGCTATTATTAAACAAAAATATATATAGTGCCACTTAGAAATTCATAAGAAAATATAAAATTTTTATGATAATTACCTATTCAAATAACATAAATAAGTTTTGTTATATTTAGAAGTTTTTGTTATGCGAAAGTCCCTTAAGAACTAGTAATGATTGGCAAATAATCTTAAATATCACCAAAATAAACAAGCAATACAGTTACAAAAACGCGAGGTCGCAAAAATTAATCTATCTATACATTTGAACAGAAGTAAACAAAGACAGCTGACATGAAATGTGGCGTGGATGAGCTCTAAGCGTACGTTTGGTACCTGTCTACAGGATCGCTTTGTATATCTTACTTTCGTAAGGTCGGCTTATTCCATTGTTATCATTTGTTTCATTTGCACGTTCCCACCGTGCAAGAATTTGAGGGAAAGCGGGTAAAAAATTATCAGTCTAGGACGCCAAAAATACCTTTTTGCGGGCAACTCCTCGTATAATTATATTATAGAAAATCTAACTGTTAATTTTAATTTATGTAATTTAGTATATGTAAATTTAATTTAGTTACTACTTATTTTAAATTTTAATGCTAATAACAATAAGAAAGTTGCCTTCTGACTAACACCAGCAAATGTTCAGAAAATATAAACTCAAACTTTGTCAATTACAAGAAAACTAAAATTTAAAATTTTTAAGAAACAAATTTTAAATTGTATTTTTTAAAGTACTCAGATATTCTATTTGTAGAGTATAGTTGCACATCTTATAGTTTGTAGTGATGTTTAAAAGTAACTAACAAAACTCTCAATGAGCTTTTCTACTAACGGCAACGAAAAGTGGGATTACTCACCAAAAATAAAATGTTGCATAGATAAAGCTAGGGCGACATGCTCGAAAATGTTGAATGCTTTTAAAAGTCGTAATCTTAACCTGTCAATCAAAATAAATCTATCATAATGTTATATATTCTCAATATTGCTCTACGCAGCGGAAACGAAAACCCTCACTGACTACACAAGCAAGAAACTTAAAGCATTCGAGATGTGATTGTATCGACGGATCCTTAAAATACCACGGACAGCTCACATGACAAATGATCGTAATTCCAGCGTAGTGGAAAGACTTGGCAAAGAAACAAAGATTGCCAAAACCGCCAAAAAGGAAAACCTAGAATACCTGGGTCATATAATGTGCAATGATTAACGATATAATCTTTTTACAATTGATTCTATTATAGCTACAAAATCTAAGAACATGATTTAATACTACTAGGAGGGTCATATTAGATTTTCAGTTCGGATAAATTCTCCGATTGACGATTTCTTTTGCAACGTGTTTGAAAAGTGTGTAGAATAACATATCAAAATGTCTCCGCGAGAAAATTTATTATTTAACAATTTACATACAATAATGCAGTTTTTTGCAAATAAATTTTTAAAATTAGTTTCTATCCAAAAATTAAAAGCGCCATTGAAAACATCAGAAAATTTTACAAAAGAAACATATAATATTTGTTTTTTCAATAGAAATTGATCGACGAGGAATTTATTAACTAACGTTCCAATTCCTGTTGCATCAGTCGTCTGCTACGCTGGAAGTGAGCCGGCGCGAGCGCACGCGCCACACAAAAATAGCTGTAACAAAAACAAACGACATGAAACCAATTGCATATTAAAAAGGATTATTTTTTAAGGTGTTTAAACATTTTTTTACGTATCCTAAATATTTCTTACATCAGCTTGAAATCAAGTGTTGCACGAATTTTCGATTATTTCATGAAATTCAACGACACTCGAACAAAATAGGCAAAAAAAACAAACAGTGTGTCGTTATATTTAAAGAGATTACCTAAAATATGCTTTTTATCAAAAAAATTAGAAAAATTTATTTTACGAAAATCAGGCTCTCAAACTTGGTCGATTTACGAAAAATGTATTTTTCCAGTTCGAGTTTCTAACTTTGATCGTAAATAATAAAATCGTGGAAAATGATATCTTATTTAGGTAGTCGATGTAAAGCTTATGTGTAGGTTAGTAAGTGGTTAAGCGCAGAGCAGATAGTGGGAAGGAGATAGATGAGTTAACTGAATTGTAGATAAATAGTAAGCAGCTATAAAGTGAGGAAAAGCAAGTATAAAGGTCACAACAGCTGGCGTATCAGACTCCGAGGGGTCGACCCGGTCAGAAAGCATCAACAGCAACGGATAGTAGATAACAGGTGTATGAAGTATAAATCGTTTTAATAACCCGAATACTTTATTACTACCACTACTACTATTACTACTACTGCTACTACTACTAGTACTACTACTGCTGCTACTGCTCCTGCTACTGCCAGTGCCGTCGCCGGTCGGTACACGAGGTGCCGTTTCGGGTTGGTTGCCCCGTTTGCGTCGCCCCTTACAGGGGAACTTTGACTTTGGGCTTTCGATTCCAATGGAAGCACCTCGTTCTGTCGCCAAGGCGCGCGGCCAGTTTGTTTTCATTTCCGTTCGCCTCGTCCGTTTCTCGACTTTTACGTGCGCCTGGTATATCGAGATACTTACGTGTAAGAGAAACGTATATTTTATTTAAATTATTTTTTATAGCGTATAACTTTGGAGAATGTTGTTAATTATATATTTTATGACTGTGTATACATGATTTAAGGTAAAAAAATAAACGCGGAATTTCTTTTATTGTGATTTACAAAACACAAAAAATAGATAGGAAAGTACAATATAAATAATCGTCAAAATTGAAAAGTTAATAAATATTTGTAATTGCAATAAAATAGGAATAATTAAATTTAGTGCATGCAGAAGTAAAACATTGAGCATAGGTAGATCAAAAAATGCACATGAAAAGATTAGAGGAGATGTTCCAGGCTATAAATAATAATATGAGTATGATGAACGAGAAACTAGATGGATTAGGGCAAGACTTAAAGAAGGTGAAAGAAGAAAACGAAAAGTTGGAGAAGCAAGTGGCAGAACAAAATGAGAAAATAGCTGCGCTGGAAAGAGAAATAAGAGGAAAAAATCTCATAATAAAAGGTGTTGGGGATGATGTCAGTGAGGGAGAGGAAGAAACGGAAGAAAAAGTATGCAGAATAATAGAGAAAATAGGAGTAACCTTAGACAAGAGGAGCGAGATAAATGAAGTAAGAAGATTAGGGAAACCAAGTATGGGAAGAAATAGGCCGATATTAGTAAAGTTAATGAAGGAGGCTACAAGGAAAAAGGTATTAAGTAAAGCAAAGGACCTGAAAGGATCAAATATATGGATAGATGAAGACTACTCAAAAAAAGTGCAGGAGGAAAGAAGAAAATTAATACCAATGTTGAAAGAAGCTAGAGATAAGGGCAAACAGCGGGCACGGACGACGCACAACAAGAAAATCCCGACAAGCAGACCATTAGGAACAAGAGAACGGTAGCAGAGGTCCCCGGAAGTAAATGATTTTGAAGAACAAATAAGAAAAACAACACGTACAACATGGGAAAAAAACTAAGAAATGAAGATAAGGTAGTTGGACGGAATAACGGAAACGAAAATGGCTACTGACTAGGACATGAAATGAAAACTGTTAAAAAAAAAGAGGTAAGGAAGGATTAAGAAAAATTGTATCGTGGGTATGCTAAAATCCAAAGAAATTTCAAAATCAGCAAAACTAAGAATGTATAAAACGATTTTAAGACCATCAGTAACGTATGCAAGCGAATTATGGGCATTAACAAAATATATGGAG
The DNA here is from genome assembly GCA_036346155.1 of Sinelater perroti. Classification (NCBI taxonomy): domain Eukaryota; kingdom Metazoa; phylum Arthropoda; class Insecta; order Coleoptera; family Elateridae; genus Sinelater; species Sinelater perroti. The sequence goes on from JARFIY010000001.1 coordinate 23,664,122, forward strand.
GTGAAACTGGAAGTATGGGAGAGAAGAGTTACAAGATGAGTATGGTGACATATCAATAATAGCGTTCCTGAGAGCTCAAAGAGTACGATGGTTAGGCCATGTTAACTGGATGCCCGAAAACAGGCATGCGAGAAGGATTTTAGAAGGAGGAACAGGGGGGAAAAAGAAAAAAGGGCGACCCAAAAAGAGATGGTTGGATGCAGTAGTAAATGACGTGAGAATAGTGGGGATAGAGGGTTGGAGAAGTATAGCGAGAGACAGAGTGAAGTGGAGGAGAATAGTTAGTAAAGTTAAAGAAATGAAAATGTAGAGGTATAAAAAGTAAATGTGAAAATATATGAAATGCAATGTTAAGCCATGGGCCTTAATGATCTGTAGATATATATATATATATATATATATATATATATATATATATATATATGTATATATATAACTAAAAAAATAAGTTTATTTAACACTTTGATCACATGGAGGTAGTAGCTTACATCTAATCCTTAAAGAATAAGCTTTGCTATAATTTTTTTTCGATGTAAAAAAATGTTGAACAAAAAAAAAGTAAATAGTTATTTCAATGCAAGCTGACCTGACACGTGAATGTAGGATGTATAGTAACTTTTGATGTATATTCTGAGAAGAGAGAAAGCTACCTATTCAGTTTCTTTGGTTTATGGTGAGAAAACCTTATGTTTCAGCTACAAAAGGTATTCTTTTCTTTTGGATGAATATAATTTGAAATTTTAGAAAGTGTATCTGAATTCGCAGAAATTTAAGAAAACTGCAGAATTGGCAAAAATAGTAGAATATGTGTCAGAAGCAGAGGACGTTCCGTAAATTTCATAAAATATTTTATAAAAACATACTGTAAATGTATTAAAACCAATCAATATGTTCCCAAAAGTTTATACTTTTCAAATAAATACATCGAAAAAGTTACAATGTAAACTTTTGGCCCTAAAAATATTATAAATATAATTATAAAACTATTTTAGTGCATAACGAGGGGAATCCCCTTTAGATATCTCTACCTACAATGCTTAGAAGCCGCAATCTTCTCGGTTTACCACATGGTGCGTAATCAACAAATTTCGGATTATATATGATGTGTCTTTATAGGCAGAATAATTTTTTTTAGTATTAATGACTCATTTGTTTATTTTATTAGCCCTTCCCTCAAATCACTACATCATTGACAGCAATAGTATAGTTAGAGTTGAACTTTGACCTGTGTGACAGCAGCAGCAGCACTCATAATTTTTTTTATATATATAATTCATTATGGTAGACAAGCCTAAGTTTTTAAATCTAACGTGAAATTTGTAACTTCCATGCTTGAAAACCGGAGAGAAGCAATTTTTTATATTTAAAATTTAAAATTTTCAAATGTAAACAAATTATTTTAAATTTTTTAAATCTATTTTATGTATACATATCTCAAAAAACACCAAAACCAATTTCTTCGGTTAGTTTTGCATTATACATTTTTATTCCGTCATTTTGAATTTCTAAAATTTGATATTAGATTCGTAATCAGCATACTTGAAAACCCCTAGGAACCCATTTTCGTAATTTTTCATCGATTTATATTCGAGATATTTAATATTGCAAACTAATTTGGCGCTTATTTGTTGTTAGTAAACAAATGAACAATTAGCACCCTTTTTCAAGAGGAGACAAATTTTATTGACACTATTTTGAAGCAAATGCAAAAGGTTTTATCCTTAAATATGAAATTATTCCGAAGTTTCAGCCTTATTTTATTTAATATGACTCTCCTATACAACAACTGGCTTGTTTAAATCAGCGGTAAACAAGATGCAAATCGCCATGATGTTTGTCTGTGTTCGTTAACGGATAGGCACCCGAAAAAGAAGAATTAAGTTTTTGTAGAAACGATGTTTGTAACACTCTTGCATTTAGTAAATGTGTGTTGCTTTAAAGAATACTAGTTTTGCATTTATAAAAATTTAAAATGTTACAATTATTTATTATTATATTTGATTTTTAATTAAGTTTTAAAGTGGATTAATAATTTTATTCTTTAGTTGTTACTGGAAATTAGAACTTAAGATTTTTCCTAATTTTAGTAAAATGTGGGATACGAACGTTCGATTTACTCACACACTATTTTCTCTATTACATGACTAAATACACGGTATGCTAATAGATCTAAACAGGATTTTCTATTAAGGCGTTACGTTTTATTCGGTGCTTTGATTTAATACGTTGTAGAGTTACTGCTGTTTATTATGTTCGGTAATTCCCTGATTTTATCAATGACTAATATGAATTTTTGTTACATGCGTTTTTGTATATTTTAAGATGTATTTTAACAATTATGACTACATTAGCAGCTAATTTAGTCTATGTATATTGAAAGGTCTAAACCAACTACTTCTACATTTTTAAATTGTCTGTAGTTGAACCCAATTCTTTAAATTTTACGTGTATTAGATCGGCTCTGAGATTTATAAAATAAGACCGGCCGGCGCAATCGGCTGACTCGCACAGCAGCAGTCGTGGTTGCCATGAGTTACGTTAAAGCTATGCAAACATTGCTAGAACAAGCAAGGTTACTTGTTTTATTTGCAAAGTTTATCTTTTCAAAACAAATATAGCAAACCAAAACAATGCATAAATATTACTACCCACAATGTGCGATTTTAATATTAGTATTACATCGATAAACTAATTTTTTTATATTTAGAAATAAAATTATTTAGAAAGTGTAACTAAGTTAACATTTGAGTTAGAGTTTTTAACGTCTAACTTAATTCGCTGTGGTTTATTACAGCTACATTAGGACGTAAAATGACTATGATAATTTCACTGGACTTGGTGCAATAAATGCTCTTATTTTCATTTAATTTTAAATACTCAACTATTTAACATTAGAAACTTTTTTATGAGTTAAATAGTTGTCAACATACTATTATTGCAATGTTTTGATGACCAAACCTATTGTATTCGTCACTATGACGTCACTTGTAGGAGAGATTTAGTGTAATTTAAAAATATCTTTATGTAGGAGCTATTTGGCAATGTTGTATTATTATCTTCTACTAATTAATAATGCAGGATAATACAAAAAAAAAATTAACATACTTTGTATTACGCGACATATTCTTCTTTATCTTTGTCGTTAATATATTTGTGGAAATTTTATAGTCTTTTCAAATACCTTTGACATTAGGGGTAGGAGGCTTACCGGTCTATAGGAAGAAGGTTGGTAGGATGGTTTTTCTGGCTTGGCAATCATTATGATCTGTGCATGCAATGCATGCAATGCTATTGTATATAGTGATAAGTACTAACGCCTTTCCTAGAAGGTTGTGTAGAATCTCTCCAACTGTTAGATTATATTCACGGATTATCCTGTATTTGTGTAACTAATTTACTGTCGAAGTTTAGCTAGTGAGAATGGTGTTATTGGTAGGTATTATTTCCTTGGAGAAGTGGAGTCGTGAAAACCTTGGCAAGATGTTCGGCAAAAGTATCTGCTTTGCTTTTGTCTGTTCTAGTCCAACTGTTTTCATCATTTCTAATTGGTGAGATTGCTACTACTGGTCTTTTGTCCTATCCGGGTGGTTGGCAAAGTATATATTATATCGTGGAATTTTTATTGCTGTTCTGTGCGTTGCATGAGTCTGATATTAATAAAATATTAATTTTCTGTAATTGTAAGAAGGTTATTATTTCTGGAATGTGGTTTGAAATACAGTCGGCGTTTCATAATGCTAGGCGTAGTGAATTCGTCATTTTTTAACCTCTCTCTTTAACCCTCATTGCGCCCAGTATTGGGCATAGGTCTCCCTCAAATTATTCCATGTAGCGCGATTCTGTACCACTCTCATCCATGGCAGTCCTGCTACTCTCTTAATGTCGTCTTGACATCTCATTATTGGCCTGCCACGCTGTCTCTTGCCTATCCATGGTCTCCATTGGAGGATTTTAACGTTCCACCTACTGCCTTTGATCCGAGCTGTATGTCTTGCATATTCCCATTTCAATTTCATCACTCTTTTCACTACATCCGCGACCCCAGTTCTATCTCTTATCCATTTATTTCTTTTTTTGTCTCGTATTGTAATTCCAATCATTGCTCTCTCCATTGCTCGCTGAGTGACTTCCAGTTTTGTTTTTACTTGTTTCGTTAATGTCCATGTTTGAGCGCCGTATGTCATTATGGGAAGTATACATTGGTCATATACCTTAGTTCGCAAGCGTTGGGGTATTTTGTTGTTTTTTAAAATATAAGCTAGCTTTCCAAAAGCTGACCACGCCAGACGTCTTCTTCTATCTATCTCGTGTTCTCTGTTTTCCTTCCTTAATGTTACAGTTTGTCCTAGATATATATACTCGTTGACATTTTCTAGGATAGTTCCATTTATGTTTATTTGTGGGTTCTCAAGACACATTGTCTTCGTCTTATTCAAATTTACTTTTAGACCTATTTTCTTAGACGTTTTTCTAATTCGTTTATCATAATTTGTAGGTCGTCTTTGTTGTCTGCAAATAGAACTACGTCGTCGGCAAATCTTAAATGATTCATTTTTCCCCATTTACATTAATACCCCTATTTGACCAGTCCAGATTTTTAAATATTCCTTCAAGTGCCAAATTAAATAATTTTGGAGACATTGTGTCTGCTTGTCTAATACCTCTATCAATTGAGAATTTATTACTATATGCATGTAATTTAATTGTTGCTGTAGCGTGTTTGTATATATTACTTATCAGTGCTGTATATCGGGAATCTATTCTAGCACAATTAAGTTCCTTCATTATTGCCCAGTGTTCAACGCAGTCAAACGCCTCTCATAATCAATAAAAGCCATGAACAAAGGCAGGTTATATTCGATGGATTTCTCGATTAGAATTATAACAGTAAGTAAATGGTCACAGGTACCATATCCCTTTCTGAAAGCTGCTTGCTCTACTGTCTAATAATCATCTAATTTTTGTGATAATCTGTTAGTCAAGATCTTTGTTAACAATTTATACATTTGAGAAAGTAGGCTGATAGGGCGGTAATTTTGTAATAGTAATGCGTCCCCTTTTTTAAACAAAATTATTATCACGGCGTTATCCCAGTTATCTGGTATTCTCCCTTGTTGTAGGCACATGTTAAATAGGATTTTTAGCTCGGGGATTACTATTTCTTTGGCTTCTTTGATCATTTCTATTATTATATTATCATCTCCCGGCGCTTTATTGTTTTTCATCGTCTGCAGGGCATGCAAAATTTCGTCTTCACTGATCTCCGGCATATCCTCAGATCCTACATTTACTATTTTAGAATTCTCTTTTGGCCCTCAGGTTGTTTAATGTGCGACCCATATAGTGTTTTATAGTATTTCTCCGTAGTTTTAGGATCTCGTCTGTGTTTCTTATTTCTGTTCCGGCGGAGTCTTTCACTACAATGATTTCTCGTTTCCCTTATCTTCTTTTCAGGCACTTCATGCTTTTGTTGTCCTCTATTACTTGTTCTATTTGTTCTTCATAGAATTTTTCTAAATCTTTTCTTATCATACGCCTCCTTCTTTTCTCACTTCTCAATATTCATCAGTTGCATATTTTCCTTCTTTATATAACTCTCTTCTTTCTTCTATTTTTGTTTTGTTTGTTGAGTAATTTTATTTATCTTTTGGCATGTCGTCTTTGTGATTTTTCCGACGCTTCTGTTAATGCTAGTGTCAGATCACGAGATATTTGGTTTATATTGTTGTCATTATATTTCTTTAATAGCAATGATTGTCGTATGTACTTTTGATAGGTTTCCCTGTTTTGTTTGAGTGTCTGGGCATTTATCGTTCTTTTATATCTATATTTATATCTGTTAAACTTTTGAACAGTAACCTTTGCCCTTACGAGCCGATGGTCGCTTCCCGTGTTAAATGAATTTAAGACTGTGACATCGTTTATGCTTAACTTTTTGGATGAGAGTATATAGTCAATTTCATTCTTGGTCTGCCCATTTGGGCTTATCAACGTCCACTTGCGCTAGGCTTTTTTACTGAAAAAGGTGTTCATGGCGTACAATTTTTGATCTGCCAGGAAAGCTGCTAGCATATTTCCTCTTGGGTTTCTTTCGCCCAATCCATATTTTCCGATGTATTCTTTCTCCTCTTTTATATGTCCTATAATCGCATTGAAGTCGCCCATGACTATATCAAGATTAGACATTCCCTCTTTCCTCGCATTTATAATGTCCTCGTATAATATTTCAACATCCTCGTCAGTATATGCCGAAGTAGGTGCATAAACTTGTATTATTTTTATGCGGTAGTTCTTTGATGTTTCTATGATCATATACGCTACTCGTTCAGATATTCCTTTGAAGCTAATAATGTTTGGTATTATTTATTTCTTAACAAGGAAACCTACTCCTCTTTGACTGTCGCTTTCATGGCCGCTATACATTAGTGCATTTCCTGATGGTAGAGTGATATAGGTTTCTCCTTTTCTCCTTACTTCTGCAAGTCCCAATACGTCCCAATTAATTTTAATTCCTTCGTTTTCCAGATCGTATAGTTGTGAATCATCTAGTAGGGATCTGCAGTTATAGGTGGCTACCAGGAGTGAACATTATTTCTTCTTATGTATCAGTGTCTTGTCCCCCCCAGAATCCTTGGGACAAATTGAAAGATCAGTGTGGGATTCTGAGCTTTGAGCTCTACCCACCTGGGGTAATTTTGTTTTGGATACTGACATTACCATAGTTAAAGAGAATGAGGGGTATTTGGCATTAAAAATGCCACGCTTGCCATTGCGTGTTGGCGAGATTGGTAAGGGATGGGATAGGTAGGGAAGATGGGTAGGTGTAAAGGGTAGGAAATGATTTTCCCCCAGAAGTGGAGGTAGGGGCAAATCATTGCTCGCATAAGGCAGGGTCGCGTCCCTGTAATAGGTCTGTTCCATGCATAGGAGTACCTATCTGGTACCTTTTTTAAGCTATTTTATTTATTATGATAGAGTATGTTCAGTATCATGCTATTTTGACTAATTAATTTCGAGAACATAGTTTTGAAGCCTATTAAGAAATTTGAAAGCATCTCGTTTATATTGATCTGTTGTTCTTGTACTGGTAGGTTGTTGTTTCTTCTTGAGCATGCTTCTGAGTAATTTTTTGGATTTTGTGGCGGAACTTGTATTTCGTTGTTAGCACAATTGTTCGGATTCCTGGGGGGAGGAACCTTATTTATATTTGGGGGCGTTTGTGGTAGGCGAGTTCTATTTGGTATTTTTCTAAATGATGCATTTCTAGCTCTAAGTATGTCTTGGCAGACTGTGCAGCCCTTGTAGTTAGCGGGGTGGCTTCCTCCACATAGGGGGCATTTGGCAGGTGAATTTGGTTTTTTCTTACATGTAGAAGTATTATGTTCTCCACCGCATTTTACACAGGTGAATGGCTTGTTACAGTATGTTTTAGTGTAGCCATAGGCATTTGCTGCATTGTAGAATTGCATTTTTTTCCTGAGAGGTTCAATCTGGACAATCATGTTGCTTATATGTTTTGTATCAAATATTTTCTTATCGGTTTCACTTGGTTAACGATCATCTATAGAGAAAGAGAGTGGTGGTTTGGTTGATCTATGACGTACGTTTATTATGTTGCCTACTATGAGACCTGGTTCAGCTAGTTCGTTTTTGATTAAGTCCGTTGAAACTGAAAAATGTAGATTTCGAATAAATACTTTATATGCCCTTTCTTCCTTGAGCTGATAAGTGTGGTGAATTATGTTCTCGTCATTTACGTGTTTTTTTTTAGTTTTCTGTATAAGTCCGACGTTAGGGTGTTGATTTTGATTGTGTCACTGTTTGTTGTTGTTGTAGTGTATTATTCTTTCTCAAGTACTTTAGTGATGTTTTCGACCATCTTATCATAATTAGTTACTCCGTGGATATAAATTGGAGGAGGATTCGGAGTTTTTGATTGTTGACCGGCATGGGTTTGATTAGTAGTATCATTATCATCTCTTACTTGTGATAGAGTTTCATATCTGTTTAGAGTATTTATTTGGTCATGAATTGATGATTCGATATTACGTTGAGGTGTATTTCTTTTCTTTTTTGGCTGCTTGCCAATTGCGTTTTAAGCTCGTTATGGTGTTTTCATCATTTTCTTCTTTAATTGTGTCTTCTGGATCTATATCATAATCTCCGTTTGTTGCTGTAGTTTCATACATGTTAGCATTTTACTCATTGTCATTGCTAATATCTCTATTTATTTGTTGACTTGAGTTGAATTTAATTGCTTAGTGATTGATTATATACGGGAATTACATGTTAGGCTGGGTTATTTGTTGAGTATGATGGTATCCTTAAACATCTGATATTAAATGTAAACCCGTAATTTTCCGGAGCGGGTGGATTATTTGTTACTGAGATTCTTGGCGGGACAAAACCACTGCCATTTGCGAGTGGAAACCTAATGCAAACAATATATACATTTGATAAATAGATAAATCTATTTGTACGTACATTGTGACCTCTGATTTTACTTATCAAGTGTATGACACTACATTTTCAAAGATAGTAGAGCTCGTCGAGCGTGTGTTTACTCTTTGAACGCCAAATGGCAACTGGTATTTATTTTGCCCACAACTTCTTATACAGGCAAATCCATATTACTTAGCTAAACATCTTATTAATAAAACCAATGCCCAGGCAAGCCAAATACTAATTTTTTTTATTATTTGTTGCTTTTTTACAATCTACTCTCACACGAGTAATAAGTAAATTATTTATAATTTATAATTTTATAACATGTCACTGGGTAGTTACACTGGAAGGTCTTGTGGCCAATTTCGTTTTAATCGTCTGGTGATGGTTGGCTGGTTAGAGAGCTGTTCTATTATCTGGTTTTTATGTCCTGCCAGGTGGTTCGTGTATGTTCGAGCAAGCTTCTGTATCTCTGCGGCTACGTATGGAATTCCTAGGTTTGTGTGAAGGGTTTCGTTGGAGATGTACCATGGGACGTTGGCTATTTTGCGAAGGATTTTTGATTGGCTTCGTTGCAGGATCTTTATGTGGGAGGCTTTAGCGCATCCCCACAACTGTATACCACATGTCCAGATGGGTTTTATGATGCTTTTATATAATAGTAGTTTGTTTGACAGTGAGAGTTGGGAGCGTCTATCAAGGAGCCAGTGCGTTTGTTTAATTTTAAGGTCTATTTGTTTTCGTTTGGCTTTGATGTGAGTGCTCCAGGTGACTTATGGTCTAGGTGTAGTCCAAGATATTTGATGTCCGTCTTCTGAAGTATCGGAGTATTGTTGATGTTGTTTAGTGGGCTTGCAATACGTCTATTTGTGAAAGTGATTTGCGAGGATTTGTCGCTATTGACTGTAATTCTCCATTTGGTGAACCAGTTTTGCAAGATGTCTAAGTGTGTTTGTAGATGGGCTGCTGCAGTTATTTCGTCTATTGAGAGGATAGCTGTATCATCGGCGAACATTGCAAGTATAGTATCGTAAGTTGAAGGCGTGTCGGAAGTATATAGAAGATACAGCAGCGGTCCCAGTACGCTACCTTGCGGTACTCCAGATGTAATTTCGTGGTATTCGGAAGTTGTGTTATTTACTTTAACTTGGAAAGTCCTCTGGGTTAGATATGATTTTAGTATGAGATACAGATGATTTGGAATATAGAGTTTTATTTTGTATAACAGACCCGTGTGCCATACTTTGTCGAAAGCTTGTTTTATGTCTAGGCACACAGTTATGCAGACGCGCTTGGTTTCTAGAATCTCCATAATGCTGTTAACTATTCGGTGCCCTTGGTGGATAGTAGAATGATGCTGCCGGAAGCCAAACTGGTAGTTTGGGAGACTTTAATGTAGGTCGACAGTTTCATAGATTCTCGTGAGGAGCAGTTTTTTGAATATTTTTGACATGAGTGGTAAAAAGCTGATGGGTCTGTAGGAGGAGGGTTGCGTAGGAGGTTTGCCAGGTTTAATAAGGGTAATGATTATAGCATATTTCCACTGAGTGGGAAAGTGGCAGAGTCGTAGAATGCTGTTGTAGATGGTTGTAAGTAACACTAGGGCTTTTCTGGGGAAGTTTTGCAATACATCTCCTACGATTAGGTCGTAACCAGGTGCTTTACGTGGGTTTGCTAATTTAATTTGCTGTCTTACTTCGGCTGGTGAGAATGGTCTCAGAGGTAAGGACATTTGGCAGGGCGCGTTAAGGAATGCGGAAATGTCGGTGTCATCGTTGTTTCCTAGCGGTTGTGGCGATGAGAATACAGTAGCAAGATGGTCTGCGAATGAATCAGCTTTTTCCTTGTCTGATCTGGCCCATGTATCATCGGACTTTTTGATTGGAGGTATCGGTGCTGGTGGCCTTTTAAATTTTTTTGTTGCCTTCCATATCGTATGATCAATAGGTGAAAGATTCGTGATGTAATGCTGAAAGTTGTCGTTCCGGGCTTTTAGTAGTTCAGTGTGGAGTTGATGAGTAAGTCTATTATATATGGTCTTGTCTGGCCTTTGTTTAGTTCGTTGCCATTTTTTTCGTGCTTTGCGTTTTCTTGTGACGAGGTGCCTTATATGACGAGGGATATTAATATCTGCTGAGCAGCCATGCCGCATTTTGTATAATTGTAGTTAAATATTGGGTTGCTTCGTCTAGGTCATAGGCGTCCTTAACTCGGATAGTTAGATTAATCTCGTGATCCAGTGTGTTTTTGAAGAGGTCCCAATTGGTGTTCTTGTTGCAGAGTTTTGGGGATGGTTCTCTGGTAATAATGGATGTACTTAAGGTAATTAGAATGGGAGTATGATCTGAGGACAGGTCATAGTTAGATTCCTCTTTGGTGTATGTGTTTGCTATGCCGCGGGAAATAGCGAAGTCTAATAAGTCGGGGATTTTATCAGTATCTGTAGGCCAATAGGTGGGTTCTCCGGTTAATATGTAGTTGCAGTTATGATTTTGTATTGCTCTGAGTAGGTTACGCCCTTTCGGATTGGTTAGTCTTGAGCCCCAGGCCACATTCTTGGCGTTCCAATCTCCTCCAATAAGGAATCTCGCGCCAAGGGATTTTAGCAGATCTGCGTATTCTTTAGTTGAGATAGCATGTCGTGGTGGACTGTATACCGCTGCTATGATCAATGGGTAGGGTAGGACTTGAATCTTTATACTAGAACTTTGAATTTTGTCGGTTTGAAAGCAGTTCCATTCATGGTGGGAGATTGAGTTTTTGATAATTACCGTTGATCCGCCATGTGCTGTGCCATCAGGGTGGTAGGAAAGGTATACGGAATAGTGCGGTATTTTAATAACATTTCTGGCTGTTGCGTGGCTTTTGGAGACGAGTAACACATCTATATCCTGTAATTGCAGAAAACAGTTGATCTCAGGTATATGGTTTGATAAGCCATTGGCGTTCCAGAGGTACGGAGGTGGTTGGCCATTTTTAAGCTAATTTGTTTATAACAGTGGAAAGCATGTTTAAAACCATGCTGTTTGCTATTCAAACTAAGTGAGCAAAAAATATTTTGTCAGCAGGATTAGTAGTAGTAATAGTTTTTCTACATATTTACTACATATACTTAAGATTAAGGTTATGTTAATAGAAATATGTTTTTATCACTTTCGGGAAACTAAATGCACTTTAAGCATTAACTGTGGTTTAGAAGTAGCTTTTGTAGACATACATATTGCAGACGTCACCATGCTATGCTGTCCAAAAACATTTATTGTAATTTTTGTTTTATGCTTCCAGATCTCAAAAACATCTCCGATCAAAAACAAATGCATTTGATTATTATTTGGCAGAGTTACGGCATTGTTTTAAACGGTATACATTGCCATTAAATGTGGAATAGAATATTTGTCAAATGACGCCCACAACTCATTTAATAATTTTGAATTCTTCTAACAACACTTTTTTCATATAACGCCCAATTTCGTGTATAATTCTTCAAAGTTTTGCTTTTAATTCAAGAACCGTTCTTATTTTTGTAGCATACACTTTGGTCTTCAGGAATCTCCAGAGAAAAATCACTCGGTTTGAGGTCACGACAATTTTATGGCAAGCCTATTGTGATTTAAACAATGGTTATAAACAGTGTAACTAAAATAAAAAAATATTAAAATTTTTGAAAATTGTGACAAAACTTTGGCAATAAATAATATTTCTACTAAATTTAAAAAATTTTAAAACAAAAGTGTGCTAACTGCCAAACAAACGATTCTGCAAACCATAGAGAGAACTCGGCAGGCAAAAAATTAAAAAACGTAATTTTTCACCATTCGGGCATCGACTAAACTCGCAACTAATACAACCATATATAAAACCCAAAAAATATATAGAATCGCCAGTAAACGAATATCAAATTTGAAACAGTAATGGTTGAACTTAAGGAAATAATGAACTCCCTAACATGATTTCAAATTTTCCGTAACTACCAATTCTCAAATATTAAATTTATGGAATGCCAACGGTTTAGCATAGCATTATTATTCTATATTATTATATTCTACTTTTTTATATTGCAGACCTTATCTCAAGAAGACAGGTAGTGGTAAATACTTTTGCCAATAATACCACAACGTGAGATTGGGACGATGGTCCAAATATAGCACCTCAACTATTTAAAGAATTTTAAAGGTGGTAAAAAACTAGTTAATTAGTGTCATTAAAGAAAATAAAAAATATTTAGTCTATATTGCAATAATCTTGCATCAAGAAACATTTTTACCAGTAAAGTTAAATGGAAATCCAATTTTCTAACAAGATTGTGTTAAGTATTTTAAGGTGAATTTAGGTAAACAGCTTAACTAGAAGTCATACATTTAGAAGTGAAATTATAATTAAAATTGAAATGTCGGTAATAAAATAAAATGCCCATTTAACAAACTTATATGGACCCATAATGTTGGGTTACGGGAAACAGTTAACAGTTCAAACTTAAAGTCTTTAGAAAAGTTCTAAAATCAAATTTTAAAAACAATCACCAACACCTCAAGGCATATTCCAAACTGACCAATTCAGTAAGACAGAAAGAGAACAAGTATATCAATTTAGCGAAGAATATTAGGACAGACTTCATAGGTACACTAATAAATCGATAATGAATTTATTAATGGAGGTAAAAAAATTTTGGCTTATTAGACCTTTCAGTCAGTTTTGGCAAATACTATTAAAAACTGATTAACAAGTTTTATGGAAAATATAGAGAGCAAGATAAAGCGAACACTGTAAGTATTTTAAAAATGACAGTTTTACATAGTAATATATATATATATATATATATATATATATATATATATAAACTTTAAGTTTAGTTAAAAAGTGGAAAATAGAAAAAAAACTTTAAAGAGAAAAAATAGCGGAACTATTTAAGATAAACCGCAAATATGCAAGAAAGATATTTAAAAAATCGCTATAAAGAAGAGAATAGGAATTCCGAGACACAGCACGGCACGACAACAAGATTTATTACATAAGTAGCCGTGAAATAATTTAGAAGAAAAAAGTTTAGCGAGAAGAATTTGATTTAAAATATATACCGTTTATACGAAAGCAACATAACGATGGAAATTATTCCATTCCTCCATTGTGACTAAAAGCTGCGGTGTATAGACTACGGTCGACAGTTTTCTAATCCACTCTCTTCGATGCAGCTAGATCGCCTCTTTTCAAAATAGTCTATTATTTTGTCCCACCCTTTACATCTGTTGTTTTAGAAAATCCTGCATATCATTACTTGCAACATTGTCTTATGCTAGTTGGCTGACAATTTGGAAAGAATATTTTTTTACTTGTTTTCTTTTGTAGGAACACGGCACAACCAAATATATTTTCTTATTTCGTATTTATTTTTTTCTCAAATTTTCTTAAAATTATCAAAATTGTTGTTCAAAGAAGTCCAAATAAATTTGAAAAATTATAAAGATATACATGAGTAAATAAAAAAATACATTATAAGCTATATAACATGCAAATTATTGAAATTAACATCACAATTTACTAATTTTACTATAGTTAATAAGATTCTCAAAACATTTTTTGTAACTTGTGATCAGGTCCTTGATTACACGCGCGCAAAAATTTTGTTTTGCTTATTTTAATCACCTTAAATCTATTCCTTGCATTTTACTTTCCGTAGCAAAATTCTCACTTCCTTATAACATCTTCTTAAAGTTCCGATCCGTTTCGGATGTTGGAAACCATGATGGCAATACGGACTTTATCAACAGCGGCACGAAACAGTCCAGTTGTTGTTGTATTGAACCATACTCGCAGGTTTTTCAGCCACGATATGCGTCTTCTGCCGATGCTTCTTTTTTCTTCGATCTTACCCTGGAGGACCAATTGTAGGAGCCCATATCTCTGATTGTTGCGCATGATGTGCCCTACATACTCCAGCTTACGAACTTTTATTGTTGTGAGGAGTTCTGTTTCTTGTTTCCCATTTTCCTCAGCACGGTGTGGTTGGTTACATGCTCTGTCCAAGATATACGGAGGATTCTGCGGTACAACCACATCTCGAAGGCCTCTATTTTTCGTCTTGATGCCTCTGTCAGCGTCCACGTCTCTGCTCCATACAGCAATACGCTGAAGACATAACATCTCAGTAGTCTTAATTTAATGGGTAAAGATAATTCATGGCACTTGAATAGTTTGGCCATTTTACGAACGCTGCTCTCGCCTTTTCAATTCTACACTTTATTTCCAGTGAGTGGTCCCAGTTTTCATCGATTGTTGTCCCAAGGTAAGTATATTTTCGCACAGTTCGATCCTGTTGTTGTCAATCGTTAATCCGGTGTCAATAATGTGATTTTTGTAATTATCATATATTTGGTCTTTTGGTATTTAGGGTCAGTCCGAACCGCTTGCTAACTTCTGTAATTCTGTTCATAATTCGTTGGAGACTGGTGATATCGTTTGTAAACACTATCGTGTCATCCGCATATCTAAAATTATTTAATATTTCTCCGTTGACTCTGATTCCATCATCTATGCTGCCCAGAGCTTGCTGAAAGATGTGTTCCGAATACACGTTGAACAGAAGGAGAAAGTACGCATCCTTGCCTGAGACCGCGTTTTATCTTGATGTCTTCTGATATCATATTGCCAGTTTGCACTGCTGCTTTTTGATTCAAATAAAGGTTGCTTATTATTCTTATGTCTCGATTATCAAGGCCTATTTCTTGAAGTATGTCTATTAGTTTATTATGTTGGACTTTATCGAAGGCTTTTTGATAATCGATGAAGCAAGCATATATGTCATGATTTACATCTCTGGCTCTTTGAAATAGAACTTGTAGGCTAAAAATAGTTTCGCGAGTTCCCAAGGGATTGCGGAATCCGAACTGTTCTCTACTTATTTGTGCTTCACACGTTGTAAAAATTCTGCAGTGTATAATTTTTAGAAATAATTTTAGGAGGTGACTCATAAGGCTGATGGTGCGGTAATCTTCGCAATATTTAGCATTTGGTTTTTTGGGGACTGTCACAAATGTTGATCTTAACCACGGTTCAGGGATTTTTCCGGTGGTATAGATAATGTTAAAAATTTTTGCTAGCCATTTTACACTCGCTTCGTCCATCATTTTTAAAAATTCGGTATGTATATAATCAGGACCTGGAGCCTTTCCGATTTTTAACTGTTTTATGCATTTTTCCACTTCGTCGGTGGTGATGGGTAAGGGCTCTACTTCTGGATATTCTTGAGGTTCATCTGATCTATCAACGTCTTCGAAAATGTCTTCAACATATTTCTGCCAGGCAGAAATTTTTGCGTCTGGTTCTATAATTATTTTTCCGTCCTTGTTGAGTAGCCTTGTTGTATTGTTTACTTTGTAGATTCCTGCAGCTTCTTTACTTTTTATACATGTTAAATGCATCCTGTTTTTGTTCTAATTGTTCAATTTCTTTGCATTGTGTTGTTAGCCATGTTTCTTTAGCCATCCTTATTTTGTATTTTATTAATTTCTGGATTTCTTTGTATCTGGTGTCGTTATTTTTGCTTTTCTTCTTTCATCCATTACTTGTAGGATTTCGTCAGTCATCCACTTTTTTTCTTTCGGTTTTGTACTGTCAGATACTTATCTCCGATTTTGTCAAAGGATGTTGTCATGTCTCGAAGTGCTTCTTCTACCGTTTGGTTTTTGTTTATACTCTGTTCACATGCTACACCTAGTTCTTGTGTCATATTCTCACGCGTTTGCGGGCTATCACTTATTTTCCTAAGGTCCCATTTCTTTTTTACAATTTTTCTCAAGCATTTCTTTAGTTTTAATCTGAATTTTCCTACTAATAAGCAATGGTCTGATGCAATGTCCGCTCCAGGGTATGTTTTGGCGGCTAAACAGCTATTGCGATAACGTTTGTTTATTAGAAGATAGTCGATTTGGTTTCGTACTCTCTTCTCTTTGGGTTCGTCGGGGTTGGTGGGGACGGTCCATGTGTAGAGTCTTCTTAGTGGTAGCTTATATAATGTATTAAGGATAACAAAGTCTTCTTCTTCTACGAACATTTTAAGTCGGTCTCCTCGCTCATTTCGTACTCCCAGTCCGTATTCACCGATATGCTCTCCGCTTCTACCTTGGCCTATTTTAGCGTTTAAATTTCCCATAATAAGAGTTAGTTCTTGCTTTTTTAGTTGGTTCAATGTATTTTTAAGAGATTCGTAGAACTCTTCTATTTTGTCTTCCTCCGCTTCGGCTGTTGGGGCATAGACTGGTATTATATTTATGTTTATGGGATTTCCACTTAGTTGGATAAGTATTAGTCTCTCTGATACAGGTATGAAGTTAGTAACATATTTTTGAAGTTAGCTTGATAGTATCAATTCGACACCATTTATAAATTGACCTTTTTCGTTTCCTGAATAGTATACGTAGTGTTCGTCTATTAAGTATTGGCCATTGTTTGACCATCTCATCTCGCTTACCCCCATTATGTCCAGTTGAAGTATTTTGATTTCAGCTACTGCGTTATTAATTTTTCCTTGTTGGGCCATCGTACGGACATTCCAAGTTCCAATTTTGATTGGACTCTTTGACAATTTTAGCCTTTGTTGGTCTTGTGATTTGCAAGGGTTTCGCTGGATAACGACCTGAAAAGCCTTGCTGGTGTTTCTTCTCCTGCCGAATCTTGGGTTCCGATTACCATGATTAGTATTCATTGTATTATTGCAACTGTTTGCCATCTTGATTTTTTCTTGGAAATGCACTTATAACATAGCGCTTGGTAAATTGATTTTATTCATTAGCCTCGTCTTGTCAATAATATTCACAATTTTCGCACATATGGCATTGTTTTTTAATCATAGAGCATGGCATCGCATTTTTACTACACACAACAGCTGAGCAATGTATTTTAATAAAATTGTAATCTTCTTCTACGACGCATTCCACTCATATTAGACCATCTATATCATTGCTTCTTGGGGAGTGCAGAGATAAAATAAGGAATAGTATTAACTCAGGATCTCCCCGCTCTGTCTGCCTGGTCGTCGAGCACCATTTCTGATGCGGGGCTATGTGGCAAGCACCGCTCCTTAGAAAACCCCCATTATTACCCTTTGTTCAAGTGAGCGCAGGTACATAATTATTTTTAGTGACTGAATAGGCCACCCGCCGAGCAGCAGAGAGCTTTGGGGATGGAACCCGGATCCGGCCGCGTTCTGCAGCCTACGCCTCAACCACTGCATCACTCTGGCGGTGCCACATTATAATATCCAGCTAAAAAGATTAGCCAACAAGCGTACGTTGTCAAAGCGTTTTATCAAAACCGTAACTCTTACGAACGTGCGCGTCGTGCTTTACATGTCCATTTATTCATTTATCGAAATTATCTAGCGCCGTAAGCCCATGCAATAAAAACGTGGCTCGGAACTTTAAAAAGTTCTTGCCTATGACAAAAAACAGCCTGGAAAACCGTAATCAATGCAAATTCCCGAAACCATTGAGCGTTGCTATCGCAAAATGCTGCTCGTACAAAATTCAAATCGTTTAAATTCCTAATCAAGCAGATTATGCCATCCAAACACATTTCTGTAAAGAGCTTCTTAACTTAGTTAATCAAGCTGAAGACATCGTACTCAATTATGGATGAGTAATAAAACCCACTTCTCCGATTACATAAATAAACAAAATTTTAGACTTTGGGAGTAAAATAAGTCCTCGACAACTCCATCAGCAATTTCTCCATTTCACGAAAGTTAGTGTAGTGAGTCTTCATCGGTGATTATAAGCCCCTATTTTTCGAAGATGCTTTGGAAATTGCTGTGACTTCAGAGAGGTATACATACATGTTGGATACCTTTTTTACTTTACAAATTACTCAGTGAGATATAAGAAAAAAAAACATTTTTCAGTAAGATAGAGATGCCAGCCACATAGCTAGAGTGGGTATGAGTACTGTAAACATCTCCCGGTAAGAGGATATTGTGTGGCTCCCTGGTTCGTCAGAGCTCACAGCTTGTGACTTTGTTTGGGCTTGTAGTTACAATAAAATTGGGAAACAATGAATACCTTCTTTAGAGTAATTTTAAAATGGCCTGTTATTTTGCCCACCCTTTATTATCTAAAATTTACTTGAGTTGCATATTACCATGAAATTATTATTTAACAGACGATAATTCAATGTTTTCTCCCGTATTTTTCTCATAATTACAAAACTACCGCTGCCACATATTTTCCCTAAATCATAATATTCTATATTATTATAATAGACAAGAGCCGTGGTGGCTTAGTGGATAGATCGCTAGACTACGAAACCAAGAGTTGCGGGTTCGAATCCCGCTTTCGTCAATTCAATCGCTGGCATTTTTACGGTCCAGCTCGACTCAGGCTGAAATAAATGAGTTACTGGAGGTCAAATTCTGGGGTAATAATAGGCGGTCGGTACGTAGCGCTATAGCCAAGTTATTACCCTTGTGTACCGTAGGTTCTAGATTGTAGCAGATAGTGTACGACTTCAAAGCCTGTTACGGGGAACTATTATTATTATAATAGACAAACAACTACTGAATAGATCGATAAAAAACAGATGTACCTTAAAAATGTGGTGTACCACTATTAAAGAAAATGTAAATCGATGCCGATAAACTGAAATACAAAATAACATTCTCTAATTATATATAAGATTACTAAGATATAAAGCAACTTTTCAATATTCTAAATTAGTTTGACATTTAATTTGCACAATTATAACAAAACAATAAATAATTCACTGTTTCATATAACTAAAGCTGAGATGATGTCAAATTTAATTTGTAAATTTTAAGTTTAACAAATTAGTTATTAAAATTAATTGCTATTTATTTCATTTACAATTCGCATTTAATTAATTTTGGTTGTAATATGGTTTTGTGAACGTTTCTTACAAGTACTTGGTTTTTATAATTACCTTGTTAGCCAGCTTAATTTTTTTATATACAATCTACATCTGTATAAAGTATTAAATAAATGTGCTTCAAGTTATTAACTTTTAAAGGTAAAATTCAATCATGTTTTCTCTTTTCCGTTGCTATTTCACTGGAGTAACAAGTCTTGGGTCATGTTCTGCATAGTCTTATTGTGGTTGGGCAATTGATGTACAATTGCTCTATTAATTTGTTTTCGTACTGCTACTTGATTGCTGCAGGATTCAGTCTTTCACTTTTCACAAAGGAAGTCTGCATATTACTATAGAAAGGCTGGTGGTAAATATACCATGTAGTGTTCCTTAACTGTGAACCGAAATCTCTGGGTGATATTGACTGCAAACGGCTTTGCACACTCCAGAGTTAGAGATTATAGGACCATATGGGTGTCAGCATAGTTATAGCAATATTTTGTTGTTCAAAAAGAACTTTGATTTTCTGGAGAGTAACGATCAGCTTTTTTGTTTGCTATCATTATTCATATGATATATTACTATACATATGAAGATATTATACATGTGAACGTACTTTGCGCCTTGTAGTAAATGTAACCTGAACAGATTTAGTCAAATTAATTTTTGAAACAGATTAAATGACCATATAGGTTCTTCAAAGCGCTTGAAGGATTTTCATTTATAGCGTCAACAGTCACATTACAAGCAAAAGAAGCAATTTTGGTGTTTTCAGGTAAGTAAAGTAAGGAAAATCAGTGGTCCTAATACACTATCTTGGGAGAGTCCATATTTAATAAGCCAGAAACTAATTTGAATGTTTAATAAAAAACTTTATAACTTTGTGAGAAGGTAGTTTGTAATTGTGGGACAATATTTTTTAATTTAAATATTAAACGTCTATGCCATATCTTACCAAAGACATTGAAAATATCAAGAAATGTGTTGCAAAATTTCTTGTCTTTAAGACTTTTGAAGATTGCGTTAACTATTTTGTGGATTTGTAGAGTTATGGAATGGTGTTCTTGAAACCCCAATTGGTGATTAAGAAGTAATGCTAAAAACTTATTTGCATATGTAACTTTTTAGTAAGAGGTTTTTGAAGTTTTTTGATAGTAGTATTCTGCTATCCATTGCAAACGTATAGATCCATTAATATCGATCTATAAGACCACGGTTCTTGTGGAGCCTTTTTTGGTTTGTGGATTATTTTCACTCTATCATACTGTCAAATTTTAGAAAAACGTAGAGTACTTGTTTAGTGATTAGATTATATCGCGTGGTATTGCATATGTTTAGGAGTTTTACTTGTTTCTATAGTTCTGTAAGAGAAAACCTCCATAAATAAAGACATTTAAGTGTTTACATTGTTTACATAATCTAAAATGGTCAGTTAATGATTTTGTTTTGGTAATGTATACTCAAATTTTGTAATTTGTTAAAATGATGATTGAGCAAAAGAAAGAAGTTAACTAACTTAGTACTTTCACAATTCACTTTTTATTTCTTTCTTTAGCCTTCTTTAATCTATTTTCGGATGTAGGCCTCCCTTATTCCTTCCATCTTGTCTTACTCTGTGAGATTATTTTTTCATGCGAGAGCGGTGTGACGCTTCACATCTTCTAACCATTGCATTTGTGGTTTTCCCCTTGGTCTTTTGCCTAACAATGGCTTCAAATCTAAGACTCATGCGTTTCACCTAATACCTCTTTGCCGAGTGTTGTGTACTGCGGATTGCCACTTGAGTCTAACTATTCTCTCTCTTATATCTGTAATTTTTGTCATGTGTTCTGGTTTGGATTTTAGTGTTATTTGTAACATTTGTTACTGTATGGTTCTGTGGGTCTTTATGAGCTGGTGTACATTTCTTTTTGTCAATCTTCAGGTCTGAGCTCCATAAGTCATAACAGGAATAATTTTTACCTAAGGTGTTGAGGTAACTATCAGTTCTTCTGCTAAGGGCTGCCCATCCCAGTTTAATTTTTTTGCGATTTCTATTTCTTTGTTTTCTTTGTTTTCTTTATTATGTGTAAATCTTTCCCCTAGATACGCATATTTTTTCACTTGTACTATAACGTTTTGTTCTAGTATTATATTCACTTTCTCTTTGAAGTTTGTCATTATTTTTGATTTTGTGGTATTTATCCATTAGAAGCCTCGCTTAGTTCTTATAGCATTGAGTTTAGTTGTTCTCTATTTGTTGCAAATAATATAACGCCATCTGCGTATTTTAGATTATTCAAAAATTTGCTATTTATATTTATGCTTTTTTCCCACAATTTAGTCTTTTGAAAACATCTTCAAGAATTAATACAAATAGATTAGAAGATATTGGATTACCTTGAATCGGGATTGAATCATTTCCTTCTTTTATTAATATAGCTTAATCAGCTCAGCATTGATTTTGCTATACATTATTCGGTTGTGAGTCTTAATTCTTAACTTATACTAACATTGTGAGGGTTAGATTTCTCATATATTACATTGTACATTGAACAAAGTTATATATTTATTCGAATAAGTCCTGTGGGAGTCTTTTTAGTCTTTTATGTTTACCTTTTTGACCAAGGTTATACGTCACTGCACTGTTGCATTCACTTCTATTATCAAAGAATTTGTTGCACTGTTTATTTATATGTTCGAGTAGAAGCGGTAAATTTAATTTTTTGTGAATTTGGTCATTCCGCACAAACCACGGCGCACTCACTGAAATTCGAGCAACTTTGTTTTGCAGCACTTGTAATTTTCTGTGGTGTGTATTAGATGCATTTTTCAATATAGGGCAATAGGTTGTGCATGTAAATGTTGAACAAGAGTGGTCCAAATATACTACTTTGCGGTACTCTCGCCAATATTAGTCTTTTATTTGATACGATAGTGTTCACCCTCACCGAAAATGTCTTTTAAGCAGGACGAAATTATGTTAATCAGATAGTCTGGGAATCCCCGTCTTATTATTTTGTATTTTAGTCCTAGGTGCTAGACTTTGTCAAGGGCATTTGGTAGGTCGATAAATACTGGTACAATGTATCTCTTATTCTTATTCTCTATTAATTAGGTAATTTTCATTAGCTGGTGTGTTGTCGAGTGCTTTCTTTTAAATCCCATCTGATAATGAGGTATAATATTACGTTTATTCACTATATTGTAGATCCTCTCGTGTACAACTTTTTTCAATAGTTTAGAGAGTTTTGAAAGCAAACTGATGGGCTTGTAACTTTCAGGACTATATTTTTCTTTACCACTTTTATGGAATGGTAATATGTGAGAATGTTTTCATTCACTAAAAAAGTATCTTATTCGAAAGCAAGCGTTAAATATTTGTTAGGATGGCGAATGACTTATTGGTGAACTGTTTTAGTATAGTATTTGTTATTTGATCTGGATCTGGCTATTTTTTATTGGGTAATTCTAAAATAAATTTCTAAATTTCTGTTGGCGAAGTTGGTTCTATCTCTATGGGGTGCTGACTATTGAAACTATTGTTTGTTTCAATTACTTCTTGTTGCTGGTTTTGTACGGTGTTTGCGACATTGGGTGTAAATACTTTTTCAAAGTGTGATGCTAGAAGATTAGCTTTGACTTCGTCAGTTGAATATGTGTTGCCGTTGGATGTTAGTGGCGGTATGATGTTAGGTTGCATTAATAATAATAGTAACAGTAAGGCTCTAACGTCCCGCGTGAGAGCACGGCCTGTAAACTAACAGGTTAAGGCTTCCATATGCCGACTTTACTGCCCGGTTATCGCGCACCATCTCTGGTGCGGGGCGATGTTTACACCTTGCTCGAGCGAGAGCATGTACTGAATTATTTTTAGTGACTGAGTAGGCCACCCGCCAGCCATCATCGGGAATAAAAACTGAATCCGTCAGCATTGCAGTCCACTACTCAACCGCTTAGACCATTCTGGCGATGGTTCAAACATAACCGAGACTAATAAAAAAAAACAAATTGCCAAATCCTTATAAATGTCAGTCTTTAACGTACTCACCTCCGGAGTCAACACATTTTTTTTCAACGTTCTGGTAGCATCCTGATGCCCTCTTCAAAAAAAAAGCTTTTGATTGGCGGCGTATCCACTTCCGAACAGTCTGGATGACGGCGTTGTTGTTCGCAAACCGCATGCTTTGTAGGTCTGATTTGGGCCTTGCAAACAGGTAAAAATTACTTTGGCCAAATCGAGATTATACGGCAGGTGTGACATAAAGTTTCATTTCAATTATCGGTCAGAAATTCTATATAGATAACCCCCTGCCAGTCCCAGTTAAACGTCGCCATCACTTTTCCTGCCAAACGGCTCCTCTGCGCTCTCTTGGGTTTGAGAAAACTGGTATGACGCCACTCACGTGATGACTGCTAGGATTCGGGAATGAAATAGTGCACCTGCGTTTTTGATGGTCACTATAGACCTCAAAAATGCATCACCTTTGTTTTGAAACTGCTATAGGAGACGACTGCAGTTTACATGCGTACCATTTTGTTCACTTTCGTCACATCAAGTGAGTGGTACCCACCGTGCATTCACATTTTGATAGAACAAGTGGTTTCTCACTGATGAACATGATGAACAGCATTGCTTCAAATTTTTTAATAGTGCTGTGCTTATTCTCAGGAATAAGCGCGTCTGCACGATCAGTGTTTGGCTCGGTGACGCGCTCGGTCTACTTACACCACCCAAACACACGGGTCCCCATACTGTTGGAGCGTGTGATAAATTTCAGCGTACGGAACGCTTTCCCAACGAGAAATTTGATCACAATGCGCTTTTTCACGCTCTGTGGTATCTTCTGTTTACTCATTACTCTAGCAATTATTAAACAGAACTGAACAGGTTCTATCCGAATAGGAGGAAGGGTGGAGGTTGTAGCTCTACTTTTTCAAAGTCGCGCTGTTGCTGCACGGTGCGGTTTGTTTACGCAAAAGTCAGCCCCTGTTATATTTGGACCACCTTGTATTACTCTTCATTCTTTTTATTCTCTTCAGTTTTATATTTACTTGTAATTTGGCTCTGACTAATCTGTGGTTTCTACCAATAGTACAGTTATTTAGCACACTGATGATATTTGTTTGTTTCTTCTTAACGAAGTAATCGATTTCGTGTTTGCTATTGCCATTTAGATTATTTATATCCATTTATTTTGTGTTTTTTCGTAAAGAATAAATTAATAGCAAATAAGTTTTCCTATAAAGAAACTCATATAACATTTTACCTTTTTATTTATTGTGCTATATCCAAAGTTTGCCATTCTGTTCTCCTCTTCGTCTCTTCTTTTGCACAACTTTGCATGAAGATCTGCTATAATTATTTTATAATATGTTAAATCGTATTTAAGTGTATCTGAATATAACTATTCTTAAATCAATCTTCTACTTCTTCGACTTCGTATAATTTGGATTGGAAGATATACCTGAACTATTTGTAGGAAAATTTTAATATTTAACTCTATTACAAGATATGCAATACTTTTTGATATTGATTTGTACGTTTATATTCCGTTCGTTATGTTTGTGGATATGATGAAACTCGCGATTTTTGTTCTGTTTGCCTGAAATCAATCTTAAGGTTTGTTCTTCTAACTCATGCCGAGTCCACTATGCTTTTTCTGTTTTCGACAGTTCTAGTTCATGAATTATATTGTTGGATTTCAAAGTTTGTATTATATGTTTCTATGCGCAATGTTGTATGCCTTGTATTTTTCTTATTTTGTAAATAATTCTTTATTGAATTTTTGCCCTCCGGCCCCTCCTTTCCCAGAATCCGCGGGGCAGACTACCGTGGTAGTGTAGAAGTTGATACTTTTTCCATCCACGAGGGGTACTTGATCCGTTCTCTTTAAATTGACATTTGGAAGCATAAATGGAGCTTTGGCCATTCTGGCCAAACCTGTTGGTGAGTTTTGCTTTTTAGCCGATTCTCTGGATACAGACGCCATTGCAGCCGCTCACTTTGGGTCAGATGCTGCTATTGATTTTATATTAGCCCTAAAATCACGGGTTGCTCATTCTGTTGCGCCCGCCAAATTCGGAGTTATCTTTCTATTGCCTTCCCACCCTTGCAGTTTTCATCCATAACCCTGGAAAAGAAGCTTTTAGAGGGTACTATCAGCCGGAGCCAATTAAATCTAGGTTTCTTACCGAGGTGTTACTCCTCAATTGCTTTTCCTTCCCTATTTTCCGAGTGGCAACGCCCTTAGCTTGGGACGGGCTTAGCGCAGTTTTCCTTTTGAATTTATTTAGTTTAATAATTCTTTGTTCAGTTATAATGGTTGCAAAAGGCATGCATTAAAGAATATTTTAACAATATATAGTCGCTAGGTCATAATGTCAAACTTTTTGTATGAGTAAAATATGCTTGTTCAAATTGAGAAGCAAATGATTTTAAAATGAAGATTTACCTTAGCGTCATCTTGGGGAGCTAATATTTATGTAAGGTAAAAATACCGAGAAATAACTTTTGAAAGAAAACGCTTGAGACGACATCAATAACGATTAATTCTGAGGGCTTTATTTACTAACGGTAATTCTTTACTATTAATGTTAATTTATTTTACTTTAGTTTGTCTATTTACATAACCATTCAAACGTATATGTATTTTCACATGTATTTTTCAGAAGTAAAGATCTTAAAAATTAAAACTGCGAAAACTTTACAACTAGAATTTACATTGTAATTTTTTAAAATTTAAATATTGCAGCTTTATCCCTTAAAAGACCGTAGAAGCATAATTAACCAGTATTTGTCAAAGTTAATTTTTAATCCAACAGCATTAACTGTGGAATAAGATTTTTAAAATCTTTGAATTTTTTGTCTAAAGATTATACTATTAAATCGGGTTTTAGCAATTCATTAATACAGTAAATTATTAAACTGAAAACTAAAGATTCAGGTGTGTTATTTTGTTGTGCGCCCAGTCGCAAGGCAATATATTCAAGAGAGAGGTAACTACCGAAAGTAAATTTGCCATAGCATACAACAAAGCTTAGTATTATATACATAAATCGCATTTCATGCTAGTAAAAGCAGTTTTAGGGTTTATTCTCTAAGCTATTTTGCTGCAAAAATTTCTTACCAGAGTTTTTCAAAAAGGCAATTGTTACAGGAATTTTTGTTACTTTAAGTACAAGTTTCTGGAAACAGCAATCTAAAATGATGAAATGCAGTTTGTCGATTTCTTTTTGCAAAGCACATAAAGATACCTTGAAAAACACGGACATGTTTTCGGTATAATTCTCCCGAGTACAAAATCGCGGAGCTCGTTTATTGAATGCGCTACTTTCACGCCAGCTTACCTAACAGAAAAAGAAACTATGTCTTTGAGTTGCTGAGACTATAAACCGTTAATGCCTACACTGTAACAATAGAAATAAAGTGGATAGTTTTCAGGACTTACGTAAATTAAGCTAGAGAGCTTTGGAAGTGTACGTTGGCACTATGCATTGCTTAGAAGAAGAATGTTTATTATTTAGTTCCAGCTAAGCTTATTGAGCAGCTAAAAAATATTGAAACTGACTATAGCTGTAAATAAATTTAAAATACTACCTATGGTGCAAGTGAGACGTATTAATTTTTTTATCAAGAACTGAAGATCTTAAAAATTAAAACTGCGAAACTTTACAACTAGAATTTATTTTATTTTAAGAGTTTCATGTTTAAAATTGCATAAAACAGCTTATTGTTTGAAAGATTAATACAGAATTATCAAAATAAGATGCATGTAGGAACAAAAATCTGAAACTCATTTATATATTTATATATATATATATATATATATGCCTATACAATCCATTTTTGGAATTTCAGTTTGAGCTCTTCAGACTTGTTACCTTCGCATTGTAGTTTGCACTCTGCAGTGCCTTCTCGTTTTGCTTCCTATAGGTTGATATATGGTTTTGCCTTTTCTGTGATTTTTTTTCGTTTCTTCCGGTCTTGAAGCTCATTTGCTTTTATTTGTGTGTATCCGTACTATTTTATTCTCTTGGCTTTTATTACTTTCGTTATGATCTCATTTCCTAATATTCCATTTATTTCATAATTTATGAGCCTTCTGTATTCTCCTTTTATTTTCTTGGGTCCCATTATCTTTCTGATGATTCCTCTTTCGAATACCTCATTTTCTCCTTATTTGTTAAACAAATTGTTTCTTCTGCATACAATACTAAGGGTCTTATAGCTGATTTGTATAGCATAAGTTTTGTCTTCTTACTTATCTGTTTACTTTTAATTAATTCTTGTACTTATAAAATGTGTTATGTCCTGCTTTCATTATCTGTGTGACTTCTCTGCCTGTATTATTTTTATTGTTAATCATTACCCCTATGCACCTGAAGTTTTGTGTTACCTCCTAACTTTAATGTCTTTGTCTTCTTCTATTTGTTCTTTTTTCTTGTTATTTTTATATATTTTGTCAATTCTTTGTTTATTTTGAGCCCTCCTTCTTTTGCTGCGTTGTCTATTTTATATATAATCTCTGATCTTCTTTTATATCTCGCTACTGGCGCTAGATCGTCAGCATATGTGATTATTTGCATCATTTTAAGTCCCCATACTTCACATTCGTTTATTTCTTCTACTGCTATATTAAATAAAGTTACAGATAGCCCGTCTCTCTCTTTCACTTCACGTTTTATAACTAATTCTTTTGTTATTTCTTCACCAATTTGTGCAACTGCTTTAGATTTGACCATAGTTTTTTTTTTATTAAATTTCTTAGTCTTTTGAGGATACCCTGGTTCTTTGCATCTTTAATTAGTGTTTTCTTTTCTATGCTCTCGAAAGCTTGTTGAAAGTCTATAAAAACTATGTGTAATTCGTTACCTTTTCCGTATGTCTTTTCGATGATTTGGATAAGTATATATAATAGCATCTATTGTTGATTTTCCTAGTCGAAATTTCCTTTGGTCTTTACCGATGGTCATTACCGTGTATTCTTTTAGTCTTGTTTGTGTAATTGTAAGTATCTTGAAGATTGTGTTCAGTAGCATTATTTTCCTATAATTGTTGCAAATCGTTAAATCTTCTTTTTTGGGTATTGGTACTATAATTCCTACTTTCCGGTCTTTCGGATTTAGTCCCCCATATTTTAACATTTTATTACATATAAAGTGTTTCTGCCGCTTTTTGATTTTTCAATTTTCTTATTATTTCTTCTTTTTGTGGTTAACTTAACTTAGTATTATCTTTCTCATTTTCCTCTTGTGATTATTTATTATTTCTTCTTTCGTTCAGACAAAGGTTTTCTTATTTATATTTGAGGTTATATTCTTTCTTCTTTTTTGTCTCTTTAGGTGCTGGTATAATTTACCTGTCTCTAAATATTCTATTACTTCATTTACATATTTACATTTCTCTTTTGTCATTTCACTCCTTCTTTTCTTATTTTCTTGTGATACTTTTCTTTGTAAGTTCCTGTTCATTTTAATTTTTTCTCTTTTTTATTAGCTCTTTACATTCTCTATCAAATCACTCTTTTCTATTTTGTTCTCGTTTTATTCCTATTACTCTATGTGCTGGTTTTATAATAATTGTTTTGTTCTCCATTTTTCTCTATATTTTCTTTTTGTAGTAAGCTATTTACTTCATCCGCGGATCTCTTCTTTCCTTCTTCTTTCTTTAAATTTTCTAGGTCCCATTTTTTTTGTTTGCCATTTATATTTTTTTGATTGTTTTTAATTTTATTTCCGCTATTATTAGGTTGTGATCGGTTTCTAGGCTTATCTCTCTATACGATAATACATCATTTATTATTGTGCTTGGGTATCTTCCCGCATGTTTTTTCCAGTTTATCGTAAAAACTTCTTTCTTTTCTATCGTTACTATTTCTGGAGGTGCATTTGTTATTGTGTTTTTAATTCTGACATATAATATTCTTTCGTTATTTTTTTTGAATTGTATTAATTTTTCCATACATTTTTTGTGTATCATGAATGTCGTCACTTGCTATTCTTGTGTTTTGTTTTCTCCGTAGAGTATTGGCTAATTCTCTTTGTCTATTCTTTCTTTACCTTTCCATCTTATCTTTTGTAATGGCGTTATGCTTATTCTGTATCGTTCCATTTCTCTCCCTATTTCTTCTATTTTGTCTATTTTTAATAATGTTTTTATATTGCATTTTTCTACTCTTATTTTATATCGTCTTTTTTGTTTTTTCTATTTGTTTGCTTCCTTTTCTCCTACATTATTTACCGTTTTCTTATTTCTGTCTCTTTGTTTATTTTCTTGTTTATTTTTATAATTTCTTTATGTATTTCTTTTAAATCGTTTCCTTGTTCATTGTCATGCCAATCTTTATTTTTTTGTTTTTATCTAGCTGTATTAGTTTTGTCGGGAGATATGTGTTATTTTCTGTAGTTTTTCGACGAGCTTATCACCTTTTGGAGATCTTTGATTTACCGTTTTTTTCTGGCTGCTTTTTTTACTTGGGATTTCACTTGCAATTTCCTCTTCTCTTTCAATGTCATCTCCTTTGTATTCAATGTTATTAATTATCAGTTTGTTGTATCTTATTTGAGCTTTCTGTCCCTTATTTCTCGCTTTTTCATACGTGGTATTACCTTCTTCTTTCATCTTGTACTTCTTAAGGATAGTCTTCATTGATCCATATATCTGTACCCTTTACAGCTTTTGAATTTTTTAATATGTTTTATCTTGTGGACTCTTTCGTTAGTTTAATTAGTTTTGGCCTTACTTTTCTTCCAATTCTTCTTATTTTATCTATGTTTTCCTTTATATAGATGTTTACTTCTATCTTCTAAAATATTGTATTAATCTTGTCTTGTGTTTCTTTCTCATTTCCGGTTGTATTGTCTATTATTTCCTTTATTACTATATTTTTCTTTTTATCTCTCTTTTTAATATACCCATTCTTTATTGCTGCTCCGCGATCTTCCCCACAAGCTTTGACTTTTCTTCTTTAACTTTAACTAAGCTTTTAATTCCAGCATAACAGCGTCCAGTTTCTCATTTGATTGCTGCATGTTTCTACAAATTTGTTTAATCATAATTACTTGTTTAATTTCACAGCGTAAGAGACCCGTCGGACCTCTAGCCTTTATCTGTGATTTATTTATTTCTTTAAATTTATCTAACTAATTATTATTTTAATTTAATATTATTTTACCTTTATTTAGTTTATACTGCTTAATTCATAATTTAGTTTATTCTTTAACGTATGGTGTATTGCCTGTCTTAAAAATTTCTGCGCGTCTTACTTTCAGTTACCTATATTCGACTTATCAATTATCCACTAGGAAAAAAACTGTATGCATTGCATAACACTTGATATATAAAACCTTAAATACAAATAAGAAAAAAGCCGGTATGCGGTGGGTGACACAGGAAGCATTAAATACAAATTAGAAACGTTTAAAGTCAAAGATCTTCGATTCATATATGAATACAAAAAGTCTTTTTAAATATATGTAATAATGTAATAATGATTATAGCAGCATGCAATTTTCTTTTTTATTTGCATATCATTTAACCTCAATTTTGTTTGCTCGCAATAATAATGTAAATGATAGTATAAAGAAAAATTAATTACTTCTAAAACCAACATTTTGCGAATTAAAAAAATAAACATTGAAGTATATTATTCAAAAACAAAAATTTGTCAATATTTAGACCAACATTTAGGCAATGTAAATATTTTAGTAGTCGTTAAATTTGCATACTTTTATTATGCCATTATTATCTAAACGTTTATTGTTACAAAAAGCATTATTATGCTACATTTAGACTATAAAATTTAATTATTAATTGTTTGTATTTGGGTATGTGCAAAATTTTAAAGAAATAATGTCTTATGTATAAGATAGTTTGTTATTATTTCAATGTATATGTTGTACACTGAGTTATTATATATAAAGGAGACAAAAATACAAAATACAAAAATAAAAATTAAATACTATTATGCGAAGACACTGTAAATAAGCTATGTAAACGAGAAAGCAATTATATAATACAGAGTTTTTATTTACAAAACTGTTTTGCGTATTGCTGTTTCTAAATATTTGCTTAGAAACTCAAATCACTTATAAAGTTAATAGATTTAGTTTCCAAATTATAAATTCAACCTTGTGAATTATTTAAAGTTTTCTGCATTAATCTAAAAAATAAAAAAAACTTAAAGTAGTCAATTTTTTTTCAAATATTATTAGTATATTCACAATCTCTCATTTAATGGCATTTAGTAAATAATAAAACAATTATAATGAAAACAATTTGCTAATAAACTCTTTATTTTAATTTCGATCAGTTTGATCAGATGTAGATAATTAATGAAACACACTCACAATTACTCTAAACTGATGTCTTGAATTTCTTGATGAGAAGTTGCTCTTCTTCGTTTTTCAATAATCATTTGACTAGAAGATTAGTGTGAGTGCTAATGCGACTACGACAACTCATTGTATGGCTGTATTTCTTCATTAAGTGACTATGTACCAAGATCGTAACACATGACCTTGTTGGATACATACTATGATTGATTTATAATGCACCTTATCTTAGAGGTGTTTTAAAATTTCTATGTTAGAACTGCTTGCTGTACACTATAGTTGTACGGCACAGATAGTTACAATTTATGACTTAAAAGCCGGTATATCTTCCGATGTACTTTACACAATTGGTTGCGTTTGGTCTAGATATATTTGTGCCATGTTAGTAACCTATCTAGATAAATTCTCAAAAACTTGGCGTTCTCTGAATGTAGGGCCTGATAGTTTTTTAGTAAGGTTAGTAGAGAGGTACCTATTATGATTATTAAAGCGACCTTTATTAATTTTATTTTTTTTATCTTAATGCATCACTGTTTTAACCATGATTGTAATATATAAAGGCAACTTAACTTAAAAAAAACGCAAAACATGTTATATCTGAAACAGGGTACTTTTAATATTTTTTAAGACACTCCCAATCGAAATAGCAGGATTTTTTTACATCGAAAATGACTATTTTCTTAGTGTTGTGCAGCATTAGTTTACGAAAAATTAAACGACGAACAAACAGCGCGTAGAGCAGAGTGGCGCGACGAGGTGCGGTAGCGTTCGCTCACTCGGCAGTGCCGGTTTTTTTTTTATTAAATGACTTATTTGGATCGTTTTAATGAAAAACAAATATTATAACAATTTTTTTACTAAAATAAATTATAAATTCTAAACTTTTTTGTTTATATATACGTATTATATGCATTTTATTCTTGTTCTTGTTGTTTGTTTAACCTTTATTTCCTTTTTCGTATTTTTTCTTTTTTTCAGATGATTTTAAAGTAAATTATTGTTTCCTCTTAGAAGTTAATTTCTTACTTTCTGTCTTTACTTCTGACTTTTTATCTTCCGAAAGATGTCACATTGAGAAGAAACTGAAAAACGTTTCATTATACTGGGGCATCTGGCGTGAAATGCCCCATATTCTTCGATGGGCAATTCAATAGAGTTTGTTGTGATTACAATATACAAAGTTACTTCAAAAAATTACCGAGTTTAAAAAGATATTTCACAAGTATTGCAAATAAATAAAACATGAAGAGAAATAGAAAATATCCAAGTTTATACGTTTGGGCTTACAATATTTATTTTAAACACGCAGACGAAGTAGGACTATGAATTCTCTATCTGGTGTAACTAGAAAGTTAAATTGTCATAATCTTCAGATTCGCTGAAACTTAATGCATTTGGTGCAGCCTCTAGAATAAAAGTGTAAGAGCTCCTTTTTTATAGTGAAAAGACTGCGACGAATACATTATACCTAGATATACTGCAGTTATGATTATTTCCGTAATTGACAAAGGATTCTAACAACTTACTATTTCAACAAGATGGGGCTTCTCATATTTGGTATGGTGTGGTGTATGACTATTTAAATGCAAAATTCCCTTACTGTTGGATTGATCGATGTAGTAGAGCGAATTTGATATTGTTGTATAGGTGTCCCGATCTTGTAGTTTGCGATTTTTTAAAGTACATTAAAAAATCTGGTTTACGTGTCGTCAAGGCAAACAACACTGAATGAACTTCTAGATCGCATTACTGTTACTGTGAGAAATATTAATGGAGAAACACTGCAGTCTGTGTGAACCGAATTGAACTACCGTTTAGACGTGTGTCGTGTGGCACGTAGAGCTCACGCCAAACATTTGTAATGATATGAACAGATATTCTTTTTTATGTATATGATATCTAGTACATTAGAACATTTGACGTATGGTGATTCAACTTTTACTACTGAGCAAGTTTTCTTTAGTAAGTGTAAAATTCTGTACTTTTTATTTTTTAACGCTTTAATTATAGTTACATATAGTATTTTGACTTTACATTGGTTTTTGACTATTGTTTGTAATAATTAAATTAATATATTTTAACGTCTGCTACGAGGATAGGTGGATTTAAAATCGGTTTCCGCTTAATTTGTATTTTAAATTATATCTTCATCGGTATCAATGGTATCTAACGGCTTACAACTATTCTTCTTCTTTAGGTGCCGCTCCAACTAGTGAAGGTTGGCTTCTGCAAATCTTTCTCTATTTCTTGCTATGTTAAAAAGGGTGCTGACTCTCGTGATCCCCGTCCATTCCTTATGTTTCTAAGCCACGACATCTTCCTTCTTCTCACTCCTATTCTACCTTCTATCTTTCCCATCATTATTTTCTGTAGTAGGTAGTATCTATCATGCCTCAGTAAGTGTCCCAGATAGTCGATTTTTCTTCTTTTCACTATGTGTAAAAGTCCTCTATCTCTTCTTAGTCTATCTAAGAGCTCCTCATTGGTGCATTGCTCTGTCAATGATATTTTTAATATTCGCCGGAAGACCCACATTTCGAATGCTTCTATTCTTGCGCTTGTGTCTTTCTTTAGAGTCCATACTTTTGAGCCATAGAGTAATATTGACCATATGTAACAGGTAACTACTCTCGGTCGTAGATCGATGCTCAATTCTTTATCACATAACATTCCTTTCATCTTACTAAATCCGTCTCTGGCTATTTCTATTCTTGTCTTAACTTTCATGTCACTATCCCATTATATTCTTACCCATGTACCTAAGTATATATTGTTCTGTACTCGTTCTATGTTGTTACCTGTTACCACAAGTCTCACATTTAGGTCTCTCTTCTTGCTTTCTACCATTAACTTCGTCTTCTGGATATTGAGGCATAACCTTTCACTTTCTTCATTCACTGTGTCTAACAAAACTTGCATATCTTCTTGAGTTGATGCAACCATAATGGTGTCATCAGCATATCGAATATTATTTATTACTTCACCATTTACTTTAATTCCTTCCTCTCTCCCGTACAGTGCATTAATCATTATGTGCTCTGAGTATAAGTTGAACAGGGTTGGTGATAAAATGCATCCCTGTCTCACTCCTCGTTTTATTTATATTTCTTCTATACTGTCGTTCTCAATTCTAACGGTTGCTGTTTGGCTCCAGTACAAGTTCTTAATTATTTGTATATCCTTTCTATCTAGGCGTATTTCTTCTAGTATCTGAATAAGTTGTTCATGTCTTATTCTGTCAAACGCCTTCTCGTAGTCAACAAAACCTATGATAACATCCTTCTGCATTTCTCTACATTTCTCTATTAAGACTTGTAACGCAAATAAGGCTTTCCTTGTGGCTACACCAGCTCTAAATCCAAATTGGTTGTTACTTAGTGTTTTGTCACACTTTTTCCTTATTCTTTCATAAATGATGTTCAAGACCATTTGAATGCTTGGCTCATGAGGCTTATTGTGCGAAATTCATAACACTTTTTAGCATTGGCTTTCTTCGGGAGAGCTATAAAGGTAGACTTCAACCATTTTTTCGGTACTATCCCCGTGTAGTATATGTAAACATTTCCAACAGAATTTCCATATCTTCCTTTTTCAGAATTTTAAGGATTTCTATGTTCACTTAGTCAGGCTTGAAGATTTTCCTTCCTTTGCTTTCTTCAACACTTTCTGAACTTTATCTTTTAATATCGAGAGTCCTTCTTTTTCTAAATTATTGTCTTGTTCCTCCACTCTGTTATTTAAAAAGAGTTGTTCTATGTACTTTTTCCATACGTTCTTCGTTTTGCTTATCTCGGTTACAATATTGTTTCCCTTGTCTATTAAAATGTTATGTTTTTTTGCATTTTTTTACATCCACCTCCTTTTCAAATAAATAATAAAATTTACCGTTACAATTTTTAACTTCTGGTTCTGAAAGAAGAGCAACAACATCATTAAAATAAACCACAATTTCATTATTTTGAATCACTTTGAAAATTTTATGATTTTCAGTCAATTTCATACCTAATACGTCTACTCCTCCTTTGGTTAAATAGTTTTGGCAAACTGGAGCATAACGATAAGTAGTTTTATTTCTTGATTCTCTTAATACATAGATGATCAAAAATTTTCCTTTTTTATGTCATCTTTTTGTACTGAAAGGTACTGCGTTTCATCTTTCACATCTTCTACTAAATCGTCATTTTGATCACCACCTGAATTGTCATTTGTAAGCGGCTTATTTACATTAGGTTTGCTATCAGAACTTAAACCATCATTTGGTGCCGCCACGCTTTTTCTAGGATGAAAATTAAGCTTTTGCCTTTTTACATTTTGTTTACTTGGTACAGCTGCGAATGTTGAAGATAATTTATTAAAATTTTGTTTACAGCATTCGCGTTCGGTTGGTAATTTCCTGGATTTTTTTGTAAAACACGATTTAGGTCAAATGGCATTTAGCCAGTAGCGGCAAAAGATGAAATTAAATCTTTCTTAGTAGTATCCTTATTTCCCTCTGCTTTTATCCATTTGATTTAAGCAACTATTCAATAAGTGAGAAAAATCTTTTTTTGTCAATTTATGTTGTTGCATAGGGCTTGCTTTTAGTTAGATAAAACTTTCCTCCATGAAATCTTGAATGTCCTAAAAAATCCAACATCCAATGATTGGGTTAAGTGTGTCGCGTTTTTCTAGAGGTATACGAAAGCAATATTATTTTCTTCGCATTTTCTAAAAACCTCATTTATGAAGTATGGCGATAACTTGTCTCCTATTAAGGCTTTGTGACCTTCTGGTTTTCTTGAACGCGGTAGAAATGCGGATAAAAACCATTCTGTAAAAGTCTGAGCATCCATCCACCCACGATTGGTGCGGTTGTATCGTGAGCCCCTAACACAAAATGTATCACTGCAGCACAGCTGACTTTTGGTCCATTTTCGGTCCGTTGCATTCACATTTTATTGACTTTATATATCACATAAGATGTCAAAAGAACTTCTGATGCAGAGCCACACATTATGATGGATGTCCTCCTGCGAAATAACATTTTCTTGTTTCTTGGGTCACTCTAAAGATTAATTTTATTATAATTGAACAAGTTAGAAGCCGAAACACATTCTAACGTCTCGCGTAAGTTTTTAAAATAGTCAGTGATTACTTTCTTTGAAGCTGAAGTCCGAGATCGTTTAATATTAGCTGCAATTTTTTTGCTTCCCTTTTTGTGGCGAAATAGAACAGATTCAATCTGGGGCAGACAGGTTATCTTTCAAAACTCTCACGTTTCGTCCTTGGCCATCCGAATAATTTTGACCATTTGTCTTAAATCGCCTGTGTCCAGAGGAAATCCCCAATTCCCACAAATGGAAGCTGATTGAATGAAAGAAATTTTTCTGCTACAGGAAAGGCAGATTGGTCGTCATTCCTTCTTATGTATTCTTATGGTATTTGTTATTTAACATGCCATAAGCAACTTTGTTTTCTTTTGCAATTTTTCTTAAACTCTTAAACTTTTTCAAGTGCGTTTTTAATAGTCTTTTTATTGCATAGCCTCCAACTTCTACTTGTATTTTCGTATTTTCGATGTATGATCAATTTGATCCTAGGATATAAACTTTAAAATTACCGCCCAAACACGAGAGGTAAACAAAACCTTCAGTAACAAAGTTAATGTTTCGCACGTAGCAAAACTTTAGCAAAAAAATTACAAGAGAAAGTTTGGAAGCAGCAAAGAATGGCTTATTTTAGGGAAAAAGTTCCAAACATTGTTGGAGCACGATTAATACAAGAACTTGACAGACTGTAAACACGAATTGACAAAGGAAAGCGTCCTTCTTATATGGCGATCTTCGCGGCCAACCTATGACATACACTTTTTTTTTTTATAACATCCCATTTATTTGCAACTGTACAAGTACATTTAGCAAAGTCATTTGATAATTTAATATACATGTAGAAGCATGCTCAGCAGAATACTTCTATAACAGATAAGCTTATAGGCTTTGTGTGACAAACGGGAAAAATCTTACGAACTACAACTTATAACTAGTCTTAAAGTAAACTAAGAATTCAAAATCTGGTTGGCAGATCGATTGGCACATGTCGATGTAAACGCCTGTTGTCGCTGGGCGGATCCATAAGATCTATTGCGAGGATGTTGGGATGGGCGCTAAGTCGAGTACTGTATTGGGAGCTGTAACGCCTAATTTCGTCCTTGACTGTGGGGATACGAAGATCTTTTATGATCCTTTATGTTTGGTACAAACCAAGGTGCGTTTGTTATCATGCGCAGCACTTTTCTTTGGAAACGCTCTAGAATTTCGATATTTGAAGTGGACGCAGTCCCCCAGAGTTGGATGCCATACGTCCATACACTTTTAGAGCTATATTTAAAAATGTCTTAAACAGGCCTGGTAATAAATTTTACCCCCATAAGTCAATTTAGTTTCACATTACGGTAACTTAGAAACACTTACTTATTTCACAATTTTTTTTAATTCTAATTACTGAAAATATTTAAAAGCAATTGAAACTAACTGAGTAATATAATTTAATAATAACTGGGTAATAATTAGAAAGTATAAAATTACGCTTACATAATTTTTTTATTCTTATGCTACAAGCTTTTATAAATATTTCATTTTGTATTTAAAAGCACCCATTAATCAATAAAATATTTTCGTAGGGAAGTGAAAATCGATTTGGGAATGCTTGTGACGTTTCGCTGAGACTGACAAAATCAACAAACGAGATTACTAGTTTTTTGTCGTAGACGTGGCCTATACTGCAAATGCTACTATTTTTATGCTTTTATTAAATCGTGAGGTATTTGTTAGCAACAATATTTTTTAAATTAAAATGATATTTCAATGCAGTCGTGTTATCGATTTTACTTTTAACTCATTATTCATGTAATTATTTTACTAACTGTTAATAATTATTTGCCAGCAAATATGTCAAAATGAGAATAATTTTAAACGTCACGAAAAAGCTTGTTATTAAAGTAATTGGAATAATTTTTGATTTACGTACCACACCTTACTTATTATTGTATATTTAAAAATAAACCTTCCACACCCATATAAATAGACGAAGTATTTGATTAGGTTATCTGTGGCTATAAATAATTTAATGAAACCATTACCGACGTAGTGTCCGAATGTTTTATAATTCAATAGCTTTTCATCACACTACACTTTTTATTTTGCAATGTAGGGTAACAGGTATTCGGTAATCGAACGACTGACAAGATATTAAAATTTTGCTTTTTGTAATCTGGTTAATACAGCCTTATAAATATTAACGCTAAGAAAACTTTATGTATATTTTTGGTTGTTTAAAATAAAGCTGTAAATGCATTTTCAACAGCATCTTCAAAATCATTTGTCATTTTTAGTTTTTATTGTGTCGAAAATCTATCGACCCAAAGTAGTTTATTCTTGGTAATTTAAAACTCTTAAGCAACAATTTTTATTTCGAACCAAACTAAAATATCCAAATTTCATTTTTAATATATTAAAAAAATTAATGTTTATGAAAATCAGTCTAGAAAATTGTTGATTACATATAGAGAGTAGTTTGATAAACTTTTCTTTCATATATATTTTAAACCAAATAAATCAACTTCTTTATTAATACTAGCAACTACTATATGTTCACCTTTATTTTTACCGCCCGACTTTGATGTATAAGGACTGATAAAACGTTTATATTCTACAAAATAATTTGTAGTCCTTTTTTCTTTCAATGGGTATATAAGTTAGAATTTAGGAATTTTTTTAAAATTATATTAAAAATGTTGCACCTCTACAGTTTGCCTTGAATGAAAGTTATCAGTAAATTTTTAAAATTGTTGTAGTAAAAGGCAAAGACAAACAATGCTGTATCCTAGCTGATATTTCTAAGATTTGATAAATTACCTTCTTTATCTTTTACTAGACATCTTGGATTATTTATTCTATACACTTTTATTTGAAACAAAAAATTAAATATAATTCCTAAAATAATTACAAAATATTACTACGCTTTAAATTAGTAAGATGCCTAATTAGCATTTTATCTCTAACATTTCACGCGTACTAGCGATTAGGTGTTTAGCGTAAAAAGAAGGGAGATAGAGTCATATCTCTCGTGTAGTATTCATGTGCAGAGCATGCACCTTAAAGCTGGTACATAAGGAATTTAGTTGAGTTTTAGATATTACTGAACTGGACATAAAAATTGTAATTGAGTTGTAGAAAATAAAGTACGTTAGCGTGTGGAGTTACAAATACGACGTCTACGTTGGACGCTGATTTATGGCATGCACTATGTAATTTTAGCGATGAGATGGGCTATGCTTTGTGGGATTCAAATAATAATAAAAATTCTATTATCGTTTGAATTTAAAAATACGTTTTAGATCAGAGTATGATTGACTAACAGTTTTTTAGTGTCAGTTTCTAGTAATCCAAAACATCAGTTATTGGAGCATTAAAGAGTTTCGGGCCAGAGTCCGATGATTTCGAATGAAGCATTTGGACAGTTTCCTGGTGACTAATGCAATTAACTGGAAAACAAAACACCGGCCCTTTCTAGTATTGAAATAACCACCCTCTCCAAGTTGTATAACTTGAAGACGCATTCAAGCTCGCACCAAAGGCCCCGCAAAATATTTTTAATTTGCTAACCGCCGACGACAACAAGACCGAAGCGTAGAAAACTGGCCACTATGTGCAAGTTCACGGACCTCAAGATTTCGCGACCAGTTGATCTACGGTTTGTCCAGCATAGCAACACAGAAAGTCTGTTTTGAAAAGGACGGTGATGTAAAACTGGGCGAAGTCCAGTATGGCACTCATTCGTAATAGCCAATTCAGCGCTCCCACAAAGGACCAGATGGTTAACTAGACTACCTGAAAATCCAGAAAAGATTCCAAATTTGGAAAAAGGCCCTCCAACAACAGTTTCATGTTTAAAAATCAAGCGCCGTCCTCATCAAAGGGCCAGTTCAGTCTTTTCCAAACTGTGATTCAACGTCACACACCATAGTGAAGGAGTATCCATACAAAAAACAGCAAAAGGGAATCGCACGTATTGAGTTTAGTTTTAAAATTTTTATTGGGTTTATTGGGGAAGTTAATAGATTAAGTATTTGCAGCCAAATTAAAGCAAATATTTAAAAATTACTTACCGTTACTAAAAATTTGACAAAATAATCTCTCATCATCCGTGATTAAATTTTCGTCTAATTTACACCATAACCAAAATTTATGCAAATACTTTTTTCTCTGCTGGCATCTTCAGTGAGTTGTGCATAAATTATTGTTAGCTACCAAAAAATACATGTATATGTATGTAATACGCGGCACGAGCAACAGAATTGTGATTAAAAATAAAACAGTTTATTTTAACTATAGATATTTTAGCAAAACTATGTAGCTTATGACTATAAATACTGTAAAGATAAGCAGTTTCTGAATTTAGATTTTAATGGTAAAAAGTAGAAGTGCGTAGGTCCATACATCTTAAACATAGTTAAACAAACATACGTTTGCAATAAATTTCCTCCTACAAAGTTAAATCGGAGTAGCAAAAAAATTTTAAAAAATAAATTGTTTGTGACATAAACGCTCAAATCGTTGCTGCTACCTTAAATAACACAATATTTATAAGCATAGACAAAGTTAATTGTTTTATAACAATGTAATTTAAAATACACATATCAAACGGTGTATATATTACATAACTAAATATATCTTGTATTCCAAATATCAATTGCTACAAAACTCCTTATTCTATTTGTAAGTTTAATATGCTAAAATTAATTTTAAATTCATAAATGCTTTGTTAGAGCTTCTAAAAATATTTACCGTTACTACTAATATATTCTTATACATGAACGAACCAGTTTTGCCAACACTTTCGTATACAGCATTATGCTGGTGCAGGAGTTTTGCTACTGGAAACTTTTCAGGAATATTTTGAATAGCTTTCATTAAGCAAAACATATTATTTAGTATTTACTACCCTTACATTGACATACTTATAGTACTACACGAAATGTGTAGTTAAAAACAAGCTAATAGCCTATATGAGTGAAAAAGAAAGAAAAAAAAAAGGTTAACGAGCTCTCTAGTTTCAGGGCCTTCATTATGTGACGTAAAAGATAAAAAATGTATTACAAAATACAATTCCATTTCTTTAAATTATATTGACGGATAAATGGAGTTCAGTGCTTTCAAAATAACTGCCTTTAGAAGAGATAGTCATTTCAACTGTTTTCCCGAAACTGTCAATTGCGACTTTTCTGACATTCGCAGAAGTGACCTCTTCTGTGATGCGATTCTTGAATTTGTCAATAGACTGGGAGTGGGAAATGGATACCATGCACTAACTCTTTTTAAATCTAATCGACGATTTTTGGTCTAATGTGGGTTTTTGGTACCCCAATGTTGATAATATTGTTTATTGGCACAGCTATCTAGTTAAAAATGGGCCTAACAAGTAAAATGAACGCGCTTTATGTCCCATATTTTGGTCCAAACCATCTCCATGATCACTTGCAAAAGTAAATATTTTGCGAATGTTGACTCGGTCAACGGCATTTGCATTTGAATCTTATACGGAAGTAGATTCAATTTCTTGATGATGTCCATAGGGTTCATACTCACACCGAGTAAAGCTGCGCTTTTAGAAACAGTACATTTCCTGCCTTCTCAAACTACCCAATTATATCGTGGTAAAAGAGACAATTTAATTATAGAGCATATTTTATCATATTATTTTTACTTTGCTATTGTAGGAGACACACATGGTAGTGTGCTTGTCAACTTGGATTTGAAGGTAGTTAGCGCTTCACTAGGACTTTGGCCCCTTTTGTAAAAGGTGGCCACAATGACAACCTTTTATTCTGTTAAACAGCTCTACTTAGCTAACGCCATATTCAGTGCAGACCTAGAGTGCAAACAAAACTCCCAACATTGAGCTAGCTATAACTGACGTCAAATTAAAAATTGACTGAGAAGTTGGACTATGGTAATAAAAAACTCTTTTGCGTGACATAATGAAAGTTTTGGTCAAAAGTCCAAAATATAAGGGGTTTCTTATTATTATTAACAATTTTTCTTTAAACATAACTTTTTGATTATTGCGTTTTTAAATTAAATTTAAGCCCAACATTTACCACTTATTACAATATTATATACTAACGATCTATTTCGCAGTTTGAGTCATAATTGAGATGATGGCTTGCAACAGTGCTGCATGGTCGTTACTCATTTGGTAGATTTTGTAGAAATACTATCTACGCAAAATCCTATCACAAATTTCAAAAAATTTTACTATAGTTTTTGGTTTCTTGCTCCAAACCCATCCTTCGATCAAAACTGTTGGATTTGAATGAAACTTTTCGTTTACATTTATTGCTCCAATATCTCAGTCAAGTTTGTTAATGTACAAAATCAGTTAAAGAGAAAACCTTCATTTTTTTTTTAATTACTACTAAAATTTCATAGTTCTGGCTAGATGGAAATTAAATTTGGTACGTTTGTTCCCCGGGCAAATACCTAAATACAATTTAATAATGGGGAATATTGAAAACAGTAGTGTAGTCGAAAGACGA
This sequence comes from Sinelater perroti, assembly GCA_036346155.1. Taxonomy (NCBI): domain Eukaryota; kingdom Metazoa; phylum Arthropoda; class Insecta; order Coleoptera; family Elateridae; genus Sinelater; species Sinelater perroti. The sequence continues at coordinate 23,707,311 of JARFIY010000001.1, forward strand.
TATTTGACGTAACGCATATTTCAATACAATTTACATCTTTACAATTTGTAGGATTTTTAAATCCCTTGAGTTACTTCTTTATTAAATAAGCTTTATACACCTTCAGTCACAATTTCCATAAATTAAGATTCCAAATCTGTTTCGTATCATTGAATGCATATGTACGGTTGTGAGCACGTTTCAGTTTTAATCAAATTTTGTGACTTGATGAGTGTGCACTTACTTGTAGGTGCAAATTTTAACAATTACAAGCTTGAAAAAGAGACAGTTTTTATGGAGAAACTTATCAACAACACAGGAATTATGATACGTAACAGCTTTTTCCAATCTATTTTCCGATGCTTAGCATTTGTATAAACCAGTGTACATTTTATAAAGAAAAATTTTGAACAAGTGGAAAGGATTTAAAACTAAAATAAAAAATATTATAAGTAATATAAATTGCACCAAAATACCTGCACTGTCATTGCTGCAGAAGCTTTTGATTTACTTGATGTAAAAGAACACTGGACACTCACTCTAAACATTCTAATACTTGCCTATATTTACTCAATTTGCGTATACAAAACACTGCTAGCGAATTTCATTATGTATTATTTTACTATATGAATGTACAAGGTGTTTTAAAAAAAATTGTATGATTTAAAAATCATAACTATAATAATAATCTACTTTGATCGAACAATGTACTGTTAGAAAGAAGAAATTTCCGAGTTTCATATAGTTGTCGATAGGTAGCACCAGCGCGCTTCGTTCACCTGCCACTTCGATATCAATATAACGATAGGACAACAGAAATTATTTTGTATTTTACGCTTCGCGAAGTGTGAGCCCATAACTACTATTCAGCGTAATTTCGACGACATTATGGTCATTAATCCTCCTACCGTTCAGACCATTAAGCGATGGGTCAGACAATTCCGAGACACGGGTTGTCTGAATAAAGAAAAATTAAGTGGTCCCCGTGTGTCAGACGAAGATGTGGAGCGCATCCGTAGCCCCGAAAAATCCACTCTCCGGTAGAGAACTGAACATTTTCTCGACGTCTGTCTGGTGTATTTTGCGCCAACGTTTGATTATGAAAGTTTAGTGTTTTCTGACGAGGTTACTTTTATTTAAGTGGTAAGGTAAACCTCAAAATGTTAGAATATTTGGTACAGAACAGCCACATCAAATTGTACAGCGTAAGAGGGATTCTCCTAAACTTAATGTTTCTTGAGGAATTTCTTGAAAAATGTGTACAACCCTTTTTTATTTCTAGAGAACACTGTTGCGGAAATGACATAACTAGATATGCTTGAAAACTGGCTTTCTCATAGTTAGAGACCGATTAGAATGACTTTTTCCAGTAGGACAGGGCACCACCATACTGAAGCCTAAAAATTTGAAAATTTTTGAATAATATGATTTCACAACGATTGATCAACCTAACGATTAAGCTTTTATATTACTGGTCTTCAAGGTCGCCGGACCCCACTGTGTGCTATTTTTGCTTGTTTGGGTTTACAAAATACTTTATTTATGCACCTCCTCTTCCAACTACAGTGGCTGAACTGCGGTACCGCATAACAGCAGCAGTGGATCTAGATAAAAAGTTTGGGACAAATTTGGCTATCGTATGGACATATGAGAGCACGACAGCCGCGACGCAAAGGCTTCGGCCTGCCAGACTAACGCGCGGCGGGCCCTGGGTTCGACTCCCAGGTCAAAAATAACGGCAAACATCGAGTGCTCTCCGGCCATCATACAAACACCTTTGGCGGTCGTAAAGTACATTCTCCTTCTTCTAACGGGCCAGACTAGCCACCTGCCCGGGGTACGCCCAACATGGCTCATAGTACTACACGAAATGTGTAGTTAGAAACAGGCTAATAGCCTATATATAAGAGTAGAAGAAGAAGAAGAAGAAGTATGGACATATGCTATTACACTTCAAGGGGTATATTGAGGACCTATAATTTGTTATATAAAAAAAACTTTTAGATTAGCCCTACAATATAAAATTAATCTTTAGTGTTTATGTTCTTTATTTTTCATAATATAAACATTTTAAATCGGATGATTCTTTTTCAAATATATCTGCTCATTCCTTAAGGTTTAATATGAAAGTAGTTTGTTATAATTTTACACAAATAAAGTATTTTTCTCTTGTATTTGTATTTTATTTTTTTAAAGTAGGAAATGATTACCATCAAAATCAAGATCTGAATATATATAACCGTTAAGGTTTGAGCACAAACTCAAAAATAGAATAAGAATTCTTACAGTATCAACGGTCATTACTAACAATATAATTATATACTTATAATTGCTTAACTACATATAAAAACAAGAAAAATTTATAATTTTATAAAGAAAACCATAAAAATGCTTGTTATAAGCAAACGAAATAAATGCAATGTAATTTTTAGTTAATTTTTAAATTTGAAACAAATAGTTTTCTCTCTTTAAATGGTTGCCTTTCGCCGCATTTTTGTATAACTAGTTTTATTGTTATGACTACCATTGTCAAGCAACCACATTGAGCGCCTTTGTAACCTGTCGCGTGCTTGGTCCTGATAATATTGAGTTAAGTTCGGCTCTTTCAAAGAGTCCGAACAACGAGGTAAACTGTCTATTAAAATGCCCGCTTTATCCACAGCGAAATTTTTGTATCCTGTTTTTCTTCTGAACTAATTGATCAAGTCATTATTGTAAAACTATGCCATAATCTATATATTGCTAATCCAGAACTATTAAATAAATCATAAAATACATTATTAACTTATAATAACTTTCGATAATAAACTCACAAACTCGGCGCAAACATTCACAAATTTCAAATATTAAGTTATAATTTGTCTGTAAAGTTGTGCCGCGGTTGTTATTCAGCAAATTTACTACTTTAACTTAGAATTCCTCTATAAGTTAAATTTTTAGCACACTTAAGTGTGGCTTTATGCAATTTATTATTATCTACCGTTTTGGCTTAATATATTTTGCATTTAAATATTTTTGAAAAATTGTCGACAGTTTTTTATTAATAGGTTTGCTTAAATTAGGTAAACTGCAAACTGAAAATCTTTATTATTTCTATGTTTCTAATATAGCAGCAATACAATATTAATTATTTTACTAGCTGATGAGAGATACATAGCTTCGGTAATGTTACTTACATTTATATTTTTTACTGTGGCGTATAAATGGCTTCATTTTATTAAAGCAAACTAGATGTGGTAAGATTACAATTACAAAAAATCATAGTTTGCAAACATTTATTATTAGATCTCACTATGTAAATAAATTTGTTACTTCTGAACTTTATATGCCCACTTTACACACTAATATAAAATTATCCTACATTTTTTAATCAAAAAGTTTATTGTTTAAAATAAAAAATAACAATTTAAATTATACCTGCTCTAAGATGATTTTATCAAAAAATTATATAAATGGAAATTCAATCAAAAACTAAATTAATACTAATTTGAAAATTCGAAATAAACCTATATACACATAAAAATGGCATGAAACAAGCAGTAATAAAAGTTTCAAAAAAATGAAAAAGAAATATTTGAATAATATCAATGAGAATATTAAGATGGTTATATCGAAAGAAACAAGAACGGTGTAATACCGTAAAGGAAACTTTCTACAGCGGTGCGAAATCATAACGGTCACTTTCGTTTGCCGTTAACCGATTTGGCTGAAAATCAATCCCATGAAAGGTACTGACCTAAGATGTGTGTATGCCAAGTTTGAAGTGAATCCGTTGGATAGAACGGAAGTTATTTTGTCTCCAGACACACAGACAGACAGACAGACTATAAGCTTCTCTGTAGAAAGTTAATAACTATAAACAAATTGTTCAAAACACATAAACCTAAGGTTTTTGATAATTACAAGCAGTGAAATAGAAAAAATAAGAGATTGGTTGCTATAGAAAACACCAAAAATGGGAATCCATCCATCAAAGTATTAACAAAATCTAGAAAGACCTATGACCACAAAACCTTAATCCTCAAACGTTAAAGAACAAAGGAAAATAATTAAATGTTAAATAAAGATTAGTCAAATTACCACCAAAACTGCTAATGAAAGACCTCGCAATGTTTATGACGACATACGGGGATACCAAAATAGTACAACAAAGTTCAGAAAAAAATTAATAGTTTCTTTACAAAAAATAATAAGCACTGTAAAAACTCTAAAAAAGCACCATGTTTTATAAACCAAAAGGTACAGTGCCATAACTTGTAATATAAAGTACGGACCCGAATAACTACTGCATATGACCTAGAAAATATTAGAGAGGACTATAAATAAAAAAATGATCACAGCAATGCACAGAAGCCTTTATGACCGAATAATCACTAATATTTCTACAATAGAAACATTTGTATAACAAGTAAAATAGGAAATTAGACAGAGTTTACGGTAGGAAGACCTTACACGGATGATAGATACACAGTACAGAGGCTAATTAAAAAAAAATGGCTAAACATAGATGCGTAGAATCGTAGATGAATATGTTGTATTTATTAATTTAAAAAATCATACCACTTAATATCATGAAAAAAAAACTTTAAATTTGTGAAACAACTTAACATTCCAAACAAATTAATGGAAATAACCAAAAACTTATACTAAAAAATACAGTTTATACTAAAATAAGAAATAGGATCGGATGTTCATTCAAAATATCAAATGGTTTACTAGAAAGCTACTCAGCATCTTCGACCTTCTTTAAAATTTCTTTCAAAATAATTTTAACCCTCCAGAGACAAAAATTCCAAAGGTATGTGACCATAATTAGAATTACACATGCCTACAACTTAAATTTCGTCGATATCAGGTGATAATTGCGAAGTTGAAGATGACCTTAGCTTCATAATTTGTAAACTCTTTGGAAACTAATCAAAACACCAACTGAAACTAATTTTCATAACTTAATATTTATTCACAGAAACGAAAGAAATTACAGTTTTTGCAGTTGGAGAGAATGGTAAAATAAGAGGGCACAAGAATTTTACATAAGTTTTACAATCTTAAATAAAGGAATGGTTGTACATGAAACAACTAAATGCAATTTTATGGAATATGTACACCATGAAAAACACAAAAAGATTATACTTTACACTATAATTATCACAACATACAGACAAGACACAGAAGAATTAAAAGAGATTTTTAACTATGAGTCAAAATTGCGGCGAGTGTGCTTATCAACACTCGCAAACAAACAACATTCTTTTACATTTTATATTCTGGTAACAAATTTTATTTCATTTATTAAGTTCTAATAACATCAAGCATATCCCACACCCCCTCTTTAGGGGGTGACTACTTTAATCGCCATGTCCAAATGAAACTCAAATCACCTATCCCCACCGATCACCGACCAACAAAAAAAAATATCAATGGCAACTCAATTCTCTAATTGAAAAAAATAGATATTACTTACTCAGCCATCTGGAACCCTCTGAAGAAGACATGGATAGCTCAACCAAAGAACCAGCCAAAATTAAAATCCCACCTATTTTTCTGCTTGGTCCAATTAATCACAAAGCAGTAATCAGCGACATAAAAACCCTCGCCAAAGCTGAATTCACTACATCTCTAAGTTCCACTAATTTAAAAATTACCCTAACAGCCCAGGAAAATTATAAAGCATTAGCTAAACATTACATAAAAAACAAAATAGAACGCCATACATTTCAAGATCCCAATAGCAGACCCCTTTCAGTAATAATTAAAAACGTCCCATCTTCATTAACTGAATCAGACATTCTTGAAGAACTCACATCTTATAAGCTACCAATTATACGGATCACCAGATTACTCAATAAAGATAAAACATCGATACCAGTCTGTGCAGTCCTTCTCACCGCAGATGAAAAAGCAAACGAAATATTTAACATCACCAAAATATTTCACTCAATAATTACCGTAGAACCTCGAAGGCTCAATAACAAAACCCCACAATGCCATAGATGCCAGTGCATTGGGCACACTAAAAATTACTGTCGTCTTGAACCACGATGTGTCAAATGCAAAGGCAATCACTTATATATAAATTGCGATAAACCGCCCCAAGAGCCTCCCATATGTACCAACTGCGGAAAATAACCCAGCTAATTTCAGCGCAAGACGATACAATAATAAACATCACATGTGTCTATAAGCAACCCAACAAAACACTTTTAGAACAAGACATTTCAGCAACCTTCACTACAAATAAACCTACCCTGCTCATTGGTGACCTAAACTCCAAGAATACCATCTGGGGATGTAGAACAACAAACCCCGCTGGTACCAAACTTTTCAATCTATCATCAACCTATGCTTTCCAAATAGAAGCCCCTGACGAACCCACTTACCACCCCTACAGAAATGATCACCTGACCGACGTCTTAGACATTCTTGCTCGCAAAAACTTTAACAAACAAGCATTACAACAAGTACTTCCCGAACTAGACTCTGATCACCTACCAGTTATTTCATTTCTAATAACGCCAGCAAAATTCACCCCAGAGCTTAGACTAATTAATGGGATAGTCAACTGGGGATCCTTCGGCGAGTATCTTGACAAACAACTCAAGTACCATAACAATATCCAATCAACAACCCAAATAGATGAAACAATTATACACATAACAAAAAGTATTACTGACAGCATCCGTAAGGCTACCGAAGAGAGGGAAAATAGAAAACGCACAACTATTAACTTACCACCAAAACACATAACTGTCCTAATCAAGCGAAAAAATTCACTGAAAAAAGAATGGCAGAAAACTCGAAGTCCCATAACAAAAAACATCGTAAATAATTTATCTCACCGTATCAGAAACCAACTAGAAGAGTACCGAATTTACTCTTATCAAAAACACATCAACAATCTTGAACCACAAGATCCAGGACTATGGAGAACAACCAAACGGATACTACGCCAATCTCACGAATTACCTCCAATGACCATGGACAATCAAATACTCAGTTCTGATTCAGAAAAAAGCGAAGCCTTTGCGAATCAACGCGAGAAAACACTCACTACTCACACCTAGAAGGACCCGGTTTTCAATAACATAGTGACCAATTTTATTGAAACACACCAACCTATCCCGGAACTAATCTTTAAACCAACCTCACCCACAGAACTTGCTTTAATGATCAAAACCCTATCAATCAAGAAATCGCCGGGCAATGACAAAATACCCAATATCGTATTGAAAAAACTCACTAAGAAAGCATTAGCGTATTTGACAATGACATTCAACGCTTGTTTATGGATAGGTTACTTCCCAAACATAAGGAAACATGCTATCATTCTTCTGTTCCCTAAACCGGGGAAGGATAAGAAACATATCAGAAGTTATAGACCCATTAGTTTATTATCTATTATTTCGAAACTGCTAGAAAAACTCATCCATTCTCGACTAAATGACTGAACATTCTACCAGCTTATCAATTTGGCTTTAGAGAAGGTCATTACACCTGCCATCAATAACAGCGTGTTACGGAAACAATTGAAAGAGGTTACGAATCCAAACAATACACAGTAACTTTGTTTATCGACATAGCTCAAGCTCTTGACCGCGTATACATTAACGGCCTAAAATATAAAATCTTACAACTTCAACTACCCAATTACATAAAATCCGTACTTTTCTCCTTTCTTGATAATCGTACGTACGCAGTCAAAATTCACACATCCTTATTTGCCATCAAAAACATACAAGCAGGGGTCCCTCAGGGCAGTATCTTAGGCCCAATTCTTTTCAACATCTACATGCGGGACCTCCCTACCATCAACGCTGACTTTGCATTATATGCAGATGACACAGTCATAATAACCAAAGACGAAAGCCTAAAAATGGCTATCTCAATACTACAAAAAGCCAGCACTATCCTCAGTAGGTGGCTCAAGAAATGGAACCTATCCATCAATTATGACAAATGCACCACAAAAATCTTCACATTAAGACGATTTAATAACCCACCAGAAATCACTATTAACGAACACTCCATTAAATAGAACGCCACCGACAAACCCATTAAATACTTAGGTATATATCTTGATACCAAGCTCACCTGGAAATACCATGTCCTTAAAAAATTAAACAAAGGGCACACGAGACTAATCCAACTCTACCCAGTGCTAAACCGCAAGTCCATCTTGCTTACTCAATGTACCACTATCCTGTACAAATCACTATTACGACCATTAATCCTCTATGATTGTGTCATATGGGGCAACACATCCAAAACGAATCTTCACAAAATCCAAGTATTCCAAAACAAAATCCTGAGAATCGCTGTAAACGCTCCCTGGTTCATCACAAATCAACAACTACACTATGAACTGGGTTTTCCCACAATTGAACAACATATAGCGAAACTTACTAAAAAATTTCATGCCAATCTCAACAACTGCAGTGGTGCAGCTTACTACTCACTGGGACAACGCGGCATTCACGCAAGGCTAAAACGAAAACTACCCCAAGATATATTTCTTAGTGACTATAGTGATGATAATTAACACAAGTGACCGATTCTAAACCTAGTGCTCTCATAGTAAAAAATAAACAATAATAAAACTTTCTTGAGGTCATACTCACCGCTTATGCTATTCAATATATATTATGTATTACATACTAAGTTATCAGGGTCTTGTATAACAGTGTAAATTGTTGAGCAGGCAAATTTCTATAAAAAAAAATAATTGTGAAATCGCACACTAAAAATGGACCTGCCGAATTCCAATCGGTTCTCTGCACAATTTTGTAGATATATACACAGGGAATACTCATAAAAAATTTTTCTTAAAAATTCGAATTTTCGGCGATGTTATAAACAAATTAATTATTACACGCCTTTTTTTCAAATTGCAATTTCTCCGAAAATACACGATGAAAGTTTGAGGGTAGGTTCGAAAACAGCAATAGAAATAAATACAAAAAGAAAATTTTCAAAAAAACCGGAATTTGTGTATAAATAATCACTCTATTAGGAGGGCTATAAAAAAGTTTAAGCGTTCTTAAATTAACGTACCAGCAATACAAAAACAAGATGGAATCTGGGCGAGATCCGATGTCGAAAAAGCCGAATACTTTTTTCACTATCTCTTAGAAGTTTTCTTACAATTTGAAAAAGTTCCAACTGTAAACTATGAGGAAATAGCTAACTTAGTGGACACTTCTTCCCAGTTGTCACCACCAATCAAGTCGTTTAGTCCTAATAAAGTCAGTAATGGTATTAAAGAATTAAGTAACCATAAATCACAAAGTTACAATTTGATAATAGCACAAATCCTGAAGCATTTTCCAAAAAAATCTGTCGTACTTGTGACTACTACCTTCAACCGGATGCTTAGTCTAAATTACTTCCTCATACAGTGGAAATACATACAGGTCTTAATGATACTTAACTTGAGTAAACCAAACACTTAACTAGCTCATATAAACCAATCAGCCTGTTGATTCTCCCTGGAAAACTATTTGAAAAGCCTTTCCTAAGTAAACTACACGACGATTTAGACACGATCGCCCTGATACCAAATCATCAATTTGGATTTAGAGACTACCCGACAGTTCAACTACACAGAATCGTCAGTTTGATAACTATATGTCTTGAGAACGTCAAACAGACTTTCGACATGTGTGGCATGTCGGATTATTAAATAATAAAATAATTAAAGAAACGATTACCGAGCACCTATTATCTTTTGATAAAATCATACTTTACTAACCGCTACTATACCCTAAAATATAACAATACATTTTCTACATATCAACCAATAAGAGCAGGTGCACCTACTTTACATATCTGATATCCCAAAAATCGAAAATACCTCTATCGCCACGATCTCTATCGCCGACGATACCGCGATACTTTCCACACAACACTCAGCTAAAGCTATACTACATCTACAGACACACTTGAATCGACTCAGTGATTGGATCGACCATTTGGAGAATCAAGATAAATGAAAACAAATTTCTAAAAGTAACATTTACAATTAGAACAATCATACATTCTCCTGTAACATTTAAGGGAATTCCCTTGGTGGTTAAAACAAAGACCAAGATTGTTGGACTCCACCTGGTCAGACACCTAACCTAGTTCTGACATTTTAAAGTAAGAAGATTGATCTAAAGTTCAAGCAAATGTATTGACTGCTTGGACCTAATTCCAAGTTCTTAATTGAAAATAAAGTTCTGTTATATAAAACAATTGTTATGCTTATCTTTAGATATAGTATCCTATTCTGGGTGCGCGCCTAGGAAACAAATATAAATATTATACGAGCACCAATCAAAATTCTTCGACTCCTTGTAAATACACCTCGGTTTGTAAGTAACCGACCCTACACAAGGACCTCAACGTACCGTTCGTGACGGATGTAAAAGAAAAGTCAGCTTCAGACTACTACTGTGTATAAATATAACTCGGAATTTTTAATTTAAACTGCGCGGGCATTTCGTTGTGCACAAACCTTTTTAATTTTAAGTGGGTAGGACTGCTACTGACATCTGTGTCAAATTTTAGGTTAATATCTTAATTAGGTGAAGAGTGACGCTTGTTTTCGTAAACAACCAAAATTAACTTTTTCGATTTTTACCATCTCAGAAAATATTCAGCAAAGAAGTTCGATTAAATTTTGTGTTAGAAATGATATTTCTGCTGCGGAAACGCTGAGAATGTTACAAAACACCTTCGGTGAACAGACGCCCAAGAACATCAACTGACGAACAGCACGTCGCGAAAATTAAGGAATTGGTGATCCAAAATCGTCGATTGACAACTAGAGAGCTTGCTGGCATTGTTGGCATTTCAAATGGATCAGTCAACACCATTTTGAAGGAAGTTTTGTGCCTCAAAATAGTCAAATCTCGTTTTGTTTCAAAAACCCTCAATTTATTCGTGACCATTTCGCTAAAAATTCCACCCGTATCGTTCCGCAACCGCCGTATTCGCCTGAGTTAGCTCCATGTGACTTCTGGCTATTCAGCAAAATAAAAAGACCGCTCTGGGGACACCGTTTTGACACGATAGAAGAGATTCAAGCCGAATCGAGGAAGGTGCTGAAGGCCATACCGAAACAAGACTTTTCAAAGTGTTTTGATGAGTGGAAAATTCGCTGGCATAAGTGCATTGCAGCCGAGGGGAATTACTTCGAAGTCGATGAAATAGATTTTTAAGAATAAATAAGGATTTCAAAAATTATAACAAAATTCCGGCTTATATGTGTACACAGTAGTACTTTGGGCATTAAAACCACATCATTCTACAACTTATGGATCATCTACCAAAAAGAAAGCTGAGAAAACAATGGCTTGTAAACTTAAACTGATGAGGAAGGCAATTAGTCATCCTAGTAAACCCCAAGGAAATCATCGCTGGATGAAAACCCTAAACACACAACATAATTAATACTTTTATAATTTTTGAGTAGATTGTAAATTTACAATTTTATTTATTAAAAACCATAAAATAAATACTATGCCAAACTTTGAAATGGCATAACTGATATAATTAATTTAACCAAAATTGGGAACATTTGCATGAGTGATTTTGATTAATTTAAAGACTCATTAAACCTAATCTCAAATAAACGTCATCTAAAATGAAATTAACACTAAATAGATGTATTTATATTATAAATTAATAATAAATATTTTCTTTCGTACAAATTCTAGAAACTTCTGCTGCCCTTTAATTTGTCGTTACAAATTGGTAAATTACTTTACTTTAACAAATTAACATAATTTATGGTTTAACAAAATTACCCTTTACTGAAAAGATTCCAGTTTGGCACATTTGCAATCGAATACTTTTTATTGGTGCATAAACGATAATTCCAATACAATATGTGATCCATAATTATTTTATTATTTCTTAAATAAGACACAATTTTGTCGTCGTCAATAAGAACCTACTAAATTAAAAACAAAATTGTTAATTATGACAAGAATCATTCTTGCGAAACACGTAAGTTTTATTTCAAAGATGCTGATTTATATAATTATTTTTTATTAGTGGCATACAGCATATTTAACACTAGCAAACAATACTCGTCAAAACAATGAAGACAGCGTAGCATATAAGACAAGACTTAGAAACTGGGTAGGCTCCCACAAAAATAATAAAACTTTGTTGTACTTTGTGTGCAATGTGTGTTGTTAGGTGTGCTTAGTGGAAAAGCCTGGAGATATTTTGCTGTTTAGTTTCTTTGTAGTTTATTGGATTTACTGCAATAATGTTATTTTAAATTTTAGAAAAGTCCTTTAATGTTTCCAAAAAACTAAAGCTTTATTTATCCTTATAATTTTAATTCATTGTTTTATTTACAAGCATTATGTTAATTGCACGACCTGATTAAAAATAACACAAAAATAAAACCATTTATATAAAGAGCAAACTAATGTAATAAAATAGTACATAACAGTCTAATTATAATGTGTATTTTAAGTGAAGTACATAGATTTTAAGCCAAGACAAATTTACAGATTTGCCTCTGCTTATCCCGACTTTCAACTTTGCACCCATTGAAGACAGATGGTGTAACTCGTAATCAACACAACTATAACGCCTTAGTTTAGTAAGATAATAATACGAAAAAAAAATTATCTATAATATATTTTTACAAAACTACTAATTCTTTTCTTAGAAATAGAAACCGTGAAAAGCTAATACTTTTTATTTGAACTATTTTTATAAAGATTTGAATATGTAACAATAATTTATATGTTTTTTGCTTATATCTATATAATAAAAATATCTGAATAAAACAGAATTTTGAATATACGGAGTTTACTTTGAAAATATGCAACCACTGTTAATATAATATAAAAATTATTTGGGTTTGCACGATCGAACCTGGTAGCAGATGAGAGTAGATTGCGATGTGCATTAATGTATGAGAGAAACCCCACAGAGGAGGCAGCTAGTAATTAGACGCCGATGAATAAGCGCATGTAGTGTAAGATAATCGCATTTGCGATGACTGAGAGCGTTGAACAATGACTTTGCATTACCTTTGAAAGGGAAGAGATTCGAAGCTGTAGAAAAGATTCAATCCAATATAACAAAGCAGTTATTTACGATTCCAGCACAGGACTTTGTAGCATGTTTTGAACAATAGAAGAAATGCTGGCAACAGTTTGTAAGGTTACAAAGCATCTTAAAATAGGCTGAAAATATGTACAACATTTCTTTTATCATGTACCACTGTATATTGGGGTATCCAAAAATGTTTAAACGTTTCACTTTTTTACATTTTTTGCATTGTTACTGCACGATTTTGATATCATTTGAAAGCTCGCAATCTCCCACGCATTTTGTTATATAATACTTGTATATTTGTTTCAGTGTAGAGCTTACGCGCAAACAAAAAAGATTGTTAATGCTGCACAAGCTGAGTTCAAAACCAGAAACTGCTGAAACCGCTCACTGACTTTCGGCACAATGGCAATGTTGAGTGTGTTTTGGTCGGCTCGTGGCATTGAGTATTGGGAGCTGTTGGAGCCAGGACAAAAATTGTCAATTAGAAAATCTATTTCGGTCAATTAGATGCGTTAAATCGAAGTTTCGATCGCCGTCGTCGAGATCGGGTCGTTTTTTTGTACGAAAATGCAAAACCCCACCGCTCGCGCTTGACAAATGCAAAGATCATCAAACTTTATCCGGCTTACTCTCCTGATTTGGCACCATTAGACTTTCATTTGTTTCGTTCGTTGCAACACTTTTTGAAAGGCAGGCATTATCAAAACATTGGTGAAATAAGAGAATCGTTTAAAGAATTTTTTGACTCGAAAGTTGCCGAATTCTATTGTCGCGAGATCATAAAATTGTCGGAAAATGGAAGGAAGTGATCAGTGTTGACGGAGAATACATCCATTAGTTGTCATAAGTTGTTTTTGTTCAAAATTATTAAATAAATTGATGAAAAAAAGTAAAACGCTTAAAATTTTTTGGACAACCCATTAAAATACATAGCTTGCATCTTTAATAGAACAGGTTGTTGTAAAAATGTTGCCTTATCTATTATAATACTTCAATTTTTCCATTGATTAAATTCAAACAATAGACAGGTTTAATAACCAAAGTATTTTTCATCAACCCCAATAACTTTCTACCACTATTAGGATAAGAAATCGATGCTGAAGATATAAAATTCGATGAGTTTTGAACAAAAGAATACAGTTAGTATTTGTCGAATTCCTCAACATTTTACAATATAAGTGGTTACCTCATGGGGGTAAATCTGACCTGTATGGTGAATGTTCAAGAAATTTTCAATTGACATCTTCCAACCGCTTGCTTGATAGTGTATTTTCAGTAACATTTGTCGCACTCATTTTTGAATTGAAATTGGAGTAGCAGTTTTCTTTTAAGAGACCCTCTTTTACAAAAAGTACTATGAGTTCTCTATCAAAATGCTGCAAAGGAAAAGCTAGTTAGTTAAGGAATAAAACGCTTTAGGATAAGATATAACGATGATAAAGAAACGGTTGGGTTCAACTGGTATAGGTAGCCCAGAAGAAAACAGTTTGGAAAGGTCTATATACCTTTTTTAAACAGCATTGAGATATTTATGACATTCACATATGACTGCAATTATCAAGTTTTAAAGTTGTAGGTTATATTGTGTTTTTTGTTAAGTTTTATTACTTATCAGTGGAGTGGGATGATAAAAAAAAACGTATTGCTGTAATAGCATTACGAAGTCCGTTCAAATTCTAAGGTCTTCAATTTTTTTCTAAAAAAGTACTTACCAAAAAAGTTGAAACTTTTGTTACTTCTCAACGTAATATAATCTAATATAATACAACAGAGGTTCGATTAGAAAAAGGGCGTCCATGGAGAACGTCTTTAATGGTCAGAAATATATTACGGCATTACGTGTAAGCATGTCCTAAGACATTGTTCATCTGCGCAGCCTTGTCGGTCAGCATTCGTGAAACCTAGCTTAAAGAAATTCTAAGTTAAATTTAGAGACGATATTACGCACACCTAATTGACGGTCTTCCATAACAACTTGCCCCACTTGCTTATAGTTTCGGTCTCGTCAGCTATTGTCACACAATTCTTGACCTTTTTTAAATTTTCGCACCTACGAACGCACATTTTCAACATCCATAACGCCTTCATCGCATGTTTCACTCAATTTGCGATTAATTTAGAGGGGCTTTTTATCGCGCAATAGTAGAAAACGGATGATTTTAGCGTTGCCTTTGACCACTAAACGTGGCCATTTGAAGTGGTATATAAAACAAAATTCACTTTAATAGCGCCAGTTCGACTTGGGTCTATTGTGTGGGCTGTTATCAATATTACAAATTCAGAAATATTTCCTGCGTCTTTTAAAATTAACCGCATTTTTTCTCTCACTTTTGAGGAAAAAAATTAAAAATCTTAGAACTTTAACGCACCTCGTATATAAGCGTAGAACTAAAAAAATGTAATTTTTGACTTAAAATGAGATGTCAACGATAGCCCATGATCTGGCAAACCACGTTCAGTTTGGACTATTCAGGTAGTCAACGCCTAATGCTTGAAACGAAATCCTTTTCGCACGTAGAAGATTATATATCTCGGGAGTTGCTAAAAATCCGATGTCTTGTGTTATTGAGCAAGATGTAGGATTAGCTGCTTATAAAAGATATCGGAAGCATTAGCTGATAGATGATTTAAAGAAAGGCAAAAGGGAAATTGCATAGAGATTATTGATTGAATATTCCATGAAGGCCATAGAAACATATTGTTTACAAATAAAAATATTTTTACAATAAAAGAATCTTTCAACAAGCAAAATGACAAGATATAGGCTAAGTTGTTCAAAAAGGCATTTCAGCTAGTGATAAGAATTCAGAGAGGCCATTATCCAGCAGCTGTTTGTGTTTGGTGGAGAGTGTGTTATGATGTAGGAATCGATATTTATTTTTATAAAAACGAGAACAAAACTTCACCCATTGTGTATCAACAGAATGTTTTGAAAGATGTAATAAAACTGAATCCCAAAGCATGATCAACTCAAACTTGGTTAGCCAACGATGTCCCTTATTTTTTATTAGTAGCCTTCTATTACAAATTGTGGTCAGTTTTAGAGTACATAGTTTGCTCAAAAAGAAATTCTAATGTTGATTATTTTTCCAAAGGATGTATTGTTTGCTGTCATAGACAAATGGTCCGGACACCTTAAAGCTTATATAGAGGTTAAGGGAGGCCATTTCAAATAAATCCGTTTTAAATTACACTCACCAATTACAATTTACTAAATCCTGAAAATATTATGTAAAAACAGTTAAACGTTTTATTTTACCGTTTTAATTAGGGTACCTAATAGTATTTTAATCTTTGAAATGAACGATCATTTTTCGACATTTAATTTTGTTGTCTTCTTTACTAATTTTGCAATGCAAATATTAAGAACGTTTTAAGGGGATTTATCCGATTTTGTTATTAATGTTATTTTATTTGCAAACGTCATCGCACTAATTCTATACGTAGTTGTGATACGTATATCAAGTTTTAGATTTTTCATCACTTCTGAAATCAAACTGTTCGGGCTTTACTACAGGGCGCCCGTTCGCCTTTACAAAAGATACTTAACTTGGCGCCGCCGCTGTATCGGAGACGCTGGACCCCTCTCTCGGGCCACTGGGCCTTAGCGAGAATGGGGTGCACGCGCTCGCGTGTGGCGCCGCGCTACATTCAGCGCAGGGACTTGACTCGAGTCCGTTGAGCCTTCCAGACGTTAGCGCCAGTACGCTGCTTTCAAGGGAAAGAGGACTGCGTGACAGGGAAACAGGTCATTGTGGAATCGTGATGATTGATTTGTATGCGTTCTCTTGTGTTGTAAGGGCAGTATGTGTGCCATGGGGAAGGAGTCACGGAGTGCCGTGGCCCTTCTGCGGCGTAGAGCTTTGCAGCAGTCTTGTGTTGCCCGAGCCTGCGTGACAAGGACACAGCTCAGTGCAAAATCTGTACGTTTGTTGCGTATGCGTCCTCTTGTGTTGTAAGGGCGGTGTGTGTGACCCTGGGGAAGGAAGCACGGAGTGCCGTGGCCCTTCCATGGAGCCCTGTGGGGCAAGGACTTGTCCAGCTAGCTAGTCATCCTCACAGGGGTGCGGTGTCTGTGGGGGCAGGATGCCTAGCTGGTCACCCTTTCTGCGGAGCGGTGTCCGTGGGGGCTGGACGGGACGGTGCATACACACGTCCAGGTAGAGATCTCTCATTGCGTGCGGAAAGGTACCTTGTGGCTTGCGTAATTGTGTTCGCGCCACTAGCGGCGTTGCGAGACGATGATTTGTATTGTCGTTTACTATTGTTCATTGTATGAATTGTAGTTAGCTTAAGTTTTACAACTACAAATAAATCCTACTCTTGCCCCGGCTTTCCTCTCTATTCGCGAGAGGTTTTATTCCTAAGCAAGTAGTAACTTTAACTCCGCCTGCAGTAACTGCTGGGTGGATTGAGTAGCACAGTAAGTACTGTTGCCGGTCCCAAGCCCGGATAAAGGAGGAGGGTTGGGAGTAGGGTTAACACCCCTATCCTGTAAAAAAAAGCAATGTTGTGAAGACCCATATTGAGCCTCGGAACTACGGACGGATATCAAGAAGACGAAAACGGCGAGAAAAGGACATGATTATCGGAACATGGAACGTAAGAACGTTATATCAAATAGGCGCTCTTGAAACGACTATGAAAGAAATAATCAAATATCAAATGGACATAACAGCCCTACAAGAAATAAGGTGGTTGGGGTGTGGAAGTTTGACTAAATCAGGACACCAAATATATTACAGCGGGGCAGAGGATACACATGAATTAGGAACAGGATTTATAGTATGGCCACGAGTCAAAAACAAAATACTACAGTTCACACCAGTCAATGAAAGAATATCATACATACGAATTAAAATGAAATTTAACAACATATCTATGTTCTCGGTACACGCGCCAACAGAAGAGAAAGAAGATAACACAAAGGAGCAATTCTATGCGACACTAGATAGAGAAATGCAGAAAACACCCAGCAATGATATACATATAGTTATTGGAGATCTAAATGCCAAGGTTGGCAAGGAAGAAGTATATTTCCCCACCATAGGCAAACATAGCCTACACGAGGAATCAAATAACAATGGGGAAAGACTTATAGAGTTCGCGACGGCCAAGGGACTGACAATTAAAAGTACAACCTTCCCACATAAACGGATACATAAGGGCACGTGGATATCACCAGACGGAAGGACAGTCAACCAAATTGATCATGTTTTAATATCAAACAGGCATCAATGCAGCTGTATAGACATAAGAACAATGAGAGGAACGATGAGTGAATCTGATCACATGCTAGTTAAGACAGTGTTCAGGGGCAAAATAGATAACGGTCGAGCTATACCCACGCAGAGGAATAAGAAATACAATGTACATAAAATAAAGAAAGCTACAGAACGAAATACCAACTGAAAATGGAAGAGAGCATTAAAGAAAAACGAAACCAAGTAAGCGTGGAACCGATAGAGTCAGTAGAAGAAAAATGGAAGCAAATAGAAAATATTATTGTCGCTACGGCGGAAGAGAACATAGGATACATACAAAAGAAACCAATAACAACATGGTGGGACACAGAATGTGAAAAGGCAATAGATAAAAGAAATGAAGCAAAAAAGAAACTGCTACAGAGGCCCACCAGGCGGAAAACCGAAGAATACGGAAAGCTAAGAGGAGAAGTAAAGAAACTGATGAAAAGAAAGAAAAGAGATTTCCTCGATAAACAAATAGATGAAATAGAACAGGCAAGAGAAGCAAAATAGGTTAAAAGAATGTACAATATCATCAGAAACACCAAACAAGATTTCCACCCCAGACCCTCAATGTGCAAAAACAGAGAAGGAAAATATATAACACAAGAAAATGAAGTAATAGAACAATGGAGACAACACTTCGCAGAGCTGTTAACACAAGAGAAACGAAACGATAGAATACCAAAGATAACGAGAGATACCGTACAACCGGAAATTAAAGACGAAGTAGCGGCCGCCATACAAAGAATGAAAAATGACAAAGCACCGGGAATCGATGGCATACCAATCGAGTTAATAAAGTACGGGGGAGACGCACTAATCAAAGAAATTCAAGAGCTAATCAACCTCATATGGAATAAAGAAGAAATGCCAGAAAAATGAAACACAGCAATTATCTGTCCGATATACAAGAAGGGAGATAAACACAAGTGTAATAACTACCGAGGTATATCCTTACTGTGTGTTACATACAAAATTTTCACAAATATATTACAACAAAAAATAATGGTATATGGAAATGACATAATTGGAGAATACCAAGCCGGCTTCCGACAGGGCAGATCTACAGTGGACCAAATTTTCACAACAAGACAAATACTGGAAAAAGCATGGAAGTATAACATACCAACAGTTCAACTATTCATTGACTTTGAGGAGGCATATGATAGCATAGATCGAAACAGCTTGTACAAAAATCATGGAAGAATTAGGCATCCCGAATAAATTAATTAGCTTAACAAGAATGACAATGGAAAACTCTAGAGCTGCGGTAAGGATACAGAATAGAATCTCCCCGATGTTTACAACATCTAAAGGGGTAAGACAATGAGATGGACTTGCACCAATACTGTTTAACCTAGTATTGGAAAAAGGAAATTAGAGAAGCTACAGGCAACACTGGCACCACCATCATTAACAAGTCACACCAAGTGATCGGATATGCAGACGATATCAACCTGGTAGCAAGATCGGAAAGAGAAGTCAAGGACATATACAGAAATATAGAAACACAAGCACAAAAGGTGGGACTGAAGATCAACGAACAGAAGACAAAAATGCTAGCAGTAAAACCCCCAAGAAGGTTAGGTCAAAACTATAAAATAGAGGACAAAAATTTTGAAGTGGTACAGCAGTTCAAATACCTGGGAACCCAAATAAATAGTGAAAACAAGATAACACAAGAAATTCAACTACGCATAACAGCAGGGAATAGAACATATTTCTCATTAACATCAATCTTTAAAGCATCATACATAACAAGAGCAACAAAATTAAAGATTTATAAAAGTATGATCAGACCGGTAGTCACATATGGATGTCAGTCATGGACAATGACCAAAGAAGCAGAAGAAACACTATTGCGTTTTGAAAGGCGAATATTAAGAAGAATTTTCGGCTCAGTACAAGAAGATGGCATATGGAGAATAAGGTACAATTTTGAACTGAGGCAACTACATAAGGAGGCAAATATAGTAGAATTTGCAAAACTACTTATTTTTTTTCTCTCAGTACTCTAGTACTAGTCTACGAGAATCAATGTGTAGATATTATAAAAAAATCTGGTGTGAACATCACACGACTTTCCTTATCCTATTATTTGGATAATTCTGGCAACAATCCTGGGGTTCAATTTTTTTCGAGTTCCTATTTTACCAACATTTATTTTAAATTCATGTTTGTCTCTTGATAACAAATCATTTTTATTCTCATGAATTTTTTGTATCTTCAACCGTGTGGATTCGCGACCGCTTTGCGGCCGATTTTGTGACCTTGCGACCAAACGGCTCGGACGATTTTTACCAAAAGTTTCTCACTGCGTTCCCCACCTACAAGTAACTTGCATACCAAATTGCATATCAAGTCTCTAACTCTTACGGTTCTCGAGATATCCTGTTTACTGATAGACCGACCGACAGACAGACAGACACACGCACACACACACACACACACGAACCAATGATCCAAACCAACATTTTTGGTGTCCTGAAGCTATAATTCGTCCAGAAATGTGAAAAACTGGGTAGGTCAACTTTCCGCCGATTACATTAATTTCCTTATTACAGGATAAGAAAAGTAAAAAGGTAAAGTGGAAGTTAAATAAATGTTGTTGATTATTATAATACATTACTTTATACATAGGTGTCTGAGTAATAGCTTTTTAATTTGAATGATAAAGTTAATGTGCATAAAATGCGTTAAAAATGTTATTTATTTATTTTATCCACTCTTACATACTTGCATTATAGCTTGTATTTGTATAGATTGTATTTGTGAAAATACAATATAAAAAAAATTAACAAAGTAGTTTTACAAAAATGACTGTTTAATATACTTGTGTTCTCTTAAAATATTAATGATTAACAATATATTCTAGTTCTAAATTAATGCCCTTTTTATGACATTTTTTTTGTATTTCACATTTTTTATACATCCAAATACAATACATAAAATAAATATGCTTTATTCGCAATAATAATACGACATTAAATTATGGGGTCTTTAAGTAGTATTTCTCTTAACTATATGACAAAATTATTTCTTAATTTAATAAATATGCAAATTATGGTAATTAATACATTAAAAATATTATACTAAAAATAAAATATTTCTATTAAAATAACAAATTAAAATTTGAATAAAGCTGCAATTAAAGGAAATTCTGTTATTACTCAAAATAATAATATCATTTACTATTTCTCACTATTAGCTAACTATGTAATTTATATTTGTCAGCACTTACAACAAATTCTATAACTGGGCTAAATCTTGTTTTAGAAAACGTCATCTAAATTAAGTTATGTATAATTTAAAACTTAAGAACTTTGAACGTTGAAAATGTGTTCACCAAGATAACTTAATGCCCTTCCTTCATTAAACGACTTTGAAGCTTGCAAGGCCCCTAACACTTATCAGTTATTTCGTAATTATACGAAAGTTAATATAAGGAAGTTTAATTTTCCTGTTATTATAACTTGATTTATGATAAATAAATTGATTTTAATAATATTACGTTAATTTCTTATTAGTTGGATATGTTGCTTTATGAGACGAAATAAAGTTTTTGTTTTTCTAAATTTAGCATTTATAATAGTTATTTTGCTTTCTAAAATCATTTTGGATGTAATTATTTATTATTGTCTTTACTTTAATGAAATATATAAGTTAAACAAATTTTCTAATTTGAAAGAACTCGGCACCTGCGCAGGGGGATTCTAAGTCCCCACCTATTTTTGTATCAGGTGTCATAACGATTGAACCGTTAATTAAACTGCTAGAAACAATTGTCAAAAATAAATGTGAAATCAAGGTACTTCACAATAATAAGGTTAAACTAAACACTAGCAAAGAGAAATAAAAATGTTTATACTTATCAAAGCAAATAAGAGCATACTTTTAGAGTAACCGTTAAAAACTTACACCCAATACTTAACATAGACGAAATAAAAAAAGAACTGATGGCACATAGGCTGGAATCAAAAAGCAGCAGTGCAAACTGGCAATATGATATCAGAAGACATCAAGATAAAACGCGGTCTCAGGCAAGGATGCGTACTTTCTCCTCTTCTGTTCAACGTGTATTCGGAACACATCTTTCAGCAAGCTCTG
The DNA here is from genome assembly GCA_036346155.1 of Sinelater perroti. Classification (NCBI taxonomy): domain Eukaryota; kingdom Metazoa; phylum Arthropoda; class Insecta; order Coleoptera; family Elateridae; genus Sinelater; species Sinelater perroti. Next base: position 23,729,711 of record JARFIY010000001.1, read on the forward strand.
GGCAGCATAGATGACGGAATCAGAGTCAACGGAGAAATATTAAATAATTTTAGATATGCGGATGACACGATAGTGTTTACAAACGACATCACCAGTCTCCAACGAATTATGAACAGAATTACAGAAGTTAGCAAGCGGTTCGGACTGACCCTAAATACCAAAAAGACCAAATATATGATAATTACAAAAAATCACATTGTTGACACCGGATTAACGATTGACAACAACAGGCTCGAACGTGTGCAAAAATATACTTACCTTGGGATAACAATCGATGAAAACTGGGACCACTCACTGGAAATAAAGTGCAGAATTGAAAAGGCGAGAGCAGCGTTCGTAAAAATGGCCAAACTATTCAAGTGCCATGAATTATCTTTACCCATTAAATTAAGACTACTGAGATGTTATGTCTTCAGCGTATTGCTGTATGGACAGAGGCATCAAGACGAAAAATAGAGGCCTTCGAGATGTTGTACCGCAGAATCCTCCGTATATCTTGGACAGAGCATGTAACCAACCACACCGTGCTGAGGAAAATGGGGAAACAAGAAACAGAACCCCTCACAACAATAAAAGTTCGTAAGCTGGAGTATCTAGGGCACATCATGCGCAACAATCAGAGATATGGGCTCCTGCAGTTGGTCCTCCAGGGTAAGATCGAAGGAAAAAGAAGCATCGGCAGAAGACGCATATCGTGGCTGAAAAACCTGCAAGTATGGTTCAATACAACAACAACTGGACTGTTTCGTGCCGCTGTTGATAAAGTCCGTATTGCCATCATGGTTTCCAACATCCGAAACGGATCGGAACTTTAAGAAGAAGAAGGCACGTGGGCCCCTGGCCACTAATATCTGGAATATTAAAGAGAGAATTACTATTTTTCGTTGAAGTTATACCAGCGGACCATACAGATATTTACAAGATTAACAGTACACTCAGTGACGACAATTAAACCACTCCACGTGAAACACCAAATGATTTAGCAGTACTAAAAAATTCTGCAATAAAAGCTCACGCTGTGTTAAATGTACTGGAAATCACATGGCATCTGGAAGCTCACGCAAAAACAGAAGAGATGACGTAATATGCGTCAACTGCAACGAAAATCACCCAGCCAACTATGGAGGATATTCCGTGTATAAAAAGCTGCACCAAAGAATGTTCTAACCAAGAAAAAATCAACTTACAGTTATAACACAGAATCTAGCGCAGTACTGCCCAGGCAGTGAGGGGTAATTTTTCCATGACTTCCAACAATACATTTCAAATACAACAAAGTTCGTCAACCAACCCACATCACGACATAAGTGAACTGAAGAAAATGATAAAATAGCTAATAAAACAAATAAACCGATGTTAAATCTACTATCGATACTCGTCGCAAAAACTAACAATGGCCGAACACCTTAGAACGCCAGCGGCTTGTCACAACCCAGAGACGAAATAATATCTTTTCTTGCAAACCAATATACTGAGGTCATATTCATATTGAAAGCACACTTTACAGGCAAAAGATATTTAAGAATCCCAGTGTATACAGTTTATGTCACACAACATCCTGATGGTGGTGCACATGCCGGTATGGCTGTAATTGTTTAAACCTCTATAAATCACTACGAATTTCCTGAATACAAATCTAAACATCTTCAAACAACAACAATTGTGATCGAAGACTACAGGACCGTTAACAATATCGGCGGTATATTGTCCTCCGAGTTGGAAATTAGGTACAAATGTTAATTAACAGGAAAATAATAAAATAAGCTGACAACCTTATATATTTGGAAATACTACTTGACAATAAGCAAAATAGGAATATAAAAGAAAAAGCAGGTATATATAGAGTCGTATTTTAAAAGAAACATCAGAAAGCAAAAATGTTAGTAATCAATTTTTACACCAATTTTTATTATTCACTTGTACAAAATATGCTTAAAAGTCTGTATTAAAGTAAGCTTTTTTAATTTGTCTTTTATTATACCTTCAATTATCTTAATGCAAGTTATTAAATAAAGTTGTGAATAGTCTTGGAAAATACACTACATAATTATTGATCTATTCGAATAAACTAAGTGAATTATAGATTTTAAATTGATATAATTATATAATATACATAATTTATTTTTTGTTGCTCTTTAATTTTTAATTATTAATTTAATAATATATTATCAAAGAGGTTAGTAACAAAACATAGACATGATGTAGAGTTTATTCGCGCGTGTGACAATTACATTTGAAAGTCTGTAGACTACGTGATCCTGTCAATTTATTTTGAATCCCACCGGAAAATTTGGTATGGAATCAAATTTGTATGCTAAACACTGCAGCTCATTTTGAAAGCCACATCAGCATTTGATTTGCATTATTATGGGCAATTAAGTTGGAAATGCTTTCCTTTGTAATGGAGCAGCTCTATTATTAGGAATTTCATTATAACTCTCGAATTTCTACTTTAAGTTACACAGAAAGCTTTTAAAGATTCTTGCTAGTCTTGAAATGTAACCCTGTAATTTATAATTTAGATGTATGTCAGTTGAACATGCCAGATTTAAACTAATTTTTAATAAATCAACACATGGAACAGTTTAAAGTGAACAGTGTTAACATGTGAATAATTTTTGTGTTACAATAAATCTTTTATCGTAATAAATTTAAAATGATTAGTTACAGTAAGAGCTTAAATATAGCTTTTCTGATAAGTAGTAAAAATATTTTCTAATACATTTATATTTTATATACGTAGGTGTGTATTTTAACATATTTAACTATTACCTTCTTTAATTTTTATTTATAAAATTCTTTATTTTCTTTTCTTGTTCACTTACTTTAGTCTCCTTCAACTCGGTATTGGTCATAAACTTTCCTTAAAATGCTTTAATTTTTTTTTATTATGTGCAACTGTCATTCGTTAAAATCATGTCATTCTTTTAATACCATCATACAATTTTTTTGTTGGTTCCCTTCTATTTTTCTGACCATAGTTTTATTGTTAAACTTATTAACTTTCTACAGCGGAGCTTATAGTAGAAAGTTAATGAGATTATCATCTTGTTTGTCTGTCTGTGTGTCTGGAGACAAGATAACTTCCGTTCTATTCAACGGATTCACTTCAAACTTGGCATACACACATCTTAGGTCAGCACCTTTCATGAAATTAATTTTCAGCGAAATCGGTTAACAGCAACCGGAAGTGACCGTTACGATTTCGCACAGCTGTAGAAAGTTTCCTTTACGGTATTACATCGTTCTTGTTGTATTTACATCTAACTAAGTATTATGTATAATCCTATCTTAATTGTGTTATATCTGTTGTTTTTTAAAAGTTATATTAAAAAAACTAAAAAATTAGATAAAGCGGTCAACCAACTAAACACAACATTAAAAATAACAGCTCAACTACACAATCCCGCCATCCTTCGCAGAAAAACCAACAATACCACCGAAAAGGTTAGACAGCTAATTGTTCAAAAACGGAAAAATAAGCTCAATGTCACAGAACGAACCATACGTCAGACAAAACAAGATTCAACAATCTAAGTAAACTACTAAAAGCAAAACTCAAGAATCCAAAGGAGTTCTCATACGAAAGTTATGGGTTAAATCTAAATAGATATAATAACTCAATCTGAAAACCCATCAAATCCTTCTTAAAACCTGAACCTATACGTAAACTACCTCCAGTACTTGGATGGACTTGTTATCGGTGATTTAAAGATTCCTTGAGAAAGCTAGTGCTACGAATCCTTGACCCAGACTTTGCAGAGACAAATTGGACGCCACAATTTCGTTTTCGTAGGTCTCACCTAACAATTCAATATAGCCATAGGATCACTCAAATAATAAATACTGCTTTAGAGGAAAAAATATGCACACATAAAATACAACAATTATTACCACTCGTATTCTATAAACTATTAGTATCCTACTATACCAGCTGCTAATTTAAAACGCGAGTCCAAAACAAAATTTTAGAACTATGTGTAATCCAATCAGCAGTACCACAGTAAAGCATTTTTATACCGTTCCTATATCTACCATATACTTTTGAGGTACCAATTACACATGTCACAACTATAGGTGTGAACGAAACGATCATACTCGCGAGTTATAACGACGCAAATATATTATATCATGTCCAAAATCTTTAATTAACTTGAAGATTGGCTTAATTATGGAAAATAAATGAATTCAAATCAAGATATGTGGTATTTACTTTGCGTAAAAAGCATTGCCTCCCCCCATTTACCTAAACATTGAGATACCTCAATTTAGCTCAATAAATTACTTGGGACTACATTTAGATAATAAACTCATCTGGCAGGAAGATATCAATAAAAAAAACAAAAAATTAAGATTTAAAAATTTCTGTTGGCTATTTTGACGAACATTGCTCCTACCAACAACAAACTACTGGTTCTCAAAACCATCATCAAGCCCATTTGGTCCCTATGGAGTGGAACTATGGGGCTGCGCCAGCAAGTTCAACCTTGCCATCATATAAAGATGTAAACCTAAAATCTTAAGAACAATAACCAATTCGCCGTGGCACATAGCTAACCACATGCTACACGAAGATATTAGTATTCCGCTAATAACAGATATACATGGCAGAACAACAAAACACGTAGAAATAACTTCTGCGCACAGCAGTTTTTTGTTAAACGAGTTTCCAGACCACCAGATCATCAGAAGACTCAAAAGATGTTGGCCTACTGACCTACACTAAAGAGGACCCATCAGTAGAAGGGCCTTCATTCGATATTTTAAAGCCATAATATTAGCTTATAGAATATTATATATATTTCTCACTGCTGATCATATGTAAATTTAAAAAAATCTGTTGTTCTTGTCCTTTATTAAATCTGTTTATTTCGCTTTCTGATTCTTATTGTAATACCCAACATTAATTTCTTTATCTCTTTTTATGTAATTTGTAACTATGTTGTTATTTTTTTGGTAATGATCTACGTTTATGTTCTATATGTTGAGACAGAGAGAATACATTACTCAAAAATCGTAACTCGTAGGTGGAGAGGTGTCTTGTTTCTAAGTAAGTCGTTTCCTGCATTTTGTTTTTTTGTAACGATGATAATAAAGAGCTAACTTGCAAAACATGCAGAAACGTTCCTAGGAGATTACCAACTAGAATACAGAAACAATAAATCGAAAACAGACGCCATCCACACAATCATACAAATAACTGAAAAAGGCTACGAGTATGATATAGATTTACATATCTTCCTTGATTATAAACAAGTCTTCAACAGCATAATAAAAATAAGAATTATAGAAGTACTAAAAACAAGGCAAATGCCAGAAAAACTGATACGACTAATTAATAATGACAATGAAGGAATAACGAGCTTTAGTACTACTCAGTCAAGGAGCAATAAGGGGCTTTGACGTAAACAGAGGTGTGAGACACGGCGATGCCCTATCAGCGCTGCTCTTTATCATAACTTTGGATGGCATCATTAAACAGACAAAGCAAAATGGTACAATCAACAACAAATCGGTACAAATATTAGTCTATGCAGACGACATCGCAATAATAGCAAGAAAGAAAAAGGAACTAGTAATACATTCAACACAATAGAAAAAGTATAAAAAAGGCCTCAAAATTAACGAAAATAAAACAAAATACATACATTGCAACAGGAAACAAAAAATATTGAGGAAAATAAAAATTGATTAGTACCAGTTTGAAGAAGTAGAAACAAAAATACATTGGGTTTCTGATACATAAAAAAAATGAAAAAGTGAACACAAAATATCGAATAGAGCAAGGGTACAAAGCACTGTATACAAACAAAAGATTACTGAAGAACAAGAGGCTTAGTAGAAGGACAAAAATACAAGTATATAAGACAACCATACGACCAGTTGTAATGTATGAAGCAGAAACGCAAGTCTGACAAGAAATGAAGAGGAACAATTAAAATTTTTAACAATTTAAAATTTTTGACAAGAAAATTATCAGTACAATCACGGGACCAAAGAGAGAACAAAAAAATGAGCACTAATAAATCACAAGATTGAAAAAAATACTAAATGGAGAAAACTAGTAAGAGCACACAAATCACAAAGAATTAGATAGTATGACCATATGCAGAAAACAAGAAACATCTCCACAGAGAATAATCTTGGAGTGGACACTACCACACACAAGACCAAAAGGAAGATCCAAATTAACATGGAAAGAACAAGTAGAAGCAGACATCAAAAAATGAAAATAACGAATTGGAAAGAAGTGATATAAAACAGGAAAGAATAGAGGTAAGTCGTATTAAATGCGAAAACGCACCCAGATCTATAATAGAAAGTAAAAGTAAAAAATAACATGGATTAATCCTACACAATAAAAAGATTCAAGAGTTTGCTTAGATTTTTTTGGAAATGTATAGATCATTATTATTATTCATGCTTCTTATGGAATCATTTTCTTTATTTTACTTAAATTAATCTTTACTATTTAAATCAATTTCTCTTGATTTTTTGTTTAATTCTATTAACATTGCTTTTATGTTGTTGTTTTTTTGTCTGAGAATACAACAATCTTATTAGCAAAACTTAAGATATTTTGGCGTTCTTCGTGTATATTAATTTCTTTTTCTGGCTTTACTAATTTATGAAATGCTTCTTTCAAAATCAGTGTAAAAAGTTTTAATAATATTATATCTATCTTGTACTCTTCTTAATGTAAGTGTATTTTTTAAAGTTCTATTGCCATAGTCTATTCTTGCGTGGTTAAATTTTTTTACTATTGCTCGTTGCAATTGAACGATTTTTTTTTATTTTCTTTCCCAATTTTTTATTATTTTCTCCAAGATAATTTTTGTAAATAGTTTATAAAAATTCAATGATAAGCTAGTTGAACAATAGCAACAATAAGACGATTAATTATATTTGTTGCTTGTTTATGTGTATTCATGTTTTAATCCAAATTTCATACTACGTCAAACCTTCTTTATCGATTAAATTATTCTATATTTTCTCAGCGTGTCGCATGTTATACCGTCATTGCTATTAACATTATCTGGAGCCAGTATAAATTGAATTACTAAAACTTTCGTTCATTTTTACTTGATAGTATCAATGCAGCTGCCTCAGTTTATACCTCTGTATCAATTGTATACGACATTATGTCTTTTAAAATACATAATTGTCATTATCACAGAAATACTAAAGTTTGACCTAATAGTGTTTTACCATTTACCCTTAGATCTTGTTCAGCGTTCTGTCTTATCGTTGGTTCTACTACTTTTTAACCATTACTCGTCGCTTACACAATAGAAATTTTTTACTGTGGTGGCAACCATGTGTATTTATTTCTTGAACAATTTATTTTGGCGCATCAACTGTAACCTGCAGAAATCTTTTGTTATAAAGAGTAATGCTAGTGCCTACGCCATTGGACTATGTTCGCTACAAGGGAAGAACGTTATATTTTGTGAAATACGCCTCCCAACTGCTAACGTGGTCGAAAAAGAACTCTTCTAATACAGAGTGCAAAATAATATTGTTAGTCTTTACTGTGCGTAATTTTTCGGGATATTTGGATTATACCAAGATTATCATCAGAACTGACTATTAATCTCTCAAGAGTTTTATGTCCTTGCGTCTAGTTATGTTGTTTATTTATAATTGCATGACATTTATATAAAACACGTTTATGAAAGTCAAAATGTTATTTGTCGGTCCTACCACCACGTTCACCAACTATAAGCTCCATAGCTTCTGTTCTTAATATTAATATTTTTACTCTTTCAGTACTTTTAGCGACAGAATCTGTCAGAATATCTAGGCGATTCATTCATTGTAACAATAATTTGCGTTTTAAAACCGAATGCTCTCTCATGCGGTGATTGATTTCACCATTATTCTTCAAAGAGTGGTGACAATAAAACACAACTAGTCATTCCTAGTCTATGAGTTTAAATATATTAACATAATGTTATAATTTGTCACTGGCAGGGTAAAAAACGTACCACAAGGTCATGGTGGAATATTATTGATCTACTATAAAATGTAATCAATCAAATCTCACTCTAGAGCGCGTCTTAAAAATACAAACACATTAATTTAAAGCCATCTGATCTTTTTAAAACTACAATAACCTTGCTACAGTTTGAAACCTTAACTGTTGATGTAATTAATTAGTTTTCTCCAACCGATACAGAAGAACATTGAATATTTACCACTAAAGCTACATTTTGTATTTTTATTTTTACTAGTTCAAGTCACAAGATGTTCCATAGACGACGTTACATTATGTTTTAGTATTCTCCATGGTTTAATAAGAGAGAAGTGTTTAGTTTGTTGTTCAAATAATGCAACAAGTGAGCCACTCCCTTGATAAAACCTCATTGTCTCACTGTAAATTAGGAGTTAAACGAACGATGAGATAGAGATAAAGCCTAATTTTTATTACTCTTAGTGTTAATTTTTAGTAAATTAAAGATTTACTCAAAAGTCTACTATTAATTTAACTGATATATTAGGTGACCCGCTTTGAAGATTTGGACACATATTTGCGACATACCTATGATATACCACATCTTGGGGTCGCGTGGACGGATATGCTAAAGTTACGTCTTAATAAGAGTATGCATTTCATTTGGTTTGCTTGTTAATACAACTATTGTTAGCGATGTCTTAGTTTTTCAAGATACTAAAGGTAAAGACGGCTGTTAACAAAAGGTAACAAGAGCGTAGCACATTTTTTTTGTAAAACAGGTTTAAAACTTAATCAACAATACGCAATTGTATGTTTAAACTTTTCAGAGATTATCTTCACAAATTAGTTTTAAAATTCCCATTGTTATTTGTTATTACCTCTTATCAAGTTAATAATGAAAGAGTTGTAATATAAACCTGTTAACTAAAACAGGATCAAGTTAACAAGTGAAAAGTGACATTGACGTTTATAAATCGCTCCGAAGCAATTTACCCATTTTGGGAGGTTTCGAGCAAGTAATAATACTATTTAAAGCATAACGGTGAAGGTGGAAATAATAAAAATAAGTGTGCCAATTAAAGTAAGAGAAAACTGCTAATTTCTCAGTTTAATATTTAAGTACGTGCATCAGAGGAGACTTGACCTCCGAGAAGTAGATTCGGGCAAGGCTCTTATCGCTGAGCACAGCTGTACATACAATATTGTAAATAGTAAATACGGAACAGAGCCGCACTCAGAATTCCTAAAACCAAACCTAAAATATGGATAGTTCTGAGAATGAGTTTAATACATCGGAAGATGGAACAAAGAAAAGGAAACCATCGGGACAAATAGACGTATTCAGTAGAAGTAAATTAACAAAGAGATCGCCAGAAAAAAGGAAATCAAGACGATACATTACAAAAATGTTTGTTATGATGCAGAACCTCACTACAGAAGTCAAAGAAATTCGTAAGAACCAACAGGAATATAAAGACGAGATCAAAAATTACAAGAACAAAACGAAAGCATCAAACGTGAAAATGAACATATGGCAAGGAACTAAAAGAAATAAAAGGAAAAGTTGAGAGATTAGAAAACGAAAAAGGAGAAATAATTTAGTGATACAAGGCTTAGAAATTGATAACGATGACCCTAAGGTTTTGAAAGAAGGCATATTGAATGTATTCAAAGAGAAACTGGGAATAGAAGTACCAATTAAATCAGCTAAGAAACTAGGCCAAAAAACCTGTCTAATCGAGCTAGAAAATTCCAATGATAAGAAAGTAGTTATGATGAACAAAAGCAAACTAAAAGAGAATAAAGAGGTCAAGATATTTATCAACGATGATTTATCCAAGAAAGACAGAGAAATACAAGGCATAATCAGGAAAAGGGCCCAGAAGGAGAGAACACATGGAAAAACCGCTAAAATAGGATTTAGAAAGCTGTATATAGATGGAATAGAGTGGAGATGGGAAGAGACAAAGAAAGAGTTAAGAAAAGCAAGAGAAATAACCAACGGCGACTCAAAAAACTGATTACAGATTTTGGATTGCACGACAAATATAAAGACGACGACCAGGCAATGAAATGGCATTTGAATAGGAAACAACCCAAACACCAAAAGACACAAAAACAAGAGAACCTAAAAGAAATTTGAAAAGAAGCATGAAACATGGAATTTAGCAACGTGGAATGTAAGAGGAATTAGTGGAAAGAGAAGGAGCTAGTAAATGAACTGAGACAAATTGAGATAGAAATAATAGTAGCAACTGAGACAAAAAGAAAGGCCAAGGAATGATTCAATTAGAAGATAATTATATTATGATATACAGCGGAGCCCAAGAAAATCAGAGAGCAAAAGGAGGTGTAGCATGCATTGTCAATCAGAAATGGGCAAAAAGAATTTGTAATTGGACATGCATAAATGAAAGATTAATGTCAGTAGAAATAGGGAAGACCAACACAAAATAACAATAATAGCAGTCTACGGCCCAAACGAAGACGATAATCTAAACAATAAGGACCAATTTTGGAACGAACTAACATCACTCACAGAAGAAAGTAAAGGGACAGTAATCACAGTAGGTGATTTTAACGGAAGAGTAGGAGTAAAAATAAGTCAACGGAAGAATCTCTAGGCAAATTTGGAGAACAAGAAAGAAACAATAATGGAAAAGAATACTCGACTTTTGCAGAGAGAACCAATTCATCGTCACAAATACGTTTTACGAACATAAGAAAATACATCAGTACACCAGGGAAGTTAAAAGTAGAGACGAAAAATCAATAATCGACTACATCCTAATAGAAAAGGTCCAAAAGGAATATGATTCAAGACGTTAGGGTAAGAAGAGGTCCCGAAATTTACAGCGATCACTACCTGTTAGTAGGAAAAATAAGACACATGGACAGAAAACAAACAAAAGAGAAGGAAAACTTGCAAAAGAAAAAGTTTATGAAAAGATTAAGACTTACATGCTCAAGGAAGAACAATATCAGACAAAATACCAAGAACTAATACAAAAGAAGCGAAAAACTGGACGAAAGATTTCTACACGAAGACAATAAATGGGAAATATTTAAAAGAATTTTGAAATCTGCGGCAAAGGCAGTATGTGGGTAGCCAAAATAAATAACCAAAATAAACAAACAGATTGGTGGAATGAAGATATTAAAACGAAATTAAAACAAAGAAACGGAAATGGAAAAATTATTTAAATAAGAAAACTGAAGAAGCATACCAAGAATACAAGGAACAAAGGAAGAAAGTTAAAGAAATAATAAAGACAGCTAAAGAAAAGTCATGGGAGAAGTTCGGACACAGAATGGAACATAACAGCAAAGAAAACCAGAAGCTATTTTATAGGGTGCTCAAAAATTGTAGAACAGAGAAGAAAACTGTACTAAACCAAGTCAATAAAAGAGATAAACTCATAACCGAAGAAAATGAAGTGATAAAGATATGGAAAGAACACTTCCAAGAAACCCTAACAGTAGATGAAACGGTAACACAAAATTCAAGAGAAGATGAAGAAGGAGAACAAAGAGCAGAAAGAATGGAAGTAATAACGGATGAAGAACCCACAATGAAGGAACTATGTGAAGCAATAAAAAACGTTAAGAATGGGAAAACACCTGGACACGACGGAGTAGAGGCAGAAATGCTGAAAACTATGGGAAAATATGGAGCACAAATATTCTTAGACATTTGCAAAGAGGCTTGGAGAACCGGTAGAATACCAAAGAGTGGGAAGTGGGAATCATATTACCACTGTACAAAAAGGAGATAGACTTAGTTGTCATAACTACCGAGGAATAACACTGTTGAGCATAGCATGCAAGGTTTATGAAAGAATTTTAGAACAGAAACTAAGAAAAGTCCTAGCAAGACAACTAATAGACTCTCAAAGCGGATTCAGAAAGGGATATAGTATACAAGACCACATATTTAGCTTAAAAGAAGTAATAGAAAGAACACTAAAACAAGACAGAAAAGTTTACCTAGCCTTTATTGATTTAGAAAAAGCTTTTGACCGCGCACCAAGAAAAAAGATCTGGAAGAGCCTAATTAGAAGGGGTGTAGGAAAACAATTGCTTAATGCCACCAAAAGCATGTACCAAAACTGCAGGAACTATGTAAGAACTAGATACTCACAATCGGAAGAGTTCATAACAAGCAATGGCCTAAGACAAGGTGGTGTACTAAGCCCTCTGCTGTTCATACTACTCATAGACGACATTATTAACGCATGTAGGTCAAAAGTAGCGAAATTATGTGTAGGATACAGAAACATGCAACGAATAAACATCTCGGAATGTGCGTTTGCTGATGAGTTGTGATATTCGCACCAAAGGAGAGGGACCTACAATACAATCTGGAAATATGGAAAGAAACGTTAGAGGACTACAACATGAAAATTAACATAGGCAAAACTAAGGTCATGGCAATTGGTAAACAAGAAGAGCAGACAAACATAAAAATCAACAACAGTAAATTAGAACAAGTCAAAAGTTTCACATATTTAGGAGTTACTATAGACAGCAAAGGAGGACACGAAGCTGAACTAAACAAACGAATAGAAAACACTGCCAAGTTGTACTACGCACTAGGAAAGACATTCTTGAACAACAAAGAGATTTCTAGGAAAACAAAACTCACCATATATAAAACAATTTATCTACCGACATTGACATTTGGGGGGGAATCGTGGGTAACAACGAAGAGACAGGAAAGTAAACTACAAAGTATGGAAATGAAATATCTGAGGAAAGTACTAGGAGTAACCAGAAGAGATAAAATACGAAATCAAATAATTCGAGAAGAACTTAAAGTAGAACCACTGGAAAAAAAATAGAAACACGACAGCTACAATGGTTAGGACATCTACTTAGAATGGACAAAGATAGACAGGTTAAGAAAATATGGGAATCGAAAGTAGGTACTAGTAGAACAAGAGGAAGACCACGAAAAACATGGACAAGAACAATAGAAGAAAAACTTCTTCAGAAAGGAATAAAATGGCAAGAAGCGAAGGTAATGGCACAGAACAAAAAGGAGTGGACCAGATTAGTACATACGAGTAGAAATCAAGAATAATTTTAGTTTTAAATATTATGTCAAGAATTAGTTTAGTTTTATTTTGTAAATACATACCTTTACACTGTATGGTAGGAAAGGTCTTGATAATATATATATATAAATATATATAACTAAAACAATGCACACAAGTCTTCACAATTTTATCTAATCAATTTATTTTCGGAACTAAACAAAACCTTTTATTGCGATAAATGCAACGGAACTGGAAAACAAGAATTAAAACATTTAAAACTTGAATAAAATACGTGTTGTTTTGCAATTTGCTGTTTATGTCAGTTTGCATTACTACTTCATAGAACGTAGTTATTTCAATCTTCGAAAATATTTTGAGCTTCTTCTAATTCAAAAATTCTAGCCTGCTAGACGAAAGGTCTGGTAATATTGCTTTCAAGAACGTGGAATGGGTATCATATTTTCTGAGTAATTGGACATGGAGATTCGGCTAATGCAACGCGCTATTATTAAGAGGGTTAGTACCTTTAAAATCTTAAAATTTTCGTGTTTTTTTTTATTGTTCTATTTGAAAGAGCTACGCTTTACGAATACTTTGCCGCAAACCCGAACGCGCTACGTTCAAATTTGGCGCTGCGAGAGCTTGTGACGTGGCGCAAGGTGGGGGAAGACGCTCCGAGCGAAGCGGACGACAGCTGCCAGCTGACTTCGTTCCCCCTGCCTTGCGTATGCGCTCGCGCGCTCTCGATGCGCGCTTTTCTCTGTTTTCTTACGCGGTGTGTTGGTGCTCTTTTACTCTATGGGATTGAGCGAGGCCTTTTCGATATATTTTCTCAGTGGTTTTCGTGGTACGCATGAGCTCAGCGAGAAAATAAAAGCACAACGTCAGATTGTTTATGCTTTGTTTTTCTCACCGGTGAACGATATAACCTCGACTCTGACTTGTTTATTGTTGTTATATCTTTGGAAGTATTTATTACAATGACTGGCCGGGTCTATATCGGTCAAAAGGACATGGGGAATATAAGGAAGACCTTCCCGAAGAAAAACGTGTGCCTCCGAGCAAACGAAGAAATCAAACGCCCGAAGACAACGCGGACCTTTCTACGTCGGCGAAAAACTGCGAACTAGTACTGGCTCCGAGGGTGTCGAGATTACAGACTTTCAAGGATACCGAATTCTTGATTTGTGGACTTTTGTCATTCCTAACTTCTCTCATCAAGTGTCGCGAGTGTGATGGTGAAATGAAGTTTTCTGAATCAGCTGTTCGCGGGCTTGGCTTCAAAATAAACATTTTGTGTGAATGTCCTGGAAGATCACATCCCTCCTGCCGTTACATTGGAAAATCCTACGAAATCAATAGGAGATTCCAATTTGCTATGCGGGTGATAGGAATTGGATATAGCGGACTACAAACATTCTGTGGGCTTATGGACTTGCCGGTGTTTTTAGCGAGAAATCATTACGGGGACTTAGTGAAAATGATCCGTGATGCGTGCAAGACTGTTGCAGAGTATTTTATGAAGAAGGCAGCTTCCCAGGAACTCCAAATTACGACTGAGACATCACCATTGTCAGATCATGCCGGCATTTCGGTATCAGGCGATGGTACGTGGAGGACTAGAGGCCACACTTCACTGATGGGTATGGCGTCGATCATCGGATTCTACACGAAAAGGTGATTGATGTGGTTATAAAGTCACTGTTTTGCAAGATGTGTCTTTCCTGGGATGATGGGAAACCACAAGAAGAACATGAAGATTGGCTACAAGAGCACAAAGAAGTGTGTGAGATTAATCACAGTGGATCGAGTGGCAAGATGGAAGTAGACGCTGTAGTCGAAATGTTTCAACGATCAGTCGCTTTCTCTGGTGTGAAATATCTAAATTACATTGGGGACGGAGATTCCAAAACCCATAAAGGTGTCACAGCAAGCAAACCATATGGAGATCAGCTAGTGACGAAGAAAGAAGATATTGGTCATGTGCAGAAACGACTAGGAACCAGACTACGAAACATTAGAAAAGAGAAGAAATTAGGAGGAAAGGAAAACTAACTTTAGCTACAATAACCCAATTATGTAGCTATTTTGGAAAGGCTATAAGAGACAACTGCCAAGATGCCCAAGCCATGCACAATGCTGTATGGGCCACTTTCTATCACATGTCTTCTACAGACGAAGATCCCCAGCATTTCTACTGCTCTGAATCTTGGTGCAAATACATGAAAGCAGCCGCTGAAAACAAGCTCCAAAATTTCAAGCATCCGTCTCGATTTCCTGTAGAAGTACAAGAGGCCATCAAACCAGTCTACACTGAGCTCACAAAAGAAAGTCTTTTGACCAGGTGTGTAGGAGGTTTTTCTCAGAACCCGAATGAGTCATTTAATAATATTGTGTGGAAGATAGCTCCAAAGCTCTACTTCAGTGGCCTCCCGACTGTGGAAATTGCCACTTATGTGGCAGTTTGCCTTTAATGAAGGCAACAGCTCCCTTCTGAAGATATTGCAAGAACTTGGTATCCAGATTGGCTCCAAAGCAAATGACTACACCAAACAAGCTGACAAAATGCGCTGGGACAGATCCTTGACTAGGCAAGAGGAAAGGACGAAAGAGGCCAGGAAGAAGGCCAGGGAGGCCAGGACCGCAAAGGATAAGTCCCACACTGATAAGGAAGGTCCCCAGTATGGAGCTGGAATTGATTCAGACTGGCAAGTGCACTTTCATTGACATGATCTCACGTATGACCTTGTAGTTTGATAAAAACACGATTATCTCAGTTTCACTTTTTTGGACCTTCCGTACATCATAATGTAAAAACCGTCCCTCAGAATTTGATGAAATTTTCAGGGCAGGTTAATAATATGATTATTTCCATTGTGACACTAAAATATTTTGTTAGAATCATAATAGAAAAAAAATTTACAATTTTTATTCTTATAAAAAGGGCGTTTTGTCTAATACTTCATGTTTAACTAGTGAAAAAAAATATTTTTTTCCAAAAATTAAAGAAATTAACAGTGTCACAATGAAACTACAACTATAAATCAACTAATCTTTCTTCTTTCTCAATTGTTTCAGATCCCCATAAGGTCAGCACAGTGTACGAACTGCCAAGTTGTTCTTAAATCTCTCCAACGTTGATTGTCCTCCCATAAGAGGTTTTAAGTCAAAATTTTTAAAATAATTTTAAAATGTATTTTAAAGTATGATTAAATTTTCTGTTAATTTCAATCTACTTGAGTTGTTTTTTCTAACATTTTTTTTTTCAAAAATACCGTATTTTTAGGGATTTAAAGGTACTAACCCCCTTAAGTTCCTGATAGCCGAGGGTTGTGCTCCCACTAAGTGCAAGAAGAAAATATCCAACCACAAGAAATGTACGCGATCAGATTCGATGTAGTCGGCTATTGTCAGCCACGCATAAACAGCATACCTTTATAGACAAATTAATTTGTACTTATGGTCACGTAAAGCATATGATGTCGCTGAAACTATGAGGATTTTTCTTGAGCAAACGAGCAGACGTTCGACTTCTTCACTGGATAAAGAGACTTGTTTAACATTGGCGTCCATATGTTATGATTTTTGTAGAAAAGTAACGACATCCTTTAATAGGGGACATTTTGACTCTAAGACTATAGTAAATATTTAGCTTATTTGTACGCCTTATCTAGAAATAACGTTTTTGTAAGTTTTAGGATTTGTAAAATTCCCTCATAATTTTATATGCTCTAATCCTCAGCGACAAACTATTATCGCAAATTAAAATTAATCTACAAATATATGTATATGTATGTATATATATATATATATATATATATATATATATATATATATATATATATATATATATATTCTGGGGATGGAGGACATTTTAGAAAAGCAGCTCAAATTTGTTTGTTTTTCGAGTTTAAGCTGTCTGAATAAAGGTTTTTGGGGTCGTTCATAATGAATATAATGTTTAAAAAGTGTCCCAATGCACTCAGAGGGAAGCATAATCCTGAGGATAGGGGCTGTTTTAGAAAACCAGCTTAAGGTTGTTTGTTTTTCAAGATTAAACTGTTTGAATAAGGGTTTTTGAGATCTCGGATAACAATGTTGATTCTCAAATTAAACTCCAACGCACCGAAGTGAGAAAATGCACTGGGTACTATGGGGGAAAAATACCCTGGGGCACCAAAGAATGCGTATGTCATTTTTTTTATTTGAGTATAATTTAATTTTAATTATTTTTAAAAACAACTTTTTTCAGATGTTATTACGATAAAAATTTTGCAGGCACATAGACAACCCTATCAGTAACCAGATAACAGTATTAAATAAATAAAGGTTACAAACCCCATTTTCAAGATTCTATTAAGTAAAAAAATTATAAGTAATAAAATATCGTGATATTTAAATTTTATATGGTTTTCTTAGCCTTTCTCTTTTACCAAAGTAAATTGAAATTTTCATATAACAATTTTGAGCAACAGATTTAGAACGAAAAACATTACAATAATTAAATTTACACAATTTTCTTCCAAATGTGTATTCGTTTTCCAGCAGCTAAAGAATAAAGTATCTACCGTTTACTAAATTGAAAACTGCCGAATTTTAAGAAAAATACTATCAAATATAGACAGTTCAATCTGGAAAAACAAACAACCTTGAGCTGGTTTCTCAAATTCGCCCCCATTCCCAGAATTATGCCCCCAAGTGCATCGAGGCACTTTTTAAGCATCGTATTCGTGATCAGTGATCCCAAAAACTCCCGAATAACGGGAATGAGCTTATTTTGGTCAATATTGGGCGAAATATAAGATATTCTTTAGGGTCTGCAAAAAATGCATAAAATAAATGCATTTTTTGCGTGCACAAATGCACTTTCGCAATATAACAAAAAATATGTTTTAACATTTTTTTCTGAGGCTCTTACGAATCGAATGCACCTTGGAAGTTCTCGATACGTGTACCCGCTAAAAATTTTGAAGGCTAAATGAGTAATGTTATTTGGAATGCAGTGTTTTAGTTCTTGTTAAAACAGTGCAAAAATAAACTGCGACATAGTACAATAGTTGCTACCTTAATACATAATCTATAGGTGTAACATTCTTCGGATATTCAGGGTGTCCCACGAGTTGATGGAGAAACTTCGTATACAGGTTCTATAGGTGATTCTAAGCAAGAAATATTCGATAAATTTTTTTGAATTTTCAACCATTTCAGAGATATGGAGGTTGAAATTTGTTAACCCGCATGGGTGATTTTGACTTCAATTTTCCGGCCTTACTTATGTCAGTTTTTGTTGGCTCACTTATTTCGCTGTGATAGGAATTATTTGTCCAAGGTTTTTTGTAAGGGGATATATAAAGTAAATTATTTATCTCAAAACAAATTGATTGAACAAATTAACGCAGCATCCGATGAAGCAAAAGATAACATGAAAAAACATTAACTGTCAAAGAGAGTTGGGGAAACGAGTCGAGCTATGCGTTGCTGAAAGTGGTGGGCATGTTTAATAATTTTTTATTTCTAATAACTGATGTTCTAGTCCACTTAACTTTAATTTCATTGTAATTAAAATCGACGTGTTTGTGCAGTTAAGTATTAATTTGTTGTCTAGTGATTACGAAGTAAAATACAAATTTTTCCCAAGAACTAACATTGTTTCATAAAAGTAGAGCAAATCACCCATGCGAGTTAGCAACTTTTAACCTCCATATTTCTGAAATGGTTGCGAAACCGAAAAAAAATTATTGCTTTTATTATTTGTCAATTTGTTGCTTAGAATTGTTCATAGAACCTGTATATGATGATCTCGTGTAACACCCGTATAAAAAAAGCTTAAAATAGTCTAAACGCTTATGCTTTAATGTTCTTTAAAAAAATAAGCAAATATTAACGACAAAAACAAAAAATTATATGAAAAACATGCAAAAATTTAAAACTGTCTTTTAAATCGAATAAATTCATCTAAAAGTGTATTTTAAGGAACAGGTACACAAACAAAGAATTAAAACGCTTTTTGTTAAAACTAGAAAATTCATTTAAGTGAAGATATGTTTATATTCACTTAATATTCTTCAAAATATCATCATTGAGCATCAATATACCATTGCCACCAGCTCTGCTACGCAGTGTAGTTCATCTGAATGTTTTGAACTAGAGTTTTCCTCTCTCGGTGAGGAAACAAAAAGGAGCCAGGCGGGCCCACGTCCGAGCTATGGGCTACGGTTTGTTTCGCCAAAAAAGAACTCGGTTTTTAACACGTGGACGCACGTGACTTGTTTTCAGACATATAAGCAATTTCATCTAAAATACAGGGTTAACCATTTGTCCGAATGACATGAGCTTTTCATGGACAACCTAAAGTCAAAAACTCAATAAGCATTACTTTCACTTTGGTTTCCAGGAAATTCAGTAGCGGGCCACTTAGAGCTATCTTTTCGTTTCCAGATCATACCCAAAAATTTACGTTTTATCATCAGTTATTACCTTCTCCAAAAAAATGTACGGTCTGGAATATTTGTTCTGTTTGTCGGACAAAATCTTGAAAACAACTTTAGCACAAACTTTACCTAACTGCAATTCTGTCGTAACGATTTCATGCACAGTCGATTTTAGAAGTCTCATTTTCTCTGTTTCCAATCAAACATTAGATATCCGTCAGAGTCTAAAACCGGTTTGCCTTAGCTACATTGTCCAAAGTGTAAGACATTGATGGGCGTCCTGTGCATTGGGCATTCTCGAGGTCCTCTTCTTCTCCTCTCAACCCTTTGTGCCACCTAAACATTTATGGTTTTTATAAAGCATCCTTTTTGTAAGCTTTCCAAATTTGCCGAGTTTAACACAAAACTTTATCACGTATAGCTAGCTAATCAACACTACTCTGTATTTTGACCCGTCACATTCGCGAGCGACCCACACTCCGTGAAGGCTCCAAGGCAAATCTGGGTCACACTATTTAACTAAGATCTCTCAATAACTGTTAGACTCAAACACTCTCCCCATTTTCTAAAATTTCTTCTTACACCAAGAAAATTAATACTTTTCAGGCGTACCTTAACTGTTCACAAGTCACAGGAAATATTAAAGTAGTTTTTGTCTTAAGCATTTAAAAGCTTACGACGCTTTTTTGGAAAATGATTTTACATTAAATAAACTTTCCGGTCCTATTATGTAGCGTCAGATAAAAAAACCACGTGAAAAAGTAAACGTAATCGATTCAAAGCTGAGGTAATCTATCACAGCAGTAATTACATCAAAATGAGTTAATAAAAAAACTGTATTGCAACCTGAAATAAAAAAATAAAAAATGGCTCTTCATTTACATCACATCTTCTTTTTAGTTTATTTATAAATTTAAAATCCATCACTCAGTGACATTCAATAACTGATGTGACATTTTATATATGTAGAAAATATTCCTCTCGTCCAACCGTCTGCATCCATGCCTAGCAGCCACCTCTGACGCCAGCGTCGCTAGCCTGCCCATCCCGTCGACGGCTTAAATCTTAGCGTTAAGTTGGAGTAAGTTAGATTAAGTTAGGAATAGTACGCTCTAGTGTTGATAAATATAAGTTGTCAGTGCAATTTCATTTGCCTTTTCCCTCTATGTTTTTTGTAACGCGTTTTATCTCCTTTTGCAACCAGCGTGCAGCGCGTGTTTTTGCTCCAGCCGAGTCAGATTTCTGGTGTGTATACAGGTACGATTGTTGCAACATTTCACTACTCAGGAAAGTATTGTAGTTTTATCACGATGTTGAATAACTAGGTAATGTATTTAAAAACTTTCTCTGGTAGCTCTTTAAGAACTTTTCCCATGCTTAAATCTTAACCAGGCGCTTTGTTTGGATTCAAATCTGATATAATTATTACTTTGATGTCATTCACTGTAAAAGGTTTAATCAGTAGGCACAATTCAAAAAGTGCATTGAGATATTGGAGAATATAGTCTTCTTCAGTTGCGATTTACAAGGGCTGAACACTTTTGTTAAGTGGGTTGCAAAGGCGGCAGCTTTGTTAATGTTACTTCTAGCTTAGCTATTGTTTTTTAGTCGTATGGGCGATATAAGTTGCTGGTTTAATTAATTGCTTTCCAGAGCGAATATTCTGTTGCCTCCGTAGGTGAAAGAGGTTTTAGGTAGTTTTGGATCGAATGATTCGTTATATCGAAAAACAAATTTTTAAGATCTGTTATTAGTCGATTGAAGTTCGTTTTGTATTTGGGATGTTTTGTTGTTTGTTTGCGCTTTTCAGCTATATATTTTTTAAACATATTTATTAGCAATCAAAACTTACAATTCTATGAACTAATTTGATAACTTAAGTACTAATACAGTACTGACTATGACGTGATGAGGCCCCTTTCATCGAAGGCGTCCTCTTCAACCATTTCTTAAGTCAACTGGCCAGTATCGTTTTAAGCGTCTGTCATTGCGTTCTTCCAGTAATGGGTGTAGAAGTATGTTGTGACTTTCCAGTTTTTCATGGTGGCTCGCACTCTGTTCCCTAATAACGTTTTTAAAATAGGGCACATTCATTCAGGTCGTCGTAAAGGGTTTGATTTGTGACGTACCATTCGTAATACTTTCAATTGGCATCTTTGGATTAGGGTTGTATTAAATTTGCTTGCACATCCCCAAAGTTCTGTTCCGTAAGTCCAAATAAGTTTGATGACAGTCTTGTACAATAATAATTTGTTCTCTAATGATAGGCTTGACTTTCTTCCAAACAACCATTACAAATCTTTTATTTTCAAGTCTATTTGTTTTCGCTTTTTGTTTATATGCTTTTTCCAGGTTCATTTACTATCTAGGCGAAAGATTAAATACTTAGCACTCGATTGTGGAACATATTTTTAACTTCGATGGGGCAAATTGAGTGTATGTTATTTAGCATTTTCTTTGATGTTGTTTTCCGGGCTGTTTGTTGGAGTATTCCACTGCTGCTATTAAATGCTTATTTTTTTTAACGATACATTGAGTGATAATGTTTTATTTTTTTTTGTAGTGATTTCAGTTCGAGAAATTTGGTGTTAGAAGAACCTGAATAAACAATGTCACAATTATTGGTGAGTGATCAGAAAAAAAATCTAAACCGGACTCAATATTGCAGTAGTTTGGATGGATGTTCTTAATAATACAAAAGTCGAGTCGGTCAGGTATTTTTGCCATGATTGGCTTTCAGACATGACAAAAATATGGTTGGCACACCTCTGGACATATAGTGTAGTACTTTGTTTATTATTGTCTTTAGCAATTCTCTGTCCTTTGTAGTGGTCAGTCTTGATCTAAGCAAATCTGTTACCTAATGTTTCAAAGTATTCATCAAAGTGCTCTTTCTTAACGTTGTTGGAGGACAAAAAGCTGCTAATATGTTTAATTGTAATTATAAATGTTCTGGGTTGTATTTAGTCAGCTCGTGGTGTTTGATGTTGTTTTAATTACAATTATCGAGCTAGTGCGCGCGGTACCATCTGGATGTGTGTAGCATAAATGGTGTAGGCTAGGATCTTTACATAACTCATCTCTATATAGTGAGACTTCAATATTAATATAATGTCTATAGATTGATTTGTAATAATGTTGTTTCATCTTTACGGTTTGTCAGGCCATTGGAATTCCACTCGGGTACCTTAAACTGCAATGGCATAGTTTATTTTTGTGACGACAATAGTTACGAAATTTAGTAAGGTACCCATTTACTCCATTAAGGTTTTTAACATATTTTAGCTCATCTATATCGTTAAATTCAAGAAACTGATGCTTAGGTCATCCTGCTACCAGTTTTGTTGATGGTATTTCTAAGTACTTGAGTATAGGAGGGGTTTTGTTAGCGCGCTTGCTTTGTGTATTGCTTTGAATTTGGTGGTTGGTAGAAACTGATACATTTTTTGCTGAATTTTTTTTTACGAAATGCATTTAAGTTATAACTTCTAAGATTTTTTCTCACAAACTAATCTCACGCGAAAACTGTAAAACTTGTGTCATTTCTTGACGTAATCTCCCTACAGTCGTACACATTTTTTACAACGTCGACGCCGTGGTTCCATAGCCGCTGCGAACGCTTCTTTAGGAGTCTTCTTTAATAATTGGAAAATCGCTAATGCAATAGCGGCACGACTAGTGAATTTGAGACCACGGACAGTGTCTTTTATCGTTGGAAGCAGCCAAAAGTCTCTATCAGCCAGGTTAGGTGAGTAGGAAGCATGAGGAATCACTTCAGAGTTGTTGCCACAAAGAAACTCCTGCATCGCGTTCGTCCGATGCTATGGTTCGTTGTCTTGGTGGCATTTTTAGGTCTTCATGCAGGATTGTGTGCACAGATACCACAGAATGCCAACTTTAGAGGCGATGTGTTCCACACTCATTCGGCGATCCTCCGAAATAAGTTTCTCTACTCGCTTGATTATGTCGTCAGACCGGCTGTTGCGAGATTGCCTTGGTTTGTTGTCGTACGACGTTCCGCCTTCTTTGAACTATCGCATCCACAAACGCACATTAAACACATCCATAACACCATCATCACATGTCTCACCTAACTGGCGATGAATTTCAATCGGTGTCACACCACGCAAATAGAGAAAACGAAAGATTACACGCTATTTTTCTAATGAAAATGTTTCTATTTTAAGTATCAAAAACAATCCTCACTCCTGCCGCTGCTGCTAGAGTCCTGTATGCCTTGCAGTGGTGCCATCTCTGTCAAGAATTCATAAAGTGTATGCGCGTATTTTGAAATAAACCGCATGTTTTTATCTGTTCCAGTTCTGAGAAAAAAAATCGAAGGTGTTATAACTTGAATACACCTAGTAAATTTGACGATCTTTGTAATTACCCGTTACAGGTAACGCACTTAACGTTGCTATTTTAGCATTTGGTGGTTCAAAGTTTACAAAAGAGTGTGCTAGTTTAGTAATATTGTAAACATCTTTATTATTTTCTGCCGCTTTTAGTTCTACAAAAAACATGGGTAATCGAGTTTTGGTTACTCTCTGGAGTATGTTTGCAATGTTCATAACCTCATGTCTCTGGGTTTTAAGCTCTTCTTTTATGTCATTTAAGTTGCTTAAGGACGACTATAAATTTTCTTTTGTATGTGTGAAATTCTGTTTTTTTTTGTAAAGCTTTGATTATAACACTGCAATTTTGGTAGTTTTCGGTATAATTTTTATCTCGTTATTATTTAGTATTTTAATTTCGAGAGCAGCATTGCTGTTGGTCAGTCTATTACAGCAATTGTTATTTAACTTTGAATATTTATGTACATTTAGAATTTATTAATGCCTTTGTCAAACGTTAACTAAAAATGATAATGAACTGATTTATGCATTCACGCGAGATTTAAACATATTAGAAATAAAATAATTGGAGAATATATTACATAAAAATTATAAAGATTAGCTAGTGGCAAAGCTTCATAAATAAGGAAAAACTATGAGGTAAAAACTATTTACCGATTAATATAGAATGGAACCCACAAAAAGAACTAAACAGCCAAATCGTAATTTAAAAGCAAGAAAATATAATTTAACTTAATTTCGGTTAAGTTATGTACGTTGAATAAAGTAAGTTTATTCTTATATGTTAAATGTTGCAACTAATTTGGAACAAAAGAAATAACATAAAGTTGGGTAGTTGTGTGATTTGCTTGTTCTCTGATATCTATATATTTTAGGTTCAAATTTGTACATTATGCATTCAAATAGCTAGTATGGATGGTTACAAATGACCTTTTTATATAATTTTAAGTATATGTATAACCTACTTTGTATTCAGCGGATTTGCTTTTGGTAGAAATATCTCTGATTTATATTCTTCCATGGTATTTCTTTTTGAAAGAAAAGAATGTACTTTTTAAAAATCTGTCTAGGTAAATAAGAGTCATTAGTGTAATACTTTTACAAGATAAGTATGACAGTCAGAAAAGTATAATTTTTATTTCATTATTGTTTAACTTAGACAACTTAAAGGAGCTCGTTCGAATAATGTTGAAAATTATTGCCACTCAAACACTATGTAACATTTGTAATTTTCTCGATAAAAACTCGCAAAAATTTATCAAACATAATTTTTAATTAACTTATTTAAAAAGTAATTACCTATAAAAATATGACAAAATTATACCTTTGATCAGTCAAATACTTCTTACAGCAAACTTGATTTTTAAAATCAAAATATTGCACCCTAAAAATATAAATTTTTTCAGGAATAATCTTGTGGCTTGTTAATTTTTTATGCTTTGGCATACATTAAATTTTTTAATTTCGTTAACATAAAGATTTTTTATCTAAATTCTTATACTATTCTTATACTAGCATTATAAAAAATTATAATAGCTGTACTTAATTTATAATTTATATACAATAAATTACATTTTTTAGTTCATAAATTTATTACATAATTATAGTTATACACGTGATATGTAATACTAACAAATTTAACCATTATATGTGCATATTAATACAAAATTTACCCATTTTTATTTAAGTATAAATATTTATGTTTTTTATAAATAACAGAAAATATTATATATATAAAAAATAAATTTGTATGTTATACCTATTAATTAGTGTTTCATGGTTAAAGGACATACGGCAACATCAATATGAAATGTTCTTTCAAAAGCTAGGAAATAAATTTATTGTTGGTGGGGATTACAATGCAAAAGATCCAATTTGGAGATCTAGAATTACTATTACTAAAGGCCGAGAACTAATCAAGGCGATGCAGGCAAACAACTATGGCCAGTTAGCAACAGGTGAGCCCACAAAATTCCAGATGTTATGGACTTCTTCGTCACCAAGGCCATATGTCCTAGGTACTGTAAAGAAGAAACCTGTTTTGATCTCTTCTCTGACTTTTCATCTATAATCGTCACAATGAGTACGTCGATCATTACTAAACAAAATAGACCTTCACTTTACAATAAACACACAAACTGGGAAGCATTCAAAGAGTATCTAACCAGTAATTTAGTTATTCAGGTATATCTCTAAAGATAGAAGACGAAATAGACAGGGTGGTTCAAAGATTAACGAACATCATACACCACGCAGCCTATTACTCTACACCATCTAGTGGTGATAACTCCGTCATCATCGATAACTATCCACTACAATAAAAAATAAGCTTGCGGAAAAAAAGAAGAGCCAGAAATATTTGGCAACGAACTAAACATCCAGCACACAAAAACAGATTAAATAGGTTAACACGGGAACTAAAACAAGCACTACAGGATTGGAGAAATGAAACATTCGATGATTATGTCAGAAACCTTTCTCCCTACGCACATGGTGAGCACACTTTGTGGAAGGCTACTAGCAGATTCACACGCCCAAACAATCCTATTCCTCCATTGCGTAAAAACAACGGCTCGTGGGCAAGATCAGACGATGAAAAGGCCGAATTATTTGCAAATAATCTATCAACCATATTTCAAACTCATCCTATGGCTACTACAGCTGCAGAAGAAAGTGAAATACTAAATTACCTACAGACTCCTTATCAACTAAGCCCACCTATTAAACCATTCTCGCCCTCAGAAATAAAAAATGTGATCAAAAATCTAAAAAATGGTAAAGCACCCGGTTATGATCTCATTACCGATAAAGTCGTGAAAGAACTACCCCACAAGGCTATAATGGCTCTTACTCAAATATGTAATGCAGTCATAAGGCTTCGATATTTTTCTATAGAATGGAAGTTTGGTCAAATAATTCTTTTTCCTAAACCGGGCAAACCTGCACATGAAACCACATCATACAGACCAATAACTCTATTACCTATTCTATCTAAAGTACTAGAGAAACTAATACTGAAAAGAATGCTACCTATAATTGAAAAACAAGGACTAATTCCCCAACATCAGTTCGGGTTCCGACAAAAACATTCCACCATAGAACAGGTACATAGGGTGGTTGACGTTATAGAACAGGATTTCGAAGAACAAAGATACTGTGTAGGCGTTTTTTTAGATGTCAGTCAAGCATTTGATAAAGTTTGGCATTCCGGTCTACTCTACAAAATTAAACAATCTCTGCCTCACCAATATTAACATCTCATTAAATCCCACTTAAGTGAAAGATACTATCAGGTCAAACACGCAGAAAGCCTGTCTAACCTCCACATTATTGAAGCTGGTGTCCCCCAGGGCAGCGTCATGGACCTGTGCTATATCTAATCTTCACAGCTGACCTTCCTCAAAAAGAACAAGTTGTTCTGCCACGTATGCGGATGATACTGCTCTATTAGTATCTGACACCGATCCTGTGCAAGCATCGTCTATACTTCAAAGCTATCTCAACAACTTGCAAGAATGGCTAAACAAATGGCGCATAAAAATAAATGCAACAAAATCGACAGCCATAACATTTACGACCAAACACGGCATCACGCCTCCGCTCTACCTGAAAGGCGCTCAAATACCAATCAACGATGAAGTGAAATATCTTGGCATACATTTGGATAAGCGGCTCACATGGAAAGTTCACATCACGAAGAAGAGAAAAGAATTAGATTTCAAAATTAGAAAAATGAACTGGCTCCTAGGACAAAGATCTAAATTATCAATAAACAACAAAGTGTTAGTGTATAAAACAGTGATAATTTCAGTGTGGTCTTACGGGGTTTAACTGTGGGGATGCTCAAAACTCTCAAATATTGCAATCTTACAGAGATTTCAAAATAAAATTCTGCGCACTATAGCCAATGCGGAATGGTTCATCTCAAACCTTACTCTGTACAAAGACCTAAAGATAGCATGGATTAGAGATGAAATCGATAGATATCAAACTAACTATGTTACCAGAATTCATTCTCACCCAAATGTGCTAGCACTCAATCTATTAGATAACACAAATGTAATTAGAAGATTAAATAGATGTAAGATTTTAGAATAAGATAACTAGCATTAAGCAGCATGCGGGGCCCGCCGCTTGGCGGTTTCCCCCTACATGTCATATATAGTCTTAGATCACATTTGCTTGTTAGCTCCTAGGCTAGTTGTAAATCGGCAATAATGTTAATAAAAAAACAAGTTATTTTAAATATGCCTCAATTACCTCGGTAAATATTAAAAGGAGCTTTTCATGTTATAAATATACTTTGTGAGATAAAAGACAACAACTCTTCGTAAACAACTTGGAAAAACACATTGTTGTAAATTATAGTTGGAGATATATTTAGTCTGGTTATATTATACATAATTCCCCATTTATATTAGCTTTTGTAAATAAATCATATAAATAATTATATAAAAAATAATATGTATTTTATTGAAATGGGAATACCCATAATAACACATTAGATCAGAACAGCAAACTTATATTTTACAAAACGTGCATTACTTGAATTTTTTCGAATATCTTACGCATATTTCCTCATTTTTTACTGCTATATACTATATTATATATATTACTATATATCATCATCATCATTAGCCATCTTCGGTCCATTTCTGAACATAGGCCTCTTTCATGTTTCTCCAGTGTTCACGATTTTGAGCCTCTCTGATACATGCTAACCCGGCCGTTTTCTTAAGGTCGTTGGTCCAGCGCATTGGGGGTCGTCCTCTGTTTCTTCTTCCTAGGTATTGTCTCCATTTTAATAAAGTGTTAGACCATCTTCCATCTTGGTATCTAGCAACATGTCCTGCGTAACCCCACTTCAGTTCTGTCACTGCCTCCACAACATCTTTAACTTTCGTGATGCTTCGAATCCATGTGTTCCTTCTACGATCTTTTAGGGATATTCCTAACATCTGACGCTCCATTGCTCTTTGCGTCACTTTCAATTGGCTCATTGACTGTTTGGTGAGGGTCCATGTTTGTGCTCCGTAGGTGAACACCGGTAATATGCACTGATCGAGTAGTCTGCTACGTAAACGCCTAGGTATATTTTTTAGTGTTTTACTTAGTTTTCAGAACGCGCTCCATGCTAGTCTTTTCCTGCGGTTTATTTCTATTTTTTGATTAGGCCTTCCTAACGTTATCATATTTCCAAGATATATATAGCTTTCTACATTTTCGATTTCTATGTTTCTTACATTTATTCTTGGGTTTTCTGGGCACATTACTTTTGTTTTTGTAAATTCATATTTAAACCAACTTTAGATGCTTGCTGTTCTAAATCAGTTAACATATTCTGTAGCTCCTCAGAGTTTTCTGTGATAAGTACTACGTCGTCTGCATATATGAGATGGTTTAGACGTTTTCCATTTATTAGTATGCCTCTGTTGTCCAGTTAAGTTGTCTGAATATATCTTCGATAACTAACGTAAATAATTTGGAGATAACGTATCTCCTTGTCTTATGCCGCATTTAATTGGGATAGGTTTAGTATCTTCATGAAGTTGTATTGTCGACGTTGCATGTTCATATATATATGATAAAAGCATTGAGTACCGATGATCTACCCTTGCATTATTTAGCGACCTTTGATTGCCCAGTGCTCTACGCTGTCAAAGGCCTTCTTAAAATCAACAAAGGCCATATGTACATTCAGATTATATTCTACTGATTTTTCTAGGAGAATTCGCATATTTAATAGATGTTCATGTGTACTGTAGTTTGTTCTAAATCCAGCCTGCTCTACTGTCAAATACTGTTCTATTTTGTTATTAAGTCTATTTATAATAATTTTTGTCAATAGTTTATATACCTGTGAGAGTAGACTGATTGGTCTATAATTCTCCAAATCCGCCTTGTTTCCCTTCTTATATAATATTACAATTACCGCATTGTTGAAACTTTCGGGTACTCGTCCTTCCATGAGACATTTATTGTAAAGATCACATAGCTTTGATATTATGGGTTTTCCTCCTGCTTTTATCATCTCTGTCAAAATGCCATCTTCTCCTGGTGCCTTGTTATTCTTCATCTGCCTGAGTGAGTGGTATACTTCTTCTATTGTTATTTCGGGCATCTCCTCTGATCCTATGTTGGTTATTTTTTGTTTTGTATTCTCTCCCTGTTCTTCTTGTTTCTTTGAACTGTACAAGTTTTATAAAACTTTTCTGTTATTTTTAGCATAGTTTCTCGTTGTCGTATCTCTTGTCCTCTCATCTTTTAATACCACTATTTGTTGTTTTCTATTACTTCTTAAGCTTTTCAATCCCCTGTTATTTTCTATTATTTTTTCTACTTCTATTTCATAGTAGTTTTCGAGATCCTTTCTTACTAATCTTCTCGTTTCTTTAGCCATTTCTCTAAATTCGTCATATTTACCTTCTCTAAATAACTTTCTCTTTTGTTCTATTTTAATCTTAGTTGTTTGCTTTAGTTTCTCTACTTTTGTTTTTCCTTGGTGCAACTTTATCAGCGGTATCTTTCATTATTTCGTTCAGTATGGTACTTTGATCATCTAAGTTTTTACTATTCCATGTCTCTTCTATTTGTTGCAGTGCATTTTGTAGATCTTGCTGATATTCGTCCGTTTTCTCCAATAATCGTTGAGTGTCTGGTAGATTATATTTTTCTTTTCTTTTCTTTTTTGTTATTTTGCTATTAATATTATTTTAGCTCTAACCATTCTATGATCACTGCCTATGTTAAAAATTTAGCGTTGTTACATCTTTTACTATATGCTTATCCTTTGAGAGAATATAGTCTATTTCGTTCTTTGTTCGGGTGTCCGGAGATATCCACGTCCATTTGTTTTTTCTTTTTGAAAAATGAATTCATTGCATAGATCTTGTGGCGTGTTAAAATTCAAGCATCATTGTTCCGCGCTCGTTCCTTTCATCAAAACTGTAGGGTCGTATATATTCTTCGTTTTCTTCTTGTTTATTGCCTAGCTTTGAATTAAAATCGCCTATGATGAGGGTATAATTAGTATTTTCTTTGGATAGATTATCATTGATGCATTCGTAGAAGCTATCCATTTCTTCATCATCGTGGGAAGTTGTTGGGGCATAACATTCTATTATTTTTAATTTGTGTTTATTTGATATTTGTACTGTTACTGGTGCGACTCTTATCTGTTTCGCTATCTAGCCTGGTTATATTGTGTATTAGTTTTTTATTGATCATAAAACCTACCCCACGTTGGCTTTCGTTTTCTGATCTTCGATAATACAATAAGTTATCTGATTCGAGTATTATACTTTCTTCTCATCTGCGCCTTATTTCGGATAATCCAATAATATCCCACTTTATTTTAGTTAGTTCATGCTCCAGTTCATATATGTGTTGATCGTGTAGTAGTGTTCTGGTATTTATGGTTCCAATCATTAGTTCATTTATTTTTTGTCAGCCTGTCCTAACCTGGGATTCTTAGCACCCTGGTCTGCCTCATTATCCGACCGCCGCCATGGTCGGGGATAAGCGGACCGCCGGGGACTCGGGGCCTTTCCTTAGGGTTTAATACTATCATGAAAGGTATTTTGGCATTAAAACACCACGCTTGCCATGCGGGTTGGTGAGTTGGTTTAGGATAAGGTACGGTAAATTTTGTTAGGTATGATAGGACTTTGAGTAGGGACTTGATTTCCTCCTGTTATAGGAGGCGGAGGATAATCAAGAGCTCACGTAGGCAGGGTCGCCACCCCCTGAAATAGGTCTGTCCTTTACCGGGATCGCAAAGAAGTACCTATTCGCTACCTATATTACTATATATATATATATATATATATATATATATATATATATATATATATATGCGCACATTTGATTAAAATTGTTCGTATATAAATCCGCTCTCTACTAATCACTAACTAAAGTATCCAAAAAGTATAATACTTTCGATAAGAAACGCTAACGATAGTTGGGTGAGAGAAACAAAAGAAAAAGCCTCTACTTTTGCTTTATACCTAGCTAACCGATTGTAACTATTACCAGTGGAACTAACGCCTTCTCAAGAAGTACATATTCAATAATGGTTTTGTTCTAATGACCTTACTTATAAAAGTTGAGGTTAGTAAGGAAGAAGCGATTATGCATAGTCTAAAATCTCGAAAAGCTTTAGGACCTAACCTTATTACAGACAAGATCTTGAAAGGAATGAAACTAATCATAGCTACAGAAATCTAATGCTGCTCTAAGAGTGGTATATTTTCCAGCTCTATAGAATGTAGTACACAAAATTATAGTATACAAAGAAGAAAGAAAAATATATGCTTTACCGTCTTGTTTGTTGCTCATTTTGTTTAAATCAGTTGTTTCCATACATTTTTTGCCACACCTCTCTTGTAATATTGATTCTTTCCATGTGACATAATTCTAATTATTCAATAATTAAGCTTTTATTCATGTGGAGAATGCCTAAAAACTTGATCTTAACAAACTGTCAAAGAATATAATATCCAAGAACAAGAAAATAAAAGAACGAATGTATTTTAAGTATCCAGCAAGGTATAAAATGCTTGCGGAAATGAAAAATGAAAGATTTACATACTCAAAACTGACAAATACCGGTACCGGTGGGCCTAAAAGGCCTTTAAATCGACCGTATTTGCACCACGTTTTTTATGTCTGCATTCAATTATATAATTAAAACAAGAACGGTGTAATACCGTAAAGGAAACTTTCTACAGCGGTGCGAAATCGTATCGGCCACTTCCGGTTGCCGTCAACCGATTGGGCTGAAAATTAATCTCATAAAAGGTACGGACCTAAAATGTGTGTATGCCAAGTTTAAAGTGAATCCGTTGAATAGATCGGAAGTTATCTTGTCTCCAGACACACAGACAGACAGACAGGATGATAATCTCATTAACTTTCTACTATAAGCTCCGCTGTAGAAAGTTAATAAGTTGAGATTCAAGTTTATAGCAAAAACGGTCGGGCCGTTTTCTTAAAAATCAAAATGTAAGGTAAAAAATCACAAAGTCAATAACTTCCGTTTCTAGGCAGTTTATAAATGAAAATATTAACATTGTTTATACAGTGTAATATTCGTTGTTTTTGTTACCATCGTTCAATAGACATCATTTGTTAACTTAAATAGAGTTACAATACAGTAAACAGTGGTCAATGACCTGAATATATTGTTCGCTCTATAAACTAAATAAATCTTACATTATAATAATCAACGAAAACAAGTTACTTATTATTGACATTAACATAAAGCCAAAGATTTCAGCATGTCTTCGAAGCATTCTTCTTATTACCGATGTTTCGCTGCACAAAGTTCTGATGTCCTGGTGCTCTTACAAATTCACACAATTTGCACAGACATTTTATTTTCTCATAATGGCACCAAACAGCGTCAGTTAGAGTAGGAAAACAACTAACTGAAACAATAAACATAAAAAGTGGCGTACGTTCAGGATGCGTACTGTCACCTCTCCTCTTCAATTTATACTCCGATGAATCATAGTAAATGGGAAGACGATAAATAATATTGGATATCCCGATGACACTTTGATTACCGCAAGTAGCAATAAAGATTTGCAGACACTTATGGATAGGGTCGCCAGAACCTGCACAGAATACGGCTTAAAGTTTAATACATCAAAAACCAAATATATGATAATAAGTAAGAACAAATTACTGCAGAACAACGACATTCAAATAAACGGAGTACAGTTAGAAAAAGTAGAAGAAGCAATATATCTGGGATGCAACATCAACAAAGTATGGGATCCCTCCATAGAGGTAAAAAGACACATTGAATGTGCCCGAGCTGTATTTCTGCGTATGAAGAAAACCCTTTGTAGCCACGATATAAATCTGACCCTTTGAAGCCGAATGGTGAGAACATATGTTTTTACAGTACTGTATTATGGAGTAGAAAGCTGGACATTAACAGAAGTATTACTTAAACGGCTAAAAGTCTTTGAGATGTGGGTTTATCGAAGACTGCTTAGAATTTCATGGGTAGACATGATCACAAACGATGAAGTATTAAGAAGAATCAATAAAGAAATGGAGGTCGTTAAAACTGTGAAAAAAGAAAACTGGAATATTTTGCTCATATTATGAGACACCAAGAAAAATATGATATATTACATCTCATAATACAAGGGAAAATAGACAGCAAAAGAGGCCCTGGTAGACCAAGAACCTCATGGTTAAAAACTCTGAGACAGTGGTACGGGCAATCCACAGTGCAACTTTTTAGAGCAGCGGTGGACAAAATAAAAATAGCAAATATGATAGCCAACATGATCTCTAACGCTCGATAACGGTCAAGGCACTTGAAGAAGAAAAAGAATGTAATACATGTTAGTTTATAACATTTAAAAAACTAAGGTATAATTATCCTAATGTAAAGTTAAATGTTGCTTCTATGAATAGTAAAAATACATTAATTTTAATACAATATGCAAAGAAAACAAAAAATATTAGCAGATATATGTTTAATAGCTAATACCAATGTGAAGGAAGACAAATGTTACGATTACTATTATAAATGAGGTAATTTCACAGAACATTCACTGACTTTGCTATAGCGCAAAAATATTTTTGTGGTGTGTGGCTTAATAATGAAGCGTATTTTTAAAAATAATCATTTGTAACTTATTACCTATTTTGTGTAAATATTTTAACAATAATACAACATTATGGAAAGATATATTATTCAGACATTTAATAATTCTATAATTGAAATTTATATACAATTATAATTATGTAACCGCGCATACAGCATATATGTAAAATATACATAAATCTTGTTTACCGATCTAGAAATAAGCTATTACAATACACAAATAAATACCACGACTCTTAAAATTGTACATACCGTTTTTATGTGCATTAAGCAGTATATATTACATTCCTGCTAGATATTGTCTATCACAATTAGAGGTTTAATTATTTATGTGCATTTATTTACTCCCATTGTTCGTCAGATCTTTTAATAAGCTAAAAGACATGCTTTCAGCACAAATTTAATTGCGTCATCAGAACGGGCTAATAACAAATAGGTATTTGGTAACCAAAGTTAAGATTCAGCAGCAAACAAAGCATTATTGTTAATTATAACAATAACTTGAGTATCCTGCCAACAGCAGTATGATTAATCTAGTTACGGTTCCACCACTGCCACACTAATTTTGTACAAAAGCACCGCTTCATTTAATGACAATGAATTTAATCGATTTTTGTTATCTTGAATGTATGCTTGTGGGTTACTTTAGTTTTGCATGCTACTAGTTTGTGACGTAAAATAACTTATAACTATTTTGTTATTTTAACCAATTAAAAAATTTACTTTTGACATTTAGTATTTCTATTTAGAACAAAATTGTGTAAACAATAATACATCTTAGTACAAACGTTTAAATAAAAGAAAATAAAGAATTTTAATAAAAAAACGTTTATATTTACCCCACATTGAAATGAAAAAAGAACAAAAGTTAATATCATTTTATTCTAACTGATGAGAGATGAATTAAACATGATACTCACGTTTAGAACATAAACAAAAGTTAAGTAAGCAGTTATTTTTTTGAGAAAATTTTAGACAAAAGAGTTTATAAAATCATTAGTTCTAGATTTGGAAAAATTATCTTAAAACTAACGACTATCCAATCACTTCTTTCTTTTTTGTAAGAATAAGATAACGTTCAGAAGTAGCTCTTATGATAACATTAGCTGGAGTCTTTGAGGTCTTATAAAGTTTCAAATCTGATTTAAAATAATACTAGGTCATCTAACTTTTAAAAACTGATTTTATCTAAACATATAAACGAATCTGAGTAATATGACTATGGCACGGTTCACTTAAGATGCGTATTCATTTTTGTCCTCTAAGTTTAATATTTTGTTTCATTCTCTTTATATTCTATTTGTTTTTTTCAATAATAAAAATTGTTTTGTTTAGAATCTGATAGATTTTAAGATAACCGCTTTACGTCTACTACAATTTATCATTTCATTGGTACAACACTACAGTTTTGAAATTCTGCTTCTGCAGATTAAATTTATTTTAGTCAATTTTGTGTATTAATTTTTTAACTTGAAGAAAAATATATCTAGACTTTACACTCTAAGTCAATCTTTTAACTTGTCTTAAGTTCTTTTCTAAGAAAATATTAAGGAATAAAAGAGTTGTATCATGTTGAATATTTTACTATTAGCAAACAGAACTATTACTAGTCTTAGGAAGGCATGTAATTTATGTAAAGAACGGGAATAATGTTTAACCAGTCTATAAGACAAGAA
This sequence comes from Sinelater perroti, assembly GCA_036346155.1. Lineage (NCBI taxonomy): Eukaryota > Metazoa > Arthropoda > Insecta > Coleoptera > Elateridae > Sinelater > Sinelater perroti. Next base: position 23,765,796 of record JARFIY010000001.1, read on the forward strand.
TTACCAAAGTATAGGTTTTATGTTTTGCCAGTTTAAGAACCTATTGCCACAAACATTTATATATAGTATAAGGAAACTTTGTTTGGTAATAATATTTTACTTCCCCGGGGTCATCATTTAGATTTGTTTTATTACGACTTGCGATATTTGTACTAAGACACCTTTTAGATTATTTAGAGTATTCGAAATCTATATTATTAAAGCGCTGTGAATCGATGAAGCAACCGATTTTAATGGTCGAGGGCTTTTAGATTCGTTTTGAAGAGACGGGGTACGAGTTATAGTTTTGAATGCGATCTGAATTAACCATGGTCAAATAATAAAATAGTAAAAAAGGTGATCTTTTTCCGAAAATGGTATTGCAAAGGATGCGCGCGCAAAGTGGCGCCAAGCGCAAATTAATAAACCTACAAAGCTTGCAACGCATAGCGAAGTGGCGAAGCAGTCTCCCAAACTGACGCTGACCTTTGACCAATCAATTCAAAAATCAATAACAGACAAGCCTTTTTGGTCACCTGTCGGTTGGTGAAAACAGAATTTTGAAATTCCCAGCCGTTCTCGAGTTTTTGCTCGGACGGATAGATGGACAACATGAAGTTAGTAAGTGGCCCAATTTGCGTCATACCGTGTTTTTTGTATTTATTAAAATAAAATACTAAAATGACGTTGTTTATTTTTATGCTTTGACAAAGTAGATATAGTCTAGTTTTTAAAAAAGTAAAAATCAACAAACAAATACTTTTCCAGAACATTCGTACATGATTTCTTTTTTCTTTGCCTAGTTATACTATTCAGCATAGGGTTTTTTTGAATTGTCACTGATCTGAATATTCTATTTTATTCTAATAGTTTTTCTAGTTTTTGCCATTTTTCGAACTTTCACGGTTGTTTTTTCTCTTTGCGTGTTTCTCCTATTACTTTCCTGCCCTTTTGCGTTGTCTCGTTCCTTTTGTTTTTAAATTCATCATTTTTTGTGAATTTTTGTGTTGTCCATTCTGGTTAGGTAATCCATTGTAGTTGCTTTGTTTTGATTTTGCTCTCTAAAGGTCGTATTTCAAATTTTCTCTGATCTATGAAATTTCGAAAATAAAGAAAATATTAAATTTGTTTAGAAGTCGATTTAAAAAACTAATATTTGTTGATTTTCCTTATAAATGATCTAACCTATAAGTATGTAGAATATCTATAAGAACATTTTTGGAAGGCTTAATTAAAATTATAAGTGTACAAGATAAGACTGCAAAAGTATATTTCTTTTTAAGATACTATTTTCTAACTTGAACCACATATTGCAATTAAAAACAAAATAATGTTTGTCTTAAATATCTAAAACAGTAACGACAAAGATTTCTACCATTTGTAGTCATGTGGTTTTAAATATACATTTTAAAAAGAAAAAACTTGTATTCACAAGATCACAATTTTGAGTTCAATAATAATGTTACTATTCTTAATTGAGTAAATATAACCTACAAATTGGATGGCTAAGACTCTTTAATATTCTACTTCACTGCTTAGCTGTCTTACACTATTTCTATTACGGGGCATTATTATCCTCTGATCAAGATAATCGCAGGTAAATTAAATTATGGTTTGTGGTTGAGTTAAGCATCGGCCAGGCATTTAATACTTAGAATCGAACCCAATCTGTTAACACTTTAGGCAAGCCACTACTCGGCCATTAACTGGTCCTCCTAGATTAATTAAAATATTTTAACTTACTTCGCTAAAAGATCGCGTTCGAAAAGGAAAAATTTTAAGAAATAAATTCTTATAATTACTTCGTTAGTTATTTTTTCCGCCACATTTACACAACGGGCGACTTACGAACTTTGTTGTAGATTTTTAATTAATAAATATAAATTATTTTTTTCTCATTTTGTAATCACTTAAAGTAACTGGTTACACTAAATATTTAAAATGACTATCTAGTGTTCCCATAAATATTGTTACAAAGAGAACCTACCCTTGTTTTACACAGAATCAAAGATATCCTTGAGTGTAACATATTGTTGCAATTGCCAAGTCTTAAAGTTATGAGTTACGTTGTTTCTTGTCAAGCTTGGTTACTTACCAATAGAGGGGGTGATAAAAAAAAACATGGTTCTGTGATAGCATTAAATAAATGGGAAACTAAAAAAATATAACCCATGCAACCTTTTGGCATTAGCCGTATATTTAAACATCGGACTATAAAATTGTTTAATGAGACTGGAAGTATCGGGAATCGACCAGAAACCGAAAAACGGTTTTTTAAGATTGTTCAGGCAGTAAAAATCGTAAGTAATTAAATTGAACGAAAATCCTCTTTACAAGTAGAAGATTTTCTCAAAAAATGCAAATTTGCAAAACTTCTGTCTTGCATTATTAGGCAAGACCTAGAACTAGCTGCTTACAAAAACATACGAAATACTTGCTAACAAATGCTTTAGATGAAGGTAGGATCTAAAAAGCAAAGAGGATGTCAATTGAGTACCCGCATAAAGAGCACAAAAATATTTTGTCTACAAATGAAATATTTACAGTAGAGAAATATTTTAACAAATAAAAGTGACAAATTATACCCTGGATTATCCAAAGACGCATCTCAGCTAGAAGGGTTCAGAGAAGCCATCATCCAACGATGGTTTGGTGGAAAGTGTGTTATAATGGAGTGTCCGATATTCATTTTTAAAAAAAAATTTTCGGCTGAATATTTTGGAAAGAGTAGTAAAATCTATGAATTACAAGCTTTTTTAAAATGAACCTTAAATCTTCCAGTGGGGCTCCGCACCCGTTCACAAAACACGGTCAACTCAAACTTGGCAGAGTAACAACGTGTCTCATTTTTTAACAGTAGAAGGATTTACTTCTGGTAGAGGATACAGTTTGTTTAAAAAGATACCATAATGCTGATTTTGCGGTCAATACTTTTTCAATAGATGTAGTTAGTAGTTTTATTTTGTTGTTCTAATCAGTACGTAACAGTAGTTAGGGTATATTCAAAAATAATAAGCATCCTATTTAGTATCAATACTGGAATAATGGTTAATCTCTATTTTATCATGTATCAACATTTTTATGCAGATTTTCTAGAAATACTAAGTATTGCAAAAGATTTTATGTTACGACTTTCGTATAATTTATTTACAGTTTTTAAAAATTACCTTCCATTTAAAACGATATACACCTATCTATTTAAAAGTGAAAATTTAACTAAAACAAAATTCAAAAACAAGCAAGAAAAAGTCTTAAACAAAATTCGCCTAAACCTAAAAAAGGCGTAAAAAACCATACCAGTATTTGATCGCTTACATAGATTATGGAAAGGGGTGGCAAATCGTCAGAACGAAGATTAAATTAAAAGTGGTTTTATATATATATATATATATATATATATATATATATATATATATATATATATATATATATATATAGAGAGAGAGAGAGAGAGAGAGACAGAGAGAGAGAGAGAGAGAGAGCACGACAGCCGCGAGGTAAAGGCCTCAACCTGCCAAACTGGCGCACGGCGGCTCCGGGTTCGAACCCGGCAATGACAAAAACATTTAATGCTCTCCGGCCGTCATACAAACACCTTTGGCGGTCGTAAAAAGTACATTCACTATCCACTCGCCAACCCGCCCGGAAAGCGTGGCGTTTAATTGCCAAATTCCCCCCAAAAAGGGAGGTCAATGCTCAATACTGGGCGCTACAAGGCTGAAGAAATATATATATATATATATATATATATATATATATATATAATACTCTTGAGAGTGAGATAATCGATTCACTAGCTGTACGCGCTTCTGTTTCAGTCTAAGTAAAATGAAAATAAAACATTAAGGAGTAGAAGGAGTATTTTTATTATTAAGCTTTAAAAAACTGTTACTATTGCATTAATTGGATGACACATTTACAAAAGTATGCATTACAAACGGGGTTCTACGAATCTTGCAGTCCGGTAATTTATTACTTATCCGAAGTTTATGTAAGTAAATAACTGACGTAAGTATACGAGTGATTCCTAAGAAAATGGTTACCGAAGCAGCCCAGACAGTTGCATTGTTGAAAGAGGGCCTTAGTCAAAGCCCCGTGGCAAATCGACTAAATCTGAGTCAATCGGCTGTGTCGAGAGTGTGGCGTCGGTACCGAAAAATCGATGGCTACGTCCGCCGGCAAAGAGGCGGCCGTAGGCGCGTAACAACAGAGAGAGGCGATCAATTTCTCTTGTCAATATTTCTCAGAAATCGGCATATGACTGGCGTTGACCTCAAGCAAGAGCTGAGTGCGGTCAGAGATGTGGTAGCTAGCCCTTAGACAGTGAGAAAAAGACTGAAAGCAGCCAACCTGACTAAAAAAAACAGCTACGGGTCGCAAGCTGACTGCAGTCCAAAAGCAAAGGCGAATGAAATTTACTCAAAAAAGTCTCGATTGGGACCCCGAGCATTGAACGCAGATATTACTCACCGATGAGTTCAGGATGTGCCTACATGACAACGACAGGAGACGTTGGATTTATAGGGCAAGAAAAGCGATTTGTTCATTAATGTATTCAAGAAACTGTCGCATATCGAGGTGGCTTTTGCATGTTTTGAGCGGGTACTTCCATGCACGGAAAACCTGACGTCGGTATGTATATTCATACATACATACATACATACATACATATATATATATTCATTCTATATGTACCTATAAAAAATATTTTAACTATAAGATATTTCAACGCAAAATGTGGTAAAAAATAAATTGAAGAAGGCTAAATAAGCTGCTTTGGGTTGGATTAAAGAAAGCTTTAGAGGACAAATATTTATTAACTTCCTAGAACAACGGACCTTATAAATAATAAAGTTAGATAGTTCCCATGGACAAACAAAGAACAAAATAAACTGTGTTAGTATCTGATGAAAAGTTAGTCATTAACGAATTAACATTAAACACATTAGACACTAGTAGCTACTACACAATGATACGTGTAATGTTAGTACTTAATTCGACACCAGAAAGAAATAAGGTAGTGTGGCGGGCATTGGACCATGAGCGCGTGGCGGGTGCATCGATGAGGTACGGCGCAGCCAGGTGCGGTCTAGACAGTACCGACAACCCTTGCCCTACTCCTACCTTTGGCAAGGCAAGCGAGGATCTTAGGAAGGCACATCGAAACAAGACTGGGTTTTCTGATCTCGGCGAGTGCGCCTCGATCAAGATATATCGCAATATAAAGTAAGAATTTAACGAAAACTCTCTGTAATAGTAATAACAAAAAATAAAATAAATATGAAACAAAAAAAAAACTGTGGAGAAAAGTATTAACCTGAGAAAATATTGCAAAAAGAGAAATAACTAAACTAACAAAGTATAGATAAAATTACCAAAGTAGTAAAAGGCAATATTAACAACAATCTGTAAGGTAGCAAGAATATAAAAAAAATTGTCTCAAGAAAAAAAAGGTGGAAACGTGGAACAATATTATATAGATATTCCGGGCTTTATACTTATAAATTTTTAACTGGATCGACTTTTTTCTTGGATTGGGAATGTGCAACAATGTAAATCATTATTAAAGAATTGTAAATTTATTCATATCTATTAATATCGCTTAAACAACAATATAGGCGCGTATTATTAAAAATCGGAAAAACCCATTGGCAGACGGACGACAAATCGCATGAAACTGGTTTTTTATATCCATAAAAGCCTAAAAGAACTAGTAAAAAATAATACAGATACCCTTCCATATACGAGTAACAATAAAACACCAAAAAATCGATTGAATAAAATAAATAAACTAAACGTAAAAGTAAGAAAATTAATAGAAATGACAAGAATAAAGATTATGTAAGTTTATTAGAAAGAGAACAAATCAATTAGGTTGAAGATCACAACACCAAAATCAATTTACAGGAAGAAGATCCTAAAGATAGAAAGAGTTCTATACTATACTATATTATAACAAAAAAAAATCAAAAATCAAAAAAAAATTATAACAAGGAGGAAAAGTAGATCTACTCAAGGCAAATTTTATTAAATAAAATATTAAGTATTAAATAAAGATCTGCCAAAAGCAGCACTGCTATATAAAAAGGGTGACAAAAACAGAGTGGTACATTACTATTCAATATTTCTATTATACATGCAGACTTAACAACAAATTGGAAAGTCATCAATCAATCAACCAAGCAGGTTTTTGCAGTACAGCAAACCACCTGCTAAGCATAAGTGTGTTAGTAGTAAAATCAAATAAATACAGTCACCGTATCTTGCCTTTATAAACAACAAATATGCAAAAAAAACGAAATAATAACCTACTAAGAAAAGGAAACAAAATACACAACCATAAAATAGAATATGTAGATAAATATATATAATTGATACAGATGGTAAAATCTGCAAAACAAAACCAAACAATAAAAATTAAAAAAAAAACGACTGACATTTAATAAATAAAACAAAATACTTTAAAAAATGTTTATAACTAATGTGACTTTCTAGTATGGACATATGAATAAAAGATGTGGACCTTAATAAGAAATATCATAGACAAGCTAACTAAAAACAAAGGTCATGGAGAGGTCAAATGTTAAAAATAAAGACAAAATAAAATAAAATAAGAATATCAGACAAACAACTAGAGTAATAGATGTAAAACACACAGCAACTCTGAAATGGAGATGGGCTCATACTATGCGATAAAGAGATTAATAGGTGGCACAAAATGGACAGCAAAGAACGGATGAGAACGTCCATAAATAAGATTGTCGGGTGATTTAAAGATGACTTTCAAATTTGGTTAGGAAAAGAAACCTCAAATTTAAACAACTGAAAAAGGTTACAAAAACTTATATATCTATAGAAGTAAAGCTAAATAATATAGATATATAAATTATAAATATATTAAAATAGCGATAACTGCAAAATTATCGCAAGTAGTAAGATTTATTTTAAATTTGATAATATTTCAAACTTGTATTACGAGCTTTCCGGGATTAAAAACAATTTTTCAGTTAAAGCGCAATCTTTAATTTTAAATTATATAACACTGGTGTTAAAATTTGCAAATGATCGGTTCATTATGGTTAAAAACAAAGAAAATTTCAAGAATACGTACCGAAATCTTTAAGAAAAATCTAGTAAGTGGGGTTTCAATATAAGCACAGTCTATAGGAACAAAAGCATATAAATAGAAGAAAATTAGTTAATACCAAAGTGCTCAGAATATAAATATTTGATATTAGTATAGTTATTAATCAAAAAATGCTAGACATATTTGCAACCGACTGACACAGTCGCAAAAAATAATAAGAGTCCTACACGAGATATGTTAGAAAAATAACAAGAAGTAGGAAGTACATATACCATATACAATACTATATTTAGGAGCGTTCTAACTTATGGGGAAGAAACTTAAATTTTCTAGGGCGACTACAAAGGTTTGACAGAATAACAAACGAACGTGTTACAAAAGTCATGGATGTAAATTAGAAATAATAACACAAGAGTAGCTTATCTGATAGGACCATGCGAAAGAATTAAATTAAATAAGACTATCAAAAATATATTTAACTAGAACTTAGGCGAGAAAGAAGGCCAGTTTCTAAAATATTTTTTGTAGCGTATGTCATTTTTGCTAAATATAAAGATATTTTGTTACTGTAATTGTAATTTCTTGTACTACATGCTTTCATACTTTAATTGCAGACGATGACTTTACTGTACCACAAATTAGTCCAATAATTTAACAACATAAGGTTCGAAATTACTAAATTTAGTAACAACAAATTACATTTTAATAAATGTTTTCTTCTAATAAGTAACACTCTGTATTTTATAATAATAAGATAGATACAGAACACTTATTATACACGTTACTTTTCGACGTAATCGCTATGTAATTTAAAACACTTGTCACAACGCCTTACAAGGTTTGAAACTCTTTCTACAAAAACTGCTTCTCTTAAAAATGCCATCTCTAAGCCATGCCACATCTAGGTCAATTCTGTTAAAAATTGTTTTTCTTCTTTGGTAAACTAGAAAGCGGAACCTATTCGGTGTATTTTGTGCCCCTCAGACTGGGTTTTTGGTACCCAACGGGCACAGAACTCAAGGCATCTCAAATTTTCTGTCATTGCCTAACACAAAACAGTTCGAGAAAGTTAGAAAAAGTGTGCATAAAATTTAGATATCTACAGCAGTCTTTATTTTTACTTGATTCAGAAGGGGCGTTGCTATCCCCCCTATTTCTCAAACGCGCGCAAACATGAGGTGTCTTTCCGAATTGCCTTCGTATTTCTAATAGCAAATTTTACGTTTTTTGTAACGGTTATAGGCATGCATGTAAGTAACAGATATGATTTATTTGCATACTTATAAATGCTATGTAAATTAACAGATTTCTTAATAGCCTGAATAGTTTTTTAGTAACACTAGGTAAATGAAAACTGAACGTGACTAACATATTTCGAATATTTATAAACGACTTATTTCTTATTTCTTCAGCAATATTTGTGTAGCTAAGTAAACACCAGCAGATGCTGCATCGCTATCTACTAATCTTTTGTAATTGGAAATGAATCGCTACACTTGCTCCACTGGATTCGTTGCTTATAAGGGTAGGTGGGTATTGCAAGCTATAGAAATAAATTTGAAACGCAGTAATAATACTGGGTAAAAGTGTAAAACATTCTTAAACTACATACTCAAAAATGGGGAGCATGCATGCTTGTAAATCCCTCGTCTGACATATTTAGAAGTATACATATATTGTTAGGCTCCTTAATTTTTTATTAGTTTACAAGTTACAACCTCTACAAGGGAAAACGTGGAATGCTTAAAGCTCTTGGTATTCCTTAGAAATTCGTAAAATGTTAGACATTGCAACTGAAAGAATTCGCTTAATCAAACCCGGTTTATTGTACGCAGACGTCTCAAAATCTTGTTTATAGGAATTATAAAAATGCAACTTTTATATTTTACAGCTCTTTCAGTTTTACGAACCGTGTATCAAATAGAAATGGGACTATAAAGGTAAATGGCTTTAAAGACAATAACAGGTAAATTTATTTAAAGCGTAAAAGGCAAGTTTATGCAAAATATTGATTTTAACAGTACGAAGAAACATTTTTGCAATTTATATTTTGAAAATAAATGCAGGTGTAGTTTTTATGTCCACAGAATGACGTCTACATTTCATGAGAACGCAAGCATATTAACCTCCATTGCACATAAACTTTATTTGCTTTCTTGAATGTAAAGTGCAGTGAGACATGCACCAAATGTGTATCTCCGACGAGTGCTTATATCGCTTAATGTTGTTGTGCTGACGTAAAGCTCTCATACCTGTTTATGCACGAATACACTTTGTAATGTTCCGTTCCGTATTTGTTATTTTTTTGCTTCTCATAAGTATAATGCATTATTTCTACAGCTGTTGTGTGAACAGCTTTAAGTCCTTGAAAGGAATATAACAGTTACATACACGTGTAGCACATTTTAAAATAATACATTTTTTTATTTCTTCTAATTGTATTGTTACTTTTAATTTATTGATTAGTTATGTGCTAAAATATTGTTAAATATTATTTATAACCCTAAATACTTCTCTTGCACATTAAGTTACAACATATTAAGACAGTGTAAATATATTTTACTTAATACTAGCCGCGCTCACCCCGCTTCGTAGGAGTCAGATTTTTGGGAGAATTTTTTTGTTAAATAAATAATTTGACCTGATTGCCTGCTGGTTGTTACTCCATATTTGAATGCTTATCGATTGGTAGTTTGGCTGGCCCAAGCTCGCAACAATGCAGATGGCCGCTTCCATTGCAATCAAATGGACGTCTTGATGGTGAATTATCTCATCACACAGATATTAAATCATCAAAGTGAAAACCAAGGCCAGTAATCAAACCAAAAATTATATGATTCGGTTCGGCCGTTTTGGCATACTTAGTTACACTTTGTTTCATAAGTATAAATACCGAGAGATGATTTTCCCAAAAAAACCAACGAATGTCGCTCACAACACTAATGAAACCGCGTTCCATAAAATATATACTAGATTTTGTACTAAATTTTTCCAAAGTTAAATAAAAATACATCGAAAATTAATGTTACCAACATTTGGATGTAAAACGTTTGTAATAAATTAAGATAATAAAAAAGTTTTCAGCGCCATGGCATAATTCTCTTGTACTCGTAGGTGTTGAGGGGTGGATTGTTCTGTCTTACTTTTCCAGGTCGACCTTGATACACCTACGCCACTCCTGTGTACTATTTTTTCGAAAGTATCTTTCCAATTTTGTCATTTCATGCTTTAGCTGGTCTTTCTCTTGTTTTTTTCCTATTTGTCTGGCTTTCCATATTTTTTATAAATTTTATTGTTGATTCTGTTTAAGTATTCTACCATCTCAACTAACCATCTTCAACTTATTCTGTATAAACACTACTCTTAATCATTTCTTAATTTCAATGTTTCCTATCTTGTCTCTTTTCGAGATCTCTTCCACTCTTTGTCGGAACTTTATTTCGGTCGCTTCTTTTTTGTCTTTTCGTATTCACCCACTATTTACTTTTATAAGTCACTGTCGGTACGTATACTGACTTGAATATTGACAACTTTGTTTCCTTCGAGATTTATCTTTTACTAATAAAGCCTCTGCTTAATGCTTAAAATAGTTTTGCTAATGCATTAATTCTATTGTTCATGCTTTGCATGTATGTTTGTTATCAATTATCAATCATTGGTGCTTAAAACTGCTAACTTGTTGCTTATCCAGATTTTCGTTTGAGACTTTTGTTAGGATATTAATTTTTATTTGGATTAATTTTCGTGTTCTTTAATTTTAATATCTCAGTCCAGATTTAGAGACTCGCATTTTCTTATCATTACCGGTTGCATATTGTAACTTTCTAATTCATAGTCTGCACTCTTTTACTATATCGTCCATCAATATGATAAAAAAAGTAGACCGCGAACTTTTCCTGTCTAATTCTCTCCTTAATTACAAACATTCTGCATGTTGCGTTATTAGTCCTTACGTAATTTTTACTATTTTCATGTAAAATTTGATTGTTGTTATTATACTGTTTTTCGCATTTCCCTTCTGTAAGCTGTGCTATGTTGCTCGTCTAGGCACTTTGCCGAAGGCTTTCATGAGCTTTATAAAACATGCATATGCTACGTGAACGTACTTCATAAATCGTCTAATTAATTACCTGAGTGTAAAAATGTAATCCTGTACACTGTTCCCGTCTAAATCTGCTGTGATTATTAATTCTATATATTTCTCTATATGTAACAATTTAATATCTACTTCGTTCACTTGTTGCAGCGTTTCTAAAGTTATACCATTGTGATCCGCTGATGTCCGTATTTTGATGGTTTTTAGACCTTTTCTTAATCCCTCAAAGTTTGTTGTTCTTTCTCTTTCTTTTTATTCTTGATTGGTGTTATGGTTGCCTCTACGTCTAGCAGATCCCTAAGTGCTTTTCCCATCTCGCTATTATTTCTTTATCTTTTGTGAGAATCTTCTTGTTTTGTTCTTAATTTATTTTAACTAGTACTATTCATTCTTATTCACTTCGATATCTTATAAAATAATTTCTGGTTGTTGTCTGCCAAATTCTTCCATAATGCTGTCTTCGCCTATAATACCATTTTCCTTTACTTTAACTTTTGCTTTTTATATTCTTTACATATGTATCGGTTTTCCGGGTTTTAGCATGCAGTTTTAACGGGCTTTTTCGCTCTTATCTCTTTTCTTGACACTTTTATATCAATCCCTTTTTTTAAGTTGTGTTACATGCAACTTTATAGCTTTTAGTATTGTATTCTTACAAGATATTGAAGTTTCTTCTAATGATTTTGTATCGGATATTAGCACATCGCTTTTCAACGACTCCGTTATCCTTCTCCCGAAATTTTTGGCTTAGTAGTTTTCAATCTATAATTTCTTATTAGCTCTTTTGTTTTCTGCTCTTCTTTTTTTACTTCGTTTCATAGATAGTGGTCATTTGAAATTTTTGCTCCTCTTTTGACTCTGAGGTTTACTATCTTACTTCAAATTTTTGCTTTATACTGATACTGATTTCGCCTCGTATATTTGTGGATATCTTTGTGGGTGAAATATGAATTTGACACTTTTAAATCATTCTTCCTACAAAATTCTATTAGGCTTACTTGTTGTCGTTTCTTTCTTTTTTCCGCTGTCCTCCTATAATTTATTTACGATCCTTTCTTTTGTTACGTATTTTCCCATTGAAGTCTTCCTAAACGTATATTTAGCCCGTCTTTGTTCAAAAACCAATTGCAGTTCGCCTCAAAATACTTTTTTTATTTGCTTGCGTATCTTTGCCTGAACCATATGCAATAACATTTATTTTTCTCTTATGTCCGGCTTTCATCTTAACTCTTATAATTTTTTTAAATACAAATTTTCATTTAATCACTTTGCTAATGAATTCCTTTTTAATTAGTTTTCAAAGATGCCGCTGTAAATTAAGAAATACGTGTCCAGAAACATTGGCCCTATTCCTTTTTTTTTGAGGTTCCATGGAAGTTATAAGTTTTAACTATGATCTTGCTAATTTCTAAGCAAATTCTTTTTATTATTTATTTCCCCAATGTTCCATGTTTCCACACTCCAAATCCATGTTCTTTGCTTTGTGTTGTTACCAACGTTGTCTTTTACTCTTATTGTGCTGTTTAGTTTTCTGATAGCGAGCTGTTAAGTATTACCACTTTTACTCTTTTTTTCCCATTATTCTACTTGTACTCTTGGTCTCCTATCGTTATCAATTTATACCCCACCCTTACTTAGAGCACATTGGCTCTTTCTTCTCTCGGTATGCTTTTTATTTTAGCTTATATTTTTCTCTACTTTGTCGTTTTCAGTATATACTACCTTGTGTTCTAACTTATACTTGTTTTTTATAATTTTTTGTTTTAGTTCAAATGACTGCATTTTTGCTAGTACTGTTGGTATATTTTCTATTATATTTGGGTTTCACACTTTTTACTGTTGTTTCTATTTGCAATTTCTTGCGTGAATTCTACTGCATTTTGGTCGAGTTACACTTCTCCCTTTGATGACATTATTACTTCTATTATTTATCTACATCTACTTAAATATCTGATCTAGAAATAAATTTTGTTTAATAAGAACTGTCTTACCTTTTTCACTTTTTTCCGGTTTCAGTTCCTCTTTTAATTTTCTTTCTTGTAGTTACTTGAGTTTGACTTCACTTTTCTCAGTATTTCCGACATCATATGTTTCATTTCCTCCATTCTTACGCCCTTACTTTCTAGTAGCAGACGTCTTGATCCATGAAAATGTATAATTTTTTTTATTTTATATTTTGTCACCACGTTCTTTCTCTAGTTTATTTTCCTACATTCCTTGTCGCTTTTTCTACATGTTTTACGTAACCGCCCCTACGTTTACATATGTTATTTTGCACTGTGTACACCTGTTCAAGTTTCGGATGAAAAAGAACTCCTAATAAATTTATAAAAAGATTGCAGAAACGTTATGAAAACTCTCGGCTGCTGATGAATAAAATCACATTGTGTGTGCGTGCGTATGTGTATGTGCGCGCATGTGCGCGTACATACGTGCATGATTACGGGTGTGTATGATTGGTTTCTTTTAAGATAATTTTTGTAAATAAATTTACAAAATTATCACAACTTGAAAATTTAATTACCTAACAGGCGTGTGTTTAAGGTAGCGGTTAGAGAAATAAATAAAAAAGTTTGGAGATATTAAGAAAAGCATCAGTAATAATAAACAAACCATTACGAATAATCCCTCAAATAGAAAACAAAAGCTTAGGCGCAAATTGGTCCGCGACTCACATTATAAACCGCTGTGCAAGAGCATAAAAGTCTAAAATTAATCATCTATACTGCAAGGGCAAATTTCTTTTCGCCGTACTGCGTATACCGATAAAAGGTAAAAACGAGAGAAGCTCATACATTAGAGTTTAATCTTGTAGAACCGGACACACCTTTTGTGCTGGCCTTTATTATCCTACATTCATTGGATGCAGATAGAAAAAAATTATATACAACTTATTGAAGGTATCAGCAAAAACTTGAAAATTACAGAGTCCTCAAACAAAGCTATATTTACTGGAAACTATTTTCGTCATTATAAATGCAGTATTAGTTTTAGGAAGCGGGTTTTCTTGTCAGACCTGAAACTGTAGAACCAAACGCAGGGACTAAAAGATCAGTCAGTTTTAATTAAAATTGCAACTTAAACGACATCTTAAAACTCAGAGACAAAGCTACCGAAAAGTCAAGAAGATACAGGTTGGTACGTAGACCAGAAAAAGTCATTATCAAAAGATCAAAAAAGAGGATCATAAATATGGAAAGAAAAAAATTGTGTCACGAAAAAATCTTGCTCGGGCTCTCCCACTTTTAATTGCAGCAAACCTAGGAGCTAAAGGCATATCGGATCTTACTGTAAAATTGTAGAAAGTTTGAGGATGGCTATAATAACTGCTATGCAGACATTTATTATATGAGGAGGGTGGTAGATGAATCCAATTCGAAAAGGCAATTTTATGTACTATATGTGTAAATTGTTTCAATAAAACGAAAGACAAAATGTTATATGCTAAAAAAGACAAAAAAAATGAGTCTAGGATCATTAAAATCGGTCAACAACTTTTTGCACAAAAAATTAAAAACCGCTAAATATGGCCATTCTTTGCCGTTTCATTACAGGGATTGTAATTATCTTAGAAACCTCTTTCGGGGTTTAAATTATGGCTTTTATTGGTACCTACCTACAGTAAAAATTTTATGCAAAAATAATAATAACTTTTTGCGGAAACAGCGAAAATGTAAAAAAGTGTTTCCGAAAAACGGCGTGGAAATTGTCAAAAATAGTGGTAGAGAGATTTTACAAAATGTTATTTATTCCTAAGGAGATGCTCTACAATCCCATTATCTTTAAATTTACCTAAAGCTTAGTTTATTACCTTAAAAACGCATGTAAAAATCGGGTTACTTCTGGATTTCGAGTGTTCGGATGTTCGAGGGGCGGAAACATGCCGCGTGATGGGTGAAGTCCTCTCTTTTGTCCGGACTTCGAGCGCTGGTAAATGCTCGCACGCCTTCAAATCAGCTCGGAAAACTAATAAATTTGAGTTTATTCCCCAAAATCCCCAGGATTATGCTAACCACTCCCCCCCCCCCCAGGTGCATCGGAACACTTTTTAAATATGATATTCGTAATCAACAACCTTAAAAACTCTTATAGAGACAGTTTAAACTTGAAAAACAAATAACTTTGAGCTGATTTCCTAATATCACTCCCATCCTCAGAATTATGCTCCCCAAGTGCATCGGGGCACTTTTTAAACATTATATTCGTTATAAGCGACTTCAAAAACCCTTATTCAAACAGTTTAAACTCGAAAAACAAACAAGTTTGAGGTTTTTTCTCCAAAATCGCCTCCATCCCCAGGATTATACTCCCCTCCAAATTCATTGGGGCACATTTTAAGCATCACATTCGTTACCAGCGTCCCTCAAAACCCCATATTCAAACAGTTTAAACTTGGAAAACAAATAAATTTGCGGCAATTCTAGAAAAGCACTCCCCAGAATTAGGCCCTCCCACCCAAATGCATCGGGGCACTTTCTAAGCATCATATTCGTAATCAGCAACTCCAAAACCCTCCGAGTAACGAGAATGAGCTTATTTTGGACAATATCAAGCGAGAAATAAAATATTCCTTTTGGTCTGCAAAAAGTGCATCAAATAAATGCATTGTTTGCCTGCACAAATGCACTTTCGCATTATAACAAAAAAATATGTGGTAACATTTTTTTCTGAAGCTCTTACGAATCGAATGCGCCTTGGAACGTCTTGATATATGTACCCTCTAAAAATTTCAAGCTTTTTTACTAATTTGCCTCGACTAGACAGAGAAACGGTGATCTTGACCACCGAGCCAACGCGGCTCCTACTAAAACAGATACCATAATGTAGATAGTTATCTCAAAAACGAAGTGGTTCAATTTGTAAGCGAAGTTGTTAAAAAATAATATTGAATTATGGAAACTTATCCGAAGATTTTGTATGCGTATGTGTATAAAACAACATGGTCTGGTTGACTAATTAACGCCTAGTTTAAACTTTTGAATATGGGAATACAAAATTTACAGAAGATATTCCAGTTATAACACACATCTCCAATAGTAAGACATTTTCTGTCATTCAAATTTTACATGAGTGGAAATGGTGACTAAATATTTTAAAAACCATTTATTGTAAAAGCATAAGGATTTGTTAATATTTTATTAAAAATATATAATAACATTTATTTAAATTGCAGCACGAGGTTTGTGAACATAAATAAATTATATTTTTTTTAAACTGCCCAAGTTTCAAAAATTACTAAAGGAGGTGTTAAAACTGATATAAAATAAAAATAAATAAATACATGTAGCGTTTTTATATGTTTAACTTCTAAAGGGGTAAAAATAAATGCGGCGCATATTACAAGAATTGATAAAGATAATATTTCTAAAATTGGTATTTTTTTAACATAATTAAACACGTATTTTAGGATTTCTCTCCTATTTAAACATACAAAGGCTAAGTTTTATAAATGATACTGGTACTTTCAGAGTCACTTACAAAATAATACAATTTTTATAGTCTTCGTTAAAGAAATAAACATGTTTTAGCAAATTGTTTAAATGTTAAAATCATAAGGTGAAAATAGAAGAATCGTTACTTATGTACCGAAAGTCGTTAAGGTAAATAAAAATTGACTTAAAGATACTCTATTTACATATTTTCAACCAAACGTTAAAGATTTTAGTAGAAATATCATTTTTAAGATTTATTTCTAGACATTTATATAAAAATTTTTATATCAGTTATGTAATATCTGTATATCTGTTCTTGTAAGAAATCTCACAGAACAACCATTACAACTTAAAGCAATGCATTGTACAATATAATAATCTCTTGGTATATTATTTTTGAATGTTTACGTAAATAAGTTATTACGAAACAATGTAAGTTATATTTTCTAACAACTTATATACACATATATCTAAATACACACAATGCAATGCTTATAAATAATATTTAATAATCCGCTAGGGTTATTTGAGGCAATGTTTATTTCGAAGTTCGATGTCATTTTCTACGTCCAAATATCGGAACGTATTTATTGCTCGTACAAATAACAGTGCGTGCTTCTGATTTATTGCTAGTCATACTGTATATTATACTCGTAAAACATTGTACATGCAACATGAACATTTTTATTAAAAAAAAGGTACGGTTATTAATAATATACATATTTATGTACATTTGAGTATTAATAAGATTATTTTAAATTATAACTACCATTGTTTAAAATTTTTGAAACTGCTGCTATTGCTAGTTTTATGTGTAAAATAATAAATGCTAAATGTTTCTGTCTATTTTTTAAAATTAATATAAATTTTTATTATAATTACGTTAAAAATAGATAACGAAAGTTTCCTTATTCAGAACATTTTCGTTTCAAGTGTAGGGATCTACTGGTATATGAATAGGAAAAGCACGCTTTCTGTTAGGTGATTTGCGTGTAGGGGGCGTGAAGTAGTTCGATCTGATAATTTTATCTAAATCTTTGAATATTTTGAATTCCATATGATTTCAATTAATTGTTACCAAAATTTGTCTTTAGTAAACTGTAGTTTTCCAGAAAAATTAATTAAATCAATATAACTTTGTTTGAGTAATGGAATAGATAACAAATTTAGAATTAAAAGGTAATTTACGAACTATCAACAATGTACATTGACTAACTTTATACAATTAAAAAATATGTTGAAAAATCAGATTATAAAATTAAATCTCTACACGGTTACTCGTCGTCAAACCAGAAGTGACCATGTGAGTAAAAAATTCACTACATAAATTCGATATAGAAGATATCCCAATTTTCCCGATATTTAATATAATATACTTTTTACAGATTTGAGTAAGAACAAAAATAAATTCAAATATTTGTGTGTGTATATATATATGTATATATATATATATATATATATATATATACACGAGAGCGTGCTGACAAAAGATGCATCCGATTTTTTTATGTGAAAACTCTTCAAGCTTCTTAAATAAAACAAATTTTATTAACATTTTACATCTTTAACTTTTATGTCTACATATTTATTTTTCAACATAGTCACCTGGCGTTGAACACATTTTTTCCAACGGGAGACCATTTTGTTGATACCGTCACTGTAAAATGTTCGACACTGTTGACGAGTTACAACTCACCTCTGCTTCCATCGTTTCATCACTATCAAAGTGAACTCCTCGAAGGTGTTCTTTAAGTTTTGGAAACAGATGAAAATCGAATGGAGCCAAGTTGGACTGTATGGAGGATGATCGATGACAGTAAACCCAAGGCGTCGGATTGTTGCAGAAGTCGCAGCGCTCGTGTGTGGTTTGAAGAAAAGGGTGCTCGATGAGTGGACGAACTCTACAAATTTGTGCTTTCAATTTTTTTAGGGCCTCGCAGTACCTTGCAGAGTTTATAGTGGTGCCTTTCGGCATAAATTCCAAAAGCACCACATCTTGAACATCCCAGAACACTGTGAGGATAACTTTGCCTGCTGATGGCATAGTCTTGCGTGCGTGTGCGCGTGCGCACGCGCGCGCGATGTGTGTGTGTGTGTATGTTCACGGGATGAGCCGCGTCTATTTTGAGAAAATTCTCGACGTTTTGGATTCGGCTTTAATGCCATTTTCAAAAGTTTAGCTCTTCACTCGGAGTCTCAATCTGCCTACTCCCCAAGGAGAGCTATGAGTCTTTGAATAAGACTGACCTTTCTTGTGACCTGCTTGATCTTTTACAGGGCTGAAAGTTTGTAGGATTAAAGGTGTTGTATAATTGGCGGTGCGGAGTAATAAGAGATTTCCACATGACAAGCAAACGCTGGCTGTCATCTCTTGTGTTGAGGCACTGTGGGCGTTTTTCTATTTCAATTGCCTCACGTACTATTCTGCTGGTAAAATGGGAAATGGGGGCAATGGTTTTAGCCCCAGAGAAATTAATTTTGTAGCCTGTTTCTTTGCTGTGTTTGGCAAGTGTCGAATTATTATTGCCTTTCCGTACGGCCAGAGAATGCTCGTATATTCGGCTAGATATTTGCCGATTTGTTTGGCCTATGTAGGCCCTTTGGCAGTCTCCACAAGGTATTTCATACACTCCTTGGGATTCATTGGGGCAGTGGTCCTTTGCTGAGCAAATAAGTCCAAATATTGTGTTAGTGGTCGTAAAGACCGTGCAGATATTTCGCGGCATTAGTATGCGGCTTATTCTATCGATGATGCCTCTGATGTAAGGTAGGAATGCTTTTTGTTGGTCAGGAGTGTTTTGGCATTGAGAGTTAGTGTTTTTATTTATATTTTTGATTATTTTAGTTGAGGATTTGTTGGTATATTCATTTTGCAGTAGGATGGTGGTAATAGATTTAATTTCTGTTTGGCGATTTTTCGTATCGGAAAGTCTGATGGATCTGGTTATGAGGGATTTTGTAACTGAATGGATTTGGGCAGGGTGATGATGGGATTTGGCATTTAGGTAGGTGAGTTGATTTTCTGTAGACAGTGTAATAAAAGCTCTCATTAGAAGGATTTCTTGTTATGAGAGTATCTAGGAAGGGAAGGGAATTGTTATGTGCAGTTTCCATGATAAATTTGATATTGGTGTGGATTTGGTTGAGGTGAGAAAGGAATTCTGGAAGGGTATCATGTCCATGAGACCAGATAGCAAAAGTGTCATCGACATATCGTATCCAGCAGGTAGGTTTAAGGTGAAAGAAGGCGAGGGCTTTTGTTTCAAAATCAGTCATAAAAAGGTTTGCAATGGGAGGTGAAAGTGGGGAACCCATGGGAGCACCATTAGTTTGGCGGTAAAATTTATTTTGGAAGGTAAAGTAAGTATTGGATAGGCAATGGTTTATTAGGGAGATGATATTGTTATTTATATTATACGTTGACTTTAATAACTGTAGGGTATCAGAAATTGGAATGTTTGTAAACAAAGAAACGACATCGAAGCTGACCATGATGTCACCTTTTCGTATAGGGAAGGTTTTCAGTATTTCTAGGAAATGATAGGAGTTTCGAACGTAAGATGCTGCATGCTCTGTGAGAGGTTGGAGAGTCTTGGCAAGGTATTTGGCTAGGTTGTGGGTGGGAGAACCAAACGCACTAACTATAGGGCGTAAAGAAATATTCTCTTTGTGAATTTTTGAGAGACCATACAATTTGGGAATTCTGGAAGATTATTCTCAGAGTATGAGGAGTTTCTTGGTATTGGGTGATAGGTTGGAGTTAATAATGAGGGTTTTGGTTTTCTTTTCGAGGTAGGTAGTGGGGTTATTGGGTACAGGGCGATAATCAGAAGATTTAAGTAAATTGTGCATCTTACCGATGTAGTCTGCCGTATTTAGGATCACTGTAGCGTTGCCCTTATCTGCCTGTAAAATAGTAATATCATTATTTTCTTTTAGAGAGTTTAAATCGCGTAATTCGGAGGCTTTGATATTTGGTTTTGGTAATTCGGCTGTACGTAGCACTTTGACAACATCTTGCCTGGTTTCATTTGCCACATTTTCGGGAAGGGTGGAAATGGGGGATTCTATTTGGGATATAATTTGTTCAGTGGGAATGCGGTTTGGTGTGACAGAAAAGTTAAAACCTTTTTCCAGAGCCTGAATAGCAAAGTTGCTTACAGGATAGTCAGAAAGGTTCATCCAGTGAACTAAGTTATTTAACCATAGTTAACCGCGGAAACCTATCCAAACATTTGATACCCCCTACGGGGAGGAAACTTTAAACTTAACTAAGCTATATTCAAAGCTTACATTGTCTAAGGCCACACTTTTGTGTGATCTTGCGTTCTTAAAATCCTGCAGAGACCAACAGCTGATACCTGTTGGTTTGCGATTAAAACATCACCAGAAATCATCCACCATCTAATTGCATCAAAGCCGATGCCGAAACGTCGAGAGAACTGAACTATATATATATATATAATATATATATATATATATATATATATATATATATATATATATATATATATATATATCATGTGCCTGATAGTTCAGTATTATTGGCTACCAAATTACACTGTAGATGCATAACGATTTTATTTTTTTAATGTTGGCTTTGGTATTTTTAATAAATCTTGCATAATTCATCAAAAATGTTATAACTCTTTGGATTTTATTTTTTATATTTATTTATATACAGTCAGCGTTGTCCCGTGGTTGAGGGGCGGGTTGCGATGCTGACGGACCCGGGCTCAATTCCCGGTGCTCTCTGATGCCTGGCGGGTGGCCTACCAGTTACTAAAATAATTGGTACCGTTCATTCCAACAAGGGGTAATAGTGGCGGTCGTCTAAGGTGCGGTGCTTGCCACATCGCTCCGCATCAGAGATGGTGCGCGACGACCGGGCAGGAGAGCGAACATATGAGAGCCTTAACCTCTCAGGTCGCAGGCCGTGCTCCCACGTGGGGCGTAGGGCCTTACCATTATTACCATTATTATATATTTATTTATACACTTCAATCTAAAAATTTGAGAGCGCGACAGCCGCGACGTAAAGGCTTCGGCCTGCCAGACTAACGCGCGGCGGGCCCTGGGTTCGACTCCCAGGTCAAAATAACGGCAAACATCGAGTGCTCTCCGGCCATCATACAAACACCTTTGGCGGTCGTAAAGTACATTCTCCTTCTTCTAACGGGTCAGACTAGCCACCTGCCCGGGGTACGCCCAACATGGCTCATAGTACTACACGAAATGTGTAGTTAGAAACAGGCTAATAGCCTATATATAAGAGTAGAAGAAGAAGAAGAATATAAAAATTTGTTTTAAAACTTTTTTGAAAATTTTTCAAAAATATTTTATACCGATATTGGGTTCTTCGTATTTTTTCCACATTTTTATAAACTGGTATAATTTTCTCTATTCTAATCTAATAAAAAATGTAACACATTCGGAACTGAATTATTTTGTTTTTAATCTTCTTTTTTATGTTCCGCCATTGTGCATAAAGTACTTTTTATGGCTTTATCTTCTTCTATTTGTTAAGTGTAATTATAATAGCACAATTATTTTTATTTTATGAGTTCTATTATTTTTTGAGTGTTTATCTTGGTGTTTTTTATTTGTTCATTTCCAACTCCGTCTTGTCGTGAGATACTATCAACTTGTCGCCACCACTCCATCCATATTAATCTTAACATTTCGTCTTAAGTAAAATTAAATTGCCATTCTTAATATTTATGTAACACAATATACCATATATTCAAGGCAACGATCTATTTTCTATATTTAGAATTAAAATTTATTATACACTAATATGATATAATAATATAAGAGAACAAACAGATATTTTAGTTTTATAAAATCATATGAGTGGTGATTGAGGATTGTTTTTCTTCAAAAGGTAGCACAACGCACAATTAAAATTAAACTTTTAGGTCTACTCTGTTATTCGTCCCGTATTTACAGTTTGTATTACAAAAAAATAACCGTGTACGTTATTCCGTTCGAATATGTATTTAGTGTTTCCTTGTGCAGTTATACACATACTGCCAGGACGCAAAAAATAAAAATGTGTGCTTTGGGATTAGATTTTAAACAAAAATGTGAAATAATTTTTTTTTCGATCGGCCTTTGTTTTAGAGATATAGAGTCATGAAGTTCTCTGTACTTACAATTTTTGTCCATAAAATTAATAGTAAGTCGTGGAAATTGCTTTGACTCAAAAGATTTATTTACTAGTTGTTGACAGTTGAAACAGAGTATTACTCTTAATTTTTAGTGTAAAAAAGGTACAAATTATGCCAAGAATGCAGTTCTGCAATGAATAATATGCCGACATTACTTTTGTTTACAGGTTTGTAACGACAATGCTTGAAAAAATAATAGAATATTAAAGAAAATTTCCGAACAGATGTCAACTATCTGGTCGTGTATTTTCCGATGCATTTCAAAGACTGTGACAATGTGGAATTGGTAATATTGGTGGTGTAAATCTACGATACAACGTTGCAATAGAAGAAGTAATCTTTTGCAGTGTTTGACGAACCAGGTATTAGTGCCAGAAACATTGCAAGCCGTCTGCAAAACTTTGTTTGGAGAACTTTAAACAAGAAAGTGTTGCATCCTTACCATTATTAACGTGTCCATCATTTACAATCAGATAATGAAGTACAAAGATTGGTATTTTTGCGATGGCTTCTCGAACACCACGGGCAAGATCCTAACTTCATTGGTTCCATTTGTGATTCGACTTTCATCAGAGACAGTATAAATAACTGTTACAATGAGCATGTATCGTCAGTACACAATCCGCACGCATGTAGAAGACATTGTTTTTAATACAAATTTTAGATTAACATGAAACATTACAGACCTTAATCCTATAAAATAGGGTGTTCTCAAAGGAATATTTTAAGTTCAATGCTTTATCTATTATTTATAGTAGATCTCACCACGGATATAGATTCTACTACTGTAAGTTTTTCTAACAGTAAAGTAGTATTGGTGAAACAAAATTCTAAAAGTTGCTATTAATTTTGTACAATTGGTCTTGTACTAAATAAAAAAAATGGCTCCAAATTGAAAAATTAACGTTAACAAATAGAAATCTGCGTCTACTACATTTACCAAATTCAAAGGCAATGCAGTACTAGTTTTGATCATAGGCGCAAAAATTCTAGTAATTAGGACATTTGGACAAAGGGTTGGCTTAAAGATGCCACGTTAAAAATAGAGGAAAACCTGTGAATCTTAAGTTCAGAGACCATCAAAGCTATCACTCTCAACCAAGCTGATAATTTATAAATTTTCTATTAAATTTTTTAAAATGTACGATATATGGAGTACAGCCACCAACACAACAATACAAATAATTAAAAGGTTTGAAAACAAAGTGCAATATTATGTTACAAACATTGATATTCTAAGTAATAAAAAAAAAATAAGTAAGTGCAGTGATAAATATTTGAAAAGACTATCAAGCTACCCAAATGTCGTTGTTGAAAACCTGCTAGATCGTAGTGCACAATTTTGTAGACTTAAAAGTTTCAAATAACTAGAATTGCCACGCATATGCTAATATCTTTATTATAAAATCATTTTTATTGTCTTTAATAAGTAACTAAAGGGGGGTGGGGGCACTTAACGGTAAGCTTCTGCTTTGCCACTGTTCATGTCTTATTTTTAATTGGTAATATAATTTTCACTTATTATAATAATAATAATAAAAGTTTCCTGTAATAGGTCACGAAGGCTCTTTTAGGGTCGTAACAGGATAGGTCTGCTATAATCTGAAGCCTACAGCTAACGTGGCTAGCGCTACATACCGACCGCCTATTATTACCCCAAAGTTTGACCTCTAGATACTCATTTATTGTAGGCTGAGTCAAGTTGGACCGTAAAAAACAATTTTTAACAAAAAAACCAACTTTAAATTTTAATTTAAATTTCCACGTTCATGCTGTTTGTTGTTAAGTAGTTCCGTCGTGCCTTCGCAGTCCCAGTCTAATCCAGAACGTCCTTGATTATACTTAGGTACCTACCTTGTTTTTGGATTGTCATAAACCTACCAATATCTCAATCACTATACATTTCCTATTTGATTTTGAGGAGTTCCCTGGTGTATCTTCGAAGTCTAATGTCCAATACCAATTAAATTAAAATGCGACCACTCTTGAGGTATTCCCTTTCCAACAAAAAAATCGTTTAAATTGGTTCATATACAAAAAAGTTATGCCCGAACATCCAAAAAAATATATACATACAGTCGAATTGAGAACCTCCTCCTTTTTTAAAGTCGGTTAAAAATTCCAGTGATCGACTTGGCGAGAGCGGCATTCAAATCCGCAATCTCTAGGTTTCGTAGTTTAGCGACCTATCCACTAAACTACTACGTCTAATAATTTTTATTTATTGTACGTAATATAGATTGAAAATAGTAACATACATAAATAAAAGTTATCATATATCGACTTGTCTTATTGAAACTGCTTAAACTGCATTTGATTTTATGTAGGGCAATAATTTTCGCTTAGATAATTTTATATTTACTCTTTTTTTATTTAATTTTCCTAATGTATTTGCATCTATGTTAATTACATTTATTTTTCTATTTTTAAACTTTCACCAAAATTCCAATGATCTGTTTATTTGAATGAAATTTAATACGTAGGTAATATATGACAATAATATATAAACTAGTTTTCAAAAATAAGTAGATTATACAGAAGTAATTTTTTTTACTTTCAGTTCAATTAAATAAACAAAAATAAATATTTAGTGAGATACTAGAATATGTTTGATTATTTTACAGAATTAATTAATTTAATTGCTCCTATTAATTATATAGCGCTACATGTTTTACGAATACTATTCTGATTGTATCAACGTACACAAAAATGGAAATACGTAAGACTGGTGTAAAATTTGTTATATAATTGTAAAAGCATAAATAAAAACTGACATTTTCTATGTTTATTACATAATATTGTTATCGGTAATTTTTAAAATATCATATGTTTGTCTATACCACATATATATTCTTTCCTTTTCTGTAATTAATGTTCATTTATAAAGTGTATGTTTGCGCGTTTGGAAACTTAAAACCGTCCAGCATTCTGTTATATTACATATTACGAAAAGGTTCTGAAACGAAAATATTTTATATTTTTATATAAAAGTTATAATTACGGTCCATTAATCTGTAAATGCAAAATACATTTATATTACTAACAAAATTTGTTAGAAGTACAAGTAATAAAATCGTTTAAGTTGATTAAAAAAAACTGTAAGTGATTTTTTTCTATACAAAACAGTTATGGTAAATAATTAAATCAACGCCTCAACTTAGAAATTGCCACTTTCCTACCACTTTTTGCAAAATAAAGCAGACAGTATTTTTAAATATTGTACAATTAAAATTATTTGGTAATTCTATTATTTACCAAAACATATCTTACCAATGGGCATCGATTCACAAATATCATAAGCATATATACTCCAATATTATTAAAAAATAATTTTAAAAATATAAATAAGAGAGACTTTACCACAAATCTTACTTTTCATACTTTAAATCCAAGCAAAATGGAATAGAACAAAAAACAAGGAAGGAAGAGAATGAAATTACCAGAAAAGAACTAATAACAGCGACAAAAGAAATAAAAAATAGAAAAGCACCGGGCAACGACAGAATCACAACAGAAATGATTAAGAACATGGGAGAAAGTAGACTACAAATATTACTAGAAATTTTTAATAAAATCTGGAAAGAAGAGAAAATATCTAAAGAATAGGAAATTGGATTAATATTACCGATCCATAAAAAGGGCGATACAATGGAATGCCAAAACTAGAGAGGTATAACCTTACTGAGTACCTCAATGATGATACTTGAAAAAATTATAAAGATGCGGCTAAGAAAAAAGTAGAACCAACGCTACTACAAGTGCAAAGTGGATTTAGGAAAGGAATAAGCACACAGGATTACGTGTTCACAATCAAAGAGATTATAAATAGAACTTTGGTAAGATAAAAAACAATCTATCTGGCATTTATGGATATGGAGAAAGCGTTTGACCGAGTGCCGACAGCCAAAATAAGAGAGTGCTTAAGCGAGAAGCAAATAATCAAGGTCACGAAATGTCTGTACAAGGAGACGAGAAACAAGATAATAATCAAAAATGCAAAAGTTGAGATATTCTACACAAACGAAGAAGTTAGACAGGGAGGCTGTCTTAGCCCACTGCTGTTCATTATCTTCATAGACCATTTAATACAAACTGCAATTAAAAAAAAAACTTTGAATATGGGATACAGGAAAATGAAGAAAGTGGACATCTCTGAATGCGCTTTGGCAGACGATGTAATGTTGGACATGAGAATAACCTTAAGGAAAATTTGCAGGTGTAAAACGAAGTACTAACCCAAAATGGAATGAGGATAAACAAATCCAAAATGAAAGTAATAGTAATGGCAAATGAAAAAAAAAGAAGTGGAGGTCAAAATAAATTAAAAAAATAGAACAAGTAAATAGTTTTAATATTTAAGATTAACTATAAAAGAAACAGGAGACCAAAGTATAGAGGTAAACAGAAGAATAAAGTCGGCTAATAAAGTGTATTATGCCTTATCAACAAAAAAGAAATATCAAGTGATACATAAATGAAGGTGTACAAGGCAATATACAGACCAATTCTTACCTTTGGATGCGAGTTTTGGATGCTATCTGTACAAGATATAAGCAAGATCAGGGTAGTAGAAATTAAATACTTAAGAAGAGCAGAAGGTGGAACAAAAAGACATAGATTTAGAAAAGAAGCGATTAGAGAAAAACTAAAGATAGAACCTGTAAAATATTTTATAGAAAGAAAAAAAAAACTCGATTGGTGGGGACATCTACTAAGGATGCAATAAAATGCACAGGCAAGGATGATTTGGAAATCGAAAATGATAAACAAAAGGAGAAGAGGAAGACCAAAATAAAAGTGCGATAAAACTATCGAGAAAGACCTAAAGAAGATAGGGAAATCATGGATAGAACCTAAAAAGTTACTAAAAATTAATTAATTAAATTTCATTGACGCAAAAAATCATTAAATTTGTATGTGTACATTATTATAAACGTCATTTTGGATGAACAGTAGCAATAAAATGGACTAGTGTAATATAAATTACATTGTTGTAATTAATTTATGTTCCAATTATTAACCCAGTAAGTGCTTCAAGTTGCTTAAGATATGTGTACGTACTGAAAAAATTAACGTACCTGCTAGTACTTTATAAAAAGTCACCGTAGCCACGTATCTCACGTTTCAAATAAATTATTTCACGCTGGTTGCTTTACAAGACATTTTCGAACAAATGCGCGCTGGCGTGTTCAAATTGACGACCTGGCGGCCTCAAAAGCTTCAAAGGAAAGTCGCGTGTGAACCTTCCGAAAAGCGAGACAACCGCCTGTTCTAACTATTTGCTTGGAATTAAAGTATGAAAAGTAAGATTTGTGGTAAAGTCTCTTATTTATATTTTTAAAATTATTTTTTAATGATATTGGAGTATATATATGCTTATGATATTTGTGAATCGATGCCCATTGGTAAGATATGTTTTGGTAAATAATAGCATTACCAAATAATTTTAATTGTACGACATTTAAAAATACTGCTTGCTTTATTTTGCAAAAAGTGGTAGGAAAGTTGCAATTTCTAAGTTGAGGCGTTGATTTAATTATTTACCATAACTGTTTTGTATAGAAAAAATCACTTACAGTTTTTTTTAATCAACTTAAACGATTTTATTACTTGTACTTCTAACAAATTTTGTTAGTAATATAAATGTATTTTGCATTTACAGATTAATGTACCGTAATTAATACTTTTATATAAAAATATAAAATATTTTCGTTTCAGAACTTTTTCGTAATATGTAATATAACAGAGAACTGAATGCTGGACGGTTTTAAGTTTCCAAACGCACAAACATACACTTTATAAATGAACATTAATTACAGAAAAGGAAAGAATATATATGTGGTATAGACAAACATATCATATTTTAAAAATTACCGATAACAATATTATGTAATAAACATAGAAAATGTCAGTTTTTATATATGCTTTTACAATTATATAACAAATTTTATACCAGTCTTACGTATTTCCATTTTTGTGTACGTTGATACAATCAGAATAGTATTCGAAAAACATGTAGAGCTATATAATTAATAGGAGCAATTAAATTAATTAATTCTCTAAAATAATCAAATATATTCTAGTAAGTATCTCACTAAATATTTATTTATGTTTATTTAATTGAACTGGAAGTAAAAAGAAATTACTTCTGTATAATCTACTTATTTTTGAAAACTAGTTTATATATTATTGTCATATATTACCTACGTATTAAATTTGATTCAAATAAACAGATCATTGGAATTTTGGTGAAAGTTTAAAAATATAAAAATAAATGTGATTAACATAGATGCAAATACATTAGGAAAATGAAATAAAAAAAGAGTAAATATAAAATTATCTAAGCAAAAATTATTGCCCTACATAAAATCAAGGTGTTTTCATGCATTGATCAAGCAGTTTCTATAAGACAAGTCGATATATGATAACTTTTATTTATGTATGTTACTATTTTCAATCTATATTACGTACAATAAATAAAAATTATAAGACGTAGTAGTTTAGTGAATAGGTCGCTAAACTACGAAACCTAGAGATTGCGGATTTGAATCCCGCTCTCGCCAAGTCGATCACTGGCATTTTTAACCGACTTTAAAAAAGGAGGAGGTTCTCAATTCGACTGTATGTATATTTTTTTTTGGGATGTTCGGGCATAACTTTTTTTGTTTATGAACCAATTTAAACGATTTTTTTGTTGGAAAGGGAATACCTCAAGAGTGGTCGCATTTTAATTTAATTGGTATTGGACATTAGACTTCGAAAATACACCAGGGAACTCCTCAAAATCAAATAGGAAATGTATAGTGATTGAGATATTGGTAGGTTTATGACAATCCAAAAACAAGGTAGGTACCTAAGTATAATCAAGGATGTTCTGGATTAGACTGGGACTGCGAAGGCACGACGGAACTACTTAACAACAAACAGCATGAACGTGGAAATTTAAATTAAAATTTAAAGTTGGTTTTTTTGTTAAAAATTGTTTTTTACGGTCCAACTTGACTCAGGCTCCAATAAATGAGTACCTAGAGGTCAAACTCTGGGGTAATAATAGGCGGTCGGTATGTAGCGCTAGCCACGTTAGCTGTAGGCTTCAGATTGTAGCAGACCTATCCTGTTACGACCCCAAAAGAGCCTTGGTGACCTATTACGGGAAGCTTTTATTATTATTATTATTATAAGTAAAAATTATATTACCAATTTAAAATAAGACATGAACAGTGACAAAGCAGAAGCTTACCGTTAAGTGTCCCCCTTTTAGTTACTTATTAAAGACAAAAAGATGATTTTATAACAAAGATATTAGCATATGCGTGGCAATTCTAGTTATTTGAAACTTTTAAGTCTACAAAATTGTGCACTACGGTCTAGCAGGTTTTCAACAAAGACATTTGGGTAGCTTGATAGTCTTTTCAGATATTTATCACTGCACTTACTTATTTTTTTCCTTATTACTTAAAATGTCAATGTTTGTAACATAATATTGCACGTAACACTTTGTTTTGAAACCTTTTAATTATTTGGATTGTTGTGTTGGAGGCTGTACCCCTTATATCGTACATTTTAATAATTTAATAGAAAATTTATAAATTAGCAACTTGCTTGAGAGCGATAGCTTTGATGGTCTCTGAATTTAAAATCCACAGGTTTTCCTCTATTTTTAACGTGACGTCTTTGTTCAAATGTCCTAATTACTTGACTTCTTGCGCCTGTGATCAAGACTGGTGCTGTATTGCCTTTGAATTTGGTGAATGTAGCAGACGCAGATTTTTATTGGTTAACCTTAATTTTCCACTTTTGAGCCAATTTTTCTATTTAGTACAAGATCAATTGTACAAAATTAATAGCAACTTTTAGAATTTTGTTTCACCAATACTACTTTACTGTTAGAAAAACTTACAGTAGTAGAATCTATATCCGTGGTGAGATCTACTATAAATAATAGATAAAGCATTGAACTTAAAATATTCCTTTGAGGACACCCTATTTTATAGAGTTAAGGTCTGTAATGTTTCATATAACCTTTTTTCTAGAAATAATCTGGGGGTAACAAAATAACAGTGGAACATTGATCTTTTAGCTGGTATTAAGTCCCATAGTGCTACACTATATCGAAATCTAAAAATACTACTGTACAAAATCCTTTTTTCCTTTTCGGAATCCGAATTGGTGACACCGGATTGACCATAATTTTTCAATGATTGGTTTGAATTTCTTTCCAAACAATCTTTTTAATAATTTGCCCAATTACGGTAGTAGATCTGTGGGTCTATTGAAGAGGGCTTTGTTTTGTTTGCTATTAGAATTACTTACAAAGGCTTTCGTAAAGTCAATGTTCATAGCTGGTAAGATTATCTTTGAAATTTGGTTAATGGTAATGTTTAATTTGTTTTCTAATTAGGATGGATGAGCTCCATCTGAAGGAGCATCAAGGTGATTATTCGTGTAAATGTCAAATTTTGGTATTTTGAAGGAGATTTTGTTGGAGAAGAGCAATATATTTCATTTCGCAATGTACAAAATTCCAGAGGTACGTCTACACAATGGCTTTTGCACAAGAAACTCCAAATTACTAAATATTCTACGTTAAGAAACAAAAAACTAATACAAGAGCAACTTATTAAATTAGCCACAAATAAGGAGCTAAAAGAAATGTTTAAAAAAGGATACCACGAATTCTGGTTACAAAGACAGATACCAATTTTATATCCTGCATTATTAGACATTGTACAGAAGCTGGTTGCTTTTCCGTATTCCTATCAGTAAAACGTAGATTTAGTACAGTTATTTCTAATTACAAAAAAACGACTGGAAATTAGTGGTCTTGAAGACTTACGAATGTTAGTTACTAATATAGACCCGAACAAAAATAATATATCATCCCATCAGGTTCATTCAGCTCATTGAAAAATATATATTTTTGTATTTTAAAACAAAAGTTATCATTTTAATAAATACTGCTTTAAATATCAATATTTTTATTTATATTTTGCTTTTACGCCATCATTTACTATTAAAGATATTAAAGTTAAATTTGTAATTTTTCTACTATGCAGTTATGTGGAGTTGTTTCACGTAGAGGTTCATGGTCAGGTTTTTGCTATAAGAAGGAATTCATGTGCATAGTAAATTTGGAAACCACTGTTTCAGTGTCATTTTTACTAGATGTATCAACTTGCTGGTATATTCAGATTTTACATATCTTCAAATAAAATCATCGAGCAGCACATAGATGACTGCGTGGCGTTCATAACTCCTTGCAATTATTTACTTAAAGTAAAAATGTAGTCTACCACCAATCATCCTTTTCGGAAGCCGCTTTGGTATTCCTCTAAGATGGGACCCGCATAGTTTTAAGCTTATTCATTGCTGTACTGGCCAATATGTGGAATATCGTATCCAATAGGGCAATCCTTCTATAATTAAAACATTCCACTTCTTAAAATAGGTGCAAGTATAGCATTTTTAATTTTTCAGGCATCTTCTTGACGTTTCGTATTCTTTTGATAATACCCAAAATGTTTTGTTGTATTTTTTTCTCCGTACTTATGTATTCTGCATGTATGTCACTTTCACTTGATGTCTATATCTTCTTTTGTTTTTAAATTACTTCTAAAAATTTGTCTTATGTGAGTATACAAGGAGTTTCCCACCAAGAAGTATTTTTGGCGTTCTAGGCTGACAATGTTTCACCCGCCTTCTTAAATTTTTGCAAGGTAGGAACGTATAATTTTTAATTGCTTTTCCCTGGATCCGAAACGTGGAACAATTTAACTTAGTGCCCATTTATAATGAGCGTAAGCATAAGTCTTCCAATAAAAATACGTAATACGTAAAGTTGAACCAATGCAAAGCTTATGCGATTGTTCATAATGCACTTCCGTAATTTTTACGTTTTACGTCATATGTAAGAAACCGGTTCAAATTTATGTATTTCTTACATTTATTTGCAGTAATTTTTTATTTTTTTTCTAAATTAAGGTTGGCAGAAGTAACATAATGTTCTGAAGTTGCATAAGCTAACTTTAGTATTGTCGGCCTTTTGGCTTATAACAAACTCTTAATTAAGTTAGTAAATATGCATCTGTTCCTACACTATAAAAGGAATAACAGGTACAAAGACAACTGCGACCGTCCGGTAGAACGAAAGTAGCCCCGACGTGCATGCACAAACATATGGACCTCCTCGTGTAAATTACGCGCTCAGAGCGCGGCACGTTAAATTTCATCTCGGGCGTCTTTGTTTACTTTCCGTTCAAATGTATAGGCTGTCTTTGTTTACTACGCACGGATCTTCCCGTATAAATCAAGGGCGTAGGGCAACGCCACATTACGTTTATTTACTTGCTGTTCAAACGTATAGATAAATTCACAGTTGTTATTCTCTATTATTTCGTCTTCTATTCTTGGGTCTTTGTCATTTAAAATTTATTCAAAGCATTCCTTCCATCGTTTATCACTTATTAAATTTCCATTTTGAAATACATCGTTCTGGCACTGCATCCATTCTTTGTCTTTTTACTCTTCAGGTAACATTTTTTTTATATATTTCTGTTGTATTTTTGCAACGTATTTTCACATAAATTGTTTTTTAGTCTGCGTAAGTAGATCATTAGTTATTCTGTTCATCCTATATTCCTCTCAATCTTCGTCTTTCCGAGTTTTCAGCATTTTTATTCAGGTTTGTCTTTTTCCCGCAATTTTATTTTTTTTTGTATTATGTCATTATTGTTATAGCATTTTTTATTTGCCACTATATTTCTTCCACTTACGTCTCCTGATTAGAGCTACAGTAATTTTGTTGAGACTTTTGAAATTACCTTTTGTTTCTACATTCAATAGAGCGTATTTCTAGTATTTATTTATTTTGTAGTTATTCTTCACATTCGAGGTAATTATTCCAATTTTTATTTTTATTCACACCTTAAAATGGTCCGAGTTTTCTTCTGGGCTTTTTTGAGTTTTTACAATTATAATCTGCTTAGCACTTTAAACTTCGATTGAAACGTGGTGCATTTGATTTGTAATTTTTTCATTCGGAAAGATCCATAATCTTTATATATCTCTTGTCTTTTTCAATATGTACTCATAATTTTTAATTTTTAGTACAAGTAACTCTTGCAAATTTTACTTTTAAACTTTCACTAAATATATAATTTGATACATATTTGTTATAATAATCATAGAGTTATTAATATTTCATTTTTGTAGTTCTGAAGCCATGCAAAAACATATTGAAATACAATGGTTACTGTAAATGTAAGTAAGCACCGAAATAAACTCAAATTACATGTATATACAAACAAATTAATGTAGGGTCTACTACAAAGGTTATAGAGTGCTGTGGTATCGTATAATTTGCAGAAGCCATTGAATGGAAAATTGAGTTTTGTACAGTTCAAAATTATACCTTTGATATGTAAAATGGTCCTAGATTAATCCATATACAAAAGAGATTGAAAATCTCAAGCGAACTAGTTTAAATTTCAGCCTGTTTGTCACACGTGCAGTTAAGCTGTCATTAAATATGCATATATTGTAATAAAATATAAAAGTTTATTCCAAAGTTTGTCACGCAAATACTGAAATTTCTTTAACAACTACATGTCGTAACCGTCAATAATTTGACAAATGTAATTGTACCATTTACTTTTGTTGATACACTAAAGACTTGTAATAGATACTTTTTTGTATTGTGTTTTTACAAAATTTGAATTTTGTTTGTTAATTGCATTTGAAATTAAATTTAAGTTATTTGATAACAAAATGTTAGAAAAGTTACTGTAATAGAATTTTATGTTGTAGTCTTTTAAGGACAATTGCAATAAGTGAAATAAATATTGACCATAATAATTATATGAATACCAGTAGCTTAAAATGCTATAAATTTAATAAATTGGAGAAAACTGTTGTTAATATACACATATTTTTATCAGCTGCAATGTGAAGAATTTTTGTACAAAACGACCGTTTTAAATATAATAATACTGTGTAAAATAACTAAATATATTAATGGTTGTTAGGGGACATTAAAAAGACTATTATAAAGGTAAGAAACCAATAGCATATTTAAACTTTGCTAAAAGTTTACTATAAGATTTTCTACAATAATAAAAATTTTTAAGTAAAATCAGAGAACTTTAAATTATAATAAAGTGAAATGCTAAAGATAATCTAGTGCTTGTAGTTTTATTTTGAAGTATGTTCGATGGCATTGTACTGGAAATTAAAGATGATTTTGACCACTACTATTACTATTAGATGTTTATTTAAAAATAATATTTAAACTAGTTTTAAATAACAAAGGTATTGCTGGTGAAACAATAAATAGTCTTTTGTAGGTAAATACCTCTTAGTTACCACTAGTACAGAAGAAAATCTTCAGACTTTTCGACCATATTTAAAACATTAGTAAAAACTACAAATTTGAAATAAATCTAGGAATACTAAATATATGACAATTGCAAAAGACAGCAAGACTTAATAGAATATTTATAAATATATAATATTTTTAAAGTGTTGTTGCTAGTAGCTAATGTATTCAATAAATTTGCAGTGGAGCTATATTTGCGTCTCCACTTACAAAAATGGAGAAACCTTATTAGTTTTTCCTTGGTTATTAAATTCATTATATATCTTTTCTTCTTCATATAATTTTTTGTATAATTTTTGTGTTAATTGGCTTATTTAGCCGGTAGTTTGGTTCGATTGCTTGTTTTTTTTGCGCTGTTATTTTCATCTAAGTTAACTCTTGTTTTTTTTTCGACTATTTTGCTGTCCATTTCAGTTGCATTGCTTCTAGAAAAGATACATTTAAATTTTGCATGTTAACGGGTTGTTGTATTTGGGATATAGTAGAGTAATTTGTATAGTTCGGACCTTGAGGTGTTAAAAATTTGATTTTGAGTAAAATGTTGTTTGTAGTGGTGAATATTGACTTGCTTGTTGAATTGCTGCTAGATTTTGGGTTGTTGTTTTTATAGATATTGTTGTTTGTTTAGGACATATACATCGGAGCATGGCACACGTCTGCTTGTTCCGAAACACACCGCGAAATTTATTGTGCCTAGTAAAACATTATTTTCAAATAGGACGACGCAGGTGGAAACACCTAATGGCTTAGTTATGCGACAGGTAGTTATCGGCTGCCCTCGGGGATCTTATTCTGGGTGCGTCTATTGGAAGGGCAACAGAGACCAAGTTTTGGGTGTTTAACTACATAATAGGCTTTGGTGACACCCTCATATTAAGATAGCTAGCGAAAAAGGTAAGCAGATCTCGCACATAATCGGCGCGGCAGCAAGATTGACTTAGGGTATATATATATATATATATATATATATATATATATATATATATATATATATATATATATATATATATTTGAGCGCAGTACAGCCGACAATGTTATACGCGAGCGATGTGTGGGCTGAGGATTGCAAAACCAAGCAGGTGAAGCAGCTATAAGGAGCTCAGCGTATATTAGCTGTCCGTGCAGCAATGGCGTACCGTACCGTTGCTACCGAAATCGCTCTATTGTTGAACAAGTTACCGCTAGTTGATTTTGTGTTGCAGGAAATAATCGAGAGGAAGTGCATCGAAGCGGGTGACAAGCGACTGTGAGAGGAATTGAGACTGCAGCCGGCTCCGGTTTCAGCAGGACGATTATGGAGGAAGCAGGCCACCATCCAGCGGAATGGGATGACATCTCATTCATTACCTCGGAAGAGGAAATGCACCACCTAACGTGCAACATAGACGTATCCAGACTAGAGGACGGAAGAGCGGGAGCGGCGTTCGTGGTCCATCAAGAACAATTAAAGGACTGGAGCACTGTCTTCCAGTGCAAACTAGTGGCTAATTAGGAATGTCTACAATATTTTATACATTACCGGCAACATCATCACAAGATACTCGATAGTTGCGGTTAGCAGATCGGCATTAGAGGCTTTGAACACAATGAAATCACCTTCTGAGTTGCAGTTGGAGATCTGGAATCTTCTAAAAAATCTGAAAAAAGAATCAGAAGTCTCGTTCTACTGAACAAAGGCGCACTTGGCACCGCAATGAGTGAACACGCTGACTAACTGGCCAAGGAAGCAGCCGCGGAAGATAGACCTGCGCAGTCTGCAGCCATTCCGCGAAGTCTTACTAAAGCGCGTTTGAAGGACAGAACGCGGGATCTATGAACAAATAGATGGCAAACAGCACAACGGGGAAGCACGCAAGAACGTTTTTGCCTACTCTGGAGACAGTTAACATCGCGTCCGCGCATCTCAACTGGCGCACCGTACAGATCGTTATGGGTCACCGAAACTTTCGGGCTTACCTAACGAGGTTCGGAAACCTACAACCGGGACAGGACAAATGCAAATGCGGTGAGGTGGACAACACCCTGCACGTGCTGACCTCATGTAGTATGGAGAACAAAGCCAGGGCAAGATCAGAAGAATTATTGATAGAAGAAGGACTAAGATGGACGTGAACACCCGAAGACGTTGCGATGCTTTTAACGGAAGCTTGCTGGTGAAACGCTCTGAATCAGTTTTGCTCACGCGTAGCTAAACTGAAGACGGGGTAGGATGCGATCGCGAGTGGGATTGGGAAGTGTAAGTGAAGTGAAAAGTGTAAACGCACAAGAACCGGGACTCGCAGCTGCGGCTGGCATGTATAACAGCCGGAACTCAACATTGCGGCAGCTGGCATAAGAGCCTGGACTAATAATTTGCAACTTGCTTGAGGCAGCGTAAGAGATAGAGACTAATAACCGCATACTCGCAAGAATAATAAAACATGTTAGAATAACTATGCAGCTCGTTAGAATATGCTAATAGAAACGGACTCAAAATGCAATTTAATGAGCAGACGACCGTATCAATAATTAGTAGACATCTTAGGATAACTTAGATGTAGAATTGCAACAAGGCAGGAGACCAAGAGCAGTAAGCTGTTTGAGGTCCTTGCCTTGACTCGGATTTTCGTGTTTTTTCCCGAGTCCTGCACAAAGGCGAATGCCGGGGCAGGATTTTGCACACACCACAACAATCATAAAATTAGAAGAATGTTTAAAAAACATGTCAAGAAAGAGGAAATGCCGGTGTAGTGCCGTAAGGCGGAGCATCGGTTGACTGTAAATATTTTTGTAATATTTCTTCAATATATTGTTCCAAAACACATACGCGGAATACGGAAATATTTAAAGAAATAATTGTGTATTGTATATTACGACAAAAACCAGAATATTCAAACTTGGTGCAACAAACTGATAACATCTATATTCCTAGCAGCAGCTTCAACCTCTGTTAGAAAAAACAATACAAGAAGTCACCGTTATTGTGTTTTGTCATTTAAATACTATAATCTTAAATGTCCTATACTTCATAAATAAATAGATAAATAAGGTATACCAGCTATTAAATATGGATATTTAAAGCAAAATAAGAAAACAAATTGGCATATTAATAGAACATGAAAATAATAACAGGAAGTACCGTATTAATTGCCGTAAAAATTGTTAATTTCATAATAAAAACCGGTAAATACAAATAGGAGGGAAAATTGTGAAACAATACTAGTGAAAGACCGTATAATTTTCATATATGCAGCAAAGAATTGTATTGCATTATCTTAAATTATTACACATAATTTATATTGAGCAAAAATATATGACCTAATAATTCATGCAGTGTTTATTTTTAATTGTTGACGGTTTTAGTTACTTAGCATAGCTCAACTTACTTGCTTATAAATATCTTCGACTTTATATTCTTTATATCTACTGCGCTTCATGCTTTAGACTTATTTAAAATGTGAATAAAAAGCACAGCCTTATAGCGATTAGAAATATTCAGAACTAATTTCAAATGAACTCCATCTTGTTACTCTCTGGAGGTTGAGCCTTACTATATATTGTATCCTAGAGTAAGGTTTATAGTAACTACCCGCTGTACTCCATCGTTTTTGAGTTCCGATAGTTCGGACAATAGTTATATCGCTCACATTTTTCATGTACACAGTGTAGATATGCTTAAAGTGATCACAAAATATGACTTAGAATAAAGATTCAATATCAGATAATGCAAATTTTAATATAAAATCAATATCGCCCTGCATAGGCTGGTAATTTATGAAATTCGTTTTTGTAGACATTAGGAAGCTACCGCATACCTATCATAGTGTTATCGGGTTGCTGCCAAATGCGTAACGTTTGCATTTTCACATAATTTACTATAAAATAATTTTAGTGAATTGCGGTTTGAGAGATGTAATCAACAGTTGTAATATTGATAAAATTTGTAATAATATTTTTAGTTTTAAAATTTACCAACAAAAAATATGAAGATGGGCCACAAAGTAATTTTGTTTTTGTTTAATATTCTCTACACTTTTAAGTAGAATGTAAAGAAT
Source organism: Sinelater perroti (assembly GCA_036346155.1). Lineage (NCBI taxonomy): Eukaryota > Metazoa > Arthropoda > Insecta > Coleoptera > Elateridae > Sinelater > Sinelater perroti. The sequence goes on from JARFIY010000001.1 coordinate 23,804,967, forward strand.
AAAGCATTTCTTCAGTTGTTTTTTTTTATTAAAATCTTTAACTATAAAAATAAAATCATTAATTTAATATTAAAAATTTTAAATATCTATTTTATTGAATAAAGGATATTGTTACCTAACTTTTCAAATAAACACAAGAATTTAAAAAAAAAGAAAACTGTAAAATTATTGGCCGAACCGATACATTAAATACTAAAATTAATACTGCAAAATTTGGGCAAATATTGAAAAAGTATTAGCATAATATCGTCCAATGTAATGCCAAATGAACTCGCTATGCATTTTCAGACATATGTATGATTGCGTCTGGCATTTAAATTGCCTAGGACTTAAAAAAGGCGTTAAGTAAATTATACCTAATCATATGCTGGCAGTGCATAAGTTATTTTTGAGATTGTGCTTGTATCGGGGAGACTTGACTAAGGTACCAATAAACCAGAAACGAAATAAAATATTGATATTTTCTCAGTAAAGAAACTTGTGTTTTGCTAATAATTAGGCAAAAAGGACTTACTAAAGCTACTGAAGATCTAAAAGTAGAAATAAATAAGCGTGATAATAGAATAGCAATATTATATCTAATTTGTCTGAAAATTTAAAGGATAATTACTTCTATATAGAAACGAATGGGTTTTCTCTGCGTGATATAAATAATACTGTCGCTTGCAGAATATCATAATCAATTACAAAATGTTATTTATTGTGATTTACAAACAAAAAGTGTTTCGTTAATTGGTAAATGAACTTGTCTTCACGAGCAAAAATTTGCTTTATTTATGATTTTAGTCACCAAACGAAGAATATCAAATTAATTAAAATAAGATATAAAAAGAAAAAAATGAAAACAAGGAATAGTTAAAATCAAACTACAACGGCATGTGAGCTAACAAAAACAATACTCGACAGGGATTAACACAACATTAATTATTAAATGGTTTACCAGATTAAAAAATCAAAAGAAAAGATATCGCGGAATTTAGTAACAAATAAAGAAGCTAGGAAAGCACTTGGATTCGAGACGCTTAATAAGAACTTTTATCTATTTCTTACCGAGCCGCAAAAATTTACAAATTACATTAATTCCTAAATAAATGCAGGTTAAATGGATATTACATTATAGTTATAGGATATCTCAATTTTTCAAAAAAAAAACATTGTATTTCAAGACTATATTATTTATTATTTTAATTAGTCTCATGATCAAATCAAAATTATAGAGTTAATAATTAAAAAAAGAAATACTGCTGCAATTACATATATAAACATTTCATTTATAGTTGTTTGCTCTGTGAGATATAAGAATAATGAGATTGAGGTGTTCCTCCAAAATGTGAATGTTGATTAGCTTATTTTGAAATAAATGGTTATAAAACAATCTTAATATACCATCGTAAAATTCATACTTTTGAGGGCTCATCGTAAAATTAACAGTTGTGGCAAGTCTATGATATCTGCCAAAGATAATTCGTTACATAAAAATTTCAATCAAATTGCTCTAGATTATTATTTATTTTGAATTTATTAATTTATTATGAATTATTAGCATTTAGATTAACCACAAACAGTAATAATAATAATTAGGGTTTATAGAATACTTAATGCCACAGACAAAGTTTTGGTTATATGTTTTAAGGCAGCGCAAGTAATTAGAGTGGGAGATCTTAACATTTGTTTCATACACCGAAATGAAAATTTTGGAAATGTTCCTAACTTATTTTCTACTTATAAATATTATAACCTAAATAATACACTAATAAAAATTGAAATATGTGTTAGATGACATATTTGTAAATTTTATTGATACATACATTATGTTACATCTGATAAATTAAAATGAAATGTTGAAAAATGAAAGTTGTAAGGCAAAAACCTGCATTTTTGTGCTATTTTTAATAATTTGAGAAATTTGCTGAATCTTTAAAGCACTGTGTTTATTTGAAGGAAAATTAGTGCTCTTTAACTTTATAAATAAATATATTCAGCCAAAATTAAATATCTAGATAAATTGTGGCATCCGAAGGATCATTTTGTTACAAGCAACGTATGTAAATATTGTATGGGTATACATTTAGTTTCATGTAGGCTACAGGTGGGAGTTTGTATTAAAAATGAAATATTTGTGTAATGTGTAGGGGTATATATTTTATGTTACATAGCGCACCTCTTTTTATGACTTAAACATCAAACGAACGAACGTCTATAAAAGAAAATGGATAACAAGAAAGGGGCTGGTATGCGAAACGCAACTGAAGCAGCAATTTACTAACAAATGTATTGCTTAGCATTATTAAAAGGAATTGGTCTTTAAAGTTCTAGCTGTTGTAACATTATATGAGCCCTGCCTCAAAAGTATACCGTTATTTACAATTTTTTGAAAAAAAATCATTATTTAAACATAAATCCTTATTTTAACATTTATAATTAAATTTTTGTAAATAAAGCAGTTATTAACAAAATAGGCGAATATTATAAAATGAACTAAAACTATATAAAAAACAACTTAATTAGCTATAAATGTTAGTATTGTTCTAGAAAAAATAGTGTAACGCTGCAAAGCATCTCCTATTTGCTTATTAACGGTCTGTGTTCTAGAAGGTACTGCATTTATAAACATTCTTATAATTGCGTGCCAAATACTTTGAATTTTCTGACCCAAATCAAACTTTGATTTAATCCTATATTATCAAGATTTTCTTCACTCCGCCCCATATAGTTTCTATATCGAAAATGTTCATTTTTTGTTTGAGTTTCAAAGCTAAATACATATTGGAAATCAGCTCTACGAGTGTGATATCAAGGGCGTGCGAGTGTTACCAAACATTCGTTAATACCAAGACCTTTAACTAAGAAAAGTTAATACAATAGTTATAAAAATTAGTTTACGTAATATAAAAATATGTATGAAACTAGTATAACTTTAATTTTTAATAGTTTTTCCGTTCGGCAATTGCACCGGACCAAGTAACAATATGAATGGGCATCAAAACTATTAGCAAGCAAATATAAAATGGCAATCGATTACGGATAATCGCACTATTTTATATCCTGCACTCAACCAACATATTCCTAGTAATTACTTTCTAGCACTACTCAAAAAATAACAGTTACCTATAATGATAATAATAATATAAATACGGTAAACCTAGATTAGCACCTACAAGTAATGAGATCAATGATCAAAGATAATAAAGATACTCAACCAAATAGCAAAATAAATGGCAAGAGATAAGAAGCACCAAAAGAAAAAATATTTATCAAAACACTACCAGTGACGATCAAATTATAACAAACAACCGATGCGACCTATTAAAGAACGAATAAAATTGCAGTATTACAACAACCAAATGCCTAAAGCTCCACCAATATTTTTACATATTGCAAAAAACTACAACGAAATAACGAAACAAATCAAAGACATAGTTAAAGATAAGTACTACTACAAAAGAAGTATGGAAAATAACGTAAAATCAATTTTCAACCCCCAAACGCCTACATTCAAGAAAAAATATACATTCTAGCACACATACTACTTAAAAAGGAAATGAATTATAGAGTACTTATAAAATATTTTCACCATTCAATGTATATTGATAATATCAAAGAGGAATTACTAGGCCGCAAGGATCGAAATATAATTGTTGAGTGACGAAAAATCAACAAGGATCCGCTTAATCTGTTTTTTTTGTAGACTTAAAGCCACCAGGAAGCAATACAGATATATACAATAAAATAGGATTACAACATAAAATAATACAAATAGAACCTCTAATAACAATAGAAAACAATATAATCCAATGCATAAAATGCCAACAATACGGCCACTCACAGACACACTGCAATAAACCTTATGTAGTCGTTAAATTCGGAAACTCACACAACGCTAGAGACTGCAAAAAGACCAAAAACACTCCACCAAAATGTGCTTTTTGCGGAGAAAGTCATACAGCTAACTATACTGCAAAAACTATCATAGGCTAATTAAAGAAAATTGCAATCGAATAGTAATACCACCAATCAATACAAATGCATATATAAAAAATATAAAACACACATCCAGATAAAACACTAACAAGGACAGTTGCACACTCATTGCATTAAGTGAACTTATTGATGAACTCAAAAATGTAATCAGTCAGTTACTCTAACAAAACAGAATGGTACTTAACATGGTAGCAATGTTAATTAATAAAATGAATTAGACTAGCTAGGTTTTTAAGAGTAGCCCAATGGAACGCTAATTTTCTTTCAAGTCATAAAGAAGAAATAAAATTATTTTTTAATCAAAATTTCAATCCTAATTAGTATAACACATCTAAATAGCACAAGTTGGTAAAACACGCATAACTAACAAAAATTATTTTAATATATCAAAATAAAAATTACAGTATACGACGATTGTTTATGAAGGTGCAGTAATTACTATCTGCTAAAATATGAGCAATATTATATTCAAGCAGCACCCATAAATTTAAAAACCTTCCGTATGAGCTAACTACTATGACTGTATGTTGTCTTCCCAGCCATAATTTTAAAAAAATAATATTCTAAATTATTTTTCAAACACCGAGAAGAAAGTTTTTGACAGACGGCAATTACAATCGCAAACATACCTTATGGGATGCGCCTTAAAATGTCCAAAGGCAAATAATTGGTTATATTAATCTACAAAAACAACTAATCCTTTCTATTTTTTCAACATATATGGATACATGACCAAGATTTGACTTATCTTCAAATCATAGCCCAATAATAGCTACTAAAAGTGCTTATTTTATAACGAAGAAACCAATACTTAGATTGCACAACTATAAAACAAATTGGGTTATCTATTGCCAGGCAATGCAAGACATCATGCATTTATCTGTAAGACTACAAGTACCAGAAGATAGAGAAAGATAAACTGATAATCTACTCCAATACGCTACCTACTATAATTAATAAACCACAAAAATCAACCAATAACATATCACAAAATAAAGAAACTTGTTGCTTAGAAAAGGCGAGTTAGGTCTGCTAGGCAACGAACTCATGCCAGATAGCAAAAGAAAATGTAAGCAGCTAAGCAATAAGTTAAAATAAAAACCAAATAATATAAAAAATTTTTTTTTCTAATTATAAGTGTTTAATCTCACTAGGTAAGATATTTCCATTTTAAAACTCATAAAAAAATAAGAAAGAATCCTAAACAATATCACCACCGCTTCGCAAATATTTAGTATCTCCAATACCATGGGCTAAAAGTTATAAGGCGAAGAGCGATTTGCAGGGCATCTCTTAGAAGTCTTTGGCCCACAAAACAACAACCTAATTTAAGAAGTCCAATGTAATCTAACTACTTCTTTTTAGCAAAGGAAAGCCTGAGATTATTTACTGTAAAGAAATTTATGATAGAATTAAAATTCTAAATTAAAAAAGGGCACCAACTAACAATTTAATAGCCTCAAAAACGCTAAGAGACCTACCAAAGCAGGACTTGCCCTACTAATGAATATTTAAAATGCTATTCTAAGACTCAGTTACTAGTTCAAATTATTAAAAATAGCCTAAATAGTGACGCTACCTAATCTAGAAAAAAATTCTATAGATGTAGCATTTTACCGATCAATAAGTCTGCTATCAACAATCTCAAAACTTTTAGAAAAACTTCTACTCAAAAAAATTAACAAGGACAGAAGCCAACTGTATTCCAAACCATCAATTTGGGTTCCACCAATCTCACTGTACCATGCAGCACTGTTATCGCATTACAAATTACCATGCAATGGAGAAGCGACAGTACTGCACTGCAGTATTTCTAGATATAAGCCAGGCGTTTGATAAAATATGGCATCCTGGCTTGCCATATAAAACCAAAAAAATTCTTCCCAAATGCTACTTAAATCTTCTGAAATCATACTTAAATTTATGTGAATTTAAAATCAAGTTCAATAATGAAGCGCCAAAGCGCTATATATAATTTCTCTCAGGGATACCACAAAGAAGCATTTTCCGCTTCTATTACCAGTAATATACCAGTAATCAATAAGTACATTTGCAAACGACACAGTCATATTTATAATTCACGAAGATCCTACGATAATTGCAATGTATATGCAAGCATTTTTGAGTTTGGTCAAAGTAAAGTGCTAAAAATGGAAAATTAAAGTCAACGAAACTGAATCGCCCCATTTAAATTCACTCTTCGGAAAGATCATAGCTCTAGTGTAACCTTAAATTAAACAGCCATATAACAGAAAGTAAAAAGCTAAATATTTAGGGTTACACCTAAATTCTAAACTAAATTGTAAATACCATATGGTAAGCAAAATAAAACAAATTAATTTAAAAATAAAGAAAATTAACTGGATAATTGGGAGAAAAACCTGAAAATAAATTGCTTATTAACAAAACTGTGATTAACCCCATATGGATACACAGGGTGAGCTCTGGAGTTGTTCTAATATAGTTATTATGCAGCGATTTCAACCCAACATACTCCGGAGTATCGCAAACGCTCCCTGGCTTACCTTACATACCGACCTTAAAATTCAATGTTACTAAAGTCATAAACCAAAGAGTAAAAACAACGCAACAACTTGGAAACCTAATCTACTACTAGAGCCTTACTATAATCCACATGCTACAAAAAACTGAATCGATGCTAGCCAATACATCTTCGATGAAGCTGAGTTAACATCGTTAGATGAACTTCTCTCCATACCACGTGTACGAATATGGCTTTGTCTTCTACATCAGCTTGAAGACTGTATTCCTTCTGATATTTAATAAAATATAAAAGAAGACATCGGGATTATTAGAGAGTTCGCTCGTTGCGTGTATTGCATTCTTCACAAACAATATTATAATTATTTTTTTCGTACGGTGGGTAGTGCCATCTTGTTGGAAAATGTAGTTGTAATAAGAGCTTAGTTTCAGAATAGACGGTAATACATTGTATTTAAATGTTGTTGCATATTACATTGACATCTAATCTTTTGAGCTAAACCATTAATGAGTTACATTATTTTGTAATCATTTTTAAACAATTCTTGTAGTATGTTTCCCGATCAGTTTAAATTGCGGATTTGCTTCAATACGAATCTCAAATTTTGACCAATAGTTTTATATTACTGATTGTTACTGCTGCAACCTGAGTAAATAACTAAATAAATTAAATATGCTGTCTTGTATTGTAAAAACCTGTAGCATAATTGTTTTATTGCTCTTCTTAATTAATATTTCTTCCTATTGCTTTGACAGCATGAAAGTTATTTTTACACCAAAAGAACGTTTCTTTTTATTGATTGCAATAAAAATTTTCTACGGATCAATTTGTAAGCAATTATTTCCAATAATAGAGAATAATCATAAAAAACTATTATAAATAAACAAAAATCAATAACTAGTCGAATTTCTTTGGCACACTATTATTAATTGAATCAAATTATACTTGCGATTATTCAAATATATACCCAACGAATAAAGTGAATTACAAAAATTATTTTTAAATTATAAAAATGACTTATCAAGCAGAATTTAGATATATGCCTCGTAAAACGTAAAATCCAAATTATTATTATAAAGTAATACCTAAGGAGACTTTTTTATAAGGTATACTAAAATATACTTGACTAATTTTTTTGATGTCAAAATATCATTTGGTATTTGATGTAACTTTTATTTACTTGCAAGGTGTGTACCATAAGCTTTAAATTGCACTACTAATTAAAGTCTTGATGTTTTTTTTTTAAATTTATTTATAGCTTATAATCTGTCATAAAATTGACATTGAGTAATTGTTTTAACAGTATATATTACAGGGCATGATGAAAAACGTTCCAGCGAACATTTTTCCGAAGTTAACCGTTACAGTTTGATTGCACTACACTTCACTTTTACGCGAATCGTGTTGGTAAATCAAGAGGCTTGAATCTCTTAAGCCGTGGCTTGTCATCGTCGGGATCCAGGAGGTGTTCTACTAATGCGTTTGGGTGAGCACTAAGTTTGTCATGATAACGAACACTACACTTGTGTATTTCTTCAGTCACAGTTGATAGTCCTAAATCTTACCGAATTATTTCATTTGGTACAAACCATGGGGCGTTGATTAAGTATCGCAGTACCTTTGACTGGAACCGCCTTATAATGTCGATGTTCGATCTACTAGCTGTTTCCCAGAGCTGTATCCCATATGACCAAATTGGACGAATAATTGTCTTATAGAGCAGTATTTCGCTCTCCAGTAACAATTGTGATTTCCGCCCCAGGAGCCAATACATTTTTTGGAGTTTTAGACCCAATTGTTTACGCTTTGTAAATATATGCTTTCTCCACGTTAGCCGTCTGTCCAGATGCATACCTAGGTACTTAACTGTTTCGTTCTGTGGGATTTGTTTGTTGTTTATGATTACAGTGGGGCAATTTCCTCTTCTAGTTGTAAACGTTACTTGGGTTGATTTTGATTTATTTATATGAATACGCCATTGTTTAAACCATTCAGTTAGATTATTTAAATGGGACTGTAACTTCTCGGATGCTATGTTTGAGTCTACATGTGATGATAATATTGCTGTGTCGTCAGCGAATGTGGCAACTGTAGTACTTGTTGAGGTCGGAAGGTCAGCTGTAAATATGATGTACAACAGCGGTCCCAACACGCTTCCCTGAGGGACACCAGCTTTGACAGGAGATAGCGATGTGTGAGCGTCTCCGTACCTAACTAGGAAATGCCTGTTGGTGAGATACGATTTCAGTACTTCATAGTGGTCAGGAGGTAGTGCCTTCTTGATTTTAAATAACAATCCGTCGTGCCAGACTTTGTCAAAGGCTTTCTCGACCTCAAGAAATACGGCTGAACAGTATTTTTTATCTTGAAAGCTCTTCAGAATTCTGTCAACTAATCTATGGACTTGTTCAATGGTGGAATGGTGTTTGCGAAATCCAAACTGATGGTCGGGTAGTAAATTACTTTCCATAATTATTGGTGTTAGTTTCTGAAGTAGAAGTTTTTCGAAAACTTTTGATAGAATTGGTAGCAGGCTTATTGGCCTGTAAGATGACAGTTCTCCGTTTGGCTTTCCGGGCTTATGAATCATAATGATTATGGCTACTTTCCACTGCTCTGGTACATGTCTCAGTCTCAACACCGCGTTGAATAATTGGGTAATATACTTAAACCCTTTCTCTGGCAACTCTTTAAGAACTTTACCCGTAATTAAGTCATACCCTGGGGATTTGCGTGGATTTAAGTTCGTCAGCATTGTAGCCTTGACTTTACTGGCTTTAAAGGGCTTGATCGGTAGATTCAATTGAAATGGCGCTTCAAGGTATTAATAGATTTCTTGCTCCACGTCTGGTGTGGTTTGGGTGTCAAATGGACTAAAAACCTTCGTTAGATGTCTTGCGAAGGCACAAGCTTTATCATAGTCATTTCTAGCCCAGGTGTTGTCTTCAAGTCTGATAGGTGGTATGTGTTTTTGGGTTGTTTCAATTTTTTTGTTGCTCTCCAGAGTGAATAATCCGTGTTTTCCGTAGGTGTCAAGTGCCTCAGATAGTTTTGAATCGAAGTCTTAATGTATGCAATTATTTACGTTTTCTTATGTATAGATGCACCCTATAATAATCTTTTTACGTGTAACTGTAAAAATGTAACGTTAATTTAATTTAAATTGTTATATTGTAGAAAGAATATATAATACTGACGTTTTAATAAAATATTTAAAAAAAAACAATAATGATAAGATTTTTTAAATATTTAAATTATATTTGATAATAAAGTTAAGGGTCTAAACGCCCACTTAAAAGCACGGCCTACGAACTGAGAAGTTTAGGCTCTCATATGTTCGTTCTCTCTACCCAGTCGTCGTGCTCTGAAGCGGGCCGATGTGGCAAGCACCTCGCCTTAGACGACCGCTATTAATTACAATTTGTTCGAAGCGAACGCAGGTACTTAATTATTTTTAGTGGGTGTATAGGCCACCCGCCAGGCATCAGGGAGCTCCGGGAATGGAATCTTGGTCCGTCTGCACCACAGTCCGCGCCTCAATCACTAAACCACTCTGGTCTATATAAATTATATACAGTAAAATATACGTCAAACAGAAAGAGTATTATTTACGTAAATAAAGTTTATAATTTATGTCATCTAATTACACAACGATGTCACCGGGGTGGTCTAAGCGGTTGAGGCACGGACTGTGATGCGAACGGACCCGGGTTCCATACCCGGAGCTCTCTGAAGCCTAGTGGATAGCCCCCTCAGTCATTGAAAATAATTGAGTACCTGCGCTCGCTCAAGCAAAGGGTAATAATAGCGGTCGTCTAAGGCACGGTGCTTGCGAGATCGCTCCGCATCAGAGATGATGTGTGACGATCGGCCAGTAAAGTTGGACATATGAGAGCCTTAACCTCAGTCGCAGGCCGTGCTCTTACGCGGGACGTTAGAGCCTTATACCGCCACAACAGTGATTGTAGAGTGTTACAGTCGTTTTCTAAACTAAATTGCAACAATCCTAGTACAAAAATTTTATTTGAATAGGATAATGTTATTAATACTGAGTATATTAGATGCATATAAAATTTTCGTTTTTTCTTGCTTTATTTTTATTCTTCTATAGTTGCTACTAGTAGTTTCACCAATGATTTAAAATTTACTTTTTATTAGAATATATTATTTAATAATAATTGGATAATCACTACAAATGTATTTTTCTCACTAATCTTTTATTAGAAAAAGTGAATACACATTTGATTAGTGATATTCTCTTTTACTATTTATGCATTTTTCATCTCTCTAGTTAATACATGTGGAGAGGTGACCAAAGCGCGTTGGCAATTGTGTTGAACAAAGTATAGTAGTTTAACGTAAGATTTAATAACTAGAGCACATGGCATAGCATGGCGTTTCTAAGAACCTGCAGAGTGACAACGATTGAAGCAACGCATCTTGTTTTGTGACGACTGAATGTGGCGATTCGTTTGTCATTATTAAATCTGATATTCGCTGGATAATATATGGATTACGAGCATTTGCCAGGCGCCTGCTGCTTTTATCTTTCTTATCACAGTACTTGCTGTCTTTGAACTCCAATATCTAGCAAAACAGAATACTGAGGCTCGCTACTGTGTCCCCACACATAAGTGCTAACCTCTTCAAAAATACTATTGCACCCATAGCTGTCAATGAGTATTCTACTTTGTCTACAACCCCACCCGCAGTACTGCAGCAATAACTTACTATTTTTTATGCGTTTCAGCAACAACATCTGGCAATATTACGAAGAGTTATAGATAATGGAATTTTGAAGAGGAATGTCAATTAGTTTTAAACGCTCTAAATGCTCAAATAACACATGCTTCTTATAGCACTCAGTCAAACATGTTTTATAGTATTTTGTAAAAAAAGTTTCAAGCACCCATACAGATGGGATATGTTTTGAATGATATTAAGCAATAAATTAGTACTTGTTATCCACCTAAAATCTTTCGATTTATCACACAATATCAAGAGCTTCCAGTAATTGTCATTAATTTAAATAAGAAAGGTTAATTACAAATCAAAATTACACTGTTGGTTAGCAACGGCGCATTTAATAATTACAAGCAGAAAAAAAGAAAAATCCCATTTATTACCTTTTATAATCCGATTTAAATTCTTACAACAAAATGAAAAAAACCAATATTTATTCTAGTCGTTTGCTAATTCATCTCATTATTCTACTCAGTATCAATCAGTATTTTAAACACTAACTCAGTAATAATCTGATCTATCTTAACAGGGAAATATGCCAGACGTATAGTCGATGCAAAAAGCAAGAATTTCGAATGAATACTGCAAGATAATAACTTTTTTATTCAAACCACCATCTACTTGATAATTTGTGTTATGGATTACAAGAAAATCATAAAAATCTACTAACAATCGCCGAAGAAAAAAGTATTCACCTAAAAGACTTTACCCCTGATGTATATCGCAGGGTAATTTAATTTATGCAAGCAAACAAAGCTATACGGACTGATGGTGACTAAAGAAAAAATTAAATTTCTTTTTATAAAACTTTTTTATTAGCTTTAGTGTAGAAATTTAATAGATAAACTAACGATAAAATGCAAGAATAACGTTCACTTTCAAAGAATTTTTTAAAATGAGAGGATCCGCTGTTTGATTTTATTAATGATAGCAGTAGCAACTGTCATAAATAATTTTTTAATAACAATTATTGGAAGTAGTTAAAATGCATGTTTTATTCTCTAAACTCATGAAAGATTTAATAATAAAAAATTTAATAATGAGCGTTATATTTTATCGGCTATTACTTAAAACTTACATTTTAATTTTACTTCTTTGCTTTATCTGCAATTTTAACTTTTTAAAGTATTTTGCATAATTATTTGTAAAGAATAAACTAAAGTTTCAATTAATTTCATTAACTCAATTACATTTTCGTAACTTATGTTTCAATTCTCTAAATGTAGGCGTTATTTATAAGGGTTACTTGTGACACAAAAGACGTGGGTGAAATAGACTTATTAATAAATAATTAGGATTTCTGGACTTTGTGTTTCAATTAGATAACTTAACTAAACATTGAATTATTTAATTTAAATATAATATTCAGTTGTACGTCATCCCGATGGAAATATTTTTATACTAGAATAATTTTTTATTTCTAATAATAATTATGGTCTAATTTCTATTTGCAAAGTACCTTTCATATCTAATTTTATGATGCCTTCTGCTTTTATTATTTCCCCAATAATATATTTAATTTTTCGATAGACAATTGTAAGGGGGATTGTATGTTGAATGATTAATTCTATCAAACCCAACTACATTATTCCACCATCCCATTAATTCTTGTTTTGATTTATGATCATACTAGTAAATATAATTTTATTGTATGTTTCGGCACGGCGACAGGCATAATCTATATCTTCCTAGAACGTTTTTTGTAAAGATTGAACAACTACGAATTAGTTTAGTTTCTTTGGTGTGCTAATTTATTTACAATTTGTAATCTAATGTCTAATTAGCAATTTGTCTTTAAATTATTCTAAAATAAATAAGCTGTTTGAATATAGACTAATTTAATATATGTAACTAAATAACTTGATTTAACTTTTAATAATAATTAGAGATGGTCTAAACCAATCTATTTTGTAAGTTATAGGGTTTCAACCTCTCCGATCGCCGCACTTCATTATAAATATTTAGTAGGTCACTTTAGGGCGTTTGAAAATGTACAGAATCGACTACGGTAATTACAACTAGCCTAACTTATTTAAAAATCGAATTTTAACATATTTTTTAAATTACATAATGGAGTTAGCTGCCGAGCCCTTTAACTGCAGATCCTCTGTCTGGAGTGGACGTTAAATGATGTATTATCAAAGTTTATTGCAACAATCGTTAGTTTTGTAGTAAATAAAGTATAAAATAAGTAGAACCATGGTCGAAGAATACTACTTCGTAGGTCTTTAGAATTAATTTAGTTTCACCATGTACTTAAATCCAAGAAGTATCTCTTAATTAAATGTAACTAAATTACTTGATAAATATTTGATAAGACTTAATCAAAAGATGTAGAAAAACATTGTGGAACAATATCTTTTAGTTTCTAACTTCTTAAATAGGTATTTTATCTACTTGATTGTAGAGTGTTGCTCGCAAATACTAAATTGATAGTGTAGAATTAAATTATTTTGTAAGATTATTAGTTAAGTTTTAATAGTAGTAGTAGTATTTTAAATACTTTTGAAGAGAACGAAATTAGACGACGAGGTCACCCATTTAAGTTTGATTATAAGTATTACAGTAGCAACCTTCCATTGGTCAATTACTAAAGTAGTACTTTAGTAAAGTGTTAAAGTAGCCTGCAAGCATTAGTTATTTATATGTAAATTTTTTATGTACTTTATAAATAAGTTCTATATAAATTAGTGAGTTTCTAATGACTGATTCACCCATTGGTATTTATTGCCAAATGGGTGCTGCCTACATTAACGCCTATATGAATGTTAGTAGTATTAAACAATGTGTTAGAAGTATGGAAGGTGCTAATCGCCGCTTGAAACATAAATATGTAACTGAAACTTTTGAACGAGCCTACCACATCATTTACGCTTTGCTTGGCAAAATGGGTGGAACGCACATCATCTTCTGAAATAAAACAAAATAAAATTGAAAAGAAGTTTTCCAGATACGATGACTTATTATAAACATATAAACCATTACAACATGGAGAACAAGTAAAAATAAATAAAGCATAGGCATCAGGACTGTCCTAAGCCAAAAAAGTTCAAAATCTTTACTTGGAAACTTTTAAAGCAAGATGATACTATCAACTCCAGCCAACATAAGAACACTTTCAAAAATTCCGAGCTCGATTGCAACAAGTTAGACCTGGCACCAAAGCAATTCTTCAATATAATAATGCTCGTTCTCAATACAATTAACCAATGCCGAAAGCATTACGGTGACTGATGTGACGATGTTTTACAATATTTACCTTTACAACCCAAACCTTGCTTCTTGCAATCTCTTTCGTTTCCTAAACTAAAGAAGAATCTACAGAAACAGCACTATACTAATGATAAATAGGTGCAGCAACCATGCCTTACTAATGCCATCAGCAGTCGCTTGATGTTTTCCTCAACAGAACAAGAAATTTGTTTAGTGTTGGGTAGAAAAATAATGACATCACTTGATAGACGGCATTCTATGGTTATATAAAATTTGTAGCTCAGTTATACATAAGAGTTCAAACCAGTTTCATATTTTAAATTGAATTGGGCCAGGAGTTCACACAACGTCATAGCATCATACAAATGACAAACCAAACTTACAACCCAGCATTACATCTGTTAGCATAAAACATTCTCGAAAAAAACGTCAAAGATCTACGCATTATTTTATTCAAATCAAAATTAAGATTATTAATTTAAGACTTAATTGTAAACAGATTTGAAAATCAAACGTAAAAGGAAGTGAAGTTGACTAAGCACTTTAAGCAAATGAAGAACAAACAAAATCACCACCTTATAGCAGCAGTTTATTTTAAAAATTAGTCAAATAAACAAAATAAAATTAGTTGTTATTGTAAAACTCAATATATTTTATGATTACTAAAGCACCAATAGGCGAAAATACTTAGTTCGACATCCCGAACAAGACATCACTTCTTCTTCATCTTCTTCAGCCTTTTGCCATCCGCTCCTGAATGTAGTCTTCACCCATTTTTCTCCATCTGTGTCGGTCACTGGTTTGTTTTGTCCAGTTCCTAGCAGCTATTTTCTGAATGTCATCCACCCATCGTTTCTGAGGTCGACTTTTTTTTGCTTAGTTTCATGGGGGCGACATAATAGCGATTTCGTTGTCCATCTCTCATCTACCTCTCCATTTGAGGCTTGCTATGCGTTCTATGACGTCAGTTATTTTGGTTCTTCGTCGGATTTTTTCGAATTTTATCTCTTAATGATATCCCCAGCATAGCACATTCCATAGCTCTCTGTAGCACTCTCAATCTAGTTGCATTCCGTTTTGTAAGAGCCATCGTTTCCATGCCGTATGGTAGGATACAAGTATCGTGAACTTTACGTTTGAGGTTGATCGGTACATCTGGATTCCTTAGGATATATGACAATTTGCCAAATGTGGCCCATGTCAGAGATATTCGTCTTGTAATTTCAGTACCTTGGTTTTCTTTTCCTAATTTGATGATGTGTCCTAAGTATATATATTCTGTCACGTTCTCCAGCGTTTAGCCGTCTACTGTAATTTGCATATTGTATTGGCTCATGATTTTAGTCTTAGCAGGATTTATCTTCAGGCCTGATTTTTCTGCTGCTTGTTTGAGTTCTTGTATCATGGTTTTTAGTTCCTCTGGGTTTTCAGACATAATCACTACATCATCAGCAAAGCGTAGGTGACTGAGGAAGCAACCGTCAATTTTTAAACCCTTCTCTTGCCATTGAAGTTTCTTAAAAACGTCTTCTAAAACTAGCGTGAAAAGTTTTGGGAAGATAACGTCCTCCTGTCGTACGCCTCTCCTGATGTTTATTTTGTCCGTTTTAAGGTCTTGATTTATTTTCACGTATATTGTTGCCTTTTCGTAGATGTCTTTTATTATAGTAGTATTATATTCACTGATTCTAATAAATGAGTCGTACTTATAGAATCGAATGCCTTGTAGAAAATCTATGAAGGCTAGATGTATGGGCACATTATACTCGGTCGTCTTCTCTATGATAGTGCGTAGAGTCTGTAGATGGTCAATAGTGCTATATCCTTTGCGGAAGCTCGCCTGCTCCACTGATTGGTAGTAATCGAATTTGTTTGTCAGGCGGTTGGTAATAATTCTCGTCAACAGTTTATATAGTTGTGATAGTAAACTGATTGGGTGGTAGTTCTCTATGTTAGTAATCGCACTTTTTTGGACAGGAGTACTATTTCCGCATTGTGCATCTGTTAGGTATTCTTCCTTCTCGTAGGCACTTGTTTAGTAAAATATGGATTGCACTTTCGAGATTTGTTCCTCCAAGTTTTATCATCTCTGTTGTTACGCGATCTTCTCCGGGGCATCTATTGTATTGAGTATATTTCTTTTTGTTTGTGATTCCCTATGCGGTGTATGTGCTGCATATAATTCGGTATAGAAGTGTTCAATTGCTCTGATGAAGTCTTCCGGTTTTGTCACTTCTATTCCCTCTTTGTTCTTTATTTTTGTCATCTTCTCCCGTCCGTTGGATATTTTTGATCTTAGTATTCTCATGTTGGCGTTGTCTTGAATAGTCATCAAAATTGTTCTAGTTCTATGTTCTCTTATGTCTTTTCTTATTGCTTTCTTTACATCTTTGGTTATTGATTTATATTCGTCTGTTCCTTTTTCCAATTTTCTCCTTTTTTCTCTGAGTTTTATAGTGGTATTTTTGAGTTTTTGATCTGTTTGACCCTTTTTTCTTGAGCATAATTTCTTTGTCGTTATTTGGATAGTAGTTGTAATTCTGTCATTTATTTGGTTAATGTGCATGTCTGATAGTATAGTTGTATCAAGTCTCGTTGAGAGTTCTTGTTTATATTCATCTTGCTTTTTCGTTATTTCTGTGTTAGTGGGAAAACGTTGTTGTTTAACTAATTTATGTCTTTCTTGTTTAATTTTGATGCTTATCAGTGGTCGGACCATCCTGTGGTCGCTCCCAGTATCGAATCTGTGTAGAACTGATACGTCTCTACATATTTTTCGATCTCGGCAGAGGATGAAATCTATCTCATTTTTTATCTTGTTGTCGGGGTTTCGCCATGTCCATTTTCTCTGTGGTGGTTTCTTAAAGAATGTGTTGTGGCAGTATAGCCGTTCGTTTTAAAGAAAGTTGGAAAGTGCATCCCCTCTGTTATTTCTAACACCTAGACCATAATTACCTATAAATTCCATATCATTTTGTGTTTTCTTTCCTATTTTTGCATTGAAATCTCCGGTAATGACCAAGTAGTGAGATTTTTTCTGTTGTTTCGCCGTTGATAAATTGCATAATTTCCTCGTCTTTCGCTGTACCTGTTGGAGCATATACATTTATGATTTGAAGAGTATAACGTACGTTTAGTCTAATTATTATGTATATACCGCGGTACGATGTGGCCTGGTATTTGATTACTCTATGTTTAATATTTTTGTTCACTATGAAACCTACACCTCCTATGTAGTCTTTCGTATCAGAATTTTTGTTATAAAGGATATGGCCACTTTTCAGTTCAGTGGTTTTTTCTCCCTGTAGTCGTGTTTCTGTCAGTCCGACTACATCTAATTTTATAGATTTTAGTTCGTTTTGTAATTCCTCTATTTTTTCTTCTGATCTCATTGTTTGTATGTTATATGTGGCAATATATAAATTGTTTGTAAACTTCTTTTTCAGTTTTTTCGAATTTTTGCCCCCCTCCCCCAGAATCCATGGGGCTGACTGATATTTCAGTGTGAGACTTTGAGTTTTTAACTCTACTCGCCTGGAGTCTATTTCCGTGGTTTTTGAAATTCGACATTTGGTTTTTGTTTGGGAGGTTTTTCCAAATATTCTGTCTGGTGGTCAATACATTGTTGCATATGCTGAAATTAACCTCCTAATGGAAAACATCCTTAAAAAATAATAAATAATGTTGTTTGTGCAAATTGCAACAAACATCATCTTGCACACATATACACAATTATTCCAAAAATTCTATTTAGTGCTGCGTGACAGAAGTATTTGTATTAGTAAAATACAGCCATAAACCACACATACTTAAATAAACAAATTAAATAGACAACCCACATTCTCTAGTAATGATGCACATTTCACCCATACCTTCACGACCATTTAGCGCTCAAACTAAATGGCGAGACAAGAAAATCAATAGAATAAATCTCCACTAAATCCATTAACAACGTTAGTTGTAAGACTAACGTAACATTTCAGGTGTTAACGATTATATTAAGAAACGTTAATAACTTGCACTAACGTATACTACAAATAACTGTTTTTAAATAATTACAACCTGGATGTAATGCTCACAAATCATGTAAAAATATTAGATGTTAATATATATTAGGCTCTATAAAAGAATTAAATGTGAAATTCAGTTGTAAAGCACTAGTGTTACTGGATATGGTCATTTAAGTGAAGTAACATTTATATTAGTGTGTTCTTCTTAAAACAGAATAATAAAGTTATATTAATCACGTTTTCTTACAAACAAATGTTTTTAATCTTACTACTACTTCGGTGGGCAGAGAACTCGATCTGCTAGAAAAGCATAAAATTTTAGCTTTTTTATGTAAACCAATGTATTATCTTAATCATTCACAACATTTGCTAGATTTTAATATTTCTTGCATTATTAGACAGAACATCAAAATTATTTATAACAGAATTGTGCTTAAGCATTCGCTGAAAATACACGTCAATTATAACAACCGTACATTTCCAAGTATTTAGCAAATAAAAAAATATTTTTTTTACAGAAAAAACATTGGAATTTATTTATTTGTTCTGTGAAATTTCAGAGTTAATTAGAAACAGAAGCTGACTTAAAGATGGGAGTATAGAAACTAACTAAAATAAATCAAGGCGCAGTTTGTAAATCGGCACTCAGAGAAAAGCTTTATATTAATAAAAAGTTCCAACTACTACAATTACTAAAAAAAGAATAGAAAATGCCAATGGACGTTCCAACGACAAAACGAAAATTTAACAGAATTACGAAAGAATCAAGTGCGTACTTCATAAATTAAAAAATAAATATGTGCAAAAACATGTAAGTAGATTAAATGTATCCCATCTTATTTGTAAAGCTCTAACCTTTCACGTGGGAGCACGGCCTGCAAATAGAGAGTTTAAGGTTCTCATATGTTCATTCTCTCTGCCCAGATGCGAGGCGATGTGCCAAGCACCGCGTCTTAGACGACCCCCATTATTACCCTTTGTCCTAGTAAACGCAGGTACTCAATCATTTTTAGTGACTGAATAGGTAACCCTCTAGGCATCAGAGAGCACCGGGAATGAACCCGAGTCTGTCAGCAGCACAGCCAGCTGCTCAAACGTGAGACCACGCTGGCCTAACACCATTTTATAGTACATTTATTATGGGAAACGACTATAAAATCTAATCTATTCTATATTTCAGTATGAAATGATAACAGATTACAAACTAACACAAAGAAGATCGTTACATTTGGTTAACACATTTGCAAGATGTTTGGATCGCATAATTTTATTTGTATAAAAAATATTGATTAAAAATTAATTTTGAGCTTAGATCATAAAAATCATAAACCATAATAGTTACTAGAAAATCTAACCAGCTACGCTTGGCTACCATAGAGACTGCAAGTGTTACGAACTTTCTATAGAAATCGTTACTATTGCTGCTCTCCAACGATTGTGACAGTCACGAATTCCGTCTTACTCTGGTGCATCGCCGTAATGGGCGTTGACATTACGAAATATACAGCAACGATCGTTTGTGTATTTCCGCGTGGCCTCGAACGCGTTATTCTGGCAAACAATGCTTCTCGTACGTCCGGCGACCGAGGACTGGGGACTTCCGCATTGTGCTTTAAAGATATTTGAATTTTGATCAACATTTATGCAACGCAAAATCTTGCTTAAGCTTAATCTGAAATTAATTTTCTTTCTCAATTTAAAATTAACTTTTATACAATCGGAACCTAAAGTTAAAAATACATTTAACGGGCTATATGAGATATATCGCCGATTGAAAAATTATCACGAATGAGTTAGAAACAATTATTCACAAAGGGCTTAATACAACAAAATTTTGTGGTCCTATTTAATCTTAATGAAATGTTTAAATAAAATATTTAAAAATACATTACAGTTATTGCATATAACAAAGTATCCCTCTACCCAATAGAGACGCTCAGAGATTATGGCGTTCATAAATCAAGAAGAAGCGGTTTAAGCAATACCACATTTTTGTTTAAAGTATTCTAAAAGATTATGCTAAAACAACTAAAACCAATTCTTAAAAAAATATTTAGACCTTCACATCAGTTTGCCATTTGAAATACGCACTGTGGCACACAACAAATACACAGCAAATAAATAGAATACACATTATTAAATCATGTCTTATGTCTGGCAATGAACAAATAATATATGCCCTTGAAAGTTATATTAAGTCCATGCTATTCATATTTGTATGTGCTATTAGTGCAATTAAGAGAAAAGGAAAAGGAACGATTATATGAGAAATTTAGTTACTTGTGTAAAGTAGTGCAAATAAACAAACATAAACACATAAAGGGGTACATTTATTAATTAGCAAGAAGTATATAAACAGTATAACATATATTAAGATATTAAGTACATTAATAATAGAATTTTGATAGTAATCTTGAAATTCGAACAAAAAACGAATCTTCTAACAATTTACACTTCTGAAATTGAAAACCTAAAACAAAAAGAGCGGAATTTTGTGAAACATTTCAAAATCTAATAAACTTAAAAATATTATTCTATTGGGGAATTTTAATGGTCGAATAAAAAACGATATATTACCAGGCATAAAACAACGACTTAATAAAGTTGTAATTAACGACACTGAAAGAGACTTGATAGAGTTAACAATTAATAATGCACTTTATAATCACCGCATACAACAAAAAATAATGTCGTCGAATTCCAGAAGACAACAATCCATAATTGATTATGTTATATCCAACAAAGCTACACAAACTAAATAGATTCTGGGCGTAAGTTCTCTAACAACAAACGAACCGGCTCAAATAACTAATTGGTACTATGTAAACTAAATATAAAGATAAAAACTCAGGGAATAGAGCTTGAAAAAAACAAATAAACCAAATGTACAATTGCTACAGCAAACTAGATAAAGCAAAAGCTGGAGAAAAATGAGAAATCATTAAGTTGTTAAATTTAAGACAAAAATAATTGACGTTGCTATAGAAGATTTAAGAAATAAAAGAGAATAAAAATAACTAAAAAAAACTAAAATCATTACACAATGGTATGCAGAAGAAGTAAAGACATTAGCAGAAAAAAGAAGAAAGCGATTTGAAAGTACAAAAGTAGCAAAACACGAAAGGATCAAGAGAATTATATACAAATAAGTTGAGAAACAACAAATATAGAAAAAGAATACTAAAAAATATAGAAAAAATATGGAACATGACTTGAATAGCACACAAAAAAGTATAGTAAATTCTACAAAATCAAAAGAAAACAATAATTGAGAAAGCACAAATAAATAATATAGAGAAAAACTAATGAGTAAAGCATATTCAAAAATTATATGACAGTAAAATAGGCCTTAATGATGACACAATTAATATAACAGTTTAATAAGTTAAAAAGCGATGACTAAATTAAAAATTCAAAAATTTCCAGGGCCCGGTTGAATATATACAATGAACTTTTTAGATATGGAAGAATTATCGTGGTATATTGCATATCTACAGTGTTCAAAAAAATAACACATTAATGGAAAAAAAGCTTAACGGTACCAATCAACAAGAAAGAAAATATAAAATACCGAGACAATTGTTGAGGCAATAGTTTATTAAATGCAAAATACTTATATAAATAATTAGAAATAAAATACAAAACATTATACCTATAGAAACGGAGTAGCCGGAATTTATAAAAACGGAAACACAACTAACGCAATTTGCGTTCATTAATTAAAGAATTTGTAGAATACGATAAACCGCTGATCTTGTATTATGTGAATTTTCAAAAAGCTTTCGATCGAAAAAGAAAAGGAGACATCATATACATAAAATGAGAAATGAGTCTGTAAAAATCTCATACACATAATTAATTATTTAAAGACAAAATCGACAATAAAGGCAATCACCGCGAATGGAAACATGAAGCTTATAGGGTAGACAAGGCTATTCTCTGAACACGTTTACCTTCAATTTAGTAATTAATAAAATAATTAAATCGGTGAATGTGCTACCAAACTATAGAATGGGAAACAGTAATATAAATATTTTGTGAATGCAGCTGTACTAATAGAAAATAATTATGATTATTTACAAAAGTTAATACATATACTCAGTGCCAGGAAAGAAATTTAATATGAAAATATTAGTATTTAAGACAAAAGCAAAAGTGGTTTCTAAGAATCTAGGAAGATGTGAATTAGAAATCAAAAGTAGTTGTAAAACAGATAATGCAATTTAAATACCTTGGGACAAAAATAACCAGCAACAAAAACTTATAAAAAGCAAGGAAAGCAGCGCAAATATCAGGTGGTTTGAGAAATGTGGTAAAGAACAACGAATATTTATGGAAAGCTATATAATATATATATATATATATATATATATATATATATATATATATATATATATGTCGTACAACAGGTTCTTATATATGCGAATGACAAGAGAACGATAATAAAAATGAAACCAACAAAGATGAAGGTGTTACGAACAATTGCAGAAGTAATACTAAGAGGTATAAAGATAAAAGAATCGATAATGAGAGAATTACAACATTATGTAAAGATATATATGAATTTTCCAAATAACATATGACAATTTTTGCTGCTTGCAAAATAAACGTAAACAAATACAGAAAAAATTAGCTTTTTACTTTCCTTATCCTATAATAAGGAAAGTAATGTAATCGGCGGAAATTTTACCTACCCAGTTTTTCACATTTCTGGACGAAATATAGCTCCAGGACACCAAAAAAGTTGGTTTTAGCCATTGGTTCGTGTGTGTGTGTGTGTGTCTGTCGGTCTGTCAGTAAACAGGATATCTCGAGAACCGTAAGAGCTAGAGACTTGAAATTTGGTATGCAAGTTACTTGTAGGTAGCGGGCGCAGTGCGAAGCTTTTGGTAAAAATCGACTTAACCGTTTGGTCGCAAGGTCGCAAAATCGGTCACAAAGCGGTCGCGAATCTAAACGGTTGAAGATACAAAAAATTTATGAGAGTAAAAATGATTTATTACAATGAGATAAACATGAATTAATTAAAAAAGTTGATAAAATAGGAACTCGAAAAAAAATTGAATAAACTTTTCTTGCTTTCATTTACAGTAATTTTTAATTTTTCCCTAGATTAATGTTGGCAGCAGGAACAGTATTTTTTTATTTGTTACGTTTATTTGCAGTAATTTTTAATTTTCCCCTAGATTAATGTTGGCAACAGTAACAGAATGTTTTGATTCTGACATTTCATAACCTAACTTTTGTATTGTCGACATTTTGGCTTCGTTTTTACAACGGATAGGGAACTATTAATTAAATTAGTAAATACGCATCCGTTCGTACGATATGCAGCTACCCGACAGCCACGGCCAACCTGAGCGAAACGGGCCCGATGTGTGGGGACCTCGTCCGTCTTTGTTTACCTCCTGTTCAAATGTATAAGTTTGTCCTTGTTCGACAGTATCGCGGCCACCAGGCGCAACCTGCAAACTTTTGACGGTCGGATTCGTGATCGGGGAAAAATTTCGCTTCCCTTGGTCCTTTTTAATTTTCGAAAATGTGTGCGCAAGTAATTTATGCGGGTTTCGTATTGTTTATAGGAGAAAAAAATCTGGTGTGAACATCACACGACTTTCCTTATCCTATTATTATATATTATATCGGGTCCATCGTCTCGGCCCTGCGCTGCTCTCGTCCCGGAACTTGTTATTTTAAAAAAGGGCGAGGCGCGAGTCCAACACTCGAAAGCTGATTAAAATAAACAGTACAAGACAATAATTGACTCGTAGTTAAAATTTTGCTACATCACTGAAGGTAACCGTGCGAGCTCGGCCGCACGGCCTTCCCCATTATCGCCTACGTGCTCCCTCCTAGCGGCCAAGCGCTTCCAGTCAACATACTAAATTTGGAACTTATTTAATGTGTAGGTACGCAACATTATTTCAGTACAGTCAAACCTAGCTCACGAGAATCTAGGTGACTGATAAATTTATCTTTCGCAACCATCAGATTGCATTAATATTCAAGTGTCCCATAGTCTCATAGGTATAGCTACGTTTAACTATACATGATGTTTGCTCACTTCCATGACTGACCCGGGAGGTAGAGCACCAGTCTGGTTTTTCTACTTCCTAACAGTGGTATCCCCGAAAACGAAAAGGTTTCAGGCCTAATCCACTCCTACCTACATTTGAAAGTATTCCAGTGTCTCTGATGACATAAAGTCTGAACTGAAGATATTAGAGAACATTCCGTGAGCACTAAAGTGAAACATTAAATTTGGAATCCTACAGAGCACTCCAGTATAAAGTAAAATCTGGAATGAGCTCTTACCACAAGACCGTGAATTTCAAACTATCTATGTAGTACACCTTTGTCCATATTACTTACCCCCACTTTTAATTTTAGAGTTTGCTAAGTAAATGCTCTATGCTCTTTGCCAATGTTGATCCAATCCTTAAGATTCAGCGTTTTCTCCTTTCGTTGTTTTTTTTTGTCTTCTCACTGTGAACTGACCCCGCAAGAGTAGTAGGGTAACCTTCAGGTTTCCTACAAGACGCTCTGACGAGGCCAAAGTAAAAAGACAAAAAACGTTATAAATTCAACTGCTTTTCCTTCCGTAACCTATCCATTTCTAACAATACAGGGTCATTTTCTTTTGGAGCTTTTACGGCTGCGAATTTTCCTATAATGAATAAACCTGATAAGCTAGTTACTCTACTTAATGATACATTGACTTAGTAAGACCTTTGCATGTATTAAAATCTATCGCTACCTGATCATATGTTTGTCCCTGACTTTTGTGTATTGTAATAGCTTCTGCGCAAACAGCTGGAAATTGTTCTCTTACTACCTGAAATTCTAACTTATTGGAGATATTCACTACACATTTTACCCTATCTCTCGGTGTGTATCCACTATTTATTTCTTCCCTTACCATGTAATTTTTCTGCTCCTCCCTTTTTTTACTTTCCTTATCCTATAATAAGGAAAGTAATGTAATCGGCGAAAATTTGACCTACCCAGTTTTTCACATTTCTGGACGAAATATAGCCTCAGAACACCAAACAAGTTGGTTTGAGCCATTGGTTCGTGTGTGTGTGTGTGTGTGTGCGTGTGTGCGTGTGTGTGTTTGTGTGTGTGTGTCTGTCGGTCTGTCAGTAAACAAGATATCTTGAGAACCGTAAGAGCTACAGACTTGAAATTTGGCCGCTAGGAGGGAGCACGCAGGCTGTGCGACCGAGCTCGCACGGTTACCTTCAGTAACGTAGCAAAATTGTAAATACGAGTCAATTATTGTCTTGTACTGTTTATTTTAAACAGCTTTCGAGTGTCGTACTCGCGCCTCGTCCTTTTTTAAAATAACAAGTTCTGGAACGAGAGCAGCATATATATATATATATATATATATATATATATATATATATATATATATAATAATAGGATAAGGAAAGTCGTGTGATGTTCACACCAGATTTTTTTAATTATAATTCCTAGCTTTCTGCTGCAAACGATGTAAAAAATGTGCTAGACTAACGGGATAACCAATATGCAACTTAGTCTTATCTATAATGAAACCATCGATAAACGCATTAAACGTAAAATATTTCAGGGCAACTGGCTGCCTAAACTTTGCGCTTCTGACATCAACTTAAAGGAAATCGTTTCACTGTGTAACGCTTGAGGGTAAATATTTTTATTTCATTTTTTGTTAAAAACGAACTATATTTATTCAGTTGAAATAACCGTCTAGCGTTTAAAATTTAAATTAACTTAACGCAAACCATATCCAAAACTATTCTCAGTTTGAGTGAAAAGATTTGAATTGAGCAGTGCTGCCCTTATTAAGTTACATTACACCCCCGTCGTAATAAGACGTAAAGCCGAGGTAACATAGTAAAATCATAACTAGACATAAACGTTATTTATGTTTGCTCTTGCCAAACGCCATTCACGTATAATTCAATGAAATGGGAATACTGCTCGGTTCAAAATTAGAACTGTTACGACGTGCGGTGCGTGAACGCAAGGTTTAGCACTTAATTTTACGAACTAACTTTATCAAGTTGCTCTGTGCACGTATGATAATATGTACAACTTGAGCTCCGCAACAGTTTTAATTGTTGTTCATATTTGCTTAGGTTACGGTTTATGTACAATTACGTATAAATAATGAAATAAACGGAAAATATTGATCTGTTTACTATGATACCCCAAAGGTGTTTCATTGGGCAAGGTAAATACAGCTGTTTAATTGAAAAATAGAGTAACGTTTATATAATCTATTAAAATGGGCTGAACGTAAATATGTTTTTGAAAATATTATTTTATTTCTGTAAAACACATACACAACTTTCTCATGACCTTGAATTTAAAACTACTGTTATTTGAAGTAATAAACTTTAAGTATTTTGAATTTGAATTAGAATTATTTTTATATTCAAATGAATCTCTCATAACTCTATGTAACTTTTAACATAACGTTGTAATTTCAAAGAAAACAACCTTTATTTTTAGAAAATATGTTAAGATTACAATCAATTTTGTTGCAAAGCAGTTTTTTGATTATATATGTTTTTATTTGTTTTGTGTTTTACCTATTAATACAACATTTAAGTTAATAGATTTAGATATAGATAAATTCTTGACTTTTAACTTGCTCCATATTGAATCGTTTCTTGATGGGCTATGCCAACTGTTACTACCAGAAAATCCATTCTCGTCAGCCGAAGTTTGTCGATAAATTTTACGAAAATTTAATAACAACAGAAGTTTTACAAGTTTTTACAAAACCTTTCTCATAAAGCTCTAGTATTACTGCCATACGCAACAGCACCTTACAATTATACTAAATACATTCTAATCAATATGATTCCTAAGCCTAGCAAGCTACCTACACAACTACTCTCCTATAGGCCCACCAATCTCTTATTTTTAATATCCAAGGTATTTAAGGGGATTCTACTAAAAAAAATAATTAAAAAACTGTAGACCTTGATCATATTAATCCAATCTACTAATTCAACTTCAGATAACATCACTAGACTATCCACCAGCGACATCAAATTGCTACCTGCATAATGGAAAGCCTAGAGACAAAACGGGCACATTGGGACCAAATGAATTTTTGTGGTGCCAAAAATCAAATTATCTCTTGGTTTTCCTAAAACTTGATATATAGGATTTTTTTGGGTTGCTGATTACAAATCTGATAATAGTTTTTAGAAAAACAAAATGGCTGGCCAATATACATCGTTTTTTCCGTCAAACAATTGGTTATTTATTATATTTTTATATTCTTTTTGTTATATAGGGTTTTTTTGGTCGCTAATTACAAACCTAATATCTTTGACGAGCAAAATAGTGGCCATAAAAATTTAGTGTTAATTTTTTTTGTATTAGTTTCTTGTTAAACCAAAATGGAGTTACAGTTAAAAAAATACGACTATTAAGACCTAAGTTTTTTTTATTCACAAAAAAACTATTATATAGAAAGAAATTCATCATTCGTCTACTTTATCACTACTTCTGTATGTTTCTTCTTTCTCATCATCGGTACTACCCATGTTTTCAGAACTATTCTCTGTTTCTTTTTTTCGTTTTTATCCTCATCTTTTAATAATAACGATTTATCTTCTTCAGGTAATTGTTTTTGATCTCTCTTTCTTTTTATTCTTAAAATTGAAGTTACAGGATCCAATTCAACCAACAAAGTGTTCATTATATCTAAAGTTATTTTTTCTCTGGATATTTTCCGTGTACTATGCAATCCAAATCTTTTGTAGTTCTTGTTGCATTATTCTAGAATGAAATTAAAAAAAATCTTAAAAAACAAAATATTTATACTTTTCATGCAAAAAATGCAATTCATTATTTTGCATAATTGCTTTAAAGCTTTTTAAAGCTTTTTACGGCTTCAAAATATTAAAAAAATAATCGAAAAATTACAGTCTTTTCGCCACTAATCGCACCCAAACTGAAAAAACGTGCGAAAAATTTTTATATACATTTTTACATTCTTTAATAGACTAATAACAAAAAAAATACGCCAAATCGTATTTTACAACGTTTAACTGAAAAATGCACCTCGAAAGATCGCTATAAAACATCTGCTCAAATATAAAACAAAAAAATCTGGTGTGAACATCACACGACTTTCCTTGTCCTATTATATATACATATATATATATATATATATATATATATTCATATATAACACTCGAAAGCTGATTAAAATAAACAGTACAAGATAATAATTGACTCGTACTTAAAATTTTGCTACGTCACTGAAGGTAACCGTGCGAGCTCGGCTGCACAGCCTTCGCCATTATCGCCTGCGTGCTCCTCCCAGCGGCCAAGCGGTCCCCCGTTCTCCCGCAGTCGGCCCGGTAGCTCTCCGAGCGCGCTGTGATTGGTCCGTTTAATTAATTTTAATCGGCTATAACTTATTTATTTGACCTCGGATGAAAAAATTTCATTGTAATTTTTTGTTCGTCTCGGTTTGATCTATCCGGTAATATAAATTTCACGAAACATTTTATGAACACCCTGTATATTAAAAATCCTAAACTTCAATTTTCGAGTTTCAATTTTACCAACTTTTATTTTAAATTCATGTTTATTTCATGATAACAAATCATTTTATTTCAAATTTTTGTATCTTCAACGTTTAGATTTGCGACCGTTCACACCGATTTTGCGACACACACACACACACACACCGATTTTACACACACAAGCTTCACTGCGTCACACACACACACAGTAACTGCATACCAAATTTCAAATCTCTAGCTCTTACGGTTCTCAAGATATCTTGTTTACTGACAGACAGACACACACACACACACACACACAAAAACTGTGTAGGTCAAATTTCCGCCGATTACATTACTTTCCTTATTATAGGATAAGGAAAGTAAAAAAAAACAGTTTTGCACCTCTCTACCCCAACGAAGGGTGATCGAACTTAAGCTTGGTGGTTGAGCGATCTAAGTAGTTAATAAGGAACTTGATGAGATCGGTTTCTCATTAGAATTACAATCTTCATTTTTTTAGCACCATAGATATTCATTTGGTCCCACTGTGACGTGTAGGTATAACTATCTGCTTAGACATAAAACGGACAGTTGATAAAGTGTAGTAGGCGAACTTGTTATACAAGACCAAACTTCAGTTTCCAGACTAGTTCTATTTAATATTAAAGTTATATCTACTTGAGAAAACTTTTAAATTCAAGGTAAATAATATAGTGTCCAACTATCGTGAAATCACACACATAATACCTCAAGGAGGTAAATTCTAGACTTTTGACATACCAACAACAGGCAATACGGTAATTGCCATGTTTATTGGTGATACAGCTATCCTCTCAATCAATGGAAATCCAGAAATAGCAACGTAATACTTACAAACTTACCTTGACACATTGTAAGCCTGGTTTAATAAATGGCAAGTTGTGGTCAACAGAAAAGAGATCGCACAAATCACATCTACCAGACGTGTTGTATGTTTGCAATTAAAATTAAAAATAACTAATTAATTAATTATTAATTCTAATATCTCAAAAAAAAACAACTGAAATCATATATCTCGGCCTGCATCTTGACGAAAAGCTAACTGGAAGTGCATATATTAAAACCAAACGTGTATATATATATATATATATATATATATATATATATATATATATATATTAATTTTATGATTAAGCACATAAATTTGCGATCCTAACTTTCACAAAGTGCTCATATACAACATAATTTTAAAACCAATTTGGACATGTAAGATCCAACTCTGGGGCTGCACAAACGCCCCCACATCAAAAGTATACAGAGATATCAATCAAAAATCCTCTTTGCAATAACAAATGCTCCTTGGTACGTCACAAATGAAACTCTTCATATGGATCTAGGAATAACCCATGTAAACTCAGAAAATCAAAGGCAACAACTTAACAGGACACCCAAACTACCTTATAGTAGTCGTCCAATTAACCAACCATCACTAAAAGACTAAAAAGGCAATGTAGACAAGATTTACTTTTATAATCACCCAAGACTGGTGACCATTACGGAGAGGATGGCATTGGTCATATTTCCACGTTCTGTGAACCTACATTAAATTTACTTATTACTCACATTTGAATTGATTGTAAATAAGTAAGGTTGTATAAAAAAACTTGCTCTACAAGTCATAACTACAACCTGGGTAAATTTACAATGGTTTCTCCACAATCCTTTAATCATTAAAAATGTTTTATCAAAATTGAATTTAAAACATATTTTTAAATTACAAAATTTTCGCCCTATTTCTTCTTACGTGTAATAGAGTTGTAATTTAGCAAATACATTACATGGCGTTATACATAGAAGCATTACTAAAAATTAATTTTATCTAATTTTTAGTGTATAAACTTCGACACATTATTGAAAGTGGAACAAAAGAAAATTTTACTCATGCTTTTGCATCATGAATTGGTGTAGTCGCAAGTTATATAAAAGTTGTCATAAAACGTAATTTACATTCTAAGACACCGACGTTAAAAGAACACCAACACTAATATAGTACTAAGCAATATTTTGGTGTACAGCCTAACTTGTGGATCGTTTTTGTGTTTAATTTATAGAAAAGGGTAAAAAAATATAAAATACAAGTCTCTATGCCACCATCACCACCTTGTATACCAACAACACTAACGTCCTATGATCAGATTCTGACCAGAAGCAGACGACTTTGCAGTCATCGCGCGTGCAAAATGTGCAACTCTACTGGAAGACCTGACCACAGACGCCATGGCAACCATATCGAAAAGATGGAAAAAATGAGTATCTCTCTGTCGGCCCAAAAGACGGGCTGCTTATCTTAGTCGGCGGAACGCAAAAAGAATGAGATATAAATAGAGATAGAGGAAAGCAGAATATGAAACCAAACTGCCTCAATATATAGGGATCTACCTAAATTATAGTCTAAGATTGACTGCGTATGTAAAAAAATGCCAGACTGAAAAGCGGCAAATGCCAGGTCTTAGCAATAGCTCCAATATTGTACATACAGAGGTATGAAATAGAGACACTAGCGTGACGACCTAAAAAGGATAAACAGAAGAATAGCGATTTGTGTAACATCGTCATACCATACGGTGCCAAAAAAAGGCGGTATTGGCTATGACCGGAATGATACCAATTGAAATATTGACGAAACAACGAACAATTAGAGATCTGTAAAAGAGGAATAGAGTACAGAACCCTAGTACGGCAGGCATCCACAGAGAAGTGGAAGATAAGATGGGAGCAAAATAATAGATAGAGAAAATCGCTTATATCAAATGTAGAAAACTGTTATTTCCAGAAGTGGGGAGATCTTTAGCACTTCATCTCAGAGGCCTTGACATGGCACGGGGTGTTCTCTGTATACCTCTGCACAGAATTGGTAAACGAGACAATGAAGACTGCTGGAACTGCGGCAAAGGATACGGTAGACCACACCATCTGCCATTGTTACAGGTGGGTCAAGCTGCAAGACGTAACAAATAGCAAGTGCGACACAAACCTGACAACTAAGAATGTCGGCCGGTTATGCTCAATAGTGAGAAAGAAGGGCGGTGACAGAAATGCTTCAAAGCACAATGAAGGCAAAAACTGGAGAGAGAATACTATGTAACGAGTGCACCCACCTTGACAAAATGCCTTTCTGGCGGTTTCGGGGTAGCTTCCATACACAAACCGCCCAGGAAAACTTTTAGTCGCTAAGAGTCTGGCAGTAGAGCGAATTGATAGATCGCAAGACCCGGGTCACTACGAAGAATTTCTTGTCCACAAAAAGAAAACACTAAAATCCTATAAACTGAGCTATAACTAAATATTAATATCTCGTTTCCTCCAAAACTTTTAACACGATGACTACCTCCAATACAATGGTATAATCATATTGGATACCAGTTTTTTTTTACTATTACTTCATTTGCTAGTGTTTAATATAGCAAACCGTATGTATTCTTATATAAATTTCTTCTGGTTACATCTATTATAGGATAGAAATCCAACTTTCTGTACCGTCTCAGAAATATTTTTGGTATAATATTGTTTAATATTGCAAATTTGTTAGATTTTCGGTTTTTTTACCTCTTTTGTTAGTTATAGTAACTATATTAATATGTTTTGCAGGAATATAGAAAACCCATTTATTTTGTTCTGCTATATTTTAACTAAAGCGACATCAGAATATCATGTAATAGTTTGTGTAATTTATCTGCTTTCATATATTTGGAGTCATTCTTTCGTTTACAACCTACGGTGCCTGTATAATAAATGCTTGCATTTAGCAACTTATTTGGTAAGTAAATGACTGTTACAGTAATAATGCATGTGTCGACTGTAATCTAAATTTAAGTTACTGTACATAAAATCCATAAAAATATTTTCTGGGCAACAAAATTTAAATTAAACGCTTTGGATTCAGTAAGCCATATTTATGCTTCTTATTTTTGATATGCTGTTTAAACGTAAATCGGACTTGGCGCAACATCATTTATTCATTTGTGGATAGCATTTTATGTAATGTATAAATGTCATCTAGTTTTTTATTGCGGTGTTTGATTGTGGGTCATATTTTTTTCAGCTTCCGGATATTTTTTTACTTAATTTCATACGTTCTAAAATAAGTAATAAATTGCTACAGCTCATATATTCTTTAAAATAAAGTATGTTAACAGTTTAGGTGTTTGTCGGTATATTGCAACTATGGAATAGTATTGTATAGTGTACATAATAAAAGAGATGATTCTGCTTCCTCTTCATTTGTGTCTTTGATGATTACTAGATTTGAGGTGAAATAGAAAAGAAAAGCAAAAAGTAAAATGTTATATTTGGTTCTCTCAAGGTCCACAACTTTCAGGAAGTGAAGATGAGCATGAAGTAAGAATATAAACTAAATGCTCTACAATGTAATGTTTCAAACAATCTCTTATTTAAACAAGCGAAAATTTGCTTTGCAGGTAAAACAGAGCGGACCCTATGCATAGAACTAAACTATAGGGTTTAGCAACATTTTATTGAAACGAATGACAATGAATTATATTCAAATGAAAGTAAATAGCGGCAAAAATTTAGCGGCCGAAACCGAAAATTTGCCGCCATTTCCGGTCAAACTGGTCTAGAGATTTTCAATCAGGCTGATTTTTGGCGTCTAGACTTGACTTATGGTCCTTAATTCAATACTGAAAATGTTGTGCATCTATCACAGATCAAACATTATAAGGCGCGACAGATGTCAGAAATAACATAAATAGAAGCTGGTCTCCAACTTAGAAGCTGGTCTCTAACTTAGAAGCTGGGTCCGCTAAAAATCCAAAAAAGTTGTACAAAGTACACTTTAACAAACAAACAAAAAAAAAACATTAATGCAATGACAATGGCCACACTCTGACAATGTTCTCAAAGACTAAATAATATCTGCTTACCTTTTGCTTTCTACTAAGGGTATACCTTTTATATATTTCTTTTTGATTAATTTTTTTATTAGATAAAATAATTGTTTTTACATTATTATATTTTATTTTTTACTTTCCTTATGATAGGATAAGGAAAGTATGTACACAATATAATTGTGTGTCTGTCGGTTCTGTCAGTAAACAAGATATCTTGAGAACCGTAAGAGCTAGAGACTTGAAATTTGGTATGCAAGTTGCTTGTATGTAGGGGACGCAGTGCGAAGCTTTTGGTAAAAATCGGCATAGCCGTTTGGTCGCAAAGTCGCAAAATTGGTCGCAAAGCGGTCGCGAATCGAAACGGTTAAAAATACAAAAAATTTATGAGAATAAAAATGATTTGTTATCATGAGTTATCATGAATTTAAAATAAAAGTTGGTAAAATAGGAACTCGAAAAAAAATTGAAGACCAGGATTTTTAATATACCGGGTGTTCATAAAATGTTTCGGAAATTTATATTACCGGATAGATCAAACAGAGACAAATAAAAAATTACAATAAAATTTTTTGATCCGAGGTCAAATAAATAAGTTATAGCCGCTTAAATATTAATTAAACGGACCAATCACAGTGCGCTCGGAGAGCTTCCTGGCCGACTGCGGGAGAACGGGAGGGAGCGCTTGGCCGCTAGAAGAAGCACGCAGGCGATAATGGGGAAGGCTGTGCGACCAAGCTCGTACGGTTACCTTCAGTAACGTAGCAAAATTTTAAGTACCAGACAATTATTGTCTTATACTGTTTATTTTAATCAGCTTTCGAGTGTTGGACTCGCGCCTCGTCCTTTTTTAAATTAACAAATTTTTAGACGAGAGCAGCACAGGGCCGAGACGATGGACCCGGTATAATATATAATAATAGGATAAGAAAAGTCGTGTGATGATCACACCAGATTTTTTTCTTAAAAACTTATTTTAAATTAAATGTTATTTTAAATTTATTGCATTTATACTTAAAAAATCTTTCGACATTGTTAAAGCAATTGCTCTACTCTTCGGGGAGCATATATTAAAGACGCAATGAAAGTCGAGTGCAATGACATGTTTATTTGTCGAATGAATACCCGCCGTACTGCCGCGTCAGCTGTGACCCAATAAAAAACGATCTTGCAAAAATTTTTATGCCACTGCATTCTGTGGCATGTAATATTTTGAAATTATTGTTCTCACTTAATCTGGATTAAACGTAAACGTCACTCCCAGTTAAATTAATGATTTTCAGTTCGCTATTAGTGCACAGATTATTGCAAAATTATCAATATTTAGATTGCTGAAAAAATTTCAATTAGTTTAAGATTCTTTAATACATTGTTTACATTTATATATGGTTTTGTTGTCTTAGTATTAATATTAAAGAAAAGGCTTATATCATCCTAACAAAAACAACCGTATAGAAAGTTTTTTAGTTCGTTGACAAGAATTATTTAGTATTAAGAACTAATTTAATATTTAATTGACACTTGCTTCTTAAAGTTGATAGTCCCAATTTTTAATTATTTTTATATTTTTCTACGCCTGAACGTGACTGCTCTAAAATTATTGTACATTTTTGTGTTTGTAAATGGAGCATTCTTAAATAGAATAAAAATTAAATGGATAGACTGAATCTGTACGCCTTCTTGCCTGTCAATTGATTGTGAAATCTTTAAAGTTGACACAATTGCTTCTTTTCAAAAGTCATTAATAATAGAAGCCCAATTTGGAAGAGGCCCTGCGTTTGCGCATATGCGAAAAATAACCGAGGATAGCGACGGTGGTCTTATGGCGCTGTACGTAGTAGTTCAGTAGGCAGCGCGGAGTGAAAGAAGGGTGAAAATGAACGCTATCACACAAAATCTCGTCAAATGTAAAGCATGTTTAGTAATGCGATTTCTGTATGCAAAAAAAACTGATGATTACGAAGCAAACGTGGCGGTGAAGGCTCATCTGTAGGCAGCGAAGAATTTGTACAGACGATTGACAAAAAGACTCCTGAAGTCCGTCGGTTTAAAATATTTGAACTTTTTGTACACTTTCCTCAACTTTCTCAGACTATTTTATACAAGGCGACAAGAAATTTCGGATATATCAAGTTCTGTGTCCATTGGGTATCAAAACTTATGTATGAGAGATATAAAATACACAAAATAGACTTTCTCTCTCGTTACGCCGAAGAAGAAGATCAATTTCTGAATATAATTGTGACGATGATACTTCAAGATGCAGTTACAAGATTTTTGCAGGAAAAATTTTAAACATTTTAAGACGTTATGATAAATGTCTTAATATGTCGAAAAATAATGTTTCTGATGTGTATAATGCAGGTTTTGTGTCTACGCATGTGTGTTATTGATAACCAAACGTTAGGATGAGGGTTGCTGAAAGATATAAATTCTTGTATTGATCTAAGAAATATTTACAAGCTGTTACAGTAATATATAACATTTAGTAGATAGTAAACATCAAAGTAATTTGGCATGCATTTCCTAAGATAACTTATTTATATAGGTAGATTAAATATATTAACACGACTACTTAAGCAAAAATGTTACTAATCAAATCTGGTAGAAAAATCTAACGCATCAGTTCTTCTTCATCTTTGGTGGTTGGGCTATTTTAATAGATTTGACTCCAGGTAGTTGGGGGTGCAATAAAATTCTGTTTTAACATTTTTTTACCGAAAGCATTTATTTCTTCTCTATCTGTTGATATATCAGTATTTTTTTGAATTATCCAGTTAGGAAGCTTGATGATAGTTCTCATGACTTTCTTTTAAAAAAGTTGCAGGATCTGCAGGTTGGAGTTATTGGTAGGTCCTTATAATTGAATGTTGTATATCCGTATAGATTTTATAATACGTTTGTGTAATAAAAGCTTGTTTTCTGTGGATATTTGGGAGTTTCTGCCTATTTACCACTAAAGTTGACAAAATTTCTAATTGCAGCCTTGATTTGTATGTCAAGATATTTGACGTTATCTTGTAGAATTACATTGCCGTTTAGATTAATTGCTTCATGTTTCTTGTCACAGAGTGAAGTTAACGCGCATTTGCTTTTGTTTATGTGTATTCGTCAAATCTTTAACCGAACTTTTATTTCACCCAGGTTTCATTGGAGTATTTGTATTCTAGTGTTTGGATTATTGTGGAAGGCTAAAATGACATAAGCAGTAACCATTGTCTATCTCGTTGATCAAAGTTCTGCCGTATATAGTAGACCGTATGTAGTGGAACCTTTGGCCGAAATGGATGAACTTGAAAGTGTTTTTTGTCTTGATATAATTTTAAGATTTTGTTTAAAACTGATAGACTCGTTACGATCATGTATGAAAGTCTAGCAGATACGTCTAAAAAGACTGTAGACAAGTATTTTTTAGCTGGAGATCATTGCAACTATCCTGTGATAGCGTGTTTTTCTCTGATCCCAAATTGGTGGTCAGGTATAAAATTCTTCTTTTTGACGATTGGTTTCAAACTTTTTAGAAATAGTTTTTCGAAAACTTCAGCTATAACTACGATGAGGCTTGTGGGTCTATATGATATCGTTTAATCTGGTTTCAGGTTTTGGGATTAAGATAATCCGCGCATTTTTCCATTATCGGAAAGAAGCTTAATCTTAGGACAGCGTTTACTATGTAGGTGATCATCATCAAGTCCTTGTCCGAGATTTTATTTAATTTTAGGCTGGTTATAGCTGATTTTGTTTCAACAAATTTTATGGGTTTGATAATCTCTAATCGTGTAGGGTTCCTTGTAATAACTTCTTGGATTGTTCGGTTTTCTCTGAAGAACAAATCCGGGAAAAGGACTGAAGTATTTTTTTAAGTGATTACCTAAGGTGTCTGCCTTTTGTTTCTATTTGGTACTCTGATGGGTAAAATTTGTGATTGCGGTCGTTTCAGTTTTTTTTTTGTAGCTTTCCATAATAAATACTACATGTTTTATGTAACAGTAAGGTTTGATAAGTATTCTTGGATTGCTTAATTGCTTCCTTAGTTTTCTTTTCTCAGCTCTCTTTCGCTTAATAGTTAAAGGATAATTTTCTAAGTTTTCTTATTTTGTATTATTTGGAGTAGAGGTACGAGCAGCAATTTGTATGGTTTGGTTTAAATGTTCTGGGTTGTAGATACCTTCTTCGGTATTTAGAAGTAGATTTACTTAAAAGTTATCATTAATTAGTTCTCGAAAAGTTTGTGTTCCTATTATGCAGTAAATAGGGTTTTGGCGTTTTTACCGTTGGGCTCCTACTAATTGATAATTATTAGAGTAATCTGACGATAGATCGAAACACGATGTTGCTTGTATGTTGTTTTTTCATATTTTTTGTAATACAAAAGTCCAAAAGGTTTAGAATTTTTTACTGATCTGAGGGCTAGTGAATACGATTACCTGTAAATGGATCGTTTAACGTTTATAGTTTTAAGTAACACTTTGCCCGTGGCTAACATTAATCTGCGTTTATTTTTTGTCTTAAAGTTACCTCCAGCAATGAAGCGAGGTTTGAGGGTGTGGAAGAAGAATTTAAAGATTTCTTGCTTGATATTGTGTTTTAGAGAGTTTACTGCTGTAAAGGCTGTGCTCTGTTTACTTCAGAAACTACAATGTATGTGGCTTAAAAATGTTCTTGTTGGTACTGATGACTAGTGCCGAATTAAGGTCTTAGCTATTACTGTTGTGTCTCCGTAAGATTTCGAAAGACCAAATGTTATTGCTTTAAAACCGCAAGAGGACGGATTAATACGTTACATGTAAACGGTGATTTGCGTCCTGTAAAACCTAAAGCTGAGAACTTATTTATACACCTATTAGTATATATGAAGTATTTAGGTATTTTCATGTAAATGTTATAGGTAAAATGGATTTCTTAGATAAGCATAATGTCGACGTCTTTATTTATAATAAATATTTTGATTTCTTGATTATGCTGAGCCAAGGCGTTGGCGTTCCAGAGTACGATGTTTAGGAATGCAGTCATATCTTAGTTCTTCTCACTATGTGTTGATAGTTTTCTTGTATAGAATAACATAACTAAATAATTGAAAATGACCTTGTGTCTGTAGCGATAAGGCAGGTGATACACTCACTCCGCGTGGAGGCATAACAATGACACTTAATAAATAACACTTTATAACTAATTATGACTCCTTATTTACATAATATTTTGCGTAGGATAAAAATTGTTATCCCAGTTTTGCTGCGACAACGAGAAATTACTGTAATACTTCTTTCTCTTAAAACAGCGGGCGCGAGGCCCCATCAACAAGGTGGCGAGTCGCAAGTCCTTGTTTGCGAAAATTGTTTATAGTTTTTTCGATACGGGTGATGTACACTGAGAAATTTTGACACTTATCACACGCTATGCAAACTCATGACGTAATGCGTCTGTTCTGTTCTAATGTACAAACCGAACTCAAGTAGATTTTTATATACATTGTATTGCGTTATTTTTTTAAGCTCTTGATCTATTTTATAAAATCGGTTTTGTAAGTATAAGAAAATACAAAGAAGAAAATACTGACTTATTGGCGCACTTACCGGCAGTGTAGCTACAATGGCTTATTATGCCTACTAACATGCACACTTAAAGCTAGGACATCACATACACCCATGGGTTGAGAGAGACACGAACTCGCCTGCGCCGGCTTAGGACAAAGGAACAATGATCTTAACCAGTACGCCATTACAGTCCTGATAATAATAATAATAATGGTAAGGCTCTACGCCCGCGTGGGAGCACGGCCTGCGAACTGAGAGGTTAAGGCTCTCATACGTTCGCTCTCTCTGCCCGGTCGTCGCGCACCATCTCTGATGCGGGGCGATGTGGCAAGCACCGCACCTTAGACGACCGCCATTATTACCCCTTGTTCGAATTAACGCAGGTACTCAATTATTTTTAGTGACTGAGTAGGCCACCCGCCAGGCATCAGAGAGCACCGGGAATTGAACTCGGGTCCGTCAGCATCGCAGCCCGCCCCTCAACCACGGGACCACGCTGGCTGATTAGAGCCCTGATACTGACCTAAAATTCACAAAAATTTTAATTGTAAGAAAAGTCTAAATAGATAATCTATATTGAAATGGATTCTAGTCTGGCTAGGGATGAACGGAAGATTTAATACTTAATTAATTTCTTTAGAAGCTTTTTAAAAGCGTGACAATCAAAACCGATTTATGTAACCAAATTGATAGAATTTAGTACTGCCAATAAAAATATTTTTAGTAATATTACATTTTCTGTTTATTCATAGGAGATTTAAGAATTGTGCGAATTATAGAATTGTCAAATTCATGTAGGTATAACAATAAAAACAGTTTCTAAAAATTAGCGAGTTTCAATTCTTCAGACAAAGTAAACTGGGTAATAGCCAAGTGAGCGATCGTTAATTAGGCAACCATCATTAGAACGCTAGAAATTTAAAACTGTTTATGAAACTTAAAACTAAATTTTAATTTTAGATTGAGTTTCTTGTAAGAACTGATTTCTAATGCATTTATTTTTGGAATGATTAACTTGAACCTAAAATAAGTATATTAAAAGGAAATTATTACATAAAACGTATTAAAAAATTCTTTAAGAGCCATTTTTTAATAATCAATTTTTGCGTGAATAATTCTTCCAAAAGTAATACTTTTTAATTTATTTCAAATCAGATTATCACAAGTAAATTTACATAAATAAGTCTCAGATGTGTTAGTATTAGTTTTTTTTTAATTATGTGAAAATAACATGTACCTTATAGTTTATAACAAGATTCCTACTTTGAAAATCTAAATTATATTGATATTATACACATTTTACCAATGTTAACAAATTTATTTGTCAAAACAAATTTTATTAGATGTGCAAAAATTCCTAAGTTTCTATCGTTTAAAGACAGGCGGCTCAATTATCTAGTTAACTATTGCCCTCTTGACATCTTTAATTGCATCTATATGCTAGAATGTTTAGAATTTTACTGAATACCTGTAACTATCTCAAACAATATCTAATGATTGGATTTTCCTATACGTATAAACAGTAAATGGATCACTTTGCTGTTATTTTAGCGATTTGTAAAACAAAGCCTTCAGCAGCTTTGGTGTTTAGTGGAAAATTCTACATCGCACACAATTGTCAGAATTTAGTGTTTCATATAATAACAAAATCTCCAAAAGCTATTTGATATGTTAGAGACTAGTCAATCTCTTATTACTTAGTAGATCAAGAGACATCAGTGAAACTCTGCATGTTTAAGAAAAGTTCTGATACAAAATTGAAGAACTTTATTATAAATAATAAGGGTTTCTTAACAATGCACACTTGATATAAATAGTAACAAATTGCCTAAAATATTTTTACTTTAATTTCTATTTTTCTCAATATTTATTTAGGTTCATGGTTCCTTCAATTAAGTGAAGTTTTTGGAGGCCCTTAAAGCACTCGCTTACTCATGGTACTACGTTTTCGTTTAACACAAATTTCAAAAACGTGTAATAAATCGAAAAATATATTTATTTTGTGAAATTCTTTGGCAATTTCAAAGCATTCTTGTCCCTTCTTGTCATCAATTTTTTAAAGGGTCGCGTAATTATTTGATAATAATTTTTCCTTTATCAATAAACATAATTTTTTGTTTGTTTCCAAATAAACTGACATCAACACTCTTTCAACAGATTATAGAATTATTTTATTTAAAACCCAATATAGGCAAAGCTTTTTTACAGGAATAGGCTTCTTTCATTATTTTCTCTTCCATATGAAATGAACTGTATTACACTACCAAATCTAATTTTATTTACTTTGCACTGTTGCTCGAAACGTTTGTTTTTAAGCAACATATTAATGTCGAAATAACTTAAACCATAAAGCATTTATTTGTAAGAAAAGATATTTATGCTTGCGTGTGCAGTTTGTTACCACTCTTCATTAGTATGTAAACCAAGTTTCCCGTTAAACCACTCACTTATATTTAATTGTTAATTTTATTATTCACGTAACGTATTAAATAGTAAAAGCAACACTTAAGGGCCATTCTCGTGAATACAGAATGGGAAATCGGGAAATTCGATTAATATGCTATGCGGACGACGTAACTCTTATTACAGATAATGAAGATAACCTGCAGCGGCTATTATTTGAATTCAATAATGCGTGTGAGATGTTTGGGTTAAAAGTATCGGACAAGAAAACCAAAGCAATAACAATCAATAAAGAACCGCTACGTTGCAAACTCGAACTATCTGGATCTGTAGTAAGGCAAGTGATGTTAATGAAATATTTAGACACCAACATTATAAATAACGGCATATTGACGAGAGAGGATGAATATTAAGCCCAAAAAGCATCAAAAATATTTGCATGCCTAAATAATTTCATATGGGACAACAAACATCTATGAAGGGAGGAGAAAGCTAGAATATACAAATCCGTCATAAGGTCGATTATGACTTACACAATCGAGACAAGGTCAGATACGACAAAGACCAAACAAATACTAAAAGCAACGGAGATGAGGACAAAAATTATGGGCGTAACTAAACTTGACCACATATGAAGTGAGGAAATAAGAGAAAGCTGTAACATTCAAAAGAGCGACAAGTCGACCAAAAGAAGAAGATCAAAATGGAATAACCATATATCTAGAGACCTGTTACCAAGAGCATAGACTGAAAAAGAGTTGAAAGGATGTACTAGAATAAAACAAGCTTTAAGCTTATGAAAAAATAAAAAAAGAAGAAGAACTTTATTACTCAAAAATATATAATTTAGCTATTAAATTTGCTTAGTTTAAATATATTGTGTTCAAATAGTTCAAATAAAAAGGTTTTGTTAAAGTATAAAAAGTGCAGAAGTATGTGCAACATATCGTTCAACGATAAGAGTATTATTTTAAAAAAGGAATAAATATTAAAAGAACTTATTATGTACTCTTTTAGAGATTTTTACATTTAGGATTTGTTCAAAAATTAACAAAATAGTTACTTCAACTGACCCACAAGTATTCTCATCTTTATTATTTTAACTTTCTTGAAACATCGACCAACAATAAATAGATTTTATTTACAATAGTTCTACTGTAACATGAATGGCTAAGGAGCACTCCAATTTCTAATATGTGGTTTACTGAAGCAACTTCCTAAATAATCAATCGGTGAAATGCGGACCGACGTCATGTTAAATTTAATTAGACACTCGCCCCTAAACGGATGGACCTGTTTACTTAACAGGCAGGCAAATGTCTGACAACTAAAATACAATTCCATAATGTAACAGTGCCAGAGGTACAGCTGCAAGATAAAATTTTAATTTAAGTTTCACTAAGATTGCAGGATAAGTTTTTAATTTAAAGTTTAATAAATTTGTTGTGAGCACTTCCACCAGCATTAATTAAAGACAGATGCTAGAGCACCGCAATTTTTATTAAATTCTTTTGAATGTTATATTGCTCAGATCTCATTTATACTAATTTATAAGAATCTAACATTTGGGAGTTGTAATTGTTGTAATTTTAAATTCTCTTATATAAAATTTAATTATTTTTAATTAGCAATAGGAAAAATCAAATTTTATTGAAAAATTATAAATAAAGTAACATTTTAATTAATGTTGTTAGTTACGAGTTTGTTTTACGTTTTTAGAGTTTTCTTTTTTATAAGATTCTCATACACAATTTAATTATATAATACAGGCAATTGATATATAACAATTAATAAGGCATTTTTCTATCCAAAAGATATAAATTTAAAATATCTCTTTATCAATAAAAAATGCCCCTTATTGACAGAAATAATTATAAACATAAAATATATCTTACAAAATGTATGTAATTTGTTGTTATTAAACGTATTCATTCGGTCAACAACATACACGTAAATAGCCATTAATGTATCCGATAAGTAACATTAATAAAATCATAAACAGTATATCTACCGTTACCAACATATAATATAAATAAAGATAGTAGGACTTAATGATAAAATGTATTTTTATATCTTTACTAGCAAATATGTTTTTGGATTTGAATACCTTATATAATATGTAAAGAAGTACTATAAATTACTTTATAAATACGCCTTTTATCGAAATAGCTATAGCTTTATGGTCTAATATAAAAAGAGGGGTTTTACATTATGAAGAGACTGTTAGCTGCCGCACTACATAAAATAAGCCATTTTAAAAGGAAATATCCTTCATTCACACACCATTTAATACTTGATAAAGTAAGAACTTTAAAAGAAACGCGTTAACTGCATACATTGCGTAGTATTTGTAAATAAATCACAAAATTATATTTAGTAGTAGACATATTTATTGTTGTAAATGCGTTTTCATTTTTTATAAATTTTCACTAGTAATATTTAAAACGTATAATTTAAGGTTACTGCATCAATATGCCATTCTGGCACAAATTGTTATCAAAAGAAGATGATGCGCCTTTAGACTTAC
The DNA here is from genome assembly GCA_036346155.1 of Sinelater perroti. Taxonomy (NCBI): domain Eukaryota; kingdom Metazoa; phylum Arthropoda; class Insecta; order Coleoptera; family Elateridae; genus Sinelater; species Sinelater perroti. Next base: position 23,849,287 of record JARFIY010000001.1, read on the forward strand.
ATTCTTATTTATTATTGTCGTTTTTAAAATTTACCATTTTTTCGTAAATATTTTATTAAAAATCTAAAATTAAAATCATTCTATAAGGATTCAGGTATTATCTATCTATACATTTAAACATAAAGTAAACAAACAAATATGGCGTAACGTAGCTCTTTGATTTACACGAGGAGGTTTGTGCGTTGTAAACAAAGACAGCCTAGCTATTTGAATGGAAAGTAAACAAAGACGGCTGGTATGCAAAATGGCGTGGACGCGCTGTGAACTCTTAATTTATGCGACGGTGTCCGTGCGCCGTGCACGCACGTAGGGGCCCTGCTCGCTCCTTGCTGAACTGCCGGTCGGCCACGACTGTCATCGGGCCGCTGCATTGCCGAACGCAGAAAGCCAGTCTGCCACAGCCATTTGGTTTGTTTCCGCCGAACGGAGCTTCGATTATAAGTTAAAGTTCCTGATCCAATTAAAAATGTTTAAAGCGGGTGAAAAATTGTCAGCATAGGACACCAAAAATATCTCTTGGGGCAATTCCTAGTAATACAACATTTAAACTAAAAAAATTCTTAAAATATCACTTTGAATACAAGATATACTCTCATAAATCAAATAAAAAAAGTTTCTTTTTTTTCTTCTTCTAACTTCTACATAGGCTCACGCTTGTTCATTCCAGTTTATAATGCCTCTCTCTTCATCGGTCTTCTCTTGGATTTTTTCTACTGGTGATTTATCTGTAACTTGGTGAGTTTCCTCTATCCTCGAAATGTGATTGTTCTACTCTTGCCTACTAGTTTTAGTCTATTCGTTTATAGAATGTATCTTACATTGGTTTCGGATACAGTCCATTCTTGTTTTACCAGCTATCCTTCTTAATGTGTTCATTTCTTTCGTTTCCATTATTTGTCTCATCTGTGGCATATCTCCGCAAGTTTCCACTGGGTACGTTAATACTGGCCGCACCATACTTTTATATACCCTGCTTTTAACTTCCGTGTTGATAAATTTGTTACGTCATACGATGCTATTTAATGTTCCTGATACCTTGGCTGCTTTTATTTCTTGATGTTTTGCTTGTTCTTTTTGATATTTTCCAGATATATTTATTCCTAGATAATTAAATGTGGTAACTTGCTCGATTATGTCTTGCTCTACTTGTAATTTGCACCTTATAGGCTCTTTACTGATTGTCATACATTGGGCCTCATATTGTATTTTTTACAGGTTTGCATAATTTTCATTAGCATCCTTTGTAACTCTTATTTTCTGCACATTGATTTATTGATTCTATTACTTAGTATTCTTGTCGTTAGTTTTATGCTAATATCTGACAGTATTATTCCTCGGTAGTTATCGGGTATTTTTCGGTTGCCTTTTTTAAAAACTAGTACTACCACTCCTGTTCTCCAGGTATTAGGGATTCCTTTGTTTATTTCTACCAGTTCCTTTATGTCCGCTGTTTCTTATTACCTTCCATACTTGTTTTAACGTGTCATAAAATTCTCTTTTCTACTCTTTAAGAACCTTTCCTAGTAGCTTTCTTCAATCTTTTTTATTTTAAAGTTTACCTCGTTTCTTATTATTCAATAAATTTCGTAAGTATTTTGAGTTCTATTTGTATTCTATTGTACAAACGCTCTCCTTTTCTCGTTAAACAGTTCTTTTACTTTATTAGAACAACGGTGTTTTTGTGGTTTTCCTTATAATTGTTTTTGTTCCCAAGACTTCTCTGGATCTTTCCAAGACATTTGCCTCTATTTTTTCTAGTTTTCGTCAATTTTATTTTTTAGATACGTTTTTTTATTTTTTTTCTAGCTAGTCTTCTTATGTATAGTTGTCTATTAATTTTATTTTCATGAGTTCTGTTTTAATCTTTTCTTCTATGTTTTTTCCTTGTTTCTTTTTATTAGTGTCTAATTTTTTTTCAATTTTTGCTAGTAGTATTTGGCGATCACTACCAATGTCTGCAGTATTGTTCTAACTGTTATTACATGCTGTAGTCTTATTTTTCTGTTCCATATGACATAATCTATGGTATAGTTTACCCTGTTGTATTACATCATGTATATTTGTATCGCGGGTTCAGGTCAAAGTAAGTATTAAATATTCTTCAGTTGTTGTCTGCACACGTCTGTATCAACATTTCTCTATTCTGATTAAGTATTTTATATTGAACCTTTGTTTAATTCCTGGGATTATCTCATTTTTGGTCCTTGCATTCATAAGTTTGATTAGTATTATATCTTCACATGTTTTGTTTACTTTATAGACAAATGTTTCATAAAAACCTTCCTTTTCATATTTAAGTTTTTCTTGTTTCGGCACATATGCTGAATATATATGTACCTTATTCTTATTAACCATCATTGAAACTATCAATAGCTTTGGTGATATATAATTAATTTCTGTTATACCGTTTATATACCTTTCACAGTTTTTTTTTGAAGCCGCTGTAAATCAGAGTATAAGAATTATATTTTCTAGTTCATTTTTTTTTTTTTGTCTCTGTAAGGGAGCATATTTCCATCTTATATCTTTCTATTTCTATTACTATTCCTGGGTTGTTTCCAAAAAAAATCAAAATTTGCAAAAAAGAGGACATTCTGAAGAAACAAGTGGGATTTTCCAACAAAAAATCGTTAAAAGAAACGTAAAAATAAGGTTAAACTTAAATTTTCAAAAAAATTTTTAGTTTGCCCAAGAACGTATATTCTTTGCTTCAACTATATTATTAACCAAATTAATCCGTCGATTAATTTTTAAATAACCTTGTACACAAATACAAAAAGTGCAATTTTGAGGAAAACGTGTTTGAAATTTTCGATGGGTACAAAGTAGAAAAAAATCAAATTTTGACTATTTTAACAAAATTTGCAGTTTGTTATCATTTATTCGGCTATCCTGGAACCATATAAAATACCATTAACTTCTTCAAAAAGTTTAATCTGCTCATTTGTTCTTATTTTCGAGCAACGCGGGACTTTTTAGTACTTTCCAAGCTTCGACGCTCCTGACTGTGTGATCCTCGTTTATTGTTTATTTGGAATAACGTCGACATTAGGTCCCAACAAAGATGTTCATTTTTAAATAATGAGTAAAATAGCCGGATATCCTTTTTTAATATTCCCATAGCAATATAATTGTAATTTTCCACTATTTTTTAGTGCATTGGGGTGTTTTGGATCTAACTTCCAAATTGTGCTATAGAAGCTTTTATTAGCATTTTGGATATAGCCGCCTAACTATCTTTTAAATCTTTTGAGATAGATGTTTATATATTAATAAAATATTTGTAACAAGGTCAGCATGGAGTAGAGCTGGAAGCTCAAAGTCTATTTCTAAAGCGGTATTTGCATCAATTATCTGCGACTTCAGAGCAACTCTTGTGCCTGAAATTCTCATTTGTGTAAATACGTAGCCATGATATCTTTTGACATACCTTCTGCAGAAGCTAAATGTCTCCTTACGATAAGGCTATAGTAAGTGGATAGTTCCTTATCCAGTGTCGGTTAGTTTTTCTTTTCCTTTAAGTTTTTTATTTTTCCTGATTTTCGTAATTGTAATCTATGCACTCGCTTTTCTTAAGTTAAAATTTTGATGTAGATTTAGTTCTAGAACTGTTTTAAAAGTTTTCGAATTGCCATCGCCGTTATAGTTACTGAATTTGATACTAATTTTTTTTTTTAATAATTACTATTTATTTCCATCACAGAGCCTACTCTTAGTTGCTTGATGAACCTTTGTTTAGAACAGTTTTCTTCATGATCTTTGTACTAATTTTTGAATTCTTGTGAGTGTTTATTTTCCATTCCAAACACAATTTACAAAAACTACGACCATATATATCAGTTACCTTTTTGTGTAAGAGCCGAACAATGTAGTTCCTCCATATAATGAAAAGCCATCCCCAAAACTTTCAAATCAGTTAAAGGCCTTTTGTGTTTTTTATTTTCTTTCTTCTATTCATTTACTATATTTTACACATAGAATCGACTACCGTTTTGAGACACTATGCATATGTGTTATGGTAAGATCGTATGCGTTCTTGCTAAGGCTCTTTCCGATATCCATTAGGCCACACAATGAGTTGATCCCATCTTGGCCAACACCTAAGAGTTGTATTACAAACAATATGCACCGATTTATTTTATACCTATTATTCAAATGATGTACAGACGAAATTTGGCGATGCCCGCTCGCACAAATAAAGATTATTTTGAATCCAAGTACTTTGTAAGCCGATTCTTCAAGGCGCGCAGTTTATTTATAGGATATGTAAATAAGAAATTATGACAAAGAATTGAAGAATTGGATTCACTCCTTTCGGCTCTTTATTTGTAAACCAATTCCCATGAAATTTACGTTTTAACGCCCTTTAACTACGTTTATTACTTACGTGTGAACGTCTGGATGTGCCCACATTCTTATATGTGCTCAAAACGACAAGCAAGCAGATAATAAATACGACTAAACGTTTCTTGAAATCTAACTGATTCTCTATATACAAAAAAAAACAGTATAAAATGACTCATACAAGCGTTAACTTTTTAAAACAGTTTTCAAATAATTTAGAAGAACGGTGTACATATGAATTTAACTTTGTTTTCTTTAATCGAGAGTAAAATTTGCCTTCATGCTGTATTTGCGTTATGTTGGTAAGTTCAAATAAAGTCTATTTCTAATACTACAGTGAAGTTTGTCGCGTACCATAGAGCACCCACAAAAGTTCTTAGTATCTTGGATTGAAACCTTAGATAACAACTATATTAGGGCAGCTCGAGCAGCTTCATAGCTCCTATCTCTGTCTAGATAAGGTGTAAAATAGCATTGTACATATGTTTGTTCTTTGTTGCTGAAAATGATTTCCGACCGATTGGCAAGTACATTTTATTGATTTTTAGATCCTCTTGCGTTTTTTTAAGTATTGTTTACAGTTTAGTCTTTTGTCTCAAATTAATTCCAAATATATCACTTTTTTAAATTATGGTGTAATTAAATGTAAATTAAATTGGTCTTTTCATTTCTGGATACGCTATAGTTAGTACATGACAGGAATAAGTAGGTATAGGATAGGTCCAAAACGCTGTTTTGGGAGATCCTTAATGTAATTAATTGTATCATCGAAATTGCCTGTTTGTGTTTTAGTCAGTAATATTTTGTACCTTGTTGAATACTTGTCAAACTTCTATGTAAGAGGACAGCTCTGCAGCGCTTACTATAGATTATTTCAGATTTACCTATAGTGACACTTTTGAATAGTTGAACATTCCCGTCCGAATCCAAACTGGTGTTTTGGAATGCAATCATCTAATGATATATCTTTATATAACCGATTTAATACTAACTGTTCTGGCAATTTATATACTATAAATAATAGACTAATAGCAAGATAAAATTGCATTTTATTTGGCAGTTTACTAGGTTTCAATATTACGATGCTTTGCTCTACCTTCATTTGTAGGAACTGTTGTGTTAAATAATGCTAGTACCTATCTTTTCTCTCTCTCTCTCGAATAATTTTTTGAAGATGAGTTATAAAGTCATATCCGGGTGCCTTTGTGTTGTTTAATATTTTTATCTCCTAATCGATTTTAAGACTCCGGGTTGGAGGGCGAAAGTTGCAGTAAGGCATCAAGTAAAGCATTCACTTATAAATCTATTTATTAAAAAAAATTGGGTTTCAATAATTTTCCTAGATTAAGACAGCTTTTTCTTGTTGTGACTTAGCTCACGTGCCAACCGGCTTAGTAACGCATCTGTGGTTTCTAGAATACCTTTGTAGCTTTCCATATATTGTGGTCGTCCCTGGGAAGAGAAATTGGATATTGTTAAAATTTATCGTTTTTTCTTTGTTCACTTTCGTTTAAATGTATTGGCAGTCTGATTTTCTTTCTTTTGTTGTGTATGTTCTTAAAGCATTGCCAGATCGCCCTAGCTTTTTTCCCCTTAACCAGTTTCATTAATTCTCAAAAAAATTTGTTTTTAACATTTCATTTGCGGTGTAACATACCATGCTACCTCTTGGACAATAGCTATGAATTTATAAACTACATTGTTTAGCTCTTGGTTTGTTTTTAAACTGATGTCAGTATCGAGTGTGGGTCCATATAAAAGAAGGCATCCCAATCTGCCCGTTTGTTATATAACATTAGTTTAGCTCCTGTTCCAATTACTGTAGCACTAATAGCATGATTATGTACTCATATGATAGATGCTAATTGGATGTAATGTCTAAGTAGTTAGATAAAATTACTTTAGTAAAAACAATGTAACATATCAGGGGTTTTGGTATGATTTGTGGACTAGTAAATTAGACTGCCTATTGCAAAATATGTATAGTTATTATCAGTTATGAGTTTATTAATTTTTCTGCTTTTTGTAGTTATTATTTCACTGCGCTATCAGGTATGCTCAAATCAAAAAATAAATAATAATTAAATTATTAGATTATTTGGTTCTGTCACAGTGCCTTTTTCGGATTTTGATAGTGCATGATTTATTACAGATTCTCGAATGATGGTGGTTAGTACCATCTGGATGATCTGTGCGGTATTTATATATGTTTTCTTATTATTATTAGGGGCCATTGGTGTTCGGGAGTACAAATCTTAAAAATTTGGCTATTAACAAACTATTTCATTTATGATTGTCGTCAGAATGTTCAAAATGTTGCTATTTTAATGCATTTGTTGTTTGAACACACCTTTAAATTATTCTAAAAATTATGTGGAAGTTGGGTTTTGAGGTTTATTTATGTTCGCTTGTTCATATTTAGTATTCAGCGTTTTCCAGTTGCAGTGTGTATAGTTATAATAAAATTATAAATATAAGTTAAAGCTAAATCAAAAATTAATCCTACTACTCTAGTCCCCCAAACCGACAGAAATTTTTGTATTCGTTTGCGTCGCTACAAAATAAATTGTTTTAAAAATGTTGAGGTTGACAATGTTTTTAAATAAGTTTCAAATTTAATGGAATATTTTCTCTTTAAGAATAAGTATACAAAACGATAGAAAATATTTAAAATTTATTTCTGATGGGCTTCAATATAATAGGCAAATATGCAATAAAGGAGATGTTAAGTTTATCAGGGAAAGCACAAATATTACGTCTAACATAAACAATAGAGTTTGTGCAAAACTGCAATTTTTTCCAATTAATTTATAAATTAAAATTTGACTCTATGGATTAAATTATTTATTTTCCCTTAACAATTATTTAATAATATTTCTATATACCTCCACAGTATGCTACCAGCCAATTAGCTAAAGCACTAGTACTATCACTATTTATTTTTACTGGCCAATCTATTTTCTGACGCACTTACAATTAGATTAGCAGGCGAACTGTGTCTAACCGCAACTGCCTTCTCAACCGTCGGCGCCGAAACCTTTTCTTGCTACGTGCTTTGAACTCTTTAGATCTCTACACGCTGCTTCCTTATTGCAGCTGTAGTACTGTTAGAGAGGACCATTATATTGCAATCAACAATAATATGGTCACAATAGTAGCATATACAATATATAAAAAGTTAAACTTAAATTAAAATGTCTAGGATCAGAGTTCTCCATATAAATGCCTAAGAATATACTAAAAAAAGAAATTATTAAATAAAAGAAACAATTTATACTTTATGACAACTGAATAGCCTTAATTCTTTAAATTCTAAAACAGCATTTTATTTTCTTTTAAGTTTACTTATTTGATAGTACAAAATCTGCTAATAAAAAGACACTGATAAAATTTGAGACAAATTGACAAGGCTTAGGATACACAAGATTGTTTAGTGCATAAAATTTCATGAATAAATATAACAATTGGTTGAAGTTACTACTAATAAAAATAAGCACATTCAGAATGTAGTATGTACAAAACAAATTTATTTTCAAATTATTTCAAGTGACACAGTGAAAGTGAGTAGATATGTATGATGATTCTCTTGCATCGAAGGCAAACGAACGTATCTACGAGCTAGCCCGTGCTTGCGTTATCAACACGGCAGCGGTCGCAGTCTTGCTTAAGGTCAGCCGCATTTACCAGTTTCAAGTTTATATTTCTTTGGGATGATTTTGAAAATTAATTTTTGATTGGAAATTTGAATGGTTTATTATAAAATAGGTCCTATTTACAAAGGACAATAAGTATTTAGTGCGATATATATGATAATAAAAGCAAACAGCGGTTGATACTACCAATTTCTCATAGGCATGTAGAGTAGGGCTACAATAAGTCCCTCTATTATAAATTTTACTAGCTTGTAATACAAGTGATTGTTTTAACATAAATTTAAGAGAAAGGAGGAACACTTACATTAATTTTTAAAATTAATGTTAGGTTAAATTAAAATTATTAATTAAAACGTGTTAGAAGTTCATTGTGTTTAAACTGTTTTAAATGTTTTGATTTATTGGACTCGTTTATTAAGGTATTCACTAGTTAATTGAAATGTACTGATAGCCAGTCTTTATATCTTTGGGCAGTTTTTGTTCTATTTCTTTTTTTATAGTAGGCATACACAAATCACTTAGGATCACTTTATTTGGCACTTACTACAGGGCACTAAGTAAAGCATGTAGCAGTTCTTTTTAGAATCTCTCGATGATAGCCAGGTTGGAGATTTTAGTGGTTCTTGACAGGAAAATACCATACGTACAAATAGTTTTAACGTGACTTTATAGAGCAGTAATTTGTTTTCTAAAGATAATGCAGACCTTCTTCCAATCATCCAGTAAATTTTTCTGTATTGTAATCCAAGTTGCTTGCATTTGTTTAAAATATACTGTTACCAGGTCGGGCTCCGGGCGGTGGTAAATCGAGTGTCAGGACGCTACGACCGGCAACGCGTGGAACACAGAAGGCTAAAAAAAGAAGCGTCGGCTCCAACTTACGATTAGGATTATATTTACAATCTTACAGAACTTAACCTACCTTAAGCTAACCTATCAACCCTAGCTAACTTAACCTACTTAGCTAATGTACAAAACCTTAACCTACGACTTAATTTACGCGCTGAAACGGGCAGCGAACTGGAGGCAGCAGGGCCGATGGTGGAGCCGGGAAACGAGCAGCAAAGATTATAGCGGGGCCGTGCAGCAGGCCGGGCAGCGTGCAGCAGGTCCGGACAGCAGGGCCGGGAAGCGAGCAGCAGAGGCGGTAACGAAGCTGGGAAGCAGGTCCGGGAAGCGGGGCCGGTGGCGGAGCCGGGAAGCGGACAGCAGGGCAGGCGGTCGGGCAGCGAGGCTGACGGTTGAGCAACTGAAGCAGCTGGGCGGCAGAGCAGGCGGCCGGATGGCGGGACCAGGTAGCGAGCTAAGCAGCGGGGCTGGTGCAGCGGAGCCAAACAGCAGGGCCGGACAGCAGGACCAGGTCGCGAGCCGGACCGCAGAACGCCAAAAGAAATGGAAATGACTCACTTGGACTCTTGATGGTTCACTGTTTTTGGAACTGACGACTGAAACCGAATGCTTCGGTAGCTCAGGTTTTAAGGGCTCAGCTTGTGCCCCACTCTGTTAGCGAAGTGCAGAGTTTGAGAGTAGATGCACGCTGAGATCACTAGGGGATGCGGGGCTTGGCCAGGATTGGTGAAATCCGGGAGCGCCTTTGCGCTGGTTGGAAAACACTTCTTATAATTTTTGATCTGTGATAGATAGAGAAATAACGTTTTCAGTATTCAACTAAGGACCATAAATCAAGTCCTGACGCCCAAAATCCGGTTTGACCAAAGTGACCGCAAAATTTTGTTTATGTATAGTAGTGCCGGACATCTATAGAACCGGAGTTCTACGTCCGTACTTGTTTATATTGCAATAGAAGTTTTGTTAGTTGCTTCCAGGTTCGATTCAGTGCTTGTTTGTCTGCTTCTGATCGAGCGATTTGCTGGCGTTTTTGTAGGCGTCTTTTTTCGATTACTTTTTCTTTTAATATTAAGGGATATTTGTTGGTGTTGGGATTTTTCTTGGTGGGTGTAACTTTCTACGCTGCTTGCCGGATTATGTTATTTGATTCTACTGCAGCTTTTTCTATATCGTATTTGGTTTTTAATGGTATTTTTAAATTTTGGTTGTATGTGAGCGTGTGTTATTTCCGAGTGGAATATAATCATAAGAGATGAATGATCAGCACCCAGTATTAAATACAATTTGATTGTAAACTTTGATTGATAAATTTTATAATTAACCCTTTAATAATGAGAAATCGATTGGGTCAGAGATTTTCCGGCGGTCAATAGGCGTTAGGTTGGTCCCCCAGACAATAAGTAACTTAGATTGTTTGCTTACATAGTTGCTAGTACTTCACGCCCATCTGTTCTTGTGACGCGAGAGCCCCAGTCTTGGTGTTTTGCGTTAAAATCGCTAGCTGTGATAAATTTAGTCCCTAGACTTTGGGAGAAATAAGAGTAATATTTTTTTGGAGTGTTTTGCAGGTTTATAAACGGTGTACATCTTCATAGATGCTATGTTGTCTTCAACTTGGATAGTAGTAGCTTGTAAATGGCCTTTTTCATATTTATCTAGCTTACTGGTTCCACCAGGGTGGTTTGTGTTATAAATGCAATAGTTGAGAAATTTGATGTATCTTTTGCTGGTGAAGTGGGTTTCAGTTATTAGAAGTATATAAATTTGGTTATTTTTAAGGAATAGTTTGATCTCCTGAACGTGTTGGCCAAACTCATTGGCATTACAAACAGCAATTTTTAAAAGTTGAACCGTTATGTCATTTTGATAATTAGCTTAATTATAAGATTTATGATAGTTATTAAACTTTTCATTATGGATTTCAGTTCCTTCATATAGTTTGACTGTTGTTTTTGATATGTGACTTGTGATTGTGCCATTGTAATGGTGTTAGAAATTTGTGTAACTGTTTTACTTGTTCTGCATAAGAAACCTCAAGAGTGCGATATGTTTGGGTTGATGTGCTCATGTGCGTAGTAACCTCGCGTCTTATTTGTGTAAAGAATTCACTTGTAGTTGCTCGTGTACTATACATCCTCGACAATTAGCGGAATAGCTCCTGCCACAGTTTATAGATTTAATCTGGTACCTTTTAGTTTTCCTTGGGCATTTTTTGGTAAAGCGAGATCCTGTACATTTAACACAGCGATCTATTTGCCGGAAGTAGCTTTTGGTATGCCCAAATCTTTGATATTTTGCACATTGCGGGATTTTTCTTTTGGATTAGGGGGTTTGAGAGTTATGTTTGTGTTCATAAATTCTTTGATTTTGTAAATCTCTTTGTCGTTGCGCACTATCTCTGACGTGGGGCGATGCGGCAAGCACCGCGTCTAAGACAACCACCATTATTACCGCTTATTCGAGAAAATGCAGGTACATAATTATTTTTTGCGACTGAGTAAGTCATCCGCCAGGCATCAGAGAGCACCGGGAATGAACCCGGGTCCATCAGGATCGCGGCCAGCCCCTCAACCACGGGACCACGCTGGCGGTTTTTTATAATAGATGTATAAGTTTAGTTTGTATTACTTTAATATTAATTTGATTATTGCCTAGTGCTTGTAGTGTATAGTTGTCTTTTACAATTTTGTTAAGTAGCGTTATAGGGGGATTAATGTTTTAAACGCTGCCAAAAAAAAAAAATGTCGGAAACGTTTCATGAAAATTTAAGACCACGTGTTTGGCAAATTTGTTGTAAGGTTGCCAAATAATAGTGTCCATTGCATTCTGCAACACTTTTAGTGAAAATATACCAAGATTAGTACTCACTCTCAATAAAGTTGATCCAAATAAAATAATGAAGTTTTGTGAGTAGTACTTGGCGAAATATAAATAAGACCAGCAGTTTCCACAACGATTAATTTGGAATGATGAGGTCAAATTCTAGTTATATGGTATAATAAACTGCCAAAATTGTATTCACTGGGCACCTAAAAATTTGCATTTAATATAAATTTTGAGATTAACATTATGGATTGATAGGAATATATAAACGAAATAAGCAACTTAAAAAGGCCCACAAATATTATCTGGTGCACAGATCAAAGACCGGGTTTAGAGTAGGGGCAAGTATATACTATAAAAAGGAAAATTTGCAGTTACAATTTTTACTAGGAAAATGTACATGAATTATTCAAGCGGAAATGTTTGCTAGACTGCGGTGCGCTAGGGAAAATAATTTGAGGGCTTATCAAAATAAGCGAATCAACATATTCATGGACAGCTAGCCATACCTGAAGGCATTAAAGAACCTGAAGGTAACATAGATGCTATGGAAATTTTTCGAAGAGCCCATTGCTTTGGCAGACTACAAGTTGGCTTTATTGTGGGCATTAGAAACCAGACACAGTAAAATTGTAGGCAACAAAGAAGCTAAAGAGCTAGCACAAAAAGGATCATTAACTCCATATATAGGACCCAAATCGGCTCTGGGAGTACCTAGATAGAGCGTGAACTAGGGTGAAAGAATGAATCAGCAAACAACATTAAAAAATAGGAATATAAACTTGGACAAAGATATGAAGAAACCTATATAAAAAGACCATTTCGTAAACTAACTAAAGAACTATGAATACGAAGCAGTAATCAGCTACGAACTATTATATTCCCCCTCACAAGACATTGTTTTCTTAGAGGGTTCTCAACAAAATAGAACTGTACAATAGAGATTTAAGTTACAAACAATGTGGCAAGTATTTGGCTTTATTTCACAGAAGTCAAGCTATTCATGGAAAATCAATAATTGATACAGAAGAATTCAGCAACTATTCAATAATAAACTTGTATAAGCTGATGAAAAGAGCAAGGATACTGGAAAAAATGCTGCAAGGAAAATGAGAAAAACATAATAAGTTCGCGATGCTGCAGTGCTACTGAAGACAAAGAGCAAACGAATTTTAACAAAAGAAGCTTATCTTAATTAGAACGTGCCAAACAAATGGATCAGACGGAGAAGTCTTGTAGATTACCGTGCGCATTCACAGGCCTTATAATACTAAATTTGTCTTTTGAAGATTTTTGAATAGTAAAGCTTATAATAAAAAAAAAACCAAGACCATGTATTACGAGGAGCTGTTAAAAGAAAATGTTGCTTTATGTTGCCAGCAATGTCTAAACCAGAATGGTCATCAGTTTAAAAACAGGCGCTAAATATAAGTAAAGTACGTTTATGTAATTTATTGCAAACGTTGAAACTACGTATATGTACATGTTTATGCAACACCCTGAGTTTATAATAAGTAACTAATAAAAATATACCTAGTTTTAATTAAGAAAACCTTTTATAACACATATTTTAAGAAACGGGATATAAGGAGCATAATAAAATGCCATCTGTTTTATATTAACTGTTTATTAAAGAATATAGTAATGGAAGTAAATAAGGAATTACAAGCGTAACTAAAACAATAACTAATTAATATAATTAAGTAATAAATGAGATTTTTTTTCCTTTTTCTATTTGCTTTTATTAAAATTCTGGTGTGAACATCACACGACTTTCCTTATCCTATTATTTATATTATATTATACCGGGTCCATCGTCTCGGCCCTGCGCTGCTCTCGTCCCGGAACTTGTTAATTTAAAAAAGGACGAGGCGGAGTCCAACACTCGAAAGCTGTTTAAAATAAACAGTACAAGACAATAATTGACTCGTACTTAATATATTGCTACGTCACTGAAGGCAACCGTGCGAGCTCCGCCGCTCGGCCTTCCCCGTTATCGCCTGCGTGCTCCCTCCTAGCGGCCAAGCGCCCCCCCCTCCTCCTGCAGTCGGCCCGGTAGCTGTCCGAGCGCGCTGTGATTGGTCCGTTTAATTAATTTTTAATCTGCTATAACTTATTTATTTGACATCGGATCAAAAAATTTCATTGTAATTTTTTGTTCGTCTCGGTTTGATCTATCCGGTAATATAAATTTCTCGAAACATTTTATGAACACCCGGTATATTAAAAATCCTGAGCTTCAATTTTTTTTCGAGTTCCTATTTTACCAAATTTTATTTTAAATTTATGTTTATCTCATAATAACAAATCATTTTTGTTCTCGTAAATTTTTTGTATCTTCAACCGTTTAGATTCGCGACCGCTTTGCGCCCGATTTTGGGATTTTGGGAAATTTCAAATCTCTAGCTCTTATGATTCTCGAGATATCCTGTTTACTGACAGACCGACAGACACACACACACACACACACGAACCAATGGCTGAAAACAACTTTTTTGGTGTCCTGAGTCTATAATTCGTCCAGAAATGTGAAAAACTGTGTAGGTCAAATTTCCGCCGATTACATTACTTTCCTTATTATAGTACAAGGAAAGTAAAAATGTAAGAATATCAGAAAATTAAAAATGCATGTGTTTGTAAATTAAATTTAAATCTTTATTGCTCTACAGGTTAGATCTCTTTAGAAATTCTTAAACTCAAACATACATACATTTAATTTATTGAGTTCTCTGCTTGCTTTAGTAATTTAAGCTGCTGAAGCTTCGTACAATTATAGACGAACGTTAAACTTCAGCCATTATTTCCAATTTTACGCTAAATTTAGCAGCTGCCTGTTATTCTGCTAAGTAACTGCATAAGAATTTTAGAGACGCGTAAAAAATAACCGCGAGGTATCTGGTAGTTATAGAATTTTTTTGTATAATATAATAAAAGCCATAAGCCTACTAGATAAGAGTTGATTTACGATAGTTTTTGGTAAGAACTGACTTATTAAATATAAATAATGCATTTACGGAATAAGGTGTATAAAACTATTTAAATAATATAAATTATTTATATCTATATAATATTTATACAAATATAGTAATATGTATAAAAAAGAATATAAGGCATTCAGGCAGAATGTTAAATTAAACCTAAAGTGTAGTTTCTGAAGTTCATATATTTTATAAAAATTAATACGAGGTGATATGGTCTCTTACTACCCCAAAATTTATATCAACATTCTGAAAATATATAAGTACTAATAAATGGTGATATATAGCGGTTTGTATATATACGTTATGTAATTTCTCATTTCAAAATTCTAAATGCAACGCATTATTAACAACTGTTTACATAGCAAAATTACTAGTAAGATAAAAATGAATTTGTTTCTTAAATCAATAAAATCTCAGAGAGAAAAGCATTTCTACGCAAAATTTGATTTTGAGCAATAAGGCGCTCATTCGTAGGCGTTAAGCAAAACATTGATATTTGTCTATACAGTTTATAAGAAGCTTGATTGTAATAATATTTTAAGTTATATAAAATGAGAGCTAAAACTCTTGAAAATGGCATGAAAGCCGATGCCGAGACGCCGGGAATTTTCTCAAAATAGACGCCGTTCATCCCGTGAACTAAGTTGTTTATATTTTTTTTTCTTCAGCCTTGTAGCGCCCAGTATTGAGCATAGGCCTCCCTTTTTGGGGGGATTTGGCAATTAAACGCCACGTTTGCCGGACGGGTTGGCGAGTGGATAGTGAATGTACTTTTTACGACCGCCAAAGGTGTTTGTATGACGGCCGGAGAGCATTAAATGTTTTTGTCATTGTCGGGGTTCGAACCCGGAGCCGCCGTGCGCCAGTTTGGCAAGTTGAGGCCTTTACCTCGCGGCTGTCGTGCTCTCTACTTGTTGTTTATATATGTAATTTATATTAAATATGTTTGTCGTAGTAAACATAAGTTTTATTAAAACTATAAGCCTAATTTTAAGTTGTCTGCATAGTACATAAACAATATATGGATACGTAATAAAACGTATTATTTTAGTTATATAAATCAACATATTGTATATATTAATCGCAGTGAGTCATTGTAGTGTCTCCTACAAAATTTATCTATACAGACCCAAAAGAAACTCACATATTTCAGAAAGAATTGGCGATTTCAATGACATTCAGAGGCTACTAGGAAGTCCCAAGGGAACCCTAAAGATCGTTTGTTTGCAAACACAACAGCTTTGGTGTGTTTGCGATAATCGATTTTTTCAAAGAACTTAGTTACAGCTCTACTGGGCACATTAATATGCAAAGAACATAACCAGCAAACATTTATTATATAACTGCAATTAAATCCCCTTTATATGGCCAAAAATGTTAAAAATAAGTTTAGTTTAAACCCTTATGAATTTAACATTATAGCCACACAGCACAATTGTTTGTATAGTTAGAAAGAAAGTAATGGACACATCTATCTAGTATAAAAGTTTTGTTTATTCTGAAGTTGTGTTATTTGTATTTATTTTATATAATTTGAAATATTATTATTATCAAGCTTCTTAGAAACCGTATAGACAAATATCAATGTTTTGCTTAATGCCTACGAATGAGCGCCTTATTGCTGAAAATCAAATCTTGCGTAGAAATGCTTTTCTCTCTGAGATTTTATTGATTTAAGAAACAAATTCATTTTTATCTTACTAGTAATTTTGCTATGTAAACAGTTGTTAATAATGCGTTGCATTTAGAATTTTGAAATGAGAAATTACATAACGTATATATACAAACCGCTATATATCACCATTTATTAGTACTTATATATTTTCAGAATGTTGATATAAATTTTGGGGTAGTAAGAGACCATATCACCTCGTATTAATTTTTATAAAATATATGAACTTCAGAAACTACACTTTAGGTTTAATTTAACATTCTGCCTGAATGCCTTATATTCTTTTTTATACATATTACTATATTTGTATAAATATTATATAGATATAAATAATTTATATTATTTAAATAGTTTTATACACCTTATTCCGTAAATGCATTATTTATATTTAATAAGTCAGTTCTTACCAAAAACTATCGTAAATCAACTCTTATCTAGTAGGCTTATGGCTTTTATTATATTATACAAAAAAATTCTAGAACTACCAGATACCTCGCGGTTATTTTTTACGCGTCTCTAAAATTCTTATGCAGTTACTTAGCAGAATAACAGGCAGCTGCTAAATTTAGCGTAAAATTGGAAATAATGGCTGAAGTTTAACGTTCGTCTATAATTGTACGAAGCTTCAGCAGCTTAAATTACTAAAGCAAGCAGAGAACTCAATAAATTAAATGTATGTATGTTTGAGTTTAAGAATTTCTAAAGAGATCTAACCTGTAGAGCAATAAAAATTTAAATTTAATTTACAAACACATGCATTTTTAATTTTCTGATATTCTTACATTTTTAATAAAAGCAAATAGAAAAAAGGATAAAAAATCTCATTTATTACTTAATTATATTAATTAGTTATTGTTTTAGTTACCCTTGTAATTCCTTATTTACTTCCATTACTATATTCTTTAATAAACAGCTAATATAAAACAGATGGCATTTTATTATGCTCCTTATATCCCGTTTCTTAAAATATGTGTTATAAAAGGTTTTCTTAATTAAAACTAGGTATATTTTTATTAGTTACTTATTATAAACTCAGGGTGTTGCATAAACATGTACATATACGTAGTTTCAACGTTTGCAATAAATTACATAAACGTACTTTTCTTATATTTAGCGCCTGTTTTTAAACTGATGACCATTCCGGTTTAGACATTGCTGGCAACATAAAGCAACATTTTCTTTTAACAGCTCCTCGTAATACATGGTCTTGGTTTTTTTTTATTATAAGCTTTACTATTCAAAAATCTTCAAAAGAAAAATTTAGTATTATAAGGCCTGTGAATGCGCACGGTAATCTACAAGACTTCTCCGTCTGATCCATTTGTTTGTCGCGTTCTCATTAAGATAAGCTTCTTTTGTTAAAATTCATTTGCTCTTTGTCTCCAGTAGCACTGCAGCATCGCGAACTTATTATGTTTTTCTCATTTTCCTTACAGCATTTTTTCCAGTATCCTTGCTCTTTTCATCAGTTTATACAAGTTTATTATTGAATAGTTGCTGTATTCTTCTGGATCAATTATTGATTTTCCATGAATAGCTTGACTTCTGTGAAATAAAGCCAAATACTTTCCACATTGTTTGTAACTTAAATCTCCATTGTACAGTTCTATTTTGTTGAGAACCCTCTAAGAAAACAATGTCTTGTGAGGGGGAATATAATAGTTCGTAGCTGATTACTGCTTCGTATTGATAGTTCTTTAGTTAGTTTACGAAATGGTCTTTTTATATAGGTTTCTTCATATCTTTGTCCAGGTTTATTTTCCTATTTTTTAATGTTGTTTGCTGATTCATTCTTTCACCCTAGTTCACGCTCTATCTAGGTACTCCCAGAGCCGATTTGGGTTCTATATATGGAGTTAATGATCCTTTTTGTGCTAGCTCTTTAGCTTCTTTGTTGCCTACAATTTTACTGTTTTTGGTTTCTAATGCCCACAATAAAGCCAACTTGTAGTCTGCCAAAGCAATGAGCTCTTCGAAAAATTTCCATAGCATCTATGTTACCTTCAGGTTCTTTAATGCCTTCAGGTATGGCTAGCTGTCCATGAATATGTTGATTCGCTTATTTTGATAAGCCATCAAATTATTTTCCCTGGCGCACCGCAGTATAGCAAACATTTCCGCTTGAAAAATTAATGTACATTTTCCTAGCAAAAATTGTAACTGCAAGCTTTCCTTTTTATAGTATATACTTGCCCCTACTCTAAACTCGGTCTTTGATCTGTATACCAGATAATATTTGTGGGTCTGTTTAAGTTGCTTATTTCGTTTATATATTCCTATCAATCCATAATGTTAATCTCAAAATTTATATTAAATGCAAATTTTTAGGTGCCCAGTGAATACAATTTTGGCAGTTTATTATACCATATAACTAGAATTTGACCTCATCATTCCAAATTAATCGTTGTGGAAACTGCTGGTCTTATTTATATTTCGCCAAGTACTACTCACAAAACTGCATTCTTTTATTTGGATTAACTTTATTGAGAGTGAGTACTAATCTTGGTATATTTTCACTAAAAGTGTTGCAGAATGCAATGGACACTATTCTTTGGTAACCTTGCAACAAATTTGCCAAACACGTGGTCTTAAATTTTAATGAAACGTTTCCGACATTTTTTCTTTCATGGCAACGTTCGTTGGTGTTATTTATAGACAATATAAACAAATTCATATGCTTCAAATTTACGTCTAATTTATTCAATGGTAAGTCTGGTAAGCGAATTAGTTTAAAATTTTCTCCTAAATAGTTTTTACAGTTACATTTTTATACTTTCAGTAGCACTTCAAAATAATAAACTTTTTTTTCAAAACTGATTTTAGCTACTATTTCTCCAGGGTTAAATCTAAGACAAAAAAAATCAGTAAGATACCTGCCATTAAAGTGTAAATACATTTTTTGCGACACGCTGCTTGTATCGTGACGATTATTCACGGGTTGTTAGGCTGATAGTCGGAGTTTGGAAACTGTTCAGTCTTTGATGTAACTACTTTTAAGTCCAGTGTGTAGTTGTAACAGACTCGATAAGTATTTGTATAGTTTTTAGGTAGTCACCGATATGGGTCGCATTAGTATATCACCTTTTTGGATTTTGGGGTGTCCGCATATTTTTAGAGGCAGCGGCGTCTATGATGTTATTGTTTGATGTAAAAGCGTCTTTAAGTTCGATGCGAATACTAAGTGTCATTCCAAAATTATGAGCAACATCAAAACAGCGTTCGAGAGGAAGGTTGAAAGTGATAAGCAAACTAGCCGAAATTTTCCCTGCTTTCTGTCGACGCAAAGGCTAAGGGGGGGGGTATTTAGTCGGATAACGAAACGACGAGTCAGTGTAAGCCAAATGGACTTGGAAAAAGCATTTTATTGTTTGTAGCGTAGTTTAAAAAAGTAAATAACTGTTTTGTGTAAAATCAAGTACAATGTTGCAGTACAGGAAAAAAAACCTTATTTAGTGGTGTGGGGAGTACATTTACTAAATGGAACAACCTCTAATAAACGAAGACTATTCAGAAGAATCCGATGGTTTCATATACGGTTAACCTGGAGGTCATCATAGATTTTATAAGAGCGAACAAATCCATGAGCGGCACCAAGATTTAGGCGAGTTGATTTTGGCGGAATTCGATGGTGTCATGGGCGATTTTGTGGCAACAGAACAGACTCCAGTAGAAGAGTATTCTAAAGAACCCGACGTGCCTATAAATGGTCAGCCAGAAAGTAATCGCAAACACCTCAGTGGCAGATGATATTGGAAAGGCTGATAAAAACTTTAAGATATTTATTTTAAAAGAGTTTGGCTATTATCTATAGTATAGTGTATGTTAGTTGTTAAGATTTGTATATCTATCTAATAAGTTTCACTTCTGTAAACCTGTTTTACACCTAATGTAACATGTGTTGTAACAATTAAGTATTAAGTAATGTAAGTTTCTATTGTGTACTTAAATAAATGTTAGCTTATAAACAACATTTTTGGTTTTATTGGCCAAAGGAATGTTTTCACGTTAGTAGCCTCGACTACTACTCATCTACATTTTTTTTCTTGACATCATCCAGAAAGGAATTTTTTATGTTTGTTCGGGCCACGTCATACCTGTAATATGAGATCATGTCTGAGTACAGTGTGAGTTTTGAATCGAGTAGTTCGGTTATCTTCTTTGTGTAGACCTTCTGTGACAGTGTAACTGATAAAATAGTGATCATCAATCTTCAGATTACGAAGAGCATTTAATTCCGCTCTGGATAGATTCTTTTTAAGCAGCTTATAATCGAACAAGGTTCTGCATAACTACCATAGACTTAATTTTGTTGAGAAAATTGATGACTTTCTGGCTAAGTTTATGTTTGGAAAGGTTTATTACCGTTTGCTTACAACCCAGTTATGTAGCAGAGCTTTTCTTTTGAAATGCTAAAACTTGTCTATTGCTGGCCGAATGAAATATGATGAGGTGTACGATATCCTAGTCGTCTTTGTAAATTCCGATAGCCAGGCTGACATGCATTTGTATCAATTCTAGTAAGCATTTATTGGGCTCGAGGGATGCGTGGATGGTGTTTGATTTATAGGTACTTTGAAATTACCTTCTCGACAACGCAGTAAAAAGTAAGAGACAAATTGTCTTATTTACTTGTAAACCCCATCTCGTAGAGGTGTATCAAATTAATTCATCAAAACGCCGACCGTAAAAGTCTTCGCAGTTATTCTTATAGGAGCATATATATCTTGAGAATTCATAAAATATATCAACGGTCACATTTCATAAAACAAAAAATGTAAAAATTTCATAAACCTATAAAAAATAAAAAGTTATTAATGAAATACAAAAAAACCTATTTAACATTTGATTCTTAGAAACAAAAGTTGCCATAGGTTTAGTTTGAAACGAAGTACATTATGTTTCTAAACAACTGACTGACATTCCAATTACTAGAAGCAGATTATAAAAAGTAGATACAACTTATGTATACTTTATGTTACATCTAACTTAATTAATTTATTTATATATTTTTTACGACTGCTTGTTTTTTATTTTAAATCATTATATTATGCTTCTTATTTATCCACTTATTTTTACTAATCTTTATAAAATCGCGCTTGTACTTATGCTTGTTTATATGTATGTGTCCATAAGGTTTTTAATTGTTGTATTTTTTATTAACTATTTAAATATAAATTTAATACAAATAGATGTATAAACATATAAAAAGGTGTTTCTGTATAAAGAACGATATTCTCTTACAAACTCTTGTAAGAAAAATTTGCAAGGTGGGTGAATTGGAGATCTTGAGAGCTAGAACATAAGTGCCAAGTCTACAACTTATCTATCGTTAAGGTAGATATTCATTCACAAAACGTAAAATTTCCGGGTGTCTATGGGGTAGAGTTTCGTTCTGTTGGAAAATAAAGTTTTCTGAATCTTATTTAATTTAAGAAAGAACATACGGCACAGAACACATTAATTTTCTACATTTTCTCTTATTTATTGTGTCTCTTCACATTTCGATTTAGGTAGTACGTTGTCTCGCCATTCAAAATTAAGCGCTTCAGAAAACTACCAATTTTCATGTTTTAAAGAATACCGTTAGAAAGGTCTGCATGCTTTTTGCGCAAAAATCCTGTACCAGTTATAGGTGGTATGATGTGAACATTAAAAAGTACTTCAACATAAGCTAAACAGTTGTTTGTAAGAGTCCAAGCGTCCTGCTCATTCTATGGCCCGACTTTATTGGAATATGCTCTAAACTCTCTCTAATTTGTCCTACATTCTTTTCTGATACGCGATCGTGAACTTTTACCCTTACATAAACAGCCAGTTTCATCAAATTGATGATTCGAACGACAAATGCTCACGAATGCAAAAAACCTTGTACCGTATTGTAGCCATATTGCTCACAATTAATGCAACTAACTTTGCCGCATAACTAGGAGTGGTATTTGAAAACTTAAAACAATGTGAATAATTCCTATACAACGTACAGTCAAAGAAATATACCGTATGAAATTAAGTCTATTATTTTATTTCACTCTGTATAACACCTTGGTAATTATATCACATTTTAGCTTTTTTAAAAAATTCAAACATTCTATTCCATTAACTCATTTTTTCATGATTTTTAGTTCCCTCTCATCTATATTATTTTATTCACAGTTTTTTACTAATTCTATAAATTTGTTCTAACTACGATTTAGTAAAAATTAATTTTTACAATAATCATATTTCATTTATTTTTTAGAAAGTCGATAATTTTGCTTTACGAAATATTTTGTGTCTTTTATATTATTTGTTACCCCTGTACCCATGAGACTCCCTTGTGGCGCTATGCTTGTTTTATATTTTCCAAGCGAATACATCATTTTGTAATTGCTATATCTACATTTTGTGTCATTGTACGGGGTCAAGTAGTTCACATATATTGATTAGTGAATGTATATTAGAAAAGAGTAGGAATTTTATAATTACGTTTTTACCATTTGAGTTTTTATCTCATGAAAAATTTCACTGCAGTGCAATGGTTTTTGTTAGATTAAATATTAATGTTTAATAAATAAATTTTTTATGTTAGAAATGTTAACTCATGAAACTAATCAAAACTGATCTTATTTGGTGGTTTGATAGACAATTTTTTACGTTAGAAATATACTTCTTTTATCGTATAATAAAAATTTTATTTTTCATTTTAATTTTTTTAATAGTGCTTTGGATTATTGTTTCAAGTCATATTTGTTATATTTTATAACTACAACTTTAATATACACATATGCCGTTGTTAATTCGACTTATTCATCTTTAAAAGTTCTAGGATGAGACAAATTTTAACATTTTATATTACTGTTGATAAGGAAATATTTAGATGCCGCGGCGATTGGATAGTTCTCAACGTGTATGCTTGATATATGCAGTTGCCCTTTACATCTTTTGTTTTATACTAATTGCAATAAATGAATCGTTAATAGCTAGCGTCAAGACTTGAACGGAAAGAAATGCCAAACTAATTGATATTCTATTTAAACTAATTAACAGTTTGCTAAAGACACGTCATCAAGAAGCCAGATGTTCAAATTGCATAAGATATTTGCTACGTGACAAAGCAAGGTTGACAGTGTAACGCACGTGCGCCACGTTCAATTAGCAGCGAACGCTGCTCATATTCACGAGCTCTTGAAGCCAATGGGTGGCTGGCAATTGGCGAAATTTGGGTCGAAGTGGGTATTAGTCATGATAGTGCCTAATCAGTAATCAACAAAGTATTTAAATTTTGCGTAGTGTCTGCAAGATAGGTCGCTGCCACCCTGATGCTATACAAAAAATTACCTGAAGGCTTCTCGTTTTTTACAAAAGTAAAAAAGTGATTTTTATCCGACACGTGGTAAAACTTGAAACTATTATTATTATTATTATTATTATTATTATGATCATTTAGCCCAGACGAAGAAATACGGAGTAACAAACGAAAAAACATACACTGGCAAATGCCAAAACAAAGATGTTTGCGAAAATTGTCATTGTAACCATATGTTATTATTATAAAAGAGTAATTTCCAGTAATGTCTTAAACTAAAGAAGCATACTCAACGCTCAATATTATAGTGCAAAATGCATTATTCCAATCAGAAGCGCACTTTTTCACCGCACATAATTGCTTTTACTCCCACATAATTGCTGTCATTAAGTAAAAGTGAAGCAAATGCATTGGGCAATAAAAAACTGCAGGACCTTCATTATGTGACGCAAACGATGCAAAATCTATTATAAAAAAATTACGCAAGATACAATTCAATTTATTTCTTATTATGATGATGAGTAAATGGAGTTCAGTGCATTATGTTTTCAAAATGACTGCTTTCACTAGAGACATCCATTTCAACTCTTTTCCTGAAACTCTCAATTGCGGCTTTTCTGATGTCCTTAGAAATGGACAGAACCGCTTCTGTGATGCGATTGTTGAGTTCGATGATAGACTGAGGTTTGTTTCGATAAACTCTATCCTTAAGATAACCCCATAAAAAGAAATCACATGGGCTTAAATCGGGGAATTTGGGGGCTATTTGATGCTACATGCTAGCTTACGGAGAGCGTCCAGACTTATGTTCATCTATCGAAAGACTTCTGTAAGGATGTCAAAGATGTCTCGAGTCCAATGGGAGGTGACTTCATCTTGTTGAAACTAGTATTGGCTGACTTTTGTCTCTCACAATTGGAATGAATTTATCGTGAACTTTTGTGCGATAAACGTTTTGAACTCTCGTAAAAGGCGGCCACAATAAAGACCTTTTCTTTGGTTGAATAGCTGATCTTAGCTAACGCGATATTCAGTGGTGACTTTTTTAATTAGGTATTTACCAGTTTAACAAATTAAGTATTATTTACGGTAGCGTTAGTACAAATATCCTAATACATGACACAGATTAGAATAACAGAAAATATTATCACCTCTTATAAATTCAAATTAATACAGTTGATTTAAATACAGTATGGTAGATAAAACAAGTCAGTTAATTACTATCAGAATCACTTAATATTAAATAAATGTCTTGAAGTAATTTGCACTTCAATCGCATGTGAACTTGTTTTTGCACAAAATTATAATGTTAATTATAGATATGCCAAGCTCAGTGTGGAGTTGAAAGTCGGTAATAAACCATGGGTCATTGACGGAGATCCTAAGGATTTTGTTTTGCAGATCTTGCATTTTGTTCAAATTCGATTTTGATGTGTCCCTCAGGCGACGCAGAGAAAACTAGTGGCCAAATTAATGATTTGTATAGTAGAGTGCACATTCAATTTTGAGTGGAGATTTTCTTTTAATGAGCAGGTATAACTGTGCTAGTCTCGTATGACGCTCATTGAGCTTTTAATTATATAAAACGTCCAACTTAGGCGGAAGTCCATCTACAGGCCTAGGTATGTGACTATTTCTGTTTTAGGATTCAGATAATACGATTGTTGTTGATTGAGACTGGAAGTGGGTTAATGATGCGTTTAAGTGTAAAAATCTTTGTGATGCATTTATCATAATTGATTGTCAAGTTCATTGTTTCATCCGTCCGGCTACATTGTTTGTGGCAATTTGTAGCTGGTTAATCGCTACTAGTAGATTTTTGTTTCTTACTAGTAATGCGGTGTCATCTGCATTAGATCAGCAGTGATGTTTGGAATATCACTAAGAAGGATATTGAACAGTATTAGCCCCAGACTTCACTAAGGCACTGCAGCTCGGGTTATTGATATTTTAGCGTAAATTTTAATCGCAAAGGTTTTGTTGTCAAGTAATGTAAACAGAATTGCTTATTCTGAGAATTGCAACTTAGAGATATTCTATTTAAGACCCTCTGTCCACACACGGTCAAAATCTTTTGCTAAATATACGTAAAGCGTCACTGTGAATTTTTGTTTTCGTATCCTGTTTCAATCGTCTCGACAATTCTTTGAAGCTAATGGCATGTAGAATGTCTCCTTTTGAATCTAAATTGAAACTTTGGTAGTAGCTCTAGTGTCTTGAGTTTATTATAAAACCGGGTGTATAGCACTTTTTCGAGCAATTTCGATAGTGTTGTTAGAAGATCAATAAGCCGTTAGAGCTCTAGGGTTTGCGGATGTTTTTTTTGATTCTTGGTAGAGTAGCTATTTGGACTATTTTTCTTATACTTGTTATTTCTATTTCGTCTGTGGTTTGGACATCATTAGGATATCTAAGATTTTTGTTCGGGGTTTTCTAAAAGTTATTCAAGTCATTTGTTCTATTGATTAATCCAGGATCTATGAGGCGGGGTTGTAGTGAATGAAAGTGTGACCAGTAGATGGTCTGAGTCAAGCTCAGTGTAAAATATTAAGAGATAGAGTGAGCCTTTTGGACTGCAACTGTCTCCAGCACAGTTACATTAATTTATTTTTTCATTTTCTGTTTTGCAAAAATAGCTACCCCCGAAAGGAAATTTTGCTACTCTGTCCGCTTGATAGCAGTTGGAACTTGATACTTTAAAGTAGTCGGTTGAGGTTAAGTGTTTTTTTCGTGATTCATGCTAGATCTATATTGTGTCTTGTAAGAACAATTATACATAAGGTTTGTTGGGACTTAATGCCATTAGTATTCCAGTTTAATATATTTAAATGAATAAGGGTTTTGTTGAGATTATGATTAATTTAGGAGGAGAGGTAACAAATTATTTAATAAAAATCTTTGATTTGAACTAGGTAGGGTTGTATAAGGTAAAGAATTGAAGTTAGGATTATTTGGACTATTGCTTTAGTATTTGAAGTGTCCGCTGTTGGCTACCAGAATTGATTGAGGTGGGGTGAACTATTGGAATTTCTGATACGGTAGGGGAAATTGCTAAGGTTATTTACTAAAAATGCTGGCTTATTTTTTTGTCAGTGGGTTATTGTGGGTACGCTGGTTGTTTTTTAAAAAAATTAATTCTTGGAATTGTTTGCAGCCTCTGAAGTTGGCTAATTATTGGGAGATCTTACGCAGCTAGTTCTTCATTTAGTTTCTGCTCCGATAAGGAAAGTGGTATGTTTCTAATGACTACTAATAGCAATTTTTCGTTTGGGTTTTGGAAAGTGTGAAATTCTTCTTATTCAAGAGATACAATTCGGCTAACGTTCGATAATCGCTCTGGCACGAGAGATTAAATGTGAATGATGCTCCACTGAGATTAATAGTGAAATTCTCCTTAACATGTTCTTTGATATTGGAGATTACTTGATTGTGGTTAACTGGTCCGTATAGAAATATTGGTAGTATTTTAACTTTATTCTCGTCTTTATTTATTACAGAGGTTGTTCCGTTACCACTTGTTGAGTTGTTTGCAGGCGGGTCAAGGTGTGTCGTTCTAGTAAAGATGTTGGTTTCCATAAATACTTTTTTTTGTAGATTGCTGATAGGAGGTGATAGATGATCAACGTTCCTTCTACTTGATGAGATTACTTCGAACTTATAAAAATTACTTGGAATAACGGTTGTATGATTGCAGAATTATGATTAGCAGTTGGATGATAAAATGCTCGGGGTTGTGTTATCACTGAGGTCACTGCTCAGCTAGAACGCTCGTACTAAATTGTTGGCCTAGAGTGTAACTTCAAGCATTGACCTAGCTATAACTAATATCAAATATAAAATTGGTGCAAAAGTTTGATACAAATATATAAATAAAGTAAATATGTAAATAAAAAATTTTGCGTGACATAATGAAGATCACCTTCTTAAATATGCTCTTTGAAGATACAGCGAATCGAGGAACTCATACACTGACCCACGTTCTTTATAGAAGTGTTTACCAAAATTAGCCATTTGCTGGCTTAAGTACATTGAAATGGAAGGGAAAATGTAGAAAAATAGTTTTATGTGTCGCACTGTTATATTTCGTTTTAGAACTTAAAAATTTATGTTTAAATGTAACTTATTCTTAGCATCAGTTATTTTCTAATAACAAAATTGTGTACTAATTTTTATATTGCCTTGATATACAACAGATAATTTTGAATTATATCAAGTAACAAGTAATATAAATTATAAAAATTTTTAAAATGTAAGAAGCTAATCTTATTATTATGATTAGATAATATTTGGTGTTGGAATTTAAATTTTTTTTATAAATAGAACATTCTTAAACGATGTGCAGTATTAATACACATTTATGTAGGTTTTCTCAATAATTAACGTCATAAAAAACAAATAAATTTTCTCCCAACCTTAAGACTTGAGCAAAAAATAATATATTTCTAGAAAGTCTTCTCTTAATTGCAAACATATTTTTTTTATTTTTTTTTATTTATTTATTTTTTTGTTATCTACTTTTACATACTCGTTTGATAGCAAACGCTAATTTTTTTATTTTTCACACAAATAGAATTTGGATAAGGTAATATTTATATAGATAAATAGCTATATATACAGCAGGATGTCTTTACAGCTGGCGCCGTTTCATTGCACTCAACTACCAGTGGTTATTCGCTTATATCTCTTGATTTCATTACCCCACCAACATCCTACCTCTAGCTTTTTTTTGAATGTCCGACTATGAATGTTTCCAGTTGATTCTATTTGAATATTCACTTGAACTACTGTACAGCTTAGTTAGTAGCTATTACTTCCAATTAATAAGTATTCCGTTTTATTTTTATATGTAATGAGTCCATATTATTCATACGTTTACTATAATTTTAGATCCGTCTAGCTTAGATAGTCTATATACGACGACCTGACCATCCGTAAAATAAAGGGAGTACAGAAATCGTTCTTCAGTCTATGGTGCCATATTTCTACATTTTTTCTGTCATCTATTCAGACAACCCCCATCCCTGTCTATCTTTTGCTGTTGGAGCTTTTTCTGTTAATTCACTCTTTATTTTTATTCGTGTGCTGTTACTTTTATGTGACGTTGTTTTAATTAACGTAAGATTTATTTTTCGGTTGCCTATTTCTTTCCATAACTTCTCCGTAAATGCTTGTTCTGCTGTTACGCTCTTTTTAGGCCAATCAGTGCTAATTTGTTTTGAGAGTCTTTGCGTTCGTTTTTCTGCTGCTATCTTGATCGCAAAAATATTTTTAATTGTACGTGTAAACCTCCTTGCCCTAAACCCGCCTTACTCTTTGAATTGTCTGTCTTAAATATCTTGTTCTATGTCAATTTTAAATATCTTGGAGTATATTGTATAGATGGTAGGTATAACTACTATGTAGTTGTGGGATCGTTCCGGTTTCTTTTAAATGTTGAGGTAATATATGAGCTTTGCCATTCCTCTGGACGTGTTCTTTATTTAAACATATTTCATAGAATTTCATTTAACGTATGCCTGCCACATTTAGCAATTCAGAGTTTATGCCGCCTAATTTTTTGTTGTTCGAGTAGCTTTCTCTATTTGTGTAGTATCTAATTATATCCTTGTTTTTAATAATTTTTCAGGATATAACTATTTTTCAGACTTTCAAGAATTTTAGTTCACCAATATATTGTCCTATGTGTTAACAGCGTTTTGTCTACCATTTACTCTTTTTGCGTGTTTTTCGTATTTTACTTGCCCGTTTACTTCCCTATATTTTCTTTTGGTAGCACCATATCTTTGCTGTAAGTATTTTAGATGTGTATTTTTTTTATTTTTGCTCGATATTTCTGTCCAAACAGTATTGTATGTTGTTCTTTTTATATATCTTAACTAACGCCAAATAATTATTTCTATCGTAAATTGTACCTTTTTACTGCTACGTAGTGTAATCTTAATTTTGTAGATTCTTTTAGGATTTAGTAATCTGTTATGGATTTTCTATTCTTGTTCTCTGTGCTATATGTATTTATAAATTTCTGTGGAAAAAAGTATAACTCGCAGTTTCTATTTTATACATATCTCAATTTGTCTTTCTCCATTGTGATACAATTACTGAGTTATTTTTTTGTTTAACCACCTTTTAATTCAAATCACCTGCAATTAGTATTACAAATGTAACACTACAATGTATTTTTCACATACATATATATATATATATATATATATATATATATATATATATATATATATAGTTTTTCTACGCAATTTTATCCACTTAAGTTCAAAACCTCGAAAACCTCAACGGTGACCGTCTAATAACGGTGAAAATAGAATTAAAATATAGGAGATTGTCTAGTGGACCAGCTTTTACGTAACCAAAACTCAGCAAGCCAGATGAAAATAGACACTGTATGAAATTGAAATACAAAAGAAATGGAAGAAAAATATAATATAATATATATATATATATATATATATATATATATATATATATATATATATATATATATATATATATATATATATATATATATATATATATATATATATATATATATATATATATATATAATGTTCGGATAGGTTTCCGCGGGTAACTATGTCTAAACAACTTAGTTCATTTTGGGTAAATTCTCAACGTTTCGGCATCGGCTTTGATGCTATTTTCAAGAGGTTAGCTCTTCACTTGGGTTCTCAATATGTCTACTCCCCAAGGAGAGCTATGAGTCTTTGAATAAGACTGACATTTCGTGTGATCTGCTTGATCTTTTATAGGGCTGGAAGTGAAAGTTTGTTTGGCTGGATATGCGTTGGGTTGAGGAAAGTTTGTAGGATTAAGGGTGTTGCGTAATTGGCGGTGCGGAGCAATAAGGGACTTCCACAAGACAGGCAAACGCTGGCTGTCATCTCTTATGTTGAGGCACTGTAGGCGTTTTTCTATTTCAATCGCCTCACGTACTATTCTGCTGGTAAAATGGGAAATGGGGGCAATGGTTTTAGCCCCAGAGAAATTAATTTTGTGGCCTGTTTCTTTGCTGTGTTTGGCAAGTACCGAACTATTATCGCCTTTCCGTACGGCCAGAGAATACTCGTATAATCGGCTAGATATTTGCCGATTTGTTTGACCTATGTAGGTCCTTTGGCGGTCTGCACAAGGTATTTCATACACTCCTTGGGATTCATTGTGACAGTGATCCTTTGCTGAGCGAATAAGCCCAGATATTTGATTATTGATCGTAAAGACCGTGCGGATATTTTTCGCATTAGTATGCGACTTATTCTATCGGTGAAGCCTCTGACGTAAGGTAGGAATGCTTTTTGTTGGTCAGGAGGGTTTTGGAATTGAGAGTTATTGTTTTTATTTATATTTTTGATTATGTTAGTTAAGGATTTGTTGGAATATCCATTTTCCTGTAGGGTGGTGGTAATGGATTTAATTTCTGTTTGGAGATTTTTCGTATTGAAAAGTCTGATGGATCTGGTTATGAGAGATTTTGCAACCGAATGGATTTGGACAGGGTGGTGATGAGATTTGGCATTTAAGTAGCGGTTATGTGAGTGAGTTTTCTGTAGACAATGTAATAAAAGCTGTCATTAAAAGGATTTCTTGTTATGGGAGTATCTAGGAAGGGAAAGGAATTGTTATGTTCAGTTTCCATGGTAAATTGTATATTGGTGTGGATTTGGTTAAGGTGAGAAAGAAATTTTGAGGCCAGATAACAAAAGTGTCAACGACATATCGTATCCATCAGGTAGGTTTAAGGTGAAAGGAGGCAAGGGCTTTTGTTTCAAAATCGGTCATAAAAAGGTTAGCAATGCAGGTGAAAGTGTGGAACCCATAGGTGCACCATTAGTTTAACGGTAAGATTTATTTTGGAAGGTAAAGTAAGTATTGGATAGGCAATGGTCATTAGGGAAAGGATATTGTTATTTATATTATACGTTGACTTTAATAACTGTAGGGTATCAAAAATTGGGATGTTTGTAAACAAAGAAACGACATCAAAGCTGACCATGATGTCACCTTTGCGTATAGGGAAAGTTTTTAGTATTCCTAGGAAATGATAGGAGTTTCGAACGTAGGATGATGCATGCTCTGTGAGAGGTTAGAGAGTCTTGGCAAGGTATTTGGCTAGGTTGTGGGTGGGAGAACCAAACGCACCAACTATAGGGCATAAAGAAATGTTTTCTTTGTGAATTTTTGGGAGACTATACAATTTGGGAATTCTGGATGATTTTTCTCGGGGTATGAGGAGTTTCTTGATATCGAATGATAGGTTGGAGTGAGTAATGAAGGTTTTGGTTTTCTTTTCGAGGTAGGTAGTGGGATTATTAGGTACATGGCGGTAATCAGAGGATTTAAGTAAATTGTGCATCTTACCGATGTAGTCCACTGTATTTAGGATCACTGTAGGGTTGCCCTTATCTGCCTGTAAAATAGTAATATTATTATTTTCTTTTATACCTTTTAAGGCGCGTAATTCGGAAGCTTTGATATTTGGTTTTGATAATTTGGCTGTACGTAGCACTTTGGCTACATCTTGCCTGGTTTCATTTGCCTCATTTTCTGAAGGGTGAAAATGGAGGATTCTATTTGGAATATAATTTGTTCAGTGGGAATGCGGTTTGGTGTTACAACAAAGTTAAAATCTTTTTCCAGAACCTGAATAGCTAGGTTGCTTACAGGGTAGTCAGAAAGGTTATGTACCGTCGTGTTGGTCGGGGATGGGTGGGTGTTGGGAATTTTTCTTTGGCACATCTTAGAAAGTTTGCGTTTCTGGGTGTCGGTTTTCTTTTCGGATATGCACGACGCTTTGATGTGTATAATCTTAGAGAAAGCATCCCAGATCAAAGGATAAATTTTGCAGGAACTAAATTTATTGAAAAGGCCATAAAGTTCCAGATTGGTATTGGCGAGGTTTTTACAGGTAGCATGGATGGAGTTTCTAAGTAGAGATAGCTCTGCTTTTTTAAGGATACGGGAGATGGTGGATGATTTCTGGTTATGTTTTAATCGCAAACCAACAAGTATCACCTGTTGGTCAAATGCAGGATTTTAAGAATTAAAGGTAACACAAAAGTTTGGCCTTATGTAATGTAAGCTTTGAATATAGCTTAGTTAAGTTTAAAGTTTCCTCCCCGTAGAGGTGTATAAAATGTTCGAATAGGTTTCCGCGGTTAACTATGTTTAAACAACTTAGTTCACGGGATGAACCGCGTCTATTTTGGGTAAATTCTCGACGTTTCGGCATCGGCTTTGATGCCATTTTCAAGAGGTTGGCTCTTCACTCGGAGTCTTAATATGCCTATTCCCCAAGGAGAGCTATGAGTCTATATAGTTCATAATTTTGTTTATTTATTAGCTATGTACACAATTTTTAAATATTCTCTTTAATAATTTTGGTTTAATCAGTTATCAGTTGGCAACTGATTAAAAATCTAAATCACATAATTTACTCTTCTTAGAATTTTCTATTATATCCGTTACTAATAGTTTTTATTTGATAGTTGTTTAATTACGTCTATACAATTCGTACGTATGTATGACATAAAAATATGCTATGTAATAATTTATTACTCGTGTATATAATAAATTAGAAATTTGTGAACCTCATTTAGAAGGGTTAACAATTATATATTTAAAATAAGATCTTCATTTAAAAAAAAGTACATTTAAAGTTAAACTGCCTAATATTTGCCTGTAGGCTATAATTCTTACTATGAACGACAAGTGCGTATACATTGAAAGACAAAATTGCTTAGTTTTAAGCTGCAGCTCATTTGCATCGGAAATCAAAGGCTAAGCACGACATTCTACTCTAAGTGATAAAGCAAAGGGATATTCTTTTTTCGGCAAAAAATCTGTTCTGCAAATTAAAGAATTGTGTTATCTTTTCCATTACTTGTGTTTTGTTTTCTTTTGTTCATCATTGAATGCTGAAATAAATTAAAACATCCTTTAGAAGTTATTACGTATATTGTATTTAAATATAAGACATATAATACATTTCTGTGCACATGCATAAGTTAATATAATATTATTATAATAATAACAAATACATCCATAAGTTATCTTTTAGCATACTATTATCTAATACGTGAAATAGTCTTTACAAGACATATTTAAATTGAAGAGGTAATTATTTTAAATAGTAACAAATTAATTTATTTAAAGTACAAAGAAACAATGGTATAATGTTTGTTTGATTAGTTTCTAAATTATATATATAAAAAAAATTATGAGTGCTGCTGCTGTTCACAGGTCAAAGGTCAAATGTTCGCCTTTATACCGACGCCTTCGAAGGACAAATTTGCCCGGCAAGACCGAATAATATATTTTCGGAACCGCAAGCGATGGAAAATTTTCGTTTGAGAGTAATAACATTATACATAAAAAATTATGATTTCCGTCACACAGGTTATCAAAGGTCAAAGGTAAAGTTCAACTCTAACTGATACGTAAATATTGTCATGAAGACGTCAATTATTCAAACAGAGCTTTTAATCTGTAATTTATTTAAACTACTAAGACAAGGTAAATGTTTGTTTGATTAGTTTCTAAATATAATATTAAAACAATAACAGGCAGCACTGCCAGGTTACCACACACAATGACTAATTACACTAAATAGTACTAATTAATATTGATTATTCACTCCACGCACATCTATATACATCGTGTTATATTAACCAAACAACGTTTGAGTTTTGTACCTTTACCATACTATTTTACAATAAAATCAAATAATTGCATAAAGAAATTGGCAAATAATAACAAAAAAAAATTTACAAAAATAAGTATTGCTATAAACCAATGTAAGATTTTTATCAAATTATAATAATTATTATAACAATAGTAAGACATTTTTATACAAAGCAATGCAGCATAATTTTTGAATTATTACCTTTATTTGTTTGCTGTACTATGCAATAAAATTACTTTTAAACTTTCCAATCACCAGTAAATATAAAATGAAGAAAGAATTAGCTGTGTAGATTTATGCAGGTAAAAAATATTATGTTTTATATTCATCATGTTCATGTGCTTTTTTGTTTCAAAGATAATTTAAAATATTTCACCAACTGTAAGCCAATATAGATATCTTAATCCCTAACACTAGTTTTAAGATTTTCTGTTGTTATCCAAAATGTGTGATTTTTTTACAAAGCTAAGGTTACTCCTGCAGTAATACTTTTAACATGTGATAATATTTTAACATACAGAGATGTGTTATTGTCATATATGGAAAGCGTTACTCTAAATATTAACTAATATATTTAACCAAATTCTTTTATTTGACTTTAAGGATGCACCTAAAGTCATTGTAATTATTTCCATTGTTAGAAAAGGTACATCACAAAGATGTTTTTTTATAGATAAATTTTAAAATTAGATTTATAAGTAAGTGGTATAATTACAAACAAGCGGTGTGCTATTTTATATACTACTATTTATTAAAAACAAATTAGATTGCATTAAAGTTTTCATATATTGAAATTAAGCGTACTATAATCAGAAAACAAAGTTTTAAAAGCACAACTCTATGTCTGTCCGAAATTTATTGTCTCTTAAATAAAAGGTTCAGGAAAAATAGTGATATCACTTGTAAAATAGACATAAAAGCGTTCTTAGTCAATGAGGTTTGGTACATATAACTTATGCTGTAAGAATGCCTCGTCATTGTCAAAGTACATTATTAACCAGATGGCAAATTTAAAAAAAAGTATTGTTAGATCACATAAAAGGGGCGTCTCTGCGAAAAATAGGCCAAACTGATTACTATAGCAATACTGTTGCGCGTATATGGAACCAGTGGGTCCAAAAATATATATTGATTTTTCTGTGCTGGTAACGAAGGTTACAATATGCAACAAAAAGTCGTATGTGCACACAGAAGTATCATAGAATCGTCTTTTCTGATAAACACAGATTTTATATAAACCAAAACAGTGGTCAAATATTAATATGTTATAGACACAAAAAGGGGAACAAGAAGAGTGTATTAGTACGAGCCATGCAACGCCAACTATGGGTATTGTGGTATGGATAGCTAACAGTTGATAGTGCAAAATTATCCGTCAGATCTATATCAACATAGTTTTACGGACCTTGGCACTTCCTTTTCTTCAGAGGGTTGCCAAAGCAACATTTCAACAAGATAACGCTTGACCGCATGTGGCACAAAACTCATTAAACTTTCTTCAGAAAAATAGAGCGGAAACTCTCCATAGCTGGCCCGATACTACACATTTCACCGATCAAAAATATCTGGAATATTCTTGTGCGAAGGGTAGAACGGTATCCATGACCTCTAAGGAATCTAAGCTGAGAGTGTGACTTAAATGTAGTTAATCAAGACATCATTTGTTTATTGTTTCATTTGATGCTAAGACGAATAGAAGCAGTTATAAGGGCGCAATTTAAAGCTGTGCTTTAACAAATGTAAATGTCTATGTACAAATATTTTGTAAATTTAATCAAGAATTTGTTTTGTAGTATTAAATAGAAAACCAATTTAAATCATATTTTTTTCTTGATGCTGGAATTTCAATAGGCAGTGGTATACTATATTGTTATTTGTTATAAAAAGTAAAAATTTTATATCACTATCAATTCTTTATGCAAAAAACGGTGTTCATACAAAGTAATGTCATACATTTGGTGTGCTACAAATTTAAATTACTTCAAATTACTTTGGAGACACGTAACTGTGATGGTCAATGTTTGAAACTAAAATTAAAATAAATAATAGCAAGCCAGCTTTAAGTGATTTATAACTCGACAAGACATATCTACATACCGTTAACACCACAAAAGTGAATTAATTAGCGTTTAATATCAATAAGTTTATATAACATCTAGATAATGGTTTTTAATCTCTTGATTAGTATGGTATAACAATATTTTTACCATATCTTAATTTTGTAT
Source organism: Sinelater perroti (assembly GCA_036346155.1). Taxonomy (NCBI): domain Eukaryota; kingdom Metazoa; phylum Arthropoda; class Insecta; order Coleoptera; family Elateridae; genus Sinelater; species Sinelater perroti. The sequence goes on from JARFIY010000001.1 coordinate 23,885,806, forward strand.
TTTGCGGTGTACCCTGTTTTCACTAACGAGACTCTGGCAGCCAGCTATAGCCTAGATAATCATATATATATATGACGATCACAAAATAGTTGAAAAAGAAAATGTTATCGGGCATAAAAACAAGCTTAACATCTCGTAGAAAGTAAGAGAAAACCACCGCATCGTAAGTATCTAAAAGAAAACTTGATACTTCACTAAATTATATTATAGATTTCTTAGTAATTCACTTTACAGGTAAAAATGTTTCCCATTCGGATTTATAGGTGCAAACAAATAGTGCTAAACAAGAAATGAACTAAACCAATTTTATATACTAGAAATAAAATGACCAAATAAAAAAAATTATAGGGTCATAAATATGGCTGCGGAAATAATCAAGCTGTTGTTGAAGATACATTCTTAAGTGAACGGAGTAATTATAGTATAACTGAAATGCGCTTCAACTATGCTATCGTAATACTCCGATAACGAAGGGGTAGTGGAAATCTACGACCAAAAAGAAAAAATTATTAAGTACGTTAATTTTATGTCAAACATAATTTAGTAATAATGAATACAATTTTTAAACATCACCCTCGTAAAAGATATAAGTAAAAATTTCAGGTGACATCAAAAGATACCAAATTGACTATATAACAATAAATCAGAGACTTACAAATTAAGTTTAAAATAGTAAGAACTATCCAGAAATTGACGTAGATAATCATCTTAATCTGGTAATGATATCATACAATGAAGAGTTTAAGAAAATACAGGAAATAAAAGTTAAATAAATAACTTATAAATAAATTAAATAAAGATAATATAGAAAATTATTTTAACAATAAACATGATGGTGAAGTTTTATATATGACGCTGAATATTGTAGCTATATTAAAAAAAATAAGGTATTACAAGTACACATCCATGAAATAAGAAAACCCTGGATTACGGGCAAGATTATAAATATAATCAAAGAAAGGAAAAAACACAAAAATTTAAGTAAGTCCCATATCAAAAAAGGACTTAGGTAAATGCTATATAATCGTACTATAACTCTAATATTTCATGTCTTTAAAATATCGACTGGAACAATTTACCTCTGAATTAAAAGAATTATAGAACATCAGCTAACTGAATATCGATTGGAATTTAGAAAAGGATCTGCATTTGGTAAAGCTATGTTAGCAATTACAATCCTAACATAAACAAGCGAAAATTTGCTTTACAGGTAAAGCAGAGCGAACCCTATGCATTAAACTAAACTACAGGGTTTAACAAAATTTTATTGAAACGAATGACAGTGAATTACATTCAAATAAAAATGAATAGCGGCAAAAATTTAGCGACCGGAACCGAAAAATTTGCGGCCACTTCCGGTCAAATTGGTCTCGAGATTTTCCGATCAGGCTGATATTTGGCGTCTGGACTTGATTTATGGTTTTTACGTTACTTGAATACTGAAAATGTTATGTCTCTATCTATCACAGATAAAAAAAATCTGGTGTGAACATCACACGACTTTCCTTATCCTATTATTATATACCAGAGAACCCCGCAGACTTCGTCGACGAAGCCTCATCTAGACGCCAGGCAGACGTGTAGAACATTCCACATGTTTTGCGTACATTTAACACTACAAACAATAGAAACATTGGGAGGAATTTCCCTTGTAATCAAAATATTTAAATAATTCAAAAACGGTTAAAGTTGATTTTTTGAGGCGAATTAGCAAATATAGTTGTGAATGCAATGTGCAAGTTTCAAGAAAATCGGTTGATGCGGCTAGGAGGAGATAGAATTATAAGTTTACTTAGGGAGATAAATATATATTAGATTATACCGGGTCCATCGTCTCGGCCCTGCACTGCTCTCGTCCCGGAACTTGTTATTTTAAAAAAGGACGAGGTGCGAGTCCATCGCCTCGGGCCTGCGCTGCTCTCGTCTAAAAATTTGTTATTTTAACAAAGGACGAGACGCCAGTCCAACACTAGAAAGCTGATTAAAATAAACAGTACAAGACAATAATTGACTCGTACTTAAAATTTTGCTACGTCGCTGAAGATAACCGTGCGAGCTCGGTCGCACAGCCTTTGTCATTATCGCCTGCGTGCTCCCTCCTAGCGGCCAAGCGCTCCCCCCCCGTCCTCCAGCAGTCGGCCCGGTAGCTCTGCGAGCACGCTGTGATTGGTCCTTTTAATTAATTTTTAATCGGCTCTAACTTATTTATTTGACCTCGGATCAAAAAAATTCATTGTAATTTTTTGTTTGTTTCGGTCTGATTTATCCGGTAATATCAATTTACCGAAATATTTTATGAACACCCGGTATATTAAAAATCCTAAGCTCCAATTTTTTCGAATTCTTATTTTATTAACTTTTATTTTAAATTCATGTTTATCTCATGATAGAAAATCATTTTTATTCTCATAAATTCTTTGTATCTTCAACCGTTTAGATTACCTACAAGTAACTTACATACCAAATTTCAAGTCTGTAGCTCTTACGGTTCTTGAGATATCCTGTTTACTGACATATCGACACACACACACACACACACACACACACACACACACACACACACACACACACACACACACACACACACACACACACACACACACACACACACACACACACACACACACACACACACACACACACACACACACACACACACACACACAAGAACCAATGGCCCAAACCAGCTTTTTTAGTGTCCTGAGGCTCTAATTCGTCCAGAAATGTGAAAAACTGGGTAGGTCAAATTTCCCCCGATTACATTACTTTCCTTATTATAGGATAAGGAAAGTAATTATAAGATGTGACAGATGTCAGAAATGACAGAAATAGAAATTAGTCTTCAGCTTGGAAGCTGCCTTGATCAAAAGTTACAAGGCGTGACAGACGACGTACATGACAAAAGTAAAGCTGGTCTCCAGCTTGGGCTGATTTATTTGACCAGCGGTCCATTGAAACGTAATCTACTTTAATTGCGTTTATAATTACTATTATACCTATTTAAATAACTAGCGTTTTATATAATGTTACTTTTAAAAAGGTATTTAGGTACCGTTCGACTGATTCTCGACACTTAAAAGATCAAGTTAATTATTTAGACGCAAATGCTTTCAATTATTTTGTCAAAGCAATTAAATGAAAATATTATATAAATTATATTTACTTATACAAAATAATTCATAAAATTTGAGCATGACGTTCCGTTTGTCTCTTTGCGGAAAATATTTTTTATTTTATGGCACAAAGCGCTTGCTGGCTATTCATCGTCTAATGGAATAAAAGGAAGATTTAATGTGGTATCTATGAGTCCATGCCCACCTGTCTGTTAAAAGCATGCAATCTCGCATCCATTTTATTTAGCCCCAAAAAAGGGTTACATATAAGAGTACAAGGCTTTGCCTTTGATTGAAGCATATTTCTGTAAAATGCTATACAATTAAGTGTAAAAACAAAACATAGGATAATTTTTCTTCTAAATTAAATTGTAAGTGTTTTTATTAGAATTTAAAAACTGTAATGATGATGATTGTTAGTTGTATTTTTGTCAATCTTACTAATAGATAGAATCTATTGTGATATTCTAAGTGGTGCAATTTATACGTAATTTCATATACACAATTTCTAAATTATATTTAGATCGTCCGTAAGCAGCTACTACATCAAGAATTGTTTATAAAGTATACGATATAATTTTAGATATTTGTCCAATAATACTACGGTTTCTTATTATTAACACAAGAGCTTGTAAAAACAAATATTGAATGTAGGATTACTCAAAAAAAATTACAATTTCTAGTAATCCATAAAAGATAAAATAAACTTACTCAAAAAAATATTATGCATTTATCAGCAAACTGAAAGCGACACAAATAAATAAATAAATAGGTAGTTAATATTTTTTTCACATTTACTACATTTATATAATTCGTTTCCTCAAAATTGCAAAAAATATTTGAAAATAAAAAATGGACGTTGTAAAAGGTTATTCTGAAAATCGTAAAACATGTTTGGTTTATATATAATGTCAACCGCTACATTTTAATCTAATAACAGACATTTTTTTATCAAAACATTTTCTTCAAATTTTTATATGATGAAAATATCTATTTAATCTGTTTTCTTAAGATTTAAAATTGCTGAATTTTTATTTGTGGCTTTACTTGAAGGCAATATTATACGCAATACTTATTAACAACATTTAGATATTTTATCAAAGCCACAAAAACTTATTTAACAGATAATAAGTATATTAAAAAAAATAAGTCTACAACATGCAGCGTTAAGTGCAAATATGCAATTTTACCTGATTTTCAGGCAATTGTGAATTAAAATACGCGGAAAAAGTGAAAGAAGGAAGGGAAGGGAAGGCTTGATTGGCAAATAATGCAAAGAAAACGTCGCAGGTTAGCAAACAAAAGCTATAAATACTAAAACAAAATTTCTTAAACAATAATACCGATCCCGCCTAAAAGCTGGTGACCATGATAAAGCTTAAATGTGAGCAATACCATACTCAAAAAATTAGAATGAGTAAATGTTTACAAATAAAGCGGTTTAAAAGGTAATGAAATAGGACACGAACAATAGTATAGACGAAACTAAAATAGAGAATGTAGAAAACGAAGACATGAAGAGAAAAAGAGATAGAAAGCCCCACGAACAAGAATACAATCACTAAGAAAAGTAAAGTAACAAGAAGGGACTTGGACCAGAGTAAGGAAACGGATCGACACATGGAGGCTCTAAGAGATATTTTAGACAACATAAAAAAGGTATCAAACAGATAAAGGAAAACCAGAAAAAAACAAAAGAAAAAGTTGAAAGAGATTTTAAAAGGAAACAGGGCACAAAAAAGAAGTAAGAGAGTTGCAGCAGAAATTAACAAAGTGGGAAGATAAAATGGAAATGCTGAAAAAGGATAAAAAGAAAAACAATCTAGTTATATCAGGAATTCAACCGGCGGCTAAGGGGTAGCTGGAATTGAAATATGAAATGAAACAACTGAAAACAATTCATTAACGTTGAAGCAAAAATAAGGAATTCAAAAAAAAAAAGAAAAAGTTGCGTGATTGAATTGGAAAATTGGAAAGAAAAATAAAAAATACTCGGCACAAAAAGTTACGAAATATACGAGAAAGATATATATATATATATATATATATATATATATATATATATATATATATATATATATATATCAATAATGACTACAAAAAAGAAAAAGGAGATACAAAAAAATAAGAGTGAACGAGGAAAAGAAGAAAAAGCAAAAGAGAAGACAATAAAAATTGGCTATAGAAAATAACGACAAATGGAAAGAAGTGAGAATGAAAGCACAAAGGATAAAAGTCGATAGAAACGAAACAATCAAATTGTGTACCAAAGAACTAGCTAAAGAAAAAAGGGGCGAATAAATATGATAATGATCAACCGACGAATAAGAAATGGAAAGAAAGAGACAAAAGACAAATAGATGAATAAAAAAGAATCACTCAAATAAGGTAAGAAAAAGGTTAATAAAAAAAAATTGAAAGAAAAAACAGAGGGAAAAGCATACATGGAAACTAGCAACACTAAATTAAGAGGATAAATGAGATAAGAAAGCATAATAGAAGAAAGCGAGATAAATATAGTGGTTATGATGAAAACAAAGAGAAAAGGAGAAAGTACTGTAATGCTGGAAGGAGAACATCTCTTAATATACAAATAAGTAGAGAAACGAAGCAATACAAAGGAGTATGATGCATTGTACATAAGAAATGTAATGAGACTAAAAATACAAATGGGGTTAGAAAGTGACACAATTAAGAGAAAGTTGAAAAGGAGGCTAAATAGTTTTAGAGCGCTATATAAACAGAAGTTGAGGAAAAGAAAAATATGATAGTACCATTATAGACTGGAACAGAAGCACAGGTAGCAGTGTAAGAAAATACGGCGAAAAAGCAAAATTACAAACAAACAATGAGTTATAGATTTTTGCACGTTAAATGATATAGTTTTCGAACACAAAAATATGCATAAATATTCGCGGGAGATGCCAAGCAGAGGGTAAAACTCAATTATAGATATATTAATTACAGGAAAAGGCAGTGTGAAAAATGTCATGAGCGTTAAAGTAAGAAGAGGATATAATGTAGAAAATGATTATTATAAAAATATATATGAGCATAAAATTCTCCAAATTACAAGATGAAAAAATAAAAAAGAATCCCAGAGGAGATTAACAGAAGAACTAAGAGTGCAAGAAAAACAAGCAAAAGCAATAGAGACAAATGCAGAGAAGTTATAGAAACCTTTAAAAACACGGTAAAGAAAGTAACTGCGGAAGTATGTGGAAAAAGCAAAAACGTAACTAGAAAGAAACAGACCACGTAACGAAATAATGAAATAAAGAAAGGAAATAAAAAAAATATGGAGAACAACCTAGAAAACTGTAAAGATAAAAAAGATGATTAAATAATACCAAATACAAAATGAAAAAATAGAAACAATGGTTAAGAAGGCAAAGAGAAAAGAGTGGGAAGCTTTTGGAATTCAGATGGAAAACAACGCTAATGAAAATGTAAAATACAGCACTCTAAGAAAACTAATAAAAAAATAAAAAGTCACTCTTAAGAACCATTAAAAATAAAGGACCGGTTATAACGAGAGAAGAGAAGAAAATAGAAAAATAAAAATAGCATAATAAGGAACTTCTAGAAAACAAAAAAGAGGACCAACAAACTACAGAACTCATTACGGAAAGAATTGAGTTGCAAGAAAGGAAAAAAACTAGAAATAAAAAAAGTAAAGGAATCAGTTAACGAATTTTAAAAAAGAGAAGGTCAAACACAAATATGATCGAAATCTTAAAGAATATGTATAAAAACACAGAAAATATAGCCAGAGTTTAAGGTAAACGTCGAGCAGTTTCTTTATATACAGGGGAGTAAGTCAAGAAAGTATTCTAAGTCCACTATATTTATAATATTAATGTACGAGATAATAAAGGAGATAAACAAAGATGTAAGAGAGTTGAATGCAGGGTTCAGAAACCTTAATCAAACAAAGATAAAAGAACCGTTGTACACAGATGACCTGATAATATTTGCTAATGATAAAGAAGACCTAAAGAAGACGACAGAAAAATGGACAAAGGAATGGAAGAAGTATGATCTTAGTATAATATGAAAAAAACAGAAATTATGACAATAACCAGTGAGAATAGAGAAACTGAGACGGAAGAGAAAATCACCAGGAAACTGAAAAAAATAAAATACCTTGGAAAATTCAGGAAAGGTTAAACGAAAAAATAACAAATAGGATAAAGAAAACAATGATTTTATACAACATTTTGTACAAACCATTCTTTAATCAAAAAGAAGTGACAAAGGGAACTAAGACCAAAATTTATGAATTAGTATTGGCACCAATGCTTATTTACAGAAGTGAATCGTGGATCCTGACTGACTCTCTAAGGAGCAAATTAACATGTGAAATGAAGATTTCAAGGAAAACAATGGAAGTGACTAAAATCGATAAAACAAGAAGTGATGTAATATGAAAAATCTAAAATTAAAAAGTGTAATAGAAGAAATTAAAGTACAGCAACTAAGGTGATTTGAACATATGTGAATGGACGACAATCAAATAGTGCAAAAGCACGGGCTGGGAAAAAAGAAAAAAAGCAAATCGAAAAGAAAGTGGAACTAAGAAATAGCTGATGCATTAAAGAAAGGTGAATGGACTAGGCTCATAAAAAGAAAGAGACCAAGTACAGAGAAAAATAGAGAAAAATTATCACCTCGACGCCTATGGTAGAAGAGGAATCTGATAAATAACTAAATCTACAACACGAAGACAACAAGCCACATTAAATAGCTTACATTACCAAAGTGTAATGCTCTAAACTCGTGCCTTTATAAATTTTTTTTCGGCAGTGTATACTAAAAATCTATATACCTACATAGTAAAGTTATTACTAAACATGTACTGTTCCAATGTAAGAAAGTTTATATATATATATATATATATATATATATATATATATATATATATATATATATATATATATATAGTTAATTAACTTTTTCTTTTATTTAATAAATAAGAGGTTTATAATTCTGTTTCTAATTACAATAAATACCAATCAGCAATTGTAATGCTAATATCGTTTTTTTGATCTACGCACACAAAAATTCTACATGCAAAACGATGTACTACTGTTAAATTAGCGTGCAATAAATCCTTGGAATATTAAATAAAGGAATGTAACAATGCCATGGAACAAACAAGAGGCAATGGAACAATTGGTTTTCAATGTAGCTGCTTCTGACGTTTCAGGATTAATGGCCAGTAATCACTTTTGTTTTCGGTTCATTGAAATCTAATGCAATTTTGTAGAGATGTGATTGATTTATGTAAGGTGTAGTTTAATGGTTTCAAATCTGGTGGCATACATTGCAAGAAGATCGATAAATCTATTTAATGCAGTACATTGGCGTTTTATCGCGTTTATCGCGACATAATATTTTTTAACAGCATATTTAAGTATTGAGTAAAAATGATACAATCTTAAATGCTTTGTTACTTCTAAAAGGGCTGCTTAAAACCAAAAAGCTGAACCGCCGCATAAACTTACTTTAATCCACACGTTCTTAATAAGTATGCAAATGACTATAAATGTAACAAAGCCTGCAGTTTTAGAAGATACAGAAGGCTTAGTCTTGTTACAAGTTTAAAAAGAACAGAATAGACTTTCTATTTTACATTACCTTAAATTTATTAGTTTCTTAGATTAGTTTGTATTATATTGTGATTATATTGAATCGGCGTAACTTATTGTATTAATATATTCGTATTTTCAATAACTTTTTTATAAAAAGAATGTCTTCTATAGTATTACATGCATTATCGTTTATTAAAATTGCAGCGCCAAGAAAAAACATACAACAACCGAAACTCTAGATTTTATGTGATAGTATAAGACAAATAAATGAATTAATTTGCAAAGCACTTATCCATTTATCCAACATTTACATTATTCAATAATACATAATCCCATCTTTGGCTTATGTGATCTCTGTCTTCTTGGCATGGAGTCAAGCAATAAACAAATGGTGTTTTTATAGACACATTTATTATTTACCCGCTCCCATAATTGGCTAGATCCGTTAAAAGTCGTAGACTTCCCTGTATCCTTTGTATGTGATAATCGAGGCATGTTGGATCGGTAAAAAATTAGATGATCAAGAGTGTGATGAGAGTGTTTCCATACTGTTTTACTTAAAAAAAGTTTAATGTGTTACGTGTTATATATGGTCGAGCGTTACCTTGTTGAAAGATTGCCTGGGCACCCTCAGATAGAGAGAAAGTAAATATAACTAGTAATATTGCCGTTAGCTTTGACTAGAGGTGTTTCCTATAATTACTGTGCTGCGATCTATAATAATAAGCTTCTAAAAATAATAATCCTTCAGATTGCTCGTCCTGAGTATTGTATCGGATATCAATCTTCACAAATAAGTACCGTATTCAATCCACTTGTTCCGTATTTGCATCACAGTACTGATATAGCGACCAATTCTTCTGTTCATGTGTTAAAAAAAGACACCCTTTACGTAGGCTAACGATACGTCTTCTTGAAATTCACATGCGGGTTAGCAACGGCAGGAGGATCCAAGAGGATATATATATATATATATATATATATATATATATATATATATATATACACACACACATACGTAATTTATGTAATGTCAAATCATTATATAACAAGAACGGTGTAATACCGTAAAAGAAACTTTCTACAGCGGTGCGAAATCATAACGGTCACTTCCGGTTGCCGTTAACTGATTTGGCTGAAAATCAATCCCATGAAAGGTACTGATCTAAGATGTGTGTATGCCAAGTTTGAAGTGAATCCGTTGAATAGATCGAAAGTTATCTTGTCTCCAGACACACAGACAGAATGATAATCTCATTAACTTTCTACTATAAGCTTCGCTGTAGAAAGTTAGTAAATAGAAATGGTGTACGAGTTATGAGAATATGGTTGTGAGTAGGTAATACAAATGATCGTTTGATATATACAAGATGTAATAAAAAGACCATCCTATTAAAAACTTATAACTATTCAGCTTTAGTTCGTTTTGATCAAACACTATTAGAAACAGAGAATTCTTTAGTTTCACGCAGTTTTCTATAGGTAGTACTAACGCGCTTAGTTCACCTGCCACTTCAATGTTTGTCAAGGTGACGTCTAGGCAACATAAATCATTTTGTGTTTTACGCTTTGCGAAGTGTGAGTCCGTAACAATTGTTTAGCGTGATTTTCGGCGACAATAAGGTGTTAAATCTCCTACAGCTCAAAGCATTAGGTAATTGTATATACAATTCCAAGACACGAGTTTTTTGTGTATAGGAAAATCCAATGGTCGTTCCCGTGTGTAAGACGAAGATGTGGAGCGCATCTAGCTAAGTTTCGCAAAATCTACTCGCCGTAGCGGTAGAGAACTAAACATTTTTTTAAAGTCTGTGTGGCGTTTTTTGCAGCGGCATTTGATTATGAAACCATGCAGGACTCTATTAATGCAAGCTCTTCATGCAGGTGATAAACAATGACGTATAGAGTTGTGTAAATTCATCCTCGACAAGGTAGTAGGAAAAAAAATTGTAACACGCTTAGTATTCTCTGACAAGGCTACTTTACATTTAGTGGTAAAGTAGAAAACCTCTATAATGTTAATATATGGGATACGGAGCAGCCATACTAAATTGTACAGCATACAAGAAATTCTCCTACACCTAACGTATTTTGTGCAATTTTTCGGGAAAAGGTACACAGATCTGAATATGCCTAAAAGACTGCACTACACTGGAGTTTGAAAGTGTGAGAATTTTTATTTAATTAGATTCCACAACGATTGATCGGCCGTATTGGACTTAACGATTCAACTTTACATCACTGGACCTCATTATGTGCGATTTTTTCTTGTGGGGGTTTATAAAAGACTGTGTTTATGTGCCTCCGCTTTCAACTACAGTGGTCAAACTACAGGACTGCATAACAGCAGCCACGGCAGCAGTGGATCCAGATATGCTCGCAAAAGTTTGAATCAAATTTGACTACCGTATGGACATATGCCGTATATCCCAAGGGGGCATTTATGATTTGTTATGTAAAAAAAAATTTGTCCTGTAATATAAAATTAATCTTAAATGTTTATGTCACTTAATTTTCATAATATGAACATTTTAAATAGGATGTTTTTTTGTATCTGTTATATAATATAAAAAATATAAAATAAATATTTTATAATTTATTTAAGCCCTAATGCCAAACCTTCATATTTTGTTATACCTGTTTTGTATTTGTATAAATTTTATAGTTGTTTTTTATTTAAAATAAAATTTTTAATTATTGGAAGGTATGACAAGGCCGTATTTTAACAATTTTGACAAGATTATTAAGACGACTGTATATCTCAAAATATTTTTGTGTTTGAAATTCTACTGTTATATAACAATCGAGATGCGTTGAATATAGCCATTCTTCCAATACGACATTGTGTAGTTTGATAATGAGCAGTGAATAATTCTAATAATCAGGCTCTATAAACTTTAGAGGTAGAATGAGAAATAGACTTTAGGACAAATCTTAGAATTTAATTAGGGATATATTTCATTAATTTAGGAAGAGCAATATATAATAGGCCGTAATTTACATATAATTTTCTGACGGATAAATTAGAAGGAGTATTTTCCGTTGAAAATCACTTGAAAATAATTGAATTACAACGCAGGGGCAACTAGCAGAACTTCTCGTATGATGAGTTGTTCAGATTTTTACTTTTCGTTGCAAACAATTTTATTACTGTATATAGTTTAAGTGCAAATAGCTACATACTGGAGAGCAAAATTTGAAATTAAATATAATGAATGGGATTTTATAAAGTACTTTTTATGTTGACGATTATTTCGTAGTTTTATGGAGCCAAATGATTGTATAGATTAAATATTTGGGTTAATGCGCTAAATATTACTTTGCTTCGTATGTTGATTGCCTAGTTTATACTTATTTTGCATGGCAATGATTTAAGCTCCTGTGATAATTATTGGATACTTATAAAGGATTTAATTTTTAATGTATATAACAGTTACTAAAGGTATGACATTATTTTAAAAGGTAAATATTAAATGCGGAATAGGATATTTGACAAATGTCTCTCTAATTCTTTTTATAAGATATTCGATCTTTTTTCGCATAACTGTGCCTCAATTTGTTGATAACGTTTACATTTAATTTACATCACTCTACGTTAATAAGTTTGAAATGCTCACGGTATTTGTATATTGAAAGTGTTTGATAATTAAGCGCAGTTAAGTAACTCGATAAACAGGAAATAAAACAAAACAGAGCTGTGTAAACTATATATTGGGCAAAACTAAAATTAACCACAAAGTAACAATTAAGCAAACAACGAAACTGAGGAAAAAACAATACAACTATACTTGAATAACTGCATATATGGTGGGCGGCAGATCAGTTGTGCGCTCTCCAGGCGCAAGTAATGGTCTCTGGTAATATGGACGGCAGATTTCGGCGTGCTCTTCGTTGGCGGCTTCAATCTTGGGGCACCACGGACGGGGCGGAACGTACAATAGGCAACGACATCGTGCCAGCACTGCGCAATAGAGCACCTGGATCGGCTGGCCGGCGGCTTCAATCTTGGGGCAAAACAGACAGGGCGGAATGTACAATAGTAAGCGACAGCGTGCAAGCACAGCGCACTAAAGCACCTGGTCGGCTGGCTCTGCTCCGTCGCTCACGAGGGCTCAAATCAGAATGCCGGGCGGCGGTAAAAATCCCGTTTAGCTGCGACGACGGTAGGTTGGCGGACAGTAAAGGTTACCGTAGAGATGGGACACGGGTTTAGAGAAGAGCACCAGACATACCACCCACCAAAATTGTCAATGAGGTAATTTTCTTAAACCAACAGAAAGTTAAATAAACTAAAATAACTGACGGAATTATATCTAAGATTTAATCAAGATTGCTGCGGCGCCGGTAAGGCACACAGTTTAACTAGGGGTCTCTTGACACACCCATTGGTTGTGCGCACAGTGGTAACACGAGCAATGCCGTCCCGACCAGGATGTAATAAAGATTTCGCCTGCGAAACACGAATTGCTAGCAAATTTCCTATTGCAGGTTGTACCGGATGGGGATTAACTTTAAAGCAACGAATGCATTTTGCCAAATAACTTCGAACAACCCGACGTATTGAGTGTACCCAAAACCTTTGCCTGACTAAATAGCAGGTGGTGTTCACACCAGAATGCAAGTTTTTCTCATGGACATTTTTGACTATAAGCTCTGTTAGCTTATGTTTACGGGGGAGTAAAGCGGGATATTTTGTATTGTACGGCAGGTTGGCTTCCTGAAGTCGTCCGCCCACCCTTAACACACCGTTGTGATCCACGAAAGGAGCTAATCTTTGTAAGGATTTGGCACCCGGCAAATTGTTGCGTAGTTTATCTAATTCTTGGCTATAGAACTTGGCTTGTACCATTTTTATTATTAACAATAAGGCGTTGAATAATTCTAACTCACTCAAGGTGCCCATTTGATGAGGGTTCCTTTTACGACAGATATTGCAAAATTTAAAACAGAACGCTACGATCCCCTGAATTTTTCGTAACGGTGAGAATTGAGTCAACAAATTGTCAATTAACGAAGTTTCGGTTTGGGCAACGAATAACACGATTCGTTTTTTAGACGCTAAATCGTCTAGGCACGTTGATAAGGTATTTCCTAGTGGCTATGAATCGGAAGGATCCATTAATCATAAAGGACCCGCCCACCATAAGGAACAGGATGCAAGATCTTGAGGGAATAAACCCCGGGATGTGGGGTTATCAGGGTTGTCATGAGAGCGAACGTGCTTCCACGAACTGGGTGGTACTATTCCTTGTATATGCGTAACTCTATTGCATACAAAAGTCTTCCACTCGTGAGGAGAAGAACAGATCCAGGAAAGGGCAACGGTAGAATCACTCCAAGCAATGATTTAATCGAATACAATACATGACTTATAGGTTTCTAGCACGAATGCTACCAGATTGGAAAGCAACATGGCGGTACACAATTCCAATCGCTTTAAAGGGGCGACTTTCGACTTTGCCATTATTATAAATGTCTTTATTGTCTGATCTTCATAGGAACGCCGACCGTAAATTACACTTGCGTAGCCCGCTTCAAAAGCATTGCAAAACGCATGCAATTGAAATATTGCTTAATAACGGCATGGGTGCTTTAAAATTTTTTCATTTCGTAACAACGTCTGTAGGTACCTGGTCATCCCAACCAAGACCCAAGGTCCACAAATACTGTATTATTCGTTTGGCAAAAACGTCACAGGAGCTAGAAAGCCAAGGGGGTCATAGATTCTTGCAAAATTGTTCGTTTACAGCAGGACTTGTCAAGCGGCGTGACTGAAAATGAAAATGCATTTGACGAGGACAGCCACTGCAAACCTAAGACCTTTACAGAAACAGGGTCCAAACCAAAAGCGATGGAACTATCGAGGCAATGTTCGGGAGGCAAATCACTCAGTAGCGGGGGATAAATACTTGACCATTTACGGAGTTCAAAACAACCCCTTTTTAATAAATCGGTTAATTGTTGTTTCAACGTCTCTACTTCACCTAAAGTATCCGCTCCAGTCGGGATGTCGTCTACGTACAAATCAGTACGCAAACATTGTGAGGCAAAAGGGAACTGATCGTGCTCTTCATCGGCTAATTGAAGAACACTTTTAATTGCCAGGAATGGTGATGTAGAAACTCCATACGTGACAGTATTGAGTTTATAACTGCTGATTTGTTCTGAATCAGAAAATCTCCAACGAATCAATTGAAATCGGCGATCTTCTTCGTGCATTACTATCTGCCTATACATTTGACGGATGTCACCGTTAAAAGCAAAGAGATGCCATCGAAATCGAAGAATAATGACGGAAATATGGTTCTGAAGCTTTGGACTGACGAAAATGGTATCGTTCAATGACACCCCGGTAGGATCTTTCGGCGATGCGTCAAAGACGACTCTGATCTTAGGACTGTCGGATTGTTCTTTCAAAACGCAATGGTGTGGTATATAGAAACAATCAGGAGAAAAAGACGGGGCTTTTCTAACAAGGGACATATGTCCAGAAGAGATGTACTCGTCCATAAATTCATTGTACATTGTGCGAAGAACTGGCTCTCGGTGGAGCCGTCGCTCTACGGATTTAAGCCGTCTGTCTGCCGTTTCAATGGTTTTCCCAAAGGTTGGGGGGTTATTTTCCTTAAAAGGTAACCGAACACCAAAACGACCGGAAGGCATGCGAAAATGCGTGTTTGGAAACCAATTTTCTATTTGCTCATCTTCTGGGGATTTGGCTGCAACATTGGGCACCTCCTCTATTTTCCAAAAGCGTTTCAAAAGACTGTCACAATTTTCCACGAGCGCTAAAAAGGAGTGTTTGAATGGCTGATCTTGTGCTACTGAGGTTGAATCAATAGCCAACCAAAGGTAGTATTAATGGCGGCGGGAGATCCATTCACGGACGAAATGACACCATCTCTCAATATCGAGGCATCAACATCTGCGCCCAGCAATAGGTCTATGTGTCTGGAAACAGCCCAATCTGGGTCAGCTAACTGTAGACCTCGCAGGTGAGGCCACTCAGAAGGGTTTATATTGTACGTGGGTAAGGGCGAGCAAATTTTAGGCAAAACGATAACTTCTAGATCTAGGAGGCAGTTGGTACCCATTGGTCTAATCATGCAGGGAGTAAAGCTGTGGGAATCTCTGACAGGTACTTGAACTAAGCCACGCACGACTGTGGTAGAGGATAAGCGCGGCAGTTTCAAACGCGTAAAACAGTCTTTACTAATGAAACTAGATTGTGATCCAGTATCAACCAGCGCTCTTGCACTTTAGTAAGAGCCTGAATGATCCCGAATTTATACCATCGCGGTAGACAATAGTACGGTCGAGGATTGACCGTTAGTTGAATTAATGCTAGCGCAAGCATTGGTTGTATTGGTGACAGTGGCAGTTGAGGCCGCCGTCGGGCGGCTCATTGCGATTTATCGGTTTAAGATGGAGCAAGGTATGATGTTTTTGATTGAAATTCTGGCAGAAATATTTGGATCTACACTGTGGCACGCTATGCGTGCTTTGTATACAATTAAAACACAAACGAAGACGCTTAGCCGCAGCAAAACGCTCTTGTGGACCGAGCGCAAGAAATGAAGTGCACCGGTAAATTCTGTGTGACACTTTACAAAATCCACAACATGAATCAGAGTCGAAAGGAGAGGTGGTGGCTACGGTTTGGGTGACAAAGTTTCTGGTTTGTCGCATCCAACGGTTTCGTGATTCAAAATTCGTTTTATTTGCTCTGCCGGCACTATTGGCATTAAAAGGGTTTAATCCTTCGTTCGAGCTGTGCTAAGGCTGCACATTGTTTAAGCAGGAAAACTTTAAGATCACAATAGCTTGGAATTTCGGAATCCTTTACCTGAAGCTCAAAACGTATTCGAGTGGATTTATCGATTTTTTTCTAATAATAGCTCGACTAAAATAAAATCCCAAACGTCTACATCAAAATTTAAAAATTTTAATATGGATAAATTTTCATTAAAGGTGTCTAACAGCTTACGCAATTCTCGGGGATTCTCGCTTTGCAACAGGAGATACTTTCTTATCAACTGCCAGTGCGTACTGGTCAATCGACGCTTGTTGGAGAAGCGTTCATAAAGGTTGTCGTAGGCGACCGTATAATTGTCTGACGTTAGGGGTATCGCTTTTACTAAAGATAAGGCTTCGCCAGCTAACGAGGTCATTAAATAATTGAATTTTTTGATAGGAGATAATCGAACAAATCTATGAAGGTTTGCCAAGATTTGAGGTCACCAGCAAATTTGGGAATTTCTATTTTGGGTAATTTTACATTTGGTTTGATATCTTGCTGGCTGACTTTCGATCCCGACGAGACCGGACTTAGAGCAGGGAATATTTGCTCAAAAATGTGGATGATATTAAAATATTGATTATCTGCCTGTTTGCGTAATCTGTCCAAGTCAGCAAGCTCTTCTTCACGTGCTTGGCTCATTAATTTCAAGAGTGTTGCATTTAATTCGGCATATAAGCCGTCGAGCATCTTGAATTTCAATTTGCACAGCGTTTGCACCGATCCATCAATTGTGGCAGATTCCGCAAGCTCAGAAAGTTCACTAATTCGGCTAACTATTAGTGTTTTGTAGTGATTAATTCGCGTTTGTTAGACGGAGCCATTTTCGCCCAAAATTGACAAAGAATGAATTCTAACAATAGCAGATTTCCACAAGTAAAGGGACAAGGCTCGAGCAAAATATAAAACACAAAAGGGTCAAAACGCAGGTAACAAATTAGGGTGCGAAGGGTCGACCGTGGACACAAAACAGCAAGGCTAAAGCAATATTTCGGGACGCAGCAACTCAGGCAAAACTAGCGAACAAAATTTACACAGCTTGTTCTTACTTTATTCCCTTTTGTTTAACACAAAATTATCTGATTTTCCCGGACTAATTTTATCCGGCCTCGAAGGACCAAAAGAATGTTTGATAATTAAGCGCAGTTAAGTAACTCGATAAGCAAAACAGGAAATAAAACAAAACAGAGCTGTGTAAACTATATATTGGGCAAAACTAAAATTAACCACAAAGTAACAATTAAGCAAACAACGAAACTCGAGCGCTTTCTAGGCACAAGTAATTGTCTCTGGTAATATGGACGGCAGATATCGGCGTGCTCTTCGTTGGCGGCTTCAATCCTGGGGCACCACGGACGGGGCGGAACGTACAATAGGAAGCGACAGCGTGCAAGCACAGCGCACTAGAGCACCTGATCGCCTGGCTCTGCTCCGTCGCTCACGAGGGCTCAAATCGTAATGCCGGGCAGCGGTAAAAATCCCGTTTAGTTGCGACGAGGGTGGGTTGTCGGACAGTAAAGGTTACCGTAGAGGTGGGACACGGGTTTAGAGATGAGCACCGAACAGAAAGGCTTTTTTACAAATTTCCATAGCTTTTATTTTCAACTTTACCTATAACCAGTTAACGAGTGTTTTATTATCCGCCCTCAAACGAAAATTTTCTATCGCTTGCGGTTCCGGAAATATAATACCTCGGCCGCGCCTGCCTCCAAGCCAGAATTTGTCATTCGGAGGCGTTCGGGTCGGCACGGAGAGGCACGAACAATTTTTGCTATATATGGACTTTGACCTGTGTGACAGCACCAGCAGCACCACTCATAATTTTTTTTATATATATAATTTTAAAGCGAGCATAATAAAATCAATTAGTAATCATAAAAAGTTTCCTAGTTAACCCGAGAAAGCACGGAAAACCTTAATATTGTCTAATTTGACAGTCATTTGCTCATTAATTTTTATTACATTTTTATTGTGCTTGTAATAATTATATTTATTATAAGGCTTTTATATACAAACCATATTAATTCTAGAGAATACAAAATCAACTATAAATTTATGGACGAATTTTAAATATAAATTTTAATACTGCTGCAAACTATCGAATACAATAATGTTGTTTTGCAATGTAATATCAGCAATAACAATAATATGTTAAAATATTCTAACGATTATATTTTAGAAATTGTAAAGGAATCCTTTGCAGTAGGAAATTTAATAACATCGAAAGTTAGCACAACTTAAACTTGGTAAACTTTGCCTACTTAATAACTGCTTTTACTCTTAGTTGAACAGTTACTATAAGAAAGTGAAATGTATAGCGTTAAAGTTGCGCGTTGGCAATAAATCAGCAATCTATTGATTTCTACATTTACACTGCGAGGTAATTACAAAAACAAGAAGGTAATACAAGCTTGACTAAGGTTAATTAGTCTCAAGTATTCTAAATATATGCATTTAATTTGGTATTTTGTAATTAATTATTGTAAATTTTAGTCAATAATTTTACAAACGCTACCACCACAAATGTTAGAACAAAGAAAAATTTGTTTTAATAACCGGTTTTAAATTAATTTCTTAAAAAAGTTCCGGTTTTCTTTATTCAGACAAAGGCCATTCGAAGCAATGTGTGTGCGACAAACTAATTATTGCTTCTTGTGCAACACTGCGCTTTTAGTTAAAACAATAGATTTTTTTATTACTTGAGTTATGTTGCTTTGTAATGTAATATTGCACAGAAAACTTTCTGTGTGAATTAGGTTAATAAGCAACTTAAAAGCCGTGCGCTTTTAATAGCACAGCAGCCACGTCCGACCACGTAACAACTAAAACAATCTCATAACCGCTTTGTATTGGAACTAGCAGCAAGTTAACGAGAAACAATTTTTAATGGTACCGGGAGCATTTAAAAAAATGCTTTGCAGATTTTGTGTCTATTATGTTAAGGGCGTGCTTATATAAGTGCAATTGCTTATCTGTCAAAGAACCATTGTTATGCAAGGCTACCTGTGCTTAAACTTTCATATTATAACTGTTTTCTTTAGACTACATCTGTTTTTTCCAAGCCTTGTCAAATAAAATGAAGTATATTACAATAAAACTTGTTCTTCCATTGCGTCGTTAATTATTAATAGATAATTATTAGATGCCACGTCTATTATCTGCAATGCACTGCTTCTTAATTTTATGTAATGTATAACATTTATTAATTAATCCTCTACAATAAAAAGATTCAAGAGTTCGCACGAACATCTTAAATTTTTTGAAAAATATATAGCTCATTGTTATTATTATAACATTTTTAAGAAAGATATTTTTTCACTTTTCAAAGAATTCGGAAGTTTACATTACACCAGCAAGCCAAACTCTTAACACTCAGACTAATATTTTAGATCAGAATAGGATGTCAGATAGGACTTTTTATGTAGTTATAGATAGAAGTAATAACAATCTGTATGGTGTATTCTTTTTTAAGATGCACGATTTCTTTACTTTAATCCAACTTTGATCTTTTCCTTCCCTTACGTCTGTTATACTTTCATACAAAATAAGACTTTACATGAGAGTACATGTGAGTTTTTATAATTATTAATTTTGCAAGTACCAAAAAACGAGAGTATTGTTTGACAATTTAATTGGCCGTTCTTCAGAGAAAGAACTATATGAAATACAATTAACTAGCTCTCATAAATGCATACCAATAAAATGCTTCACATCGTTTTGAAGTTTCTGCTATACCAACCATTTGTTCTAAAGTCTTATTTTATTTTTATCCCCTTTAAAAGGAACAAGCCTAGATGCTAAAGATTCCTCCCAATAAATAAAGACACAAGTACTACCATTTCATCTAGCGGATAACCATTAGCATCCCGATTGCCCTAAACATCTCTAAAATGAATATAACTGACTTGTCTGAATTTCATCTACTTCTTTTTGATAAAGTATACCTTCTCATTGTCTATTTTGTTTTGCATCTTACTATTCAGACCTCTTCCGTTATTGCCAAAGTTCCTTCGTTCGTTATTGGTGCGTTAAAATGACCTTTACGACCACCAATATGTTTCCTATAAATGTTAGTGATGACTTCATGTTATAATTCATTTCCAAGTTGTAAAGTGCACCACCTATTATATAGAATGGCAACATTTTGTACTGTGTTGCCGTTAACGCTAAAGTAATATAAATTGTCAACTTGGATAAGAAAGTTTTCTGTTCCTTTAAACTCGCAGGATGTACTCGGTAAATTCGGTCAAGATTTTCCCGTTGTAATGTATATGTGTTATCTTATACACCGATTTATTTAAAAAAATCAATCAAAAAATAAAAATTTGAATTAATAACATTTTAATGTAATTTTCTTAACACATAGCCAACTGCTAAAGCATGTTTGGAGTTCAAGAAATTTATTTTAAAACAAGTTTAAATACAAAGGCAAAAAAAATGACTAACAACTAAATGTTACATCATCAAAACTGAATCTCTTATAACGTTCTTTTGTCCTTTGTAGATAATAATCTGATTTTTAGTAAAACATAAAAAAAGATTTCATAGCCACTTATAGTAAAGTAATTCAAGACTTTTTAATTTTTTTGCTTAAGACAGATAATTGTCTATTTCAACTGTTACTTTCTTTTTATCTCTTTCAAGGACAGTGATTCAAAACTGAAACCGTCAAATAAAGTACTATATCTGAGAGGTGGTACAAACTTTATATCACTTATATCTTATAATATAATTGTGTTATCTCCCATCCTTTCTTTCTTTCTTTCTAAACTTATAATTCTATCTCCTCCTAGACGCTTCAACCGATTTCCTTGAAACTTGCACACCACATTCCCAACTATATTTGCTAATTCGGCGCAAAAATCAGCCTTCTAACTTTAACCGTTTTTGAATTATTTAAATATTTTGATTATTGTATTGTATAGATGTCACACCTGTGACAGATAAAAACTTTTTTTTTTGAAAAACAACGCCATCTGTTGGACGTAAAAACAAATCCACAGTGACGCGTGGCCGGGTACAGCTATTTTAGAATAAAAACAAACATTATGTTACTGTTGCCAACATTAATCTAGAGAAAAATTAAAAATTACTGCAAATGAACGTAAAACGCAAAAATTACAGGAGTGCATTATGAACGAGCGCATATGCTTTGCATTAATTCAACTTTACGTATTACGTATTTCCTATGGGCGGCTTATGCTTACGTCCACCATGAATGGGCGTTAAAGTGTTCCATGTTTCTGATCCAGAGAAAAAGCCGGTCTAATTAAAAATTGATTCGTTCGCACCTTGCAAAAATTTGAGGAAAGACGGGTGAAAAATTGTCAGTCTAGGGCGCCAAAAATATCTTTTGGCGGGCAACTCCTAGTATTTTTCATAATTGTAGACGTAGACCCAACATAACAGAGCTGTGAGTAATTGTACTACAATCAAACTTTTCTTAATACATTTGTACCGCGTGAGCCTCTTTCATGTTTAATTTTATTTTTGATAATATAGCAACTTTGATTCATTTAGAGTGTAAGTGAGATTAACATGTAATTCTACATACATTTAGCTAATACAGCTAATGCATGCGTACAAATGGTTTATTTTTTGGGCCAACATCTGCATATAATGTTCCTTTTCATTTGTTTTGTTTTTTGTTATCAGATGGTAAGTTCAAAAGATTAATATTCTTATCTTGCTATATATTATTTTAAAAAAATTATATAATGAACTCGTTTACTAATAGTAGCTACGACAAGAAAGAAATCTATGAAGAAATGGAAAGATGTTTGGACGATTTACTTGAAATACCATCCGATGCAATTTTCGTAGGTGAGATAATGATATTAATGTGGGTTGAAGGGTGTAAAAAAACGATAACATGGATATTGTCAATTACTGTAGCTTTTATTTCAGGTGCTCTAGTATACTTTTAATATTAGTAATAACAAGAAGTATACCACAAAAACCCAAATAATCACTCAATCTTTCTTTTTTAAATAATGTGCTAAAATACTAATTTTTATCAAAATTAGGAACACGTCAACTCCGTAAAATTTTTAACTGTTTTCAAAGACGTTTTAATAAAAAATCTTGTGTTTTTGACAAATTTATATATTATTAGCAGGGTATAATAAACCATTTACAAAATAGTTTCTCATAAATGAAAATTATTATGGGGATAAGTTTGTTAATAGGGATATCATTGTTTGATGGAACTTCATGATCTATATATAAGTAAATTAATGTCTGTAAAAAAGTTGACTTGATCTGTATTGATGCTCAGAAAATAGGTAAGGTAATCAAAAATATTACATAATGCCATAAATTATTAGAGATATTTCAGAAAGCTTTCAAATTGTATAGCACAGTCGTATCAGTATTGCCATAAATTTAAAAAGTACATACGCAAATTAGACACTAATATTGTCGAAAAAATCTAAATATATAAAATAATCCACATTTAAAAGATCTATTGTTATTTTTGATAATTATTTCTCAGCGTAAAATTCATAAAAAATACTAGAAACTAGAATACTAGAAAAAATAATCTGTTGTTAAATAAAAAACTAACAATTTTTAGGAATTTTGTCAAGTTATAAGAAGTAACAAGAATTAGAAGGACGGTGCAACATATAGACACCTAGTTTGACGGCACTTTTTAAGAATATAAAAATATAGATTTTGTAGACAAGATTAGTATTTGTACACTTATAAAACAAACAAAAAAAAACAAAGTTATATACATTTTATTGTATTTAAACGAGCACTCGGTTAACTTTCACAAAATAAAGACGTGTCGATCGCCGCTCTCTTATCTCTGAGTGTCGGCTGGGTGTTTACCACTGATACCGCCGCTACGGTTCAACTAAGTTTATATTTATATCATTCCAGCAGGGATTATACGCGGACCACCCAACAATTTCCAAAACAACTGGAATAACTTTCAACTGATGTCAAAAATTCAAAATGGAACAATTTAGCTAATGCATTAACTAATGCTAATGTAACTACTTTGACAACTTAATCTTCAGACCCCAACCCTCCTTCCGTGTTCATGTACGGAGTCACAAATTTTAAAACTACGATTAAAAACCCAAACATTGTCATGGAAAACGAAAGATTTTATGCCAATTCGTTATCAAACAATTTCGTAAAAATAAACACGAAAACCATTGATGCGTATAAAAAACTAATTTCTTATTTACGTGACGAAACATTGTGCATCACTCCTATCAAATCGAACAAGAACGAGCCTATAGGGTTGTCATACGTAATCTTCATCACTCAATTTCTCTCCAAGATATCAAAGACAAAAATCAGTCCATACAGTACGAAACATAATAAACATCCGGGATAGGGTAACCAAAGACCCACTGCTGATGTTCTTCATAGTTCTTAAACCCCATGCTAACAACAAAGAAATATATAAAATACAATTTATAAAAAATTCAAAAATCAAAGGAGAAGCACATAGAATAAGAAATAACATCATCTCTGCACACGCTGTCAAAACTACGGGCACTCTAAAAGCTACTGCACTAAGCCCTATAACTGTGTGAAATGTGGAGGACCTCACGTCAGTAAAACTTGCAGGAAGACCTCGTGTGTACTGTGCAACGGCAACCATCCCGCCAATTATAAAGGATGTACCGTATACAAAGATTTAAGAAATAGAAATCTGCCTAAACAGCCAAATTCCAATTTACCTAGAAAAACCAATTCTCCTTCACATACATCAGCCACTTACTACCCTTTCCAACCTATTCCCGACTCCCATCCCACTACTTATTTTCAAATCTTAACTAGAAAATCCAGCCTTAATGATTATATTACAGACAAGCACCACTTTTGTGAATGAATTTAAAAATATGTTTTATCAGTTACTCAACAGCAAGATACTGACTATAAACAAAATAACGCAATAATGGCTACCTCGTTACAACTAGCGGCATGGAACTCAAACAGACTAAAAAATTATATTCCCAATAATATTATTTCTAAACTTTAGTAAAATAGATATATCACTCATATCTAAAAGTAACTCTACAATAACCACGAATATAAAAATTCCACAATATAATGTCTACTACGCAAATCATCCTGATGGTACTGCTCACGCAGGTGCAGCCATTATGATCAGATCAGCGATCGATCATTATCAATTACCGGCTTTTCCAACAAAGAAAATCTAACGCGCTCTAGTTAAAGTTAACTTATTCCTCTGGCCACTGACAGTAGGAGCTGTACATTGTCCACTTAGACATGCCATCACTACCGAAGAATTTGAAGATCTCTTACTCCCACTTGATTCTCGCTTCTTAGTGGCAGGTGACAGGAACACCAAGCACACCGTCTGAGGATCCATGTTTATATCACCTAAGGGGAGAACACTATTCCATACTATCCAGAAGAACAACTTAAGCTACATGTCGTCTAGTGAACCAACCTATTGGCCAACCGACCTTGTAAAAATTCCTGATCTGCTCGATTTTACAATCACCAAATGAATCTTTAACATCTATAGCAAACCAGAAAGCAATTTCGACTTCAGTACGGATTATTTCTCAATAATACTAACTTTCAGCACAACCCTCAGTAGGACAGCTCCACAACCAAAGTTGTACACTGCCAAAACAGACTGGAATCAATTCCAACTCTATATCAACGACAACATTAACTTAAGACACATAATTCACACCCCTAGTGAAGTAGACGATATAGTAGAGAATATTACAATACTCATACAATAGGCTGATTGGCAAGCTACTTCAATCGAACACAAAATGGCACTCAAAATTCATTATATACCACTTCATATAAGGCAGCTTGTAACGAAAAAACGCAAATGGTAAAGATCTAGAAATCCTCGAAACAAGACTGCTCTGATTGCTGCAACTCACAGACGTGACGCTATTTACGATAACAGAAATGCAACATTTAACTACTACCTCTTCAATCTGTCGCTTGATAATCGCACTATCTGTAAAGTTACTAAAAAGTTCAAACGGCCCATTACACCAATATCACCATTAAAAAAGCCTGATGGCAGTTGCCATCTATCCAATGTCGAAAAAAGTAATACTCTTGGAGAGCACATCGAACTAGTCTTTACTCCTTTACAATCTAACAGTATTAATTTTGACGTAGAAATAGAAGAACATCTTACCTTCCCTGGACAACTCTCTCTACGACTGAGACCAATATCCCCCTACGGAAGTGCGTAAACAAATTAACCTAACAAATTCTTTTAAAGCTCCTGGCTACGACCTCATTACAGATAATATTCTAAAGCATCTTCCTAAGAAAGCAGTGACGCTCATCACTACAATTACAAAATACTCGCCCTCTCTCACTTTCCTACCCAATGAAAATTCACTCTAATAACTATGATTCCAAATCCAGATAAACCTCCGCAAGAACCCATTTATTACCGACTGATCAACTTATTGCCCCTTTTGTCAAAAACCTTCAAACTCGTACTACTCCACCGTATCATTAAATAAACTCATATTGAGGAGATATTACCTACTCACTAATTTGGTCCGCGAGAAGGTCACTTTACAATCCAGCAATGCTATCGCTTGGTTAAGTATTTCAAAGCAACTCTTAAAGGAAAACGAATATGTGTCTTAGTCTTCTTAAATATACAACAAGCTTTTGACAAAGTCTGGCACTCTGGATTGGTTTATAAAATTAAGAAAAAGCTTCCTCATCCAATTTTCTTCTTTCTTAAATCTTACATAACTCAAAGATACTACCAAGTCCAACACCAAGGCATATTAACAAATTAGCATTCTATCAACTCTGGTGTTCTTAGTATTTTCCTTTATCTCATTTACTTTGAAGACATACCAACATCAGACACTACCCTTATTGCTACCTTCGCTGACGATACAGCAATTCTGTCTTCTGATAATGATGCTAATCAGGTATCTGAAAACATTCAGCTACACTTAAACTTACTACAAAACTGGTTTGATCTTTGGAGGATTAAAATAAATAACGCAAAATCCTTTTAAATTACCTTTATTATTGAACATTCCACCTGACCTCTAGCCACCATCTATGACTAACCCATTCCTATAACAACAAAAGTAAAATATCTTGAATTTCATTTAGACTAGCGACTTATCTGTAAACCTTATATCAAAGCCAAAAAATAACAATTAAATATAAAAACTAAAAATATGTATTGGCTGCTTAGACGTAAATCCCAATTGTCCATAGAAAAGAAGTTTTTGCGTTACAAACTCATCCTTACACTTATATGGTTCTATGGCATCAAACTTTGGAAATGCAGTAAACTAGCTAACACAAAAATTCTCCAATTCTACCAATTTAAAGCCCCTGGTGCTATAGCCAACGCCCCCTGGTATGTGTGCAATTAAACCCTCCACCTCGACCTCCAAATTTTCTTCGTCACTGAAGTCATCAGAAATTCGACTGCCAAAAATAAAGCATGTTCCTTGGGACATCCCAGTCAACCTATTGCTGATCTCTACTCCCAACAGCCTGAAGCTAGATGATTAAACAGACTTTGGCCTGAAGACCTCGCTGTGTGAATCCTGGCGACCCGTCGCTGGATGGTGCCTTCCTTATATCAATACCTACTTTGGCATATTATTTATTTATTACTCACTACAGAGTAGATTGTAAATTAGCAATTGGAGATAAAAAAAATTTAAACAGGTCAGAACTCGGATGAAATAAATAAAAACACCAGTACTCGATCTAACTCAAACCTTTTAAAAATATAATTAAATAATAACGAGGTCTGGCAGCGGCCCCCCGGAGAGCTTGTCCAACTCAGACATGCTTGAGCCTTCGCATAGTGGTTTTAAAATAAATAAAACACGATTAAAAAGCTCTGTTTGACATAATTGACGTACGCCGTTGCCATGACAACGCATTTACGTGTACCCAGTTAGAGTTGAACTTTGACCTTGACCTTGACCTGTGTGACAGCAGCACTCATAATTTTATATATATAACGAGGTCTCGCAGCCCTAGACCTTGTCCAACTGACATGCTTGACCTTCGCATAGTGGTTTTAAAATAAATAAAACACGATCAAAAAGCTCTGTTTGACATAATTGACGTACCGTTGCCATGACAACGCATTTGCGTATACAGTTAGAGTTGAACTTTGACCTTTGACCTTTCACCTGTGTGACAGAACTCATAATTTTTTTATATGTAATGTTTATTGCTCTCATACAAAAAATTTTCTATCGCTTGCGGTTCCGGAAATATATTACTCGGTCGCGTCTGCCGCCGAGCCGAAATTTCTCCTTCGTTGGCGCTCGGGTCGGCGGAAAATGAACGATTTGACCTTTGACCTGTGTGACAGCAGCAGCACTCATAATTTTTTATATATATAATTAATAAAATATAAAATACTAAATACTAAATATATATATATATATATATATATTTTCTCATAATATATATATATATATATATATATATATATATATATATATATATATATATATATATATATATATATATATATATATATATATATATATTTTATTCACCGAGGCCGCGTCTCCTTCCCAAACGCCACTTATTTCTATCTAGCCAATCTCCTTCTTCTAATCTTCGATTCCATAGCGTCCTGTACCTCTGCTCTCCAGCTTCGGCGAGGTCTACCCGTTTGCGACGTTCTGGTGGTACCCATTTCCAAACTTTCTTCGGTCATCTGTCGTCATCCATTCGTTCTAAGTGTCCATACCAGATAAGCCTTTTTGTTTCTATGGTATTGATTATCGTACCATCCACCTCCATTCGCTGTCTTATTTCTTCATTTCCCACGTGTTGTAGCTTAGATACACCACAGCTGCGCCTCCAATAGTCCATTTCTAGTGCCATTAGACGGTTTTTATTTCGCTGATTAATGTCCCATACTCTGATCCATATGGTGATGCTTTCAATTATAGTCTTATATATTGTTGTCTTCGTTTTTTTTGTAATTTTATCATTCCAGAGTACCGTGTTCAGCAGTCGAATGGCTCTTCCTTGGGCTATTTTAAGATCAATGTCTGCGTCACTTCCTGGCGTACTTGAAAATAAAACTCCAAGGTAGCGAAAATTTGAGCAACCGTGAACTACGTCGCCACTAATATTCAGGTCCATACCATCGTCTCCAATTACTAGGTGTTCAGTCTTCTGCAAATTAATCTCCAGGCCCCATTTTTTATACTCTTTGGTGTGGCGGCCTTTTCGCCCTTGAACCGCTTATATCGCGGCGGCATGATGGCGGCTGTGATGTCTGCTACGTTTTGCCGTCGCACACAAAACGGCATATGGGCTTTTGCTCCGCCGACAAGTCTGCATACGCCGTCGGCGGCACCTTTTGATTTGAAAGGTGCTGGCGAATGCAAATTGCCCTCAAAGACCTACCGCCAAGCCAGGCGCGAAGCCCGGCGACATTCAAGCTCCGCAACGCGGCCAACTTGGTCGTGTTTAACACCGCATACATTCCCGTACCGCAACGCGACCAATTTGGTCATGTTTAACACCGCATACATTCGCAATCCGCAACGCGGCCAATTGGGTCGTGTTTAACACCGCACATTCACGTACCGCAGCTCGGCCAATTTGGTCGTGTTTAACACCGCACATTCACGCATCGCAGCTCGGCCAACTTGGTCGTGTCTCAACCCGCAAGAAACTCGCCATCCGCAGCGCGACAATTCGGTCGTGCCTTCTCCCGCAAGAACATTCGCTACCCGCAGAAACCCGATCCGCAACGCAGAGGCGGCCACCGGGAATCGCCCGACGAAGCCGAAGCCGATTCAGGTGAGCGATTTGGCAATATTCGTTGGTGGATATCGGTAGCCGCCCCATCCGCTTACGCGACGGCCGTTTAAGGGACGATTTGGCCTTATCGGCTGACCTTCCAAACGGGCCGTACTACGTTTTCACACCGCATCACGAGAGCGGCTATTTCACCTGCCTCTCCATTTGTTGGTCCTTACGAGCCGCATCGGTATCGTATCCAACACCGCATCCACGAGAGCGGCTATTTACACGCCTGCTTCTCATTTTGGTCCTTCGAGCCGGATCGGTATCAGATACAATTTATTACGCTTTATTCAAGTAAAGTTCCTTATAATGGATAAGCTTGAATTAAAATTAGTTCAGTTAACTGCCAAAAAGAGGCGATTTTCGAACGATTTAATCGTTTACAATACGTCAACTAATATTTCAAATTATGAATTACGCTCAAACGAATTATTTTTATCTCAAACTGAAGCTATTAGTGAATTATACAGCAGGTTTGAAACAATAATTGAAGAAATTAACAATTTGCAGTTTGAAATTGATCAGACTCCTCCAGACTACTCATGTTTAAATTCTATTGAAGATTTATATTCGAGTATTAAATATAAACGCAACCTTATATTGTCAAACAGCAAAACATTTACATTAGATCAAAAAGAGGTATCGTAAAATTACCGCCAATTGAACTCCTTCTTTCGATGGCAAGACTGAGAGCTGGCCAATATTTTACGAAATATTTCGTAGCAATGTGCATTTAAATACAAATTTGACTGACGCGCAGCGTGTGCAGTATTTGATTAGTAAATTAACTCATGACGCTTTAAAATTAACCGCAGGTATTATTCCTACAGGGATACTTATAATATTATATGGGATAGTCTTGTTAAAAAGTATCAAGATAAACGTAGTTTAGGCAGTCATTATCTAAATAACATTCTGGACATCAAAGGATGCGTCGGTAATGCTGTTAGTTTGAATACATATATAGAAAATATTCCGCGTCCATCGCCGCATTAAAACAGTTAGACATTCCCGACCTATTAGATTTTGTCTTGTTACATTGTGGTTTAAGAAAACTTGATCCCCAAACGCTTCAACAATTCGAAAATAGTGTGAGCGGAATAGAATTACCCTCCTGTAAACAATTTATTTCATTTACGCAAGATTATGTCAAAGTACTCGAGCGCTCGCATGTTAATAATTCGCAGACCAAGCCGCGCGCAAATTCCAGTTTACCTTATCACAGCCTTGGCCGTGGCGCACAAGGTGCCTGCAAGTCGTTTGTGTCGAGTGAACAGATTTTTAATACGCGTTGCCCGCTATGCGACAGAGAACACCAGCTGTTTCGCTGCCTTGAATTTAAAAATATGAAATCACCGCAAGCGCGTTTCGAGTTAATTAAAGCGAAACGCGGCTGTATAAACTGTTTAAGTCTATCTCACTCGTTAACTAAATGTAAATCACGGAACGTTTGTAAAATTTGTAAAAACAGCATCATTCTTTACTGCATTTTTCGAACTTAAAGAATGATCGCCGAATAAAGCCGTCTGTGGCGGCTGGACCGCAAGCAGGTAACCGTGCGCCCATAATAGCTGAGTCAGCGCATTCAGCAACGCAACCTCACACGTCTTCTGTATTCGCTTAGTGCGGCGGCTGCGAGTTCGGCTATATTGTTATCGACCGCACAGATCTATGCACATGGAAAAACGGAAATACGCTCGTCGTCAGGTGTTTAATAGACAACGGGTCGCAAAATAACTTAATTACTATGGATTGTTGTAAACGCTTGAACATTCCCATAATTAAATTACGCAATTCATCTTTACAAGGTGTTGGTATGACCTCGCGACCTGTACACGGTTTTATTAATTTCGCAATAGAATCGCGAATTAATCCTAACAACAAATATTACATTCGTGCTTTAGTAGTTGACTGTATTACAGACAAACTTCCCGCAAACTTCATTACATTAAATGAAGATATGTCATATTTAAATAATTTACCGCTTGCCGATTTATCCTGGAATGTACCGGGAGAAATTGACGTTGTTCTTGGTGCTCAACTGTTTCCTTATATTTATTTGGGAGATAGGGTCGATTCTGGTAATCGCGCACCACCCGCTATATTAACCAGCTTTGGTTACGTACTTATGGGAGATATTGCATGTCATTATGATGCAACCTGCCTACATAGTACATCTTCGTTTACGCGCTTGCTAACGTTGACATTGAGTCAAGTTTACGGAAGTTCTTTGAGTTAGAGAAATTCCATCTCAACGTTTTATTAGTCCAGATGAATTAGATTGCGAAAATAACTTTAACTCTTCGATTTTATTTAAAGACGGCAGATATTTTGTTGATTTACCCTTTTCTCGAAACCCTCGGAGCTGGGTAATTCACGCTCTGGCTCACCGTCGTCTACTTGCGCTCGAGCGTAAATTCGATTGCGTGCCAACCCTACGCGAAAATTATAATAAAACTATCGCCGATTATATAACGCAGGGGTATTTGTCCCAGGTGCCTGACTCTGAATTGACAGAGGAGGGTTACATACCGCATCACGCCGTTGTCAGACCAGATAAGGACAGCATCCGTATCGTTTTAGACGCTAGTGCTAAAACGCACTCAGGGCTGTCACTTAATGACATTTTGCATGTCGGACCTAATTTGCAGGCCGACTTGTTCTCGTTGTTACTCGACTTTCGTACATTCCCAATAGCAATGACCGCTGATATAAAACAAATGTTTTTGCGCATCGGAGTAAACGAGCACCATCGTAAATACTTACGAATTTTATTTCGTTTCAGTAGGAACGAACCTATTCGCACTTACAATTTTGACCGCGTACCCTTCGGGCTAAAGCCTAGCCCTTACCTAGCTATGCGTACGTTACGCAACTTAGCGTGCGAGCATAGTGACCGCTTCCCTGAGGCTTCTAAACTGGTAGAAACTCAGTTTTACATGGATGATTATGTCGATTCGGTTCCCGATGAACAGACTGCCTGCGATTGTCTCGCGAATTAATCGATTTATTTAAATTAGGCTCTTTCGACCTTGTCAAATGGGCCACTAATTCACCCGCTTTATTGGAGGTTCTTCCCGAGTCTCACCGCTCACCAGTAAATTTTTCTGGCATGGGTAACGATATTTACAATTTTAAAATCCTTGGTTTAACCTGGGATCCTGCTGACGATTACTTTTCTTTAACAACAGTCGCTGTAGAAGATAAATGCACAAAGCGCACGATTCTATCGCTAGTTGCCCGCTTATTCGACGTACTTGGCGTTGTAGCTCCAGTTGTGCTGTACGCCAAAATTTTATTGGAACTATGGCTAGCTAAAAGACTGGGATGAGGTTCCTCCGGAATCCATCATCAGTCGCTTTTCAGCTTTTGCACGCGATTTTTCCGCACTCTTTCTCTAAAAATTCCGCGCCATATTGGCATTGTGGGAAAAGCTGTGAACATCGTAGCCTTTTGTGACGCGAGCTTCAGTGGTTACGGTTGTTGTGTTTATTTACACATCACTGATCCTGAAGGTAATATCACCGTCCGTCTTTTATGTGCAAAGTCAAGGTTTCTCCAGTTAAAATAACAACGCTAGCTCGATTAGAACTTGTTGCCGCTTTGCTGTTGTCCAAGCTTGTTCGCGTGGTCCGCGATAAACTTTCCGCTCGTGTACCTATTACAGGTGTTTACCCTTCTCGGATTCTACAAAGCGCTTTCGTGGATCCACTCATCGCCACATAGGTGGTCTATTTTTTATCAGCAATCGTATTGCTAAAATAAAGATAATTTACCTTCTTCTAATTGACAAAGAAAGCTTGAATTAACAAACCGCAAAAGGCTTTTAGATCAGTTTTTGTCTTATTGGAAAAATGGCGAGTTGAATACTTGCCCAAATTCGGCAGAATGGATCACCGATCGCCCAATAGAGATCAGTTGTTCTCTTGGGTCAAGATAATGTACCTCCTTTAACTTGGCCACTAGGCGTTATAACAAGACTTTTCCCGGATCGGATGGTGTAACTTTCAGTAAAACCGGGTGGTACATACAAACGTCCTGTCACCAAGCTATATCCTTTCCCCAATAAACAATATTCTAGCTGACTCATGTTATATAGATAGTGTATTAATAGGCATTTTATATAGTTTGTTACGATATAAATCTAACCGCAATTTAACGCACCTGAAATATAATAGTTAATTTCAGGAATTTAATGACAATATTGTTTCAAACCGCTGTTAATAGCTCCTTGATAAGGTAATAATTTTTGAAAGCTCAGGACCTTTCAAGGCGGGAGTATGGTGTGGCGGCCTTTTCGCCCTTGAACCGCTTATATCGCGGCGGCATGATGGCGGCTGTGATGTCTGCTACGTTTTGCCGTCGCACACAAACGGCATATGGGCTTTTGCTCGCCGACAAGTCTGCATACGCCGTCGGCGGCCTTTGATTTGAAAGGTGCTGGCTGCAAATTGCCCGCAAAGACCTACCGCCAAGCCAGGCGCGAAGCCCGGCGACATTCAACTCCGCAAGCGGCCAGGTCGGTTTAACACCGCATACATTCCCGTACCGCAACGCGACCATTGTCGGTTTAACACCGCACATTCGCAATCCGCAACGCGGCCAATTGGGTCGTGTTTAACACCGCAATTCACGTACCGCAGCTCGGCCAATTTGGTCGTGTTTAACACCGACATTCACGCATCGCAGCTCGCCAACTTGGTCGTGTCTCAACCCGCAAGAAACTCGCCATCCGCAGCGCGACCAATTCGGTCGTGTCTTCACCCCGCAAGAACATTCGCTACCCGCAGAAACCCGATCCGCAACGCAGAGGCGGTACCGGGAATCGCCGACGAAGCCGAAGCCGAAGCCGATTCAGGTGAGCGATTTGGCAATATTCGTTGGTGGATATCGGTAGCCGCCCCCATCCGCTTACGCGACGGCCGTTTAAGGGACGATTTGGCCTTATCGGCTGACCTTCCAAACGGGCCATACTACGTTTTCACACCGCATCACGAGAGCGGCTATTTACACGCCTGCCTCTCCATTTGTTGGTCCTTACGAGCCGCATCGGTATCGTATCCAACACCGCATCCACGAGAGCGGCTATTTACACGCCTGCCTCTCCACTCTTCTTGGAGCTTGCGTAACATATAGTTCGAGTCGTCTACGTCTTCAGTGATAATGACTTGGTCGTCAGCAAACGGTAATGTGCTAAGTATTTCGTCTCCAATCTGTAGTCCCATGCCACCACACTTTCTTCTCCACTGAATTAAGGGTTCGTTAAGATAAATTTTAAACAAAGTGGGAGCTATACAGCACCCTTGTCGGAGTCCCTTTGTCACCTCAAAATCAGTAGACATACGTGATCCAGATTTTATGCAGCTTGTGGCCTTTTCATATAAGTTTTTACGGCAGCGATATATATATTATTAATGTTGGAGTTTTCATGCATTCCATAGCCTTCTTTGAGGTACACTGTCGTATGCCTTCTTAATATCTATGAAGGTAAGATGTAAGGGTCTTCCGCGTGCACTCTTCTTTTCAATAATTTGTCTTAGTATAAATACGTTATCGATACATGGTCGTCCAGACCTAAAGCCGCTCTGTTCTTCTACTTCATTCATCTCTTCTCTATTTTTCTTTCAGTATTTTTCCGTATATTCTGGACATTGAGCTGATCACACTAATGCCCCTGTAATTTTGCAGTCAGTTCTATTACCTTTCATGTAAATTGAAGAGATATACGCTTGTTTCCATTTTTGGGCACTTTCTCACCTTTCAGGCATTTGTTGAATAGTTTGGCTAGAATGCTAAACAGTTGTGTTGGAGCAGCCTTTATAAGTTCAATGGAATATTTCCCGGTCCGGTGCTTTGCCATTTTCATTTTATTCACGGCTTTTACTACATCATCAATTTCTATTTTTGTAACATATCATTAGGGAGTGAATTTCATTTATTTCTACTTCATCATCTTCTGTTTCTATAAAATCTGCTCTATCTTCTCTTAGTAGTTTCTTATAGTATTCTCTCCATGTGTTTGTACTGATCAGATCGATACCTCCGTTATTCTTATTCTCTACACGTATTGCTTTCAGGGTTCTCCACGCTTCATTCGATCTTGTGTTACCTCTGCATCCATTTATTTCTTGACATTTGTTCTTCCATGCTTCGTTTTTGCATGTGCTACCGTTCTCTTTACTTCTCTGTTTATTCTCGCGTATGCTTTTCTATCTTCGCTGTCGTTCGTGTTTAACCATTTTATGTAGGCGTCTTTTCACTGTCAACAAGGTTTTCTATTTCTTGGGTCCCACACATTAATGCTCTTCATTTTTGTTCTTGTATTTTCCCCAGGGCTTCAAATGCTGCTTCGTGATTTATCTTTTCGATTTCATCATACATTTGTTGTGGTGACGACTCTTCTATGTATCGTAGTTTATTTGCCAGTCTTAATTTATATAGGAATTTTGTCGACTCGTCTTGTAATCCCATTAAGTTATATTTTCTTGTATCTACCGTATTCAGTTCCGGTTCCTCCTCTTTTCATGCTGGCTATAATGTTTGAAAGGGATATAGAGTTTTCCTATTAGTAGATGGTGATCGAGCCGCATTCCGCGCTCTCTTGACTCTCACGTCTTTACATATTAGGTTTGTATTTTGGCGGATAATTAGGTAATCGATGACAGATCTTAACTGGCGGGTTGACTGTGTCCAGGTATAGCGGTGGACATCTCTGTGTTTAAACCACCATTTGTAATTCTTAGAGCATAATGATGGCATATTTCTATTAACTTCTCTCCATTATTGTTCACCGTGTCTTCACCATATATTCCTATAATGGGGTGATTAACTCTCTTCCCAGTACGTCCATTAAGTCACCAAGTAGTATTATTTCCTTTCGATCACTAATTCCATCTAGTACCGCCATCAATTCTGTATAAATTTTTCTTTACTATATTATTAGCATCTTCGCTGGGCGCGTATATTCCAACTATCACTATCTCATGTCCAATCATGTTTAATTACTTCTTCGTTTATTTGCTCCCAACTCTTTAGGTTCTTTTTTAGTGTTTTCTTTAATATTATAGAAACCCCTCTTTTCGCTCTCTGATCTTTAGGAATTCCGCTATATATATATATATATATAGTCTTGTTTTATTTCGGTTCCTGTACCCTTTCTCTTAGTTTCGGTAAGGACAGCTATATCTATATTATACCTTTTTAGTTCTCAAGTACTTCTGTCATTTTGTTATTTATTCCTTGGACATTCCATGTGGCTATTTTGGTGTTCCATTTGTGCTTATTTCCTTTAATGGTACATTTATTTATCTGTTTGACGTTGTTTACGTGCGAATATTTGCCCCCCCCCCCCAGAATCCTTGGGGCTGACTGTGATTACAGTACGAGATTCTCAGCTATTTGCTCTACTCGTCTGGGGTAGTGTCGTTTTACAGTTCGCAGGCATGTTTGGGAAATTTTAGCATTTGTCGTTTTTATGATGCTGGGTTGCAAGTCCACTGCGATCAACCCTCCTCCTTTGCCCGGGCTTGGGACCGGCAACATCAGCTGCTGAGCTACTCAATCCACTCAAAAACTGATGCAGGCGGAGTTAAATACATTTAGAAAATCAGGTAACTTATAATGTAGAAAAACACAAGAAAATCTAGCAGATTATTTAATATAAACACAAACGTTGAATTAAATAAAAAATTCTGTAGAAACATAAATGGGCAAATAAATACCATTGAATATGGTAATGTAGAAAAATTAAACAATTAAAAAACAAATAAACCAAGCAATAGACTATAATAATTATATGATATAATAAATAATGCAATCAAGTTAATGAAAAAACAAGAAATTAGGTACAATAAATTTATAACAAATGCAAAACTATAGAATTATCAATAAAACAAAAACAATAAATATAAAAATAAAAAATTTCTTATAATAATAATAATAATAACTAATCAGTGCAAAACAAATAAATAAAAAATATAGTATTACAATGATTACAGATGATCAAAGACTCATAACTCGATAAAAAGGTTTACAAAACACTGAAATACTGAAGGTTGTAGAAAGAAGTATACTGATTATAATGGTTGCAAATGTAAACAAATAAAAACACATTATTGAAAATAACAACAAAGACAAAATATATTAATGAAATTAGAAAACCAAATATACATACAAAAACTAAAAGGAAAAGAAAAAATGAGAGTTAATAAAATATTTAACAATAATATGTAATAGAAATTTAACAAAAAATTTAAATGGTGATATATTTTTAAAGTTACACTTACAATTAAAAAAATTTTAACTTTCAGATTTCTCCATGCAAAGCAATAGAGCGTAATTTGGCATATTTGTTGGTTATTACTAATGTATAAAGTTGTAATAGAAATATTGCATAAAAAATTGTAAAAAATAAAAAGTGCGGCAGAACAAACTTGTGAAACTGTTAAAACGAATAAAAATGAGTGATTATTCGTTACACAAGTCGGATACGCCAAACAGATATGAGATTCTATCTGATGACAAAACTGATGTGAATGTACCCAATAAAAATAATGCAATAGAAAGAGCTTCCAAACCGCCACCAACATTCGTAGCACTTGTAATATATTACATTTATACAATAAAATAATTTTTTATTTATTTATTGAATATTTTTACAATCAGTCGAAACTCGATATTTAGTAAACATTTTGACAATCGTATGATAGTAATTACATAAAAACATGGTAAAAAGCCCATAGACATTTTTTTTTTATTATTGGCGCACTTACCGGCACTGCAGCCACAATGGCTTATTGTGACTACTAACATGCACACTTAAAGCTAGGACATTACATACACCCATGGGTTGAGCGAGACTCGAACTCGCCCGCGCCGACTCGATGACAGAGGAACGATGATCTTGACAACCGAACCACTGCGGCTCCCATTGACATTCACCTTTTATATTATATGTACTTTTTGTCATTGTTTTAGACATCACTCACACAAATCTGTTTGCCAAATCTGTCAGCTTTAACCTTTTGAATCTAGGTTTTTCGTCGTCGTTTTGTGGTAATTCTTCTACCAGAATATTTGGATAGGCATTTAGGCGGTCATAATAACGTATGCTATGTTTGTGTATTTTCTCATTAATGGTTTAGATATCGAGATCGCGCTGTATGACCACCATGGTACATTAATGATCGAAAACTCGTAGTGTTTTGGCTTGGAAACGTCTAAGTATTTCATTATTGGGGGGTGCTCGCTGTTTCCTAGAGTTGTATTCCGTAGCTCCATACAAGTTTGAGAACGGTTTTGTATAGAAGTATTTTGTTATCAGTAGATAACTGGGACTTACGCCATATCAACCAGTATGGTTATATGTTTTTTTCAGGTTAGCCGCCTATCAAGATGGATTTCTAGGTACTTGGTGTGGGGACGCGGTGGCTCAGATGGTTCAACTAGTTGGCTCTGTCCTCTAGCCGGCGAGCGCGAGTTCGAGTCTCGCTCAACCCATGAGTGTGTGTATGTGAATGTCCTAACATTTAAGTGCACAATAATCCCTTGCGGCTGCAGTGCCTATAAGTGCGCCCCCAAAAAAACCGAAATAATATATATATTCCTCTAATAAGACTACCAAATAAGACGTGGACAAAAAACGGTAGCCCTAAGACGTTTCCAGTGCCTGTAAGTGTGCAAAAAAAAGGTACTTTGTGTAGGTATTTGCTAATTATTTAAGAAGATTGTTGGGCAGGTTTCTCTTCTTAATGTGAAAGTCACGTGGATTGACTTCACTCCGTTTACTTTAATACGCCATTTTTGGAGCCATGGTTAGAGCTTATTGAGGTAGCTTTAAGGAATGCGGAAAGTCCTGTTAGAGTCGGAGTGGGATGCCAATATCGCCGTATCATCATCGAATGTAGCAACTAATGTGTCATTACTGGTGTGTAAATCTAGTGTAAATATGAGGTACAATATCTGTCTCAGCACGCTGCTTTGCGGTATACCGGAATTAAAGAGAAATAGACTTGATAGGAATTTACTGCAATTGACCATGAAGTTTCTGTCGGTAGAAAATGAACGTATAATTTAGTAACAGTCAGGAGGTAGTTTGTCTTTGATTTTGTACAACAGACCTTCGTGTCAAACTTTGTCAAATGCTTGGGCTACGTCGATAGACACGCTTATTCTTGAAGTCTTTTGTAACTTGTCTACAAATCGAGGAGTTTGATCAATTGTAACATGTTGTTTCCGGAATCCGATTTGATGAACTAGCAGTAGCCCATTTTCTGTAAGTATCGGAGTAATTCTGTTTAATAATAATTTTTCAATGCACTTGGAGAAAATGGGTAACAGACTAATTGGTCTATATGAAGCTATTTGTTCTTTAGGCTTTCTATTATATAGAATAATATTAAAGCCTTAGTATTGTATTAAACAGGTAAGTTAGAAATTTAAATGCTTTCTCCGGTAGTTCCTTCATGATTTTGCGTGCATTCCTGTTTTTGAGAATAGTAGTTTTCTTATTTCATTCATTTTAAAATTTTTCCCTGGTAGGCACATTTGGAACGGTGCATCTAAATGTTATTGGATTCCATCAGCTTTGCTGAGATGGTGAGAGGCAACGGTTTGAACACTTCCACCAAGTGGTTTGTAAAAGCCAAAGCTTTGTTTTATTGCTGTTGGCCCATTAACCATTATCAGCTCGAATGGGTGGTTTGTGCTATATTGGTTGTTTTAATCGCTTTATTGCCTTCCAAAGCAAATAATGTGTTTTTATATAGTGTTGCATTTTGGTTTTTTATTTCTGCTAAGAGCGTTTTAAGTTCCAATGATGTTTGATTTAGTCTGCGTTTGTCATCCGGATGACGTGTATTCTACCATCTTCTGCAAAGTCGCCGTTTTTCCGCGATTTTCTTTTTCACTATCACAGAACAGGTTCTACTAGTAATATGCTCTACCGTTTCCAGTGTTGCTAGCCAGGCAGCTTGTTGCACTACATCGTTGAAGTATTCTATTGCTTCTACTAACTCTTGGTCTGTTTTTAAAGAGATATTGATAACTTAGTGTCTACTAATCGCCTAATCAATTGCCAGTCCTTACTTTTGGTGCTTAATGTAGAAGTTCTCCTTTTAATTATGACTTGGGTTCCTATTGTTATTATTATTATCGAATAATCAGCTGATACGTCTAAATATGATTTGGCCTTAAGATAGTTTAAACTAATTTCTCTTACTACACAGAAGTCGAGCAGGTTGGGTAAAGTGTAACTCCGATATTAACATGACGTCTGTATGTTAACTGACAAAGAATTATGTTCATCCCTGTGCTGTCTCAATCCGTTGGCGATCTAGGCTACTAATCTAAGGAGTTGATCTATTATAAATTTTTGTGACAAGTGTTAGGAGGTGTAATATTGATCCCATTTGTTCCATTAGGGTTTTTATTATTTTTTTAAATCTTTTGACTAACTACTTGACGAGACTGGTGGTTGCTGGATTGTGTTACTTGTAGTGGCGGCTGCACCTTCTACCGCTTGGGCAAATAAAGTGTATTGTTGTACTTGTTGAGCTGCATATTGGCTTGATTTCTAAGTGTTCTAAGAGGCGAAAATTTTTTTTGTTAGAGTTCCTTGTTCACAAAGCAACTTTTGTATAATTGACACATTTAACTCTATCATCTTTACTTGTGCGTTGACACTAAAATGTTGCGTGACTATCTGTGCATTTGACACATCTTGAGGTTCTTCTAAGACTTTTTTTGTTGCCCGAAACGTTGGCATTTGGCGCACTGCGGAATTTGGCACTTTTCACGAGGTGATTCAATTTGTACCGCTGAGTGAGTTAGTCTTTTGGTATAATATATTTCCTCGTTGTTTTCAGCTGATTTAAGCTGGATAAAAAACAGTGAGCTTTTCTTTGTTATGCTTTTAATGTTCCAAACGTTGGTAACCTAGAGCTCTTAGTTTTAAGCTCTATTTTTAATTTTTACAAGTCGGTGGTTGTGTGTAAATTTCTAATAAAAGCTCGAAAATTGCGTTCCTGGTTCTCTTGATATGTAGAAACACAGTGTTTCTTTCTTCTAAATCTTTTGATTATATTTGTATATTTATCTGAGCTTTTTGGCATAATTGTAAGTTTATCGTTGTTTAGGATTTTGTCTGTGTATTCATTTGTTACTATGTTTTCCAGTAATTGAATAAGTGGTATAATTACTTTCACTCTAGACACAAAAATTGAAGCTGGTTTAGGTTGAATATTTGCTGCATTCTGGTTTTGTTCTTCGGTACTACTTGCGTTTTCCAAGGACACGTACCGGTTAGTGGGGTTTAACCAATAGGATTTTGTTTGTTTTGATTTGGGATCAATTTTATCGTTGTGTTCTTTGCGAGATCGTTTTGTTTTCGACTAGTTGCCATTCATCTTCCATGGATACTTGTGCTGATTGTAATTGGTGATAAAAAAAACAATGTTTTGTTGTAGAACGGTTGGTGCAGACATGTTATATGAATTTTGTACGGTATTATTTATATTATATGGCAAACAGAATTTATTTGGAGGTCCATGCGATAGATATTGATATTTTTGTAGCATGAGGTTGTTCATAAGTTTGTTCATTATACATGTGTTTGTTGTAATTGGCGGGTGAGGGAACAACTTTCTAATTTATATTAAATAATTATAACAAATGATTATATAACCCTGAGGCCACACTTGTATCTCGTCGCTTGACGGACTCGGTCACAACTTTACGTTTCAATAATCAAGCGACAATAAAAAAATGCGGTCGACCTTCCTTTTGAAGAGATAGCGCAGGTAATAAGACGGTACCGTTATGTAGATTCCAATAGAAGTTCCTATTATTTAACAAAAGATAAAAAGCTGTTATCCTGACTCTGCTGTGACGACGAAGAACCTACTGCAATACTTCTTCTCCTCAGAACAGCGGCAGTGGCGGCAAGATGGACGGCATAGAGCTGCAGACTAGGCGACCTAGGCCACATTTATAACGAGAGCGGGGCCCTATCTATCCACATCATTGGCGCGTCGCAAGTCTGATCACGAAAATTTTTATATTTTTTGCGACACGATTGTGAACGCTAGCAAATTAAACACTTGTCACACACATCGCGAAATGATTACGCAACACATACGCTCGGTTTGAATGTTTGGACCAATCTCATTTATAAAATAAAATTCAATTAAAAGCTCCTAAATTATATTCTATTATAATTAAAGAAAACGGAATTTTAAACTTACAAACATAAATGAGACTGTAATTTTAAAATAAAATTGTGGGGAATACATTACTCAACTGACACAGAAGGTACAAAGGAAAGCATCAAAGAACATGGACATAAAGTATACAAAGGCACCAAAGAATCGCTACCGTTATTTTTTGTTAAAATTACTCCAATTAATAGAACCAATACATGAATTTAATGAACACAACAACTGAACAACGATAATCTAAAAGAAAAGTACCGCAATTCACAAAATGTCACATATACGATAATACAAAAAGTGTGTGCATTAGAATTTCTTGCTGTTAGAGTATGTAAATAAAGATGTACGATGTAAACTGTGGAAAAAATACACAGGTAATTATAGAAGTTGCCTTGTCTATAACCTACTGCAAAGTAATAGATATTCTGCGTTAAGAAAAAATAAATAAGTGCTAATTAAACTGATCAAATCAGGGCTGTGCTACAAAACTAAATAAAAGGAAAAAGAGGATCATACACAGTACGATAAAAGTGAAAGTGTACCTGTAGATTCAACAGACGAC
Source organism: Sinelater perroti (assembly GCA_036346155.1). Lineage (NCBI taxonomy): Eukaryota > Metazoa > Arthropoda > Insecta > Coleoptera > Elateridae > Sinelater > Sinelater perroti. The sequence goes on from JARFIY010000001.1 coordinate 23,928,885, forward strand.
ATTCAGGAGTTAAAATACATGATGGTACTAATTATGGACAGATCCGCATTATGCTCAGTCTTTAAACTACAGTCGTCTTAAAAATTGGTTCAATATACATTAAAAAAGGCCGAATAAAATGCTATTGGACTTTGGCAACAACAACAAAAATAAAATCATTTATTTTTTACTATAAACTGGATGTTGTATTAATATACAAAACCCACCTTACTAAAGTTCTTACCTAAAAATGTATAATTATTCCATTTACGAAGTTCTATTAAACACATGGTACTAGTGAATTACAGACATGTCTATATACAACCAACAATTTCTGCGGTATATTACCCACCTACACATGTTAAAATAACAAAAAAATGTAATAGTTTTTTCAATGCCGATTTAATACATTAAAAAACTACAATGTCAATCATCACCACTGACGATCCAGAGCAGTTACATCAATAAGAAGAAAACTAGACAATAACAATATTTATGCGTTATCAGCTGGTCTACAAACATACTGGCTCACAGAAATCAACAATCTACCTGATTTCGTTTGTTTCTGAGTAGTAAAAGAAATATCTTGCAATTACCTCAAAGATGAATCTAGATCTAGATCTATTGATAAACCAATCTCCCATCATAGTTACACTCAGTACTCAAGTACTTTATTGCTATAGACCTGCAATACTATGCTATAAGAAAACTAACTGGGAAGAGTTTTGAAGAATGTTGATAAGAAGTTCCGTCTTGTAATACCAAGAAAAAATGAAAACAATATCTTGAACTGAGTGCAACTCTTAACTACAACCATCTTTGAAACTGCATAGTAAGCAATGTCTGTTTGTGACAATTTAATAATTGTGAAGTTGTAAACTATGTAGCAACTAATGATCTAAAAACACTCTTACGTAACATGGAAAAGCAAGACTACTTAAAGCCATTGTCTCCCACGGAGGCGACAGATTATTAGCCCTGAAAAACAACGAAGAGTCTTAAATAACTACAATAATATACTTCATTCAGACTACTAAATGAATCCTGGACAAAAAGCGATACGAAAAATACAACTTTGTCTGCCGATAATTTAAAAAAAGTATTTACACCATATATAGCTGAAATAACTCCAGAAGAAGAGAACTACATCCATAACTACCTCGGCAGCCCCTTAAAAATGGCATTACCTATTAGGAAGATACAAGTAAGCGAAGTGAAAAAATTATATTTATCGAATTGAACACAAAGGATTCACCATATTAAGAACAATTCAAGAACTGGTAAAACCGCTTGAGAAGGCATTATTTTACTAATCTCTCAGTCTTCTTCTTGTCATGTCAATTGTTGTTTATTTATAAAAAGATTAAAACCCCTCCTACATGATTTAATACTAAAACATCAGTTTGTATTTAGAAAACAACACATTACTATAGAAAAGGTGCACAGTTAAACTGACCTAATCTACATTAATTAAAAAAAAAGACATTGTTCAGTGGCTTAGATATTACCCAAGTCTTTGATAAGGTATGACTCGTGACACTTTTACAAAATTAAATCCAATCTTTCTCACTTCTATTACAGTGTCTTAAAATCATATTTGACAAACACATTTTCTCATAAAGCTAAAAGAACAATGTACATCACTTATTCTGATCAATTCAAAGCGTATTGGGATCAAAAATGTGTCTACTATACATATTTCATCTTCCAACTAAAAATATGATAACAACCGTCACTTTTTGTTGATGACATATCTATTACACTATCTTACAAGAACCCCGGACATAGCATCAGGTTACTTACAACACCTGGTTAGAACTAAATTATGGTACATAATCTTAATTTTACGTAAGTAAACTCGCTTTCCAGTTTTTCTAAACAACCAACTTTCACAAACAGAAGATGTAAGGTATCTAAGCATTCATCTTGATCGACAATTACAAATGTGGACTAAAAGAAACAGTTGTATACTAAGCTTTATAGAATGTAATGGTTAATGCTTCACTGCTTTTAATTATCTCTAGAGGTCAAACTTCTAATAAAACAATTAAAGCCAAGGTATATCCATGAGCTGCAGTTATAGAGATCTGTAAATAAATCCAATCAGAAAATAATTTAGAAATTCTAGTCTAAGGTACTGCGTGCTATTCTAAATGTTCTGTAGGACGTACCAAATGGGCTTATCTATGGAAATATACATTACTTATTATTATCGAGAAAATAATAAAGCTCAGCATACGATACCAGAATAAATTGTCCCTTCGCCCTACAGACACACAGACTCAAGAGGTTTAAACCAATGCAATTGCCAAACAGATATGCTTATATTTAATGCATACTTGCTTCTTTTTAGTACAATTAAACCTATTTAGTCATTGTCATATTATTAAAGACGTTTGTACCACCGTGCACGACCATACAAGTTAATTGTTCATGTTATTGTTATTGTCAATAATTTTAATGTATTAAACCATATAAAAATTTAATAATTTATTAATAAAATTTTTTTATATAAATATTATGTAAGTTGTTATACAAACTATTCTTATAATAAGCTATGACTAAATTGAGCAACTACTTTGAAGTAAAGATTTCAGTTAAGCAAGTTGCAAATATCACTAAATTATATATTTTGTAAATGTATTGGATAGTAGTTACAAACAAAGTAAATTAATTTTGCACGTAATTGTATTTAAAAACATTTTATTAATAAAATTTTGTAAAACACCTTCAACAATAGGGAATTCATCTGTTCAATTTTGTTTTATTTTGGTGTACTTTTTAAAACACTGCACTACAAAAGAAGGTTATCTCTAGTTCAGTCTTATAGGCAATTCAGGTTTACGGACGGGGCTCCTATTCAGCTTTTGTTTTATTGATGTCTTTTATCTTTGAAATGCTTAAAAGCGGAACGGGTTCTTGCTTTAATTTTCAGATGCAAACGTTGCATCTCAAATGCTGTTCAGCTTCGGCCTGTTGCTAAAATAACTGGTGTACATTTTAAAAAATACGTAAATTTAACACATTTCTATACAAAATTATATTTTTTTGTTAAGTTTGGACATGAAAAACGTATTTCATGCAATTATTGTAACATTTCAATTGCTTCTTGGCAATAGCAATAATATACATACATAATTATGGAGAGATTTTGAATAACTAAATTGTTAATAATTCTTTGAGACCATCATACACAATATCTATTACAGTCACCAAATCTATATCACCAAAGCAGTTACATTTTGAATGAAAGGTAGCACTTAGCGTACTGCAAAAACTAATTGGTCTCTGTATGATACATCTAATATTGAATCTAAAATTATGGAATAATAACTGCCATTTAAAATTTCTTGAACAATATTTGTCTTAACATGGCTTGCTAACTGTATAATAAATTCTTTGATAGTTGTTCTTGGTAAGTATGGAAAAACGTATCTTTCTTTATTTTCAATTGTTTCACCATAAAAGTATTGAATTTTAAAATCAGTTTTTCACAGCCAAGAAATTTATTTATTTATTTTTTTTTGAAGTCTAATATTTCATTATCGCAATGAATTAGCAGTCCACAAGAAGCTAAAAACTTCACAACTTAAACAAATTTTAAGAAAATATTCAGCCAATACAAAGTTTTTTTCCTGTACTGTACTGTTCTGCTATTTTACAATAATCTCTGTGTAACTTAACTTTTACTAATAAATTTTAAAATATTTTTTCTGTGTTTAGAGGTGTTGTCAAGATGTTTATTATGTGTATATTTTCCAATCATCAAACACCTTAGTTGCTAGAAAACTCTGTAGAGTTTGATCGGAGCACAAAATACTCGTCCGCTTGATTTTGGATAAGCCAACCAATTCCGCTTGATATGTTCTCCGTTTTTAACAACTGATTGGTACAAAACCTTTTTTGTGTGGCATACTGTGTTTTATATTTTTTATAGTTAAAGACATGGTTTTGTTGAATGCTATTCTAGGTTAACAACTCACAAACTTAATCATTTACCCACCCAATGACGAGTCGTTGAATAATATAATTGGGTTTATCTCTTTGACAGTATTTTCAGATCTCTGTGAGCTCAAAACCTCTTGTAGCTGCGCATTTGATGCAATATAATTTAGCATTAAAGTCACTGAAGTCGGTGACCATGATTATTATTGCTACACATTACGTGAGAGAAAAATGTCTAATTGTCTAATTCTGCTCCACTTGATTTTTTTAACAAACCTCGACTATCTTTGCCACTCATTGTTAAGCCTTTACGATAAATGAAATGCGACCTAAACGATAATTAAATCAAAACTAAACTTTATTTACAAGGGTTGCACTGCGCCACAATAATCATAAATTTTTCCTACTATCGTGCGCAAAGTTTGAGTTTGCGCACGTATTTGGGTGCGCAAAGTACTACTTTCCCGCACGCTTTTAGCCCTACAGCTGAGCGTGCGGGAAAGTATATGAGCGTGCGGTTTGTTTACATCTCGCTAGCTTGATCTTACTAGGTAGACCTGTCAAAACCTGCTTCTATATTTTGTCTTCTCACTCGCTATTTTTTTAGTACAAGCAGAGAACGTCAGGTCGCGAGGCAGGTCTCGCATCATATATTTTTTTGAACGTGTGCAGTGAAAAGTATGGCGTCTATAAATACTTGTAATAGTGACAGTGACAATGCATCCGAGGATGATTCAAAGAGAAATGTAGCAATAAATAACGCAGCTGATTTAAATACTTTAAAAAATGTACAGTTTATTACTTGCAATGTAACAATTAATATTAATAATGGTAATAATAAATGAAAAAAAAGTTTTTAATTTATTGTAAAAAATATTGAAACAGCTTTTTATATTTTTTTAATCGGGAGGGCTTCGACCCGCCCCCTTTCCTCCGCCCACGCAGCATCGCAGTATCGAACTTTGCGCACTCAATAGGAAAAATAGTATACGATACTCGTGCGCTTCTAAGTGCGCTCGTGCGGGAACGACCTACTTTGCGCACTCGTATCGTAATGTACTATATTTGCACCGTCCTGGTTTGTTGTATGACTTAAACTAATATCCATCTGTTCCGCTTTATATTTAAACGGGCAAATTCTAAAAAGGATCAGAAGATCCTGGAAACTATACTTAAAGGCACCGCTAGAAATGGCGCAGACGGTAATCGATCATTTTGGAAAGTTCCCGAATATTTTCTTTATATCTTGTATCTATTAAAATATAAAGATTTTTAAAAATTTATTACACACTGATTAACAATAATTTATTAATTTTAACTTTTTACGACCGCCAAAGGTGTTTGTATGACGGCCGGAGAACATTAAATGTTTTTGTCATTGCCAGGGTTCGAACCCGGAGCCGCCGTGCGCCAGTTTGGCAGGTTGAGGCCTTTACCTCGCGGATGTCGTTCTTTTATTTTATTATCAATTTAAATTTATTTAAATTAAGTTCAGTTTTATGTATACGCAACTCAAAATTTTGCATCCCCTAAATCCTGCCGCCCTAAAGTGAAATTAACTTAGCCTAGGGGTTAATGAAACTCTAGATAGGTATCTCCTGGTTAGACTAGTTGCTTAAAATATATTAGAGGCTTTTTATGTAGGCATTCTTTTATTGACAATAACTTTATTTACAGTCTACTTCATAAAAGTATTCAATAAATGATGTGATGATAGGGGTGGTAGTGGTAGGAGAAATTATCCTTTAATGATACTCCCAATGAGATCCATTTACGGAAGATTAATGAGATCTTCAGGCCATAATGTTTTCAGTCGTCGTACTGGTAGATGATATGTGAAAAGCTGGTGAATTAATGAATTGCCGTGTCCATCTAACTTCTGGAGGTAATTCATCTCAAATCTTTTAATTTCATCGGCAACGAATGGGACGTCTAGGTCTTCATGGATTTGAACCAGTACATTTCACGGTATTTCAGGTTTAACTATTTGCGCTTAGTTTGTATGTTTGTTCCACGTGAGCCGCTGATCAAGATGTAGTTCCAAATATCGCACATCGGTTTTACCGGTACTGGGGTATTGTTAATGTTAACGGACGGCAAACACTGGTTTTCATAGTAAATGTTACTTGGGCTGACTTTTATTGATTAATTTTTATTCACCATTTATCTAACCATGTGCTGATTTTATTGAGATGCTGTTGCAGGTTGAAAGTTGCAGGATCCGCATTTTCATGAGTAGAAAGTATTGCCGTGTCGTCAGCGAAGGTGGCAGTCACAGTGTTGTCAGTTTCTGGCAAATCAGCAGTATAGACAAGGACTACGCGGAATACCGTATTTGATAGGGTGATATGAGGATAGTTTGTTATCACAATTGACGGAATAATAACGATCTGTTAGATAGGACTTAATGTAGTTCGGTAATAACTCTTTTAGTTTAAATAACAGTCCTTTGTGCCAAACCTTGTCAAACGCCTGGAACACATAGCGGCACATTACTTCTTTTTATCTAGGAATGATGAGTTTTCATTTACTATTCTGTGCGTTTGATGTGTGGTTTAGTGATCCTTTCTAAATCCGAACTGGTGTTGTGGTAGGTGTTGAAGTATGTCTGTATCTTGGCGAAGTCTTTTAAGAAACAGTTTCTCAAATAATTTGTTCATTATGGGCAAGAGACTTATTGGTCGATATGAAGTCACACTTTTTGGTTCCTTGCCGGGGTTGGGTATTATTAATACATGTGCTACTTCCAAGTGATCGGGTAATAGGAGAGACCTAGCATCCGGTTGAAAATCGTGGTTAGTAGTAGTATAGTTTTCTTGGGCAGTATTTTTAATATTTTTCCAGTTATTAAATCATGACCTGGCGCCTTAAATTGGTTCAGCTTTTGAATTTCAAATGTAACTTCGGCAGGAGAGAACGGTTTTATGGGAAGTGAGATTTGACACGAGATGTCTAGAAATTCTTTTATTTCGTTGTCTCCATAGAGTGTCGTTACTTCAAAGGGAGTGAAAACTTCGGATAAATGCTCTGCAAAGATGGTTGCTTTATCTAGGTTAGATCTTGCCCATGTTTCATCTACTCTCCTAATAGGTTGTTTAGGTACTTGAGCCTTTTAAAGTTCTTCGTACCTTTCCAGATTTAATGGTTCTCTTGTTTGAGGTTTGTTAAATATTCAGTAAAATTATTACTTTGTATCTCCCTTTAACAGGTTATGAAGTTTAGTGTACGATTCTAGATATTTTTATCAGCAGGATTGTATTTTCTGTCACTTTTCTTTAACTCTTCTTTTTTTCTGCAATCAAATTTTTAACTATTAGAGGTATACAAGCAATAGATTTCTCATGTTTTATTTCGGTAGCAGTTGATTCTCAGGCGGCTTTTTGGATTATGTTAGTGAGATGATAAGTCGTTGCTTTTAAATTATCGGAGTTCTTTATTTGTAATTTAAGATTTGTGTTATTTTCCAGGTATTGTTGAAAAAATTCCCAGTTTGTTTGTATCGACATTAGTTCGGAGTTGAGTTCTTTTTTGATAATAGAGGTACTTAAGTTTATTACGACTGGCGAGTGATCTGACCACAGGTCATTGTTTGCTTCTACCATTATGCAATTGGTAGCTATACCGTGGGAGATATAAAAATCCAGTCGGGAAGTTTATTTGGGTCCGACGGCCAATAAGTGGGCTCTCCAGAGGAGTGTCAGGTAAAGTTGTTTTGTATGGTTGAGTGTAATAGATTACGACTTTTGTTAGTGTAATTCTGTAACCTCAATGGGTATGCTTGGCGTTCCAATCGCCACTCGCAAGAAATTTACTGTCCAGAGTAAGAGAGAAAATCTATTATATTGGTTAGTGGATATGTTATGTCTGGGGGGACTGTAGATAGCTGAGACAATAGAAGACCAACAGGAGTTGATTTTAACATTTGTAGCCTGTATGAATTCAGTTTGGTAGTTTTCTACTTCATAATGTGATATGGAATTTTTACGAAACCGCGGATCCCGCATGGGCAGTGCCATCTGGATGCGTTGTATTGTAGATAGAATAATTTGGTATTCGAAACATGGTTCTTGCAGTAAAATGGGTTTCACTACTAGCATATTGTCGATTTTATTCAGATATAAGAAAGCTATTAATTCCTGTTTATGGTTTGTTAACCCATTCGCGTTCCATGTCCCAATTCTTAGTGTATTTGCCATTATGGAGTTAATCTGGTTATGACAGTTGCTAACAAGTTAAGCATAGTGGTGTTTTGATTCATTAGTTGAGCAAACATATTTTTAAATTCGGCTAGAAAGGTGGTTAATTATTCTCCTAAGTTAGCTTGCTCGTTGGGACTTCTTTTGACAATTTGACTGTAAGTTTGCATATGGTTTATATTTGGCATAAGATTGGGTTGCGGCGGAGTGGCTAGGGCAGACTTAAATAATGTAAATATATCAATCTTCTATTTGATGTTGTGTGATTATTTGCTTTGTTACGCATATTTATTAAGTTTTTGTATGTGAAACACCCTTTATAATTAGCACGATGGGTGCCCTCACATAGAGCGAATTTGGCTGGCAAGCTTCTTGGTTTTGTACATGTTTTGGTGTCATGGTCACCTCGACATTTGACACACTTGGACTGTCTCAGACAGTAAGCCATCGAATGGCCGTAATCTTGGCATCTTGTGCATTGAATAATATCCCTTCTTTTATGCGGGGCTTCAACATTTATTTTGTAGTTGCAGAGGTATTTTAGATCAAAATGTTTTTTTTTATTGTTTTGGTCAGGTTCCAGGTTTACATAGAAAAATGGAAGCAGATCCTTGCTAACCTTGTGCCTTATGTTCATTATATTTCTAACTTTATGGTTAAGGTTTTGGAGTTCTTCTTTAATTGTGCCAGTCGGAATAGTGTGATGGAGATATGTGTGGTGGATAATTTTTTCTTCGCGTAATTGTCTAATAATTTTTCTATAGATGTCTGAAGTGAGTGAATTAATTATTACTGTATTGTTAGCAAGTGTTTTGCTGTGGTATTGCTCGTTCTCAGCAACTTTAACAATGTTATCTAACATTCTATTGTAGTTTCTAAGCTCATATATGTATATAGGAAGAGACTTAGTAACTTTGCTGTGTTTTGTTGCTTTCAGAACTTTGTAAGTTGGGTGGTTCTGGATTAGGGCTAGTTAATGGCTGGAATCAATTTTGAGTTATGGTTTGCGGCTGCATCGAATAAACATGTTCAGCTGGTTTGTTCGACCGTTTTCTTTTTTGATCACTTGCCAGGAGTGAGCATTGACTTTGTTATTTTTTTTTGTCATCGCTGTTTTATATTATTGATGAGTCAGCAGATTGATCTACTGTATTTATAAAAAAAGCTGAGGTTGGAGGTTGTTGGGGAGGAAATGGTTGATTATACGGGTAATGAGTAGGATTAAATTGTGTCTGAAAATTTTACTGACCGCCATAACATAACTGTTGGTGGGTTTGTTGCAGTTGGAGCTAGCTATAACTTAAATTAGTTACATACCCATAAATGGCGTTTAAATTGCCAGTGTTAATTGGATACATTTACTCTATTAGATGAAAAGCGGAATAACTTTAACTCCAGTAATTCAAGTACGTTAATCGGTGTACTTTACCAAATAATGTAGATTGCACTGAATTTTTCACTTATTTTGATATAAATGTCTTTATAATAAATACGAAGGCTAGCAGAGTCGCATTTATCACGCCCGATAAAGCGACCACACTTTTACACTTTCTTGCACGGAGCGGACCGAGTACGACCTTACGCTTCGAAAGTGAAATTACAACGACCTGTTTGTTGACTTGTTTTGTCCAATTTAGATATTTTAATGAAGATCGCATTATTAAATTAAAGTAAGTTACAATTATTAAGTGGCGAAGCGAAGCGGAGTCACTTACTAACTTCATGTCGTCCGATATCTGTCTGCCTGTCCGTCCGTCCCAGCAATAACTCGAGAACGGCTGGGATTTTCCAAATTCTGTTTTCACCAATCGACAGGTGACCAAAAAGGCTTGTTTGCTAGTGATTTTGAAACTGATTGGTCAAAGGTCAGTGGTCAAAGGTTAGTGATCTTTACGATTTCAAATTTTCAAATAGGACATGTAGTACTCGTCTTTGAACACTAATTAATTTAAACATAAAACTTTGTAATACTAAGTGACCTTTAACCCGAAAACGCGATTTCTCAAATTTGGGAGACTGCTTCGCCACTTCGCTATGCGTTGCAAGCTTTGCAGGTTTATTGAATGTTTAATTCTTCATAATATTTTTATTTAATATGCGTACACATTAGCTCTAACATTCTATTCATTTTTTATTTATTTATTAGGCCATTTTTCTGTATACGTATCAATAATCATTTTATAACTAAACGGCTTTAACTTACGTTAGCGTAAATCATACTTAAGTTAACTTGTGCATTACAAATTGGACAGGAGCTATAAATTTTCCGATGGACCCCTCTCCTAAATATATTTAGCATAACTTCTTAAAAAGCTAGAAATAAATAAAAAGCATTATGCAGCTATAACAAAAGTATTAGATTATAATTTATGTAATTTTATAAATCAATGTACAATTGTGTAATATTAGTTTTACATTATAGTCATAAGTATTAAGTTTGTAATAAACGGATTTGGTTAAATTTCTATATTCTAAAATAAATTTACATGTCATGTTGTAGAAAAGTTGCAAGCACTTCTAGAGGAGAATAAATTTTGTAGCTTGTTACAATTCATATTCCTTTTTGCATACAAAATTAAGTTTTGCTATCTTCTTAGTTATATTTTTGTAAGACAAGAAAAGGCTCTGTTCAGCACAGAATATGTTTGCACAAATTTATTTGGTGCCGGCAGTATATAATGCCTAATTTGTATTTCGCTTTGTGCTCGTCAAGCGTAATCGAAATGTGCCTTGTTAATGGAACTGCCACCTTCAGAGTTATAATAGCGGAGGCAGTATTTATGAGCATTTGTTTAGATGCGAATCTTATGGCAGCGGAAAATGGAGTGCTCTTTAGTCCGAATTAATTACTATGTTTAAATACGTTTACAAATTTTCACTTATATATTATAATTATTAATAACCTGTAAGAAACTCTTAAACTGCGTTTTTATTAAATTAACTCCATTGCACACGTTGTATTTCTTACCACTTTTTAATTAAATTAATTGAGTAAAAATAGATTTTTTACAAAGAATACATTTTTTACTCTCTTTGTTTCTAGAGCAATCGATTTAAACCTGAGTTAGTTTAGTTAAATACAGTTTGGAAAGTCTTCTTTGTAGTTGAATTCAATGGAATTAGGTTTCAAATTTATCAACTATTGTTACGATGCAACTTTTGTTTTGGCTTTTGTAATACAATTTGGTATATGTGTCAAAAGCAGATGTAAAAATTTCAGATTGGAAATAAATTTTATAATTTTATTTGAATAAATGTCATATTTTCAAGTCAATGCATTACGTATATAATTAAATATAATAATAGGTCTAGTAAAAAGAAATCCATTATTTTTGCATGAAATTGAAGGTTTCATTTAACATATTTAGAATGAACCGATTTAGGTCAAATAAGCGCCGTTTTGTTCGATAGCTTGTTGCCACTTTGAAGGTAATTCCATTATGCCTCTCTCATAGAAGCCCTCGTCCCTATTGAGAAAAAACTGGGACAGTCAATTTTCACAAGCCTCTCTTGAGAACAGGTGGTAATCATTTGGTGCTAGGTCCGCACTATAAGGTGGATGCATAAAAACCTCCCAACCAAGCTCCCGGAACTTCTGGCGAGTCACTATCGATGTGTGTGGCCTGGCGTTGTCTTGATGAAACACAATCTTGTCCTAGTGGCCAAAATTGGCCGCTTCTGGGCGATTGTTTCCTTCAGACGGCCCAATTGTTCACAGTACAGGTTTTAATTCCACTAAACGCACAGCAAAACCTTCCTGGCCGTCAATCCTGGCTTGGGCACCGTTTGCGCCGGATCACCGCGCTTCGACCACGACCATTTTCGCTTGACGTTGTCGTAAGTGATCCACTTTTTATCACCAGTCACCATCCGCTTCAGAAATGGGTCGACTTTGTTGTGATTCAGCAGCGATTCGCAGATGGAGATTCGGTCCATGAGGTTTTTTCGCGTTAACTCGTGTGGAACCCACACATCCAGTTTCTTTTTGTATCCAGCCTTTTTTAAATGATGCTAAATGGTTTTTTGTGCAATTTTTATCTCCTGGGCAATAGAAACAGTGCTTACATGAGGGTCGGACTCGGCCATTTCCATGATTTTATCCACATATTCGACAATTGGCCTTCCAGAGCGTGGTGCATCTTTGACATCGAAATTACCGGAACAGAATCGACGAAACCAAAACAGTGCTTGATTGGCTGTTACAGTATCAGACCCATAAACACTGTTTACATTTTCAGCAGTCTGGCTTGCGTTTTAACCTTTATCGAACAAAAACTGTAAAATATAGCGTATTTTCTCTTTGCTGGTGTCCATATTTGACGTGAGCTCAAACAAAACTGAGTCAACCATTCACAAAACTGTCAAATAAGTTTTTTTAGTACAAAATGTCAGCTTTCCAACGCTATCTAGTGTAAACTGATCAGACTTTTAGAGCGCGAGATACAATTTATTAAAGTCATCTATTGGAAAAATAATGGATTTCTTTTTACTAGACCTATTATAAGAAATTGCACTTATTTCAATTTTCTATTATCCGTACAAGTATAATTTGAAAAGAGAAATAAATAATATCTTTTACTATACATATTCACTGAAATTCTAAATTTCGTAATTTTCGATACTAAAAGATTTTTTTATTAAAGTACACTGCAAGTATGTTACAAGCTTTTCTTCAACGAGTTTCTTGTTTAAGTTGTAAAATGTTTCTAGTCACTCATAATTAAAGGTATAGTGTATGTAACTCGATACAATAACAAAACAAAAATATTTAAATACATCCGATCGAAGTCAAACTAAATAAAAAATGTAATCATATTTCTATTTTTCTGATTTTAGTGATGTACTCTTGTTCGTTAAAAATAAAGATCTTGTTGAAAGGACTAAATGTATCCAAAAATACAACAAAAAGGATTGACTTATTATATAATGATACAAATATCAAATAGTATCAGAATCGTTAAACCTTAACAAACTAGGCACACTATATACAATTCATAATACCAAGTTTTAAATAATTTTATTAACATTTTAAAAAAATTGATTATTATACATTTTTTTCATTTTTCTTATGTATATTGTAATAACAAGTTTTATCTTTGGATTACAGATTGAAGTTGACAAAGCAAAACTTCAAGTTTTGGTTTGCTAATTGGTGGAAATGAAATATGTTAATCAGGGATGCTACAACAAAGATTTGCAATGTTGAATGAGAAAAACTGAGTAAGATGTTACTATTTTGAGTCGTTAAAGAGGCTTGTCAAGAATCTCTTTTTTTGAAATCAGCTGATAGGTACCACTAGAAATATTACAAATATGAGATAGAGGTCTACCTAATCATAAATAGAATAATTGTGCAGGATAAAAACATTTTAAAAATGCAGTGTCAATTATTAATCTAGGAAAAGTACAAATGGAGTAGTGCCATTTTAACTTTTACTAATAAATTATGCCCTCCCCTTTCCATAACAGTAGATCTACATCAACATATGCAACGTACTTAGTGGTAGCAATATTTATAACACATTTGGCAAAAATTTAGCTTTTATTTAAAATAAATCATTAAGTATTAATAAATTAAAATATTAATAAATTAAATGCCAGTGGACAAAATAGTTATAGATGCTGCATCGTATATATATACTTTATCGATCTGAAAAAAACGTTTGGTAGAATACGAAGAGAAGATATATGGAAAGTGTTGCAGAAAAGAGGAGTAAATAGGAACACCATAGAAGTAATAAAAGTAATGTGTAGAGGACATACAAACATAGTAAGAACAAACAACGAAAAATCCAGGAAATTTTAAACTAAACATGGAGTTAAACAGGGATGTGTATTGACAGAATTGCTGTTCGCAGATGATATCAGACTCGGAAAAGAATTTACAACATAATCTAAAAGTAATCGACGAAAAACTAAAAAAGATGAACATGAAAATTGATACTGGAAAAACAAAAACTATGATAATATTTAACACAAAGAAAAACCACGAAATAAGACTGTTGAATATTTCAAATATTTAGGAGCAATCATGGAGGAAAACGGAGAGGTGGGCAAGGAAATAAATAAGAGACTGGTAAAAACGGAAAATATATTTAATACAATGAAGACGACATTTTTGGGTAAAAAAAATTACCAAAAAAGATAGACACAAAAATCGTTAAAAAGTAGTTAGGCCAATAATTACATACAGTACTGAAACTTAGATATTAACAAAAAGGCAAAAATTAAGAATCAACGCAATTAAAATGCGATTCTTGAGAAGAATTAAAAATAAGAACAGGCGAGACCAAATAAGAAACCAAACGTTCAGACAAAACTTACAAATAGAGCCAATTAATAAAAAGATTGTAGGACAACTTAAAAACCTACGCCAGTGGTACGACTGCACGTCAAGAGAATTGTTTAGAGCAGCAATGTCCAAAGTTAGAATAGCAATGATGATTGCCAACATCCGATAGGATACGGCACCTAAAGAAGAAGAAGAAGGACAACTCAGATGGTTTGAACATGGGTGTGAAATTCCCGATGAAAAGCTTAAAAAAAGTGTTTGGAGCACAAGTGCGGGGGAAAACAAAAAAGGACGTCCAAGAACAAGATGGTTAATTAGAATCATAGAAGAAGCAGAGAAAAGGGGAATTAAATGGAAGGGCATACGAAACCAAACACAAGATAGAAAATAACTGAGGCAGCAATACAGAGCTCAATAACACTAGCCTTAAACCTAAAGGTAGAAAGGCTTAGGACTAAGTAAGTATTTTATACTTGCTACATCAAATGTCAACTGATAAAATAGTTACGGATGCCGCACCGTATATAATAAAACACCGCTAAATTAAAAGAAAGTTTATAATTTAATTCATTGTACTTGTTTAGCTCACGATTTAATCGGGTTGCTCGATTATAACTTAGTTGATAGTTTAGTTTCAAAAGTTAAAAAGATTTTTATTAAAGCACCTTTTAGAATTCAAGAGTGTCCCAGATTATTGTACTTTAAATATTGTAATATTTATAGCCATGTTATTAATATTCTAAAATAGTTACAGATTCACAGCTTTTGAAATAAACCAAAATTTTTCTAGTTAATTTTAAGTCGTACAAATATTTTAATATTTAACTTCCACTTTTAGTATATACATTTAAATATAAATTTGCAGCTTTTTGACAGTTTTTTCCTGCTTCTAGATAATACTTTACTATGACTGGTTTTTCAAAACACTCATATATTTTTTTAATTGTTACAAGGTTTTCACACTTATAACACAAAACAAAATGTTAACATGTTTTTGTATGTTGTAATGGAAACCCTTATATTACGAGTAAAATATTTTAGAATATTAAAGTAATAAAATAGCTATAAATGTCACAATATTCAAATACAGGTAACAAGCTATATATTGTTGAAAACCTAAAAAAGAAGTAATTTTTTCGTGATATAGCCAACTATGGTTTATATTAAAAAATACAAGTTTATCTCATATTTCTTAAGAGGTAAAAAAATTATTTTAACACCATCGAAATCTTCGTAAGAAAGTACGTTAAAAATGTTCTTGCAGTTTTTAAAAATATTTATAAATAAAGGAGCTATAAAAATAGACCTATATCTCCAAAACGGTTAGAGATATCGGAATTATCTTTATACCAATCGATTTCTTTTTAAAAACGACCCCAAGAATGCATAACTATTTTTTTACACTTCTACGGAAATAGGTGTAATCCTTAAATACTATTAAATCTGGGACACCCTGTATACTTAAACACAGAAGTGCTTTAATAAAAATCCTTTAATAGAAGTACCTGGTTGAAAGGTGTAGCTTTTCTTGTAACGAATTGAGTTAAAATTAAAGATGTATGTCAGCTTGAATCTCAAAGTTCAACTGCAGTTGAAAATTGTATTAAGTATTTTAGAGATCCAACAATTAAACAGTTTTGACAAAAAATGAAGGCTACAATATATTAAATATAATTAAAAATCCATTAAACAGGGAGCAAAGAGATGATCAGAATTGGATCCAATTACATTTAAGTACGCACCTGTTACTTCTTGCGAAGTTGAACACATATTTTTAAGCTACAAACATTTATTAAACGATCGAAGACAAGGTTTAGCTGTTGACAATTTAGAAAATTATTTAGTACATTCGTAGTACAAACGTAACCATATAATAAAAATTTAGGTTAATTATGTTTTCCTGTTTATAAAATACTTTAGTGCATATTTTAACTGGTTTTTATACATATTTGCATGCATATCTTATATCTTTTTCGTGCATATATTCCAAGTTCTCTATATCAACGTTATATGTAATTTTAAAGTCATGTTAAATTAATCGTTTTGAGCTAAGATGCACATTTTCATTGTTACTTACTGAATACAAGTTTAACCAAAAAATAAATTAAACTTGTTCTTACAATAAAATTTTTAATCGATCTACGAGTACAGTGATATTTTAGACTAAAAATATTAATATCAGTAAGTTGAGATATCACATGCAGTTCAAAATAAATCATTAATACTCTATGACAAATATGTTGTCTGTATAATTAATCGTTTAGTATTCAGTATGTTAATTTATATATTTATTAAAAAATAAACCAATTACATAGCTATAGATACATACGTAATTTTCTTTTTAGTACAGTTGTAGGGTAGTTTTTTGTGCTACGTTGCTATTCATGCATTTTACTGTAGACAAAAATTACTGTTATCAAATGCTTTTAAATTCTCAAAGCGGCATAAAATGTAATGCAAACTAAAATCTGGTAAGCATTCGCCAACAGAAATATCATTAATTTAGATATCATTTTACTATTGTACTTATAACAAATGGAATTTTCTGTCACGTTATCGCTATCTGAAGTATTTGTTCGTCTACCGAACGTGCGTAAAAACAAACATTAAAATGTAGTTAACCTCATTACTGAAAGATTCCTTCAAGTATACATAAAGTGCTACAGTACTTTAAAATACTGTTACACTACATTTTCTTTTAAAAAGAGGAAATAAAGAATACATTGCGTCCAGGCTCTCCAACATCTAAATATATATTTTCCACTTTTAAATTTTCTTATTAAATAATTATTTGTTTATTACATGTTACTATAAAATTTTGAATAAGAATGATTTTCCATTTTTATAACAAAAGTTGAGTAAGCTTTAAAAAATAACTAAAACTAAAATAAAAATGTCCCACACAATTAAACGATTCTATAAAGTCGAATATTAAAAAATAATTTGTTATATGGATACAAATACTTGGTAATATTTGGAAAAAGAAAAATATGCTTAAAGCGACGATTGATTAGTCAGAAAAAAGTATTTGTGTTATTGTAAAAAAAGGTTTAATCTTTAATTATATTTAACATCGATTAAATCTCATTGCGTATTTCAGATGTCAAGGATTGTTGAATTAATTTCAGAAAATTATATTTGATAACAAATTTTTAGGTTAAGGTCTTGAGTAAAATTTACTATTTGATACATTTTATTTATGAACATGTATCTATAACTCATACATTAACATCTAGAAATCCCTATATTTCTGGAAATCAAATATAAAAGAAGCACCTAACCATGGGCTGTTCGGAAATAAGCAGTATAAAAAAAATTTAATAAGTCAAAATTTAATGCGTGTAAACATAGTCCGTGCCTGGTCTTAGTTTTCTTGGAGGGGGAACTTTAAATCATTGCGTCTTAATGGCTGATAGGAAACGTCCTGCAGACATACAGGACATGTGTGAATAAGGCTTGCCAAATAAGCACCCGCAGATCAACTGAGGACATGACATAGAGCAGCAGCTACGTCATTACTGAGTCCAGGCTGACGAAGAATGACTTCTCAACAAGCTTAACATCAGACACTCTTAGGCGACAACCACGATGGTTTAACCGGCTGTGACACTGTCCGAGGAAGGCAACGAAATACCACCTCGTATTTTTCCAGGAAAGTCTTTAACATGGTTAACAATAAAGATATGGCCCCTAGTCCCCAGCAGACTTTAGATGAGCAAAGGGTGCTAAGAATCAAAAAGTAGCAATCTGGAATGCACGTAGTTTTTTTGAAAGTGGTAAAACTCATAATACAATAAAGGAGATGAAAAGGTTAAAGGTCGATCTCCTCGGAATCAATGAGATGAGATAGAT
Source organism: Sinelater perroti (assembly GCA_036346155.1). Classification (NCBI taxonomy): domain Eukaryota; kingdom Metazoa; phylum Arthropoda; class Insecta; order Coleoptera; family Elateridae; genus Sinelater; species Sinelater perroti. The sequence goes on from JARFIY010000001.1 coordinate 23,947,149, forward strand.
AGCCCAATTCAGGAAGTCAAGTCAAAGTATATGCAATACATTACTTAGGTAATGATAAACCCTATTACTTTAACGGTGTTGGTTTTATAGTTAGCAAGGATTTACACAAAGCACTCAATAGTTTCGTTCTGGTGTCGGATCGCGCATGTCTTGTCTAGCTCAACACAACACCTATTACATGCAATTTTACAAATTGATACACTCCAAATAATAAACTCCAACATAAGCCCAGACGACCATAATACTGAAGCGACTCCCAACCAATCAGGAGCCATCACTTTTGGCTATTTGCAGTCAGTGCCACCTATTGTTAATGAGATATGCGAATTTCTAATGACAGTTGTGAATGCCGCAATTTTTGAAATTTAAACTGCTATATTTAGGGTGAAATTATCTGCTCATGCGTCATTTAATTACCTATGATGAGGAGATGTTAGGTGCATATGCTGATGTAATTACTTTTTCCATCCGGGTAAAGACAAGGGAAAAAATCACACGACTTTCCTTATCCTATTATTACATATTATACCCGGGTCCATCGTCTCGGCCCTGCGCTGCTCTCGTCCCGGAATTTGTTATTTTAAAAAAGGACGAGGCGCGAATCCAACACTCGAAAGCTGATTAAAATAAACAGTACAAGACAATAATTGACTAGTACTTAAAATTTTGCTACGTCACTGAAGGTAACCGTGCGAGCTCGACCGCACAGCCTTCGCCATTATCGCCTGCGTGCTCCCTCCTAGTGGCCAAGCGCTCGCCTCCCCCGTCCTCCCGCAGTCGGCCTTTAATTTTTTTCGAGTTCCTATTTTACCAACTTTTATTTTAAATTCATGTTCATCTCATGATAACAAATCATTTTTATTCTCATAAATTTTTTGTATCTTCAACCGTTTAGATTCGCTACCGCTTTGCGACCGATTTTGTGACCTTTTTACCAAAAGCTTCGCACTGCGTCCCCTACCTACAAGTAACTTGCATACCAAATTTAAAGTCTCTAGCTCTTACGGTTCTCGAGATATCCTGTTTACTGACAGACCGACACGAACCAATGGCTCAAACCAACTTTTTTGGTGTCCTATATTTCGTCCAGAAATGTGAATAACTGGGTAGGTCAAAACAGATTTTCAGAAAACGCCCTCTAGCGCCTAAACTAGGAATCGTCATGACGCGTCAGCCCTTTTAACCATCATTTTTGCGATCAGTGCCTCCTACTGGTTGTTTTTATTGAGGTTAAAATAAATTTTGAGAGTAAGCGGTGAGATACCTTACTTGCTAGTTAAACTGGGTTTTAAATACTATTAAAATAAGATTTGAAATGTTTATCGCAAATAGAAAAACAAATAATTTTTGCTTTTTAACCCAAAAAATTAGTTGCTCTGAATATCTTCTTAGCGATTTAGTTCCTTTTTAAATATTAATAAATAAACTTACAACCTATTATGTTTTTTAATATATTGTTTTATTTTAATTGGTAATCATTTTGAGTTTTAATCTCTTCTTTCTTGTTTTTTATTCCCGTACATGCCCTACCTTCAACGGCAATGAGTCCAAGCGTAGTACATACTTCTGGATATTTGCCTTCATAATTAGTCTAGACAACTCTCTGAATCTCTTGCTATGTAGGCGGTATTTTTTACCCATTAGGTCACATAGTCATTTTCTCTTCTCTTAACCATCTACATAGATTTATCTTTTATTCTGCAACAATGTTCGTATACCCACTTCAACTTTAAATAAACTCGTTGATAGAGGATCCCCTTGCTTCAACCCTTTATATGAATAAGTAGAATAAATCAAGATCCTTTTCGTAACTTTTTTCCATTACCTGTCTTATAATAATTATCTGATCTAGTGTGGATCTCCCTTTCCTAAATCCGCACTGATAGTCCCCTACCACCCTTTTCATTATGGGTGTTATCCTTCTTACTATTATTGAACTTAGTATTTTATACCAATTGCTTAGCAAGGCTATTCCTGTATCATATTCACACATCGTTTTGTCACTTTTTTGCGGGTAAATTATTGCTGTACTCCAGGCTTTAAGCGTTTCTTTATTTTCCCAGATTTTTTTAATTAGACTGCACATGTTACTTTCCATTTCTTTGCCTGAGTACTTCGACATTTTCGCTGCAATTTTATCTTCTCCCGGAGCCTTATGATTTTTTAGGCTTTTTATGATTCCTTTTACCTCCTCCTCTGTTGGTGCTTCTACCTTATCCTTTTTTTGATGCCTTATTATTAGCTCTTATGCGTTTGTTATCTCGCCTGCATTTGCAATATTTAGCAACCTGTTGAAGTACTCTTTCCACCTCTTCATTCTATTTTGTTTATCTCTGAGAAGATTCTCTTCTTTGTCTATACATCATGCCACTCGTGGGTGAAACTCCTTTATTGTACTTCCACTTCTCTGTGCTTTTGGCTTTAGCCATATATTCTACTGTCACTAATCTTTGTTACGTTTGCATTAAACTATCTATTGGAAAATATAGCACCTGGCTATTATCGTAACATCAAATTTCGGCGACGTTCCTCCTTAACACTAAAAGTTCAATATTGTACTCCACAAATCATGTTTGTATAAACAATTTGTATAAAGCTACGCCATTTTAGTTTATTTGATATTTTTGTGTCTTTGAGAATTGTCGCATCATTTCGTCTAACTGAAGTTGATTCTGTTTTAGATGTCTTTCATTTTAGTCACTATCGAACTCATACAAGCAGACTAGGTATTTCCAATTTTGAACGATCCCACTTCTTACTGTACAAAAGCCATATATTTATTCTTTTTATGATTTAGAAGTAGGTGCCTTACGTTACAGTATCCATAAATAAAAACAGCCTGTGATTTAATTTTTTATGCAGTTCATATTTAAAATCCCTAATTTAGTAGTAGTAGAATTTTTGATAACATCCGCCTGAGTTTCGTTCACTTTTAGATTTTGTAGATATATAGTGTTTTTTGTTGGCATTTTCTATGGCATACTTTATTCATTTCAGAATGTGACTGATTAGCTTGATGGTAGCTGCCACAACCTTGCTGGTTATTTTTCTTATATAGAGTAAAACCGTTGCACATATTTTCATTATATATCTCTTGTAAGATTCTGTGTAAAAATTTAATTATAACTTATATAACTTTAGTTAGTTTTTCTTCATGCATTTGTTAGTTATTTCCTATTACTTAAGCCTTCATTACAAAGTTGTGTCAATAAATTATTATCAACTACTGTAAGTTATTTTTTATTAATAAATGAATAAAAATGGTGCTTTTAAGAAAAGACACCGGGTATTGTTAAAGATAACTGTTTTTAAAAGTAGTATTCCCTAAAATGTAGTTTCAGATGTTTCTAACCATCATCTTATCCCTGTTCTTACTTTCCTTAGTATCTCAGTATGTTTTTAATTTTTTTTTGTTGACTAAAATCATACCTCTTAATAAGTAATATACCAAAAATTGATAATATATAGAGTCTGTAAGTGCTATGCAGTTCTTTTTTTTCAATATGATATAGTCGATTTCCGAATGGTAAAGCCTGCTTCTAAAGATGATGACATGCTCTAGTCTCTGAACAAACGGATTGGAAAAGCAGAATTTACGTGCTGCAGTTTAGAAGAAGCGCCCCTAACTGCTATTTATTAATGGGTATCTTGTTCACTCTTGCTGATATTTGTTGACATTTCTACCAGCATTAGCAATTTTACTATTAGAAATTAAAACTATTATTTTGTCAAGCTTTTTTCTTAGTTACCATCGGTTTGACGAACGTAGGCACTAAAATCATTCAAAACAATTTGCCCATTAAAGAATCTTAGCCGTAGACTATCTTGATAACGAAAACGAATAGATGCGAAAAAAATTGCTGTTTCCAAAAATTACAAAAAATCCAAAGAATTAATAAAAAATAAAACAGAGTGGTAGTTAATTAAGTAAGGCGGTAAAGAAGAAAGGAGAATTAGATATCAACAGAATGAAGGTAATTAAGGTAACTATTTGGAAAATATTATTAAAAGAGCGACCTCTGACGGATTGATGGGAGATGTCACTTAAACAACAGCTGGCGTACAAAAGCTTCGTTTGATAAAGTAAATATAAAACATATTTGTATGCAGACGTTTAAGCGTACTACTAACAACGACTCTTTCTAAGATTTTATGTGCTATTAATAACTATAATTAGCAGAATATATATAAAAATGGAGAAAATATTACAAAAAGTAAACTGAAAATTAGAAAGAATAGAAAATAGAAACGAAAAAATAAAAACAAAATTAGTTACAATACAACTAGGAGTAGACAAATTCAAAAGTGAAAACACTTACAGAAAAGAATGGAACATCAAAAACTAATACTAAAGGAGAAAATAGGACAGTTCCGAGCGACATAGATCTAAAATTATTAATCGAAGACAAAATAACAGACATCAAAAGAATCGGGAAAAACTATAAGTAGAAAAAATCGATCCTATTCTAATAAAATTAAAGAATTAGACAAAAAGGGAAGTTCTAAAAGCAACCAATAAATTAAAAGAAACAAAAGTATAAATTAAAAAGATTATACTAAAGAAATGCAAGAAAATAGAATATAATTAAAAGATTACATGAAACAAATGAGGAACAAAGAGCATCATGTTATATTAAGGGGTAATCATCATCATCTGCCCAATTCAGTCCTTTGTTGGACGTAGGCCTCTCCAAGCATCTTCCATTGGTCCCTGTTTTTCGCCTTCTGCATCCAATTGTAATCTGCTACTCTTTTGATGTCGTCAGTCCACCTGAGGGGGGGCCTGCCTCTATGCCTTTTGCCTATTCTTGGTCTCCATTGCAGCATGCTCTTCGCTCATCTTTCATCTTCTAGTCTGGCAATATGTCCGGCCCACTGCCATTTCCCTTTAAATATATGTTCTATTACATCTTTTACTTTTGTTTTATTTCGAATCCATATATTTGTCATCCTATCTCTTAGACTGATTCCTAGCATTGCCCGCTCCATTCCTCTCTGCGCTACCCTCAGTTTTTGCATATTTTTTATCGTTAACGTCCATGTCTCTGCTGCGTAGGTTAAAACAGGGAGTATATTCTGGTTGTATAGCTTAGTCTTTAGTGTTTGGTCTATGTTACTTTTAAATATTTCTTTCCATCTACCGAATGCGGCCCAACCAAGTTTTATTCGCCTTTCTATTTCTTTTGTTTGATTATCCGATTGTAGTGAGATGTATTGTCCAAGGTATATATAACTTCCTACTTGTTCTAAAGTTCCCCGTCAATCTGTATATCAACTATCTCATCTACTAGAGCGTTTATCATTATTTTAGTTTTCCCTCTGTTCATTTTTAATCCTATGTCTTTGGCCTTTTCGTTTAGGTCTGTTATCATTTCTTCTAATTCTTCTACATTGTCCGATATGAGCACGACGTCATCAGCAAATCGTAGATGGTTCAATCTTTTCCCATCTACTCTTATTCCTTTATTTTCCCAAGCGCATTTTTTAAACACATCTTCTAAACATAGGGTAAATAATTTTGGAGAGATAGTGTCTCCCTGTCTTACTCTTCGTTCTACATTTATCGGATTGGTAGTACTTTGCAATTTGATTGTACAGGTAGCGTTTGCATATATATATATATATATATATATATATATATATATATATATATATATATATATATATATATATTATTAATTCCGTGTATCTGTAATCTACGCGGCTGTTCTGTAGAGATTGTATTATGGCCCAGTGTTCAACCGAATCGAATGCCTTTTCAAAATCTATGAAGGCAAGACATAATTATAAGTTATATTCTTTTGATTTTTCTATTAAATTTCGCATAACTTGTAGATGGTCTTGGGTATTATAGCCGCTACGAAATCCTGCTGGTTCTGGTGGTTGGTAGTTGTCTAATTTGTTAACCAGTCTATTGGTAATGATCTTTGTCAGCAATTTATACATTTGTGGTAATAGACTGATTGGTCTATAATTTTCCAATCTATGTTTGTCGCCTTTTTTGAGTAGTAATATTACAACTGCCTTATCCCATTCTTTAGGTATTTTCCCTTCTTGCAGGCATTGGTTTAATAGTACTTTTAGTTCTTGTAATATCGGCTGTCCCCTTCTTTTAGCATTTCTGGGAGTATCTCATCTTCGCCTGGTGCCTTATTTCTTTTGTCTGTCTTAAAGCTTTTTCTATTTCGTATATTTCAATATCAGGAATGTCTTCTGAATTTACATTTAGTATTTTCCTTTCTATATCTTTTATATTTGTATCAGTTTTGTGCTATATAGACATTTGTAGAACTGTTCCGTTTTTGCGTTATTTTATTTTGGTCTATAATTAAGGCTCCATTTGCGTCTCTTAGCGATGTCATGATTGTATCCCCAGTCTTCTTTCTTTCTGCCATTGTTTTGTTTTTCCTCCATTAATCAGTGCTTCTTCAATTTTAGTTCATGCCATGCTTTTAAATCTTTTTCATCTCTCTTTTATTTCTTTGCTTATTTATTTTAGAAGCTCTATATTTTCTTCCCGGTTGATTGCCAATTTTCTTCTTTCTTCCATTAACTTCTTTGTATTATCGCTTATTTTGCTGTCTCTTGGTTTTGATGTTTTTATTCTAGACGAGGCTTCTTTAAGTGCCGTTGTTATTTTCTTATTTCTTTCTTCTAAGTTATCTTCCGCTACTATATTTACTTCTTTTAATTTTTTGTTTAATTCGTTTTCGTATATTTCCTTGTTTGCTACTATATGTTTTCCCTCTGTCCAGTTTTTAGATTTCTGTATAGCTTTATATCTATCGTTTTTGTTATTGATAACAATCTTACTTCTTATTAACCTATGATCACTTCCGGTATTTATTTTTTTCACTACCGATACGTCTTGCACTATGTTTTTGTGTGAGGATAAGATGAAATCTATTTCGTTCTTGGTTTGTCCATCCGGACTAATCCACGTCCATTTATTTTGCAGTTTCTTCTTAAAGAAGGTATTCATTGCATAAATTTGCTGTTGTCCCATATAGTTTATTAACATATCCCCCCTTTCATTTCGTACTCCTATCCCGTAGTCTCCTATATATTCTTCTCCTTCTTCTTGTTTTGGTCCTAACTTGGCGTTGAAATCCTATTATTAGTAAGTGTTTTGTATGGTTTTCAGCAATACAGGTATTTATTTCCTCATAAAGTTGTTCTACCTCTTCGTCCTCATGGCCGCTAGTGGGTGCGTACACTTGTATTATTTTTAAGTTGCACTTCTCTGATATCTTTAGTATTATGTATATTATTCGAGGACTAATCGCCTTAAAGTGTGTTACTATTCCTATTATTTTCTTGTTTATAAGGAACCCTACGCCTCCTTGACTTATGTCCTCGTGTCCTTTATAGAATAGTATGTGTCCCGATTAAGGGGTAATACTACCTTGTAATTTTTTTCTCTTCATTTTTTTATTGGCTAAAACGCTTCTTTAACTATTCAGAAATGATATTCAAAAATCTGCATATGTGGAAAAATTTTTTAGATGGCCGAAAAAGTCGATTTTTTTACTCAAGTCATGGGGTCAATATTCAGTTAATTTGAGAGCGAGTTTTAAATGATCGGTTTTTAAATTTTAAGTTTATTTGGCGACTAGGGAGTCCACAGGAAAAAGAAAGCCTGAAAAAATATATGCAGATTAGATTCTGGCAAAATAAAGAGGAATATGTAAGAAGAAGAAACAGACCAAAACAGGTAGTAAAAGAATCTAAACACAAAAGCCTGAAATAACATAAATAAATTATACAAAGTCAGTAATAGAATATTCTGGATTAAGTTAAGAATAAGAGAAAATCAAAGAAAATAGATAAGAAGTATTAGAGACACGAATAGCCTGATTCGAATAAACCTAAAGGGAAATAATCAAAACCTGGAGAAAATACTTTGCGCAGAATTTTGAACAATAACTATAAAATAAATTAAAGTATCTTAATGAAAAGAAGAACAAAAAGAATATGAGCTATAGGAAACTGAAATAGTATGGAGAGAAAAAATGAAAAAGTTGCTCAGAAAGATAAGAATAGGATAATCTGTAACCAGAAATAAAAAAATAAATAAAACCAATGGGTATAGTATGGCTATGAGAAATCTGCAAAGAGACATGGAGAAATAAGAAATCTATCAAAATGGGGATTAAACGAAATGTGGCAGTTATAGATCAACATTTCTCTTTTCGATATGCTTCAATATATGCTTCAATATACACCAGAATAATAGAAGAGAAAGTGAGGAAAGCGGCAGAACAAGTAACATTTAGAGCAAATCGATAGAACAACGATAATATAGTTATAGTGAGAAACTTAATAAAAAATAAAATAGAGGAATAGAGAAAATTGTTATTAACATTTATTGATTTAAGAGCGGAATTTGACACTGTCTATAGAAAAAATATTTGGAAACGTTTAGTTGAGCTAAATGTTCCAATGAAACTAACAGACATTGTTGAAAATATATATAAAACAATAAAGGTTAAAATTGCTGGACAGAGATGTAGAAATAAACAAAGTCATAAAACAAAAAGATAGTTTGTCTTTTGCTATTTATAGCAGTTAGGATAGAAAGAAAAAATAAGGGATTAGACACAGTAATTGGCAATAGAAAGAAGAAAGGTAGAAGAAATTGAGGGATAAAAATTGATGTGTACATTAATGAAGCTAAAAAAATAATAATAAATGAAAAAGTAAAGATATATAATACTAACAGTTTTGAAGAACAAAGAAGAGAAAAGGGGAAAAATCGAAAAAACGTGGATAGAACAAATTATAGAAATAGAAAACAAAGGAAGGACGTTGGACGAAATGAAAATATTATCAAGAGATAAAAGGAAATGAAAGAAGTGGATGCAATAGGACACGGACTTTTAAATACAATGCTAAAATACTTTTTATAATTACCTTAGCTGTTGTGTGCTTTAACGATGACTACAACTCAGTTTCGATATTTATTTTTCTGTAATAGATGAGTTTATATTCTTCTCTTACCTTCTATTACCTTTATAGTTAATTTCCTAACACATACAGAATACGTTAATTGTACCAAGATTGATAATGCTTCGGTTTTTGAGTTTTATTCGCAGCAGCCGAGCTATGCTTCTGTACGTCGCTTGTGAAGTACACCTTTTCTTCGATTCATACCTCTCTTTTGCTAACACATTTCTGATCAACACATTTCTTTAATCGGCTGGTTAAACTTGATGATTCGGTTTATGTATTTCGGGTTCTTTTCTGCTAGACAATTCGCTTCCACCGCAGGTCCGAATGTTATTCACCTATAGGGTACGCTTTTCCAGTAACAGCACTACTCTCCAATAACAATGAGGTGCATCTAGAAAAAATAATTAGATATAATTAAAAAATGTAAATTATATGAAAAAAGACATTTTAAAAAATCTTTTATTTTTACCTACTAACGATCTACGGTCAAGCTAAATGGTAATGTAATTTAATTTGACAATTTATGAATATCTAAAAAGTAAAAAAATAGCGCAAATGTTCTTTATAAGCTAATAACATTTTTGCTAGACATACTTTATGTAAATGCATCATTTATATATCTACCTTTATAAATTTCAAAATATCATGCAAATAGAAGCAAATGTTCATCTTAAAATGTTTTCCTTGGAGTCTTAGCTATATTAATCACGTAATGTAAATTTATCTGTCTAGACAAAATTTAAATTGATTAACTAAACAACCTAAAATATAAATGGAAAAGAAACAGCAATGCCGTCTTAGAGAACTTAAAATTTCATTAAATTATTTAAGAAATTTATTGACACTTTCGATATATTTTTACGTTACAAATTTTCGTCATATTTTCCTAGTTTTTACTCACACAACAAAGAAACATTTATATGAGAAATATTTTAAATACTGTATAACTAAGAAATAAAAATGTAAATACCTTAAAGTATTATTGACGAATTACAATTGTTATTGGCAATGTAATAATGTATAAGTTATTAAAATGTGTGAAACGTAAAGTGTTTTCTAATTGTGCCTGGTTTCTACAAATTTTATGTATCAACTAAGACAAATAAATGTAAAAATATAAAGATGTTTTAAAATAATAACCCCTGAGTTTCTTCAAAATCAAATCGTTTTCTATATATTTTAATAAAAATGATATTAAACATAATATAGGATATGAATAATTAAAACAAAATTTGTGTTTTATTATGGTAGTCCTTTATTAATTCAATAAACACATTTTTCAGGTATTGCCGGGAATTATAAGTGTGGAACTTATCTTTTCTGGTTTTTATTTTTTTATAATGATCTTTAATGGGTTTTATACAGACATACTGCTTTATTACATCCAATTACCTTTTGTTGAATTTTTATGGGTCCAATTCACGAATTCAAAGAACGAGCAGAAATTGACATTTCATTTTGAAATTAAAGTTCAAAATTAACTGCAATAACTTGATATTTGCACATGTTGTGTGGCATATTGCGCCATCTTGTTAAAAATAATATTTGTGTCAGTCTGATTACGTTTTGATAAGAAATAGTTATTAATCGTGCCGCGGTATTGCTTAGAATTCACAGTAATCTCATTTCTAACCTTATTTTCGAAACAAACAATGATGCAATGAACACCTTACGACTACAGAACACACCAACCAGTAGGGTGCATTGGTTGTTCTTAATATTATCTTGGATTTCCGTTGGCTCGAATGCAACAGTTTTGCTTTTTTACCGTCCCATTCAATCATCAATGAAGATGATTTTCGATGAACAATTCGGATCAATTGAACGATGTTGGAGGAGTCAATCAGAGAATACACGTCTGTTGAAATGGTAAGTTGGCTGAGTTTTGGTCAATTGATTTGGCATTAACTTAAATTTTTAATCCTATGTAAACTGGTTTGTGTAATTTGAGATCGACAAATTTACTGATATCGAAATTTTGGATCGCCACTTTTCATATACCTATGGAAATTTTAAAACAAAATTGGGTCTCATTTGGACACCAAATAATCGGGAACTCGATAGGAGTTTTTCATTTTTTACCATTTTTGTAATGTGCTTTAATAATCACTTTAACACAGCCTTCATTGAATATGACTCCGTAGCAAAACTGGCAAACTTTAAACTACAAAATAACGTTGAATTGACAGAAAAAAACATGGCGTCTGTGTCAAATTTATGTTTACTTTCCTGCGTAAACAGATTGCTGAAGAAGACTGGATTTCCAAACACACCCACTGGAGGTCCAAAATCATCACAACAAAAGGCTGAAACTTGTTTAGAGCAATTATGACAAAAATTACAAGTGTCATAGCAAACTTTCGCTGAGAATTTGACAAATGTAGTCAACCTCTTCAACGTAATGCCAGATAAAGGTGTAAAGGACTATCTAAAGTTTCGTGCCAGCTATTCTGGCTTATTAAACCATTTTACCAACGGAGGTTCAGCTTGAAATAAAAAACTAAACAATTTTAAAGCACCAGGATACGACTTGACAACAGAACAAATATTAAAAGAACTTTCCTGTATTTTATATACATTGCTGACATACCAGAAAATGCAAGCATCATCGCTACCTTTGTTGAATGTTGTTATTTACAAAAGACCCTGTGTTAGCAGAATCTTCAACAACATCTAAATGTAATCAAAAATTTAAAATGCCGTAGAACACAATCCAAGTTCGTTCAAGTAACCTTCACAACTATATTTAACACGGGTCCGTCAATTAATCTGAATAATACTTTAGTACCTGTCAAAACAGAATCTACATACCTGGGATTATACCTGGATCAAAGACTGACTTGCAATAAACATATTCAGGCTAAGCGACTGCAACTAAACCTAAAGATTCAAAAAATGTACTGGTTATTGGAAAGAAGATCAAAACTATCCCTATCCAATAAAGTATTCCTATACAAAACCATGCTGAAGTTGATCTGGACTTACGGAATACAACTCTGGGGTTGCTCTAAACCGCCCCGAACAAAAAGTATTCAACAGTTTCAATCTAAGGTACTCCGTGCCATAACAAGTGCAGCGTGGTACGTCACCAATCAAACTTTACATGTTGACCTTGGCATACTATTCGTCGCCGAAGAAATTAATACACTCTCCCAAAACTACTAACAGTAGACTCCAGGACCGCAACAATGAACTGATTTATCGATTATTATCCACTGTCCACCCATCTGTAAAAAGATTAAATAGAACCTGGCCATACGATCTCCTAACACTCTAATGTGAAAGAATTCCCAAAAGGTGTATCACTAATGAGTGGCTTCTCCTAACACTGTCTACTCGTGTTATCATATTTACTTAATATTCCTTGTAGAGTAGATTGTAAATTTTCAAATGATAAGAAAAAACTTTTCTGCGTCCCTACTGGCCTTTTTACTTTTTGACATAGTTTTTATAATCATAATTTCTTACATCTTCTAATTTTTTTATATATGCCTCTCTTTAACACTTTTCTTTTCACGCTTTGAATATATAGCATAATATGTATTTACAGCAATGTTATTTAGCAGGTGTTGAAATGCAAAATGCACATTACCAGGCTATTGAAATGTTTTTTCAGTTCATTGAAATTACATAAAGCGTTAAAATATTATACAATCAATTTTCATTATTTTTCATATTCAGTTACTATTTCTTTATAATGAAAAATGTTTTGTGGTACTATTTTATTTTAAAAAAAGTATGAAATGCAAATAATATAACTCCTTTTCAATGAGGTCAAGAAATAGTAGTTACATTTGAGTTCTAGAATACTCTCAATCACCGATTATGTTTAACAACGTAATATTTTACACGGTAAAAATAATCTTATGTATGCTAATACAAATTATAAAATTTTAAAATATAATTGTGGCCAAACTATTACCATTATAATTTTTTTACATATTTCTTTGTATACTTTTCAAATTTAGGTTTCCGGTATTTCCACAAAGTGTAAAATTTCGTAGAATCATGTAAAAGTCTATGATTTAAAACTAAAAATATTTACTCTTATTTTACAAAGTAATCACCATTAGTGTCAAGTGTTTTTTGTCTACGCCCAGGTAGCCCATAATTCTTATAAAAACAAGATTCTTAATTTTTGTTGCTTAGGAAGTCTTTGAAGGAAGATACAGTAGTATCTCGTTCAGCATTGTGGCGTTTTAGATGTTGTGTAGGCTCCAGAAAACATATACATCTGTTCAAATATTAGAATAAGATGGGTAAGGTAGAACTACCCTATAAACACGATGTTATAGAACCATCTTTGTTAAAAGAACCAAAACGCAAAACACGAATTTGGATCATGCGATTGCATATTTTTAATTTGCATGTACTTCCTTTTATTAATACTTTAGTTTTTCATGTTACATTTAACATTAAGCCTACTGAATCAGAAAATATTTTTATAAGTATTTTGTTTATGTTTTAAGTGCAAATTATAAACTATTGTAAATAATGTTTCTTATATGCACTACACCTTGTTAAAATTAAGTTATATATATATATATATATATATATATATATATATATACCTTTTGTAATACGTTTTGTTTTGTTTAACTCTTTGCCATCTCCTTAGATAATATTGTTTTGCATAAAAATAATTAGTCATTTTTTAGACGACAGATATTTTTTTATAAGAATTTGTTGAGTCGAAAATTAGCATAAAAAACTCATAATGGCTTTACGTCCTTGAACTGTCACTCAATACTTCAAATCTTTCTTTCTGTTCCTATTTTTGTTTTAGTTGTTCGTATATATTAAAAAAAAAACTGTGCGTCGTTTGGAGCTTCGACTTTTGAGCTCGCCAGGTTATCATCAAATCTTGTGCTGCTTACATGGGTTTTGAAATGTTGCGTTCAGTGGCCCGTGGTAAACTTCTCATTATATAAAATCGTTCAGCCATCCTCACTTTACATCGAGAAAGGTTATCAGTACGTAACATCGTAAAATACTTAAGAGTTTATGTTTTGACTGTATATATTTTATTACAACGCTACAGAAAGACAAGTCTTAGAAATCACCATGGCCCTGGGCCATAGAAGACTAACTTCTTTTGGTATTGCTACGGAATTTAACCGGGGATGTGATAAAACAATATCAGTCAGCACGACAAAGCGGCGTCTCCAGAAGGGTAATCTTCATGATTGTATTGCAACTGAAAAACTGTTGTTACAGAACGGTAATAAGGCTAAACGGTTTCAGTGGGCTCAAAAGCATTATTTTTAGACAATAGAACAATAGCGAAACGTATTCTGAACCGACGAATCCAAATTTGAAATTTTCAGCCGGAGAATCGTTCGTCGGTCTAAGACTGAAGAGATGATCTAGATAAGTATATTTTTTTGTAGAAGCATTTCTCTTTAGCTGGTGTAGAGAACGTAGTATAAGTCGATAGTATTATGAGGAAAAAAAGACTTTTGTAGAAAACGTTGTACCATTTGGGTTACGATTAATCGGGAATGGATTTGTGATGATGCAACACAACGATTCAAAACATATTTCAATGTTTTATAATGACTAGCAAATAAAGAAAAAACAAAAAATTCTCAAAATGATGACTTGACTCATCATATAGAACAGACCTCAACCTCCTAGAGTTGCTATGGGATGATCTAGACAGAATAGTAAAAAAGAAATCATTCTTGTAACCTTTTTTAAAGTTCGAAGAGCTTTAACACTCGAAAAATTAAAAAAATTAATGGAAGAATATCTAGAACTGCAAAATCAGTATTCAATGTAACAGGTGTTTTGTTTTTCATGAAACAAAGCTCTAATATTTAAGTTTCCTTTTTTCTGTGTTAATGATTATTTTTGTTGGTTTATACTTGTTATATAATAATATTCCTCAACAGTAAAAAAGTGCATATATTTTTTTTATGCAGTTGATTTCTGTTTCGGGCTGTTCTTGTGTCCTGCTCGATAGTATGGCGGTGCCTCTTTGATCTGGTCTGTCCACCTTTTTGGTGATTGTTTGCGCGGTCTTGATCTCTGAGTTCTGCCCTGCACAACTAATCTTTTGAGATTGTCTGAATTTCTTCTTTGAAATAGCCAAAATATCTTGTAATTCTTCCGTATATGAGTTTGGGTAATTTTATAGGTTCTTGGATTTATTCAATGATAAACACATTAGTTCTTCTGTCCCTCCATGAGACTATGAGTAATCTTCGCTAGAACCATAGTTCGGAGTCGATTCGTCTGGATTCCATTTTTCGCATTATCCACGTTTCTGAAGTATAGAGTAGTATGGGAAATACTAGTGTTTTCACAAGTATTTTCTTAGTATTGATATTGATATTACGATTAGCTCAAATTTTATTTAGTTTTGTAGCTATTTTGTAGCTTATTCTAGCTATTTTATGCGTCTTCTAATTTCAGTGGTACAATATCTTACTAGTTTTTAAGAATTCCAGATATACCTATGTCATGATTTACTATCTTGCAGTTATGGCTACATCTAATCTCAAGTTGATTTTGTTCTATTTTGTCAACTATCATCACTTTGCTTTTTTCGTAATTAATCTTCATTCCAAGTTTAACGCTTTCTGTTTCTAATTTTTCGATTAATTGTGTTAGCTCTTCAACATTGTTAGCAAGGATAGGCGTGTCATCGACATACCTTAAATTATTTTTTTTAACTCCGTTGATTACCAATTCTCTATTCCAACTTTCTAAAACCTTTCTCATTATGAATTTGCTGTAAATATTAAATAGAATTGGCGATATGATGCAGCCCTGTCTAGTTCTCTTTTCTATTTTGCGTGGGCTTGATATCTAGTTATCCAATTTTATTACTGCATTGTTTTGTTCATATCAGACATACCAGGTATTTTGAAACACCCATCTCTGATAATATTTGCTATAACTTCTCCCAGTTAATCCTGTCAAAGGCTTTGGTGTAGTCGACAGAACAAATGAACACAGGCGTATTAAATTCTCTTGCCTTTTCTATAATTAATTGTAAGTTAAAGATCTGTTTCCTAATTCCTCACCTTTCTCCGAGGCCAGTTGCTCTGCAGCTATTTGCCAGTTTAAGATGTTTTGAGGCGTTGATTGATAATGTGTAGTAGAATTTTGCTGGCATGGGATATTAGTGCGATTAATTTGTAATTGCAACAGATGTCTTTTGGCTATTTCTTGTGAAGGGAAAGTAGCATGGATGTTGTCCATTTCTGTGGCCATCCTCCAGTGTCCCAGATTTTTCATATATAATCTGTAAAATTTTAGTCTCGTTTTCTCTCATGGCTTTTATAATTTTAGCTGTTATTCTGTCGCATCCAACAACCTTGTTTCCCTTTAGTTTTTTAATTGCATCTTCAATTTTCTCTTTTAAGTTATTTGTTTTCATATTTCTGTCATATTGACGTTTTTCCTATGTCAATTTCTTTGTACTTAAACAGTTTTTAGGGTATTCTTTCCATCTTTCCAGAATATCAGATCTCTATAACTTTTTCACCTTCTCATTTCTTATTCCTACGTTCCTTGATTTAAAATTGCGAGTTAGCTTTTAACTACCATATACAGTTTTTTAGTATGATTGTGTTCTGCGTATTTTTATATTTGAGCACATATTTCTTATACAGTTGTTTTTGTTTTCTCTATATGGTCTTTGTATTTTATGTGCAAGGCTATTATATTTATTTATTTTGGTTTTCCCATTTATAGTCGTGTTGTTTAATTGTATTCTCTTTATGATTAGTTTCCATGTACGATATGTTGGTCATGGTTTTTGTTTTTGTTCCCTAGAAATTATTTAATATTCCTTTGATTGCGTTGGATGTTATGTTTTTTGTTTCTACCAACAGTTTTTTTTTACAGATCTGTATTTTGCGGGGTCAACAGCTAAAACTTTTAGCGATTTCTTTAAATGCTGCTTTATTTAAGATGGATATTGTAATTTGCCTTTAGGGATATTTTTGCATGCCATTTTTAGTTTTGTAGCGATTGGTGCTACCAGTAGTCTGTGGTTACTTCCATATTATGCTCCAGAGTATGTTTTTGAGTTGCGTACTGAAGTTGACCAACATATGCTTGTTAGAAAGTAATTTATTTGATTACGATAATTGCCACTCGGGGATTGTCAAGTGTATAAACGTCTTGCTTGTTGTTTAAACATGGTATTAATAATTGTCAAATTAGTATTAATGCAGGAATTTATGAGTTTTTCTCATCTTTCATTTGTTTGCCTTAGTCTATGTTTCCCTATATTCTTTTTGATGTGTGTTGTCTTTTATTTTCCACTTTCACATTAAAATTTCTCATAATCAAAAGCATATCTCTATTTGGAATCGAGTTTATTATCTCTTCTAAGATAGTGTTAAAATCCTCAATGATTTTCTCATTTGCGTTAGAAGTAGGGGCATATGTTTGTATTATATTCATAATTATAGATGTAGTGTTTATCTTAATCGATATTATTCTATTATTTATGGGATTGTGCCCTATAATATTATGTTTGTTTTAGTGTAATTATTGTTATTCCTTTTCTACTCATTGTATCATGTCCCGAAAAATAGATACTATTGTTATTTATAAATGTGTAGAGTTCTGTTCATTCCAGTAGGTTTTAAATATTCGGAAAGAAATATTCGGTTGTAACTTTTATTTGCTGCCATTCGTCGCAAAGTGTGCAATGTTTATGAACCAAATGTGATGAATAAAGGTGTTGTTTAAAGATGTAGTCAGCGATAAACTTGCCCAGAAAATTGAAAAAAATCCGTTATGCACATGAAATAGTGCCTAGTATCGCAACGCATAGGATTTATAAAGGTTCTATATCTGCACCTGTCTGTCATTAGCAATCAAACAGAGGTTTTGAATTTTCTCAGAATTTTGCACAATCCATGTTTTTTTAAAAACAAATTTAACAGATGAATGTTTTTATTTGACATAAAAATATTTTACTGTGATTGCACTTATATTGATTCAGCTCTTTGTATTATATTTCTTTTTTGTAGTTGGTTACCTTTTTTATTTTTCCGTTCAATTAAACAGATATTTAGAATGACATATTTATATGTGTATTATTAATTAAGGTTTTTGTCTTCACTACTACACTCCTTATACTTTATTACTAATTAATTATTATTAGAATATAACAATAAATTATCTTGGTATATTGCTGCTATATGAAATCTTGTTACTATGAAAGTTGTTTTATTTAATATTTAGTTTATTTTTAAATCAACACTATTTTGTATCGCACAACACTTTTCAATCATTAACATATTGTAATGTATCGGATACACATTGTAAGTATATTTAGTTACCTGCTATTTTATTAACTTATATTGATATTTATTCGCTTTAGTGCCTTCAAGCAGAGCAGACGTGCGTGCTGAGCTATACCTGGAATATCGCAGCAGCGGAGCCGCAGCCTCGCTTAAGTGCCTTCAAGCAGACCGAACGTGCGTGCCGAGCTATACTTGAGTTATCAGCCGTAGCCTTGTTTAAGATCAGGCAAATTTATATATTTATTAATTTAATTAAACTGTACGTATAAACATACATATTCTAATATACGTAAGCTGTTAACTCATGTTTCCAATTATTGGAAACGGGTGCGGTCCCGGTCCTCCCGGTCCACCCGGTACAACATTCAATGCTCAAACCCTCGAGAAAATTATGGCTACACATTTAACTTTCCCAACATGCAAAATTTTCCGCATGTACAACAGCAAGACCTATACAGACTTCAAACAACCCCGCAATTTGTAAACGCACCTCAAAATCAAACCTTACTGCCGCCCCCCTCCCACACAATAAATCCGTACACAAATACATTCCCCCAGGAGATGCAAACGATTACAAGCCAACAAACATATAATTCTGAAAATACCGGCAATACTGACAAACAAGACGACAAAACAGATTACGAAGACGATGCAAGTTTAACCGACTGCCCTAATTATGACGATCAGATTAACCCAACCCCACAACACAGCTGGCAAACGACTGCTAAGAAAAGGAGAAGACATTCACAGACAACACTTAACTCACAACAAGCTAGTCAAACCTTGACTTCTAACAGATTTGATATATTCTCGCAAATAAGAAGTGATAACAACCCTGAAACAATTCCCAGTAACTCACCCCCAAACCTCCACCGATATACATTTATGGAGTTAATAATTATGACGAGATGATTAACGAATTCACGAACGTTATCGAGAAAGAGCAATACTATACAGTAGCACTGGCCAACAATGTGGTCAAAGTCAATGCCCGAACTATAGATGCTTATCGGAAACTTACGACACACCTTAGGAACGAGAATATAGTGCACCATACTTATCAAATTAAGGAAGAAAGGGCATACAGAATTGCTATTCGCAACCTACACCACACTATACCAACTAAACTAATAACGGAAGAGCTAGCAGCTCTGGGACATAAAGTACGTAACATCATAAATATAATACACAGAACAACTAAACTGCCACTGCCGCTATTTATGGTAGATTTGGAGCCAAACGAGAATAATAAAAAGATATTTGATGTAGAGTATCTAAGCAACATAAAAGTTATCATTGAACCGCCCAGAACTAAAAATACTATACCGCAATGTATGCGCTGTCAGAATTATGGCCATACTAAAACGTACTGCAATAGACCATACAATTGTGTTAAATGCGGTGCAACACATACCACTTCTGTATGCAAGAAATCTCCAGACACTCCAGCAAAATGCGCTCTATGCCAAGGAAGCCACCCGGCCAACTATAAAGGGTGTACTGTATATAAAAATCTCCAGAGATCTAGAAGTAACATACAACATATAGAGAAGTAACAAATAACCCACGTCAAACCCACCAGGTGCCCCCCACCATGGATAACCTGAACTTCCCACCCCTTAAAAATAGGACCGGCAACGCAGCTAGCACATATACTCCTCAAAACACACTAACGTATCAACAAGCAGTTACAGGACAAAACAACATTAATGATCTACTTTCCAACTTCCTTGCAGAATTTAAAGCAATGTTCGCGCAACTTATAAGCCAGAACAGCATGGTGCTCAACATGCTCTCCACAGTAATTAACAAAATATCCTAAAATAGCTAATTACCTACGTATTGGTACCTGGAATGCCAATGGCATTACCCGACACATCCCGGAAATAATTATCTTCCTACAAATGCAACAAATCGATATCCTATTAATTTCCGAAACCCATGCAACAGAAAGAACAATAGTTAAAATCCCGAAATATACTACTTACCTTGCCAATCATCCAGACGGCACAGCTCACGCTGGATCAGCTATAATTGTCAAAAACACAATTTCCCACTACGAGATGGAGCCTTTTATAACTAACAAAATACAAAGTGCAAAAATTAAAATAGAAGTTCTCCCGTACCCCCTGGTCATTGCGTCCATCTACACCCCACCACGTCACCCCATCACAATTAAAGAATATGAGGAATTCCTACTAACCCTGGGGCCAAAATTTATTGCAGCGGGTGATTGGAACTCCAAGCATACTGCTTGGGGCTCAAGGATTGCCACCCCGAAAGGACGGAGACTGTTAGCTGCCATCCAACGAAACAACTACAACTACCTATCAACTGGTGAACCAACATACTGGCCCAGTGACCCACATAAACTGCCAGACTTACTTGACCATGCAGTTACCAATGGCATAGCGAATACTTATCAACAAACGGAATCCAACTTCGATCTATCCTCTGACCATACGCCAATCATTATAAGTATCAGCACGACTTGTTATGCAACAAGCATACCGACTGGGAATATTTTAGGAACTACCTAGAAAATGAAATTAAACTCGAGATCAGAATAAAAACGCTCAAGACATTGATGAGGCAACCCAGTACTTAACTACCATTATACAAGAAGCTGCATGGCAAGCCACCCACGTTCCAAAACCATCACCTGAAACAGACAACATTCCTCTGAACGTACGGAACCTCATTTCTGAGAAACGAAGGGCACGGAAAAAATGGCAGAGAACCAAAGATAGACGAGACAAAACCCACTATAATAGACTAACGCATCAACTGCAAAAGGCGCTAGCGGAAGCTCGCAATGAAACATTCAGTCAATACATCACCCATCTCTCCTGATGACAACTCTATATGGAAGGCAACAAAGAAATTCAAGCGGCCAATAGCAACTATCCCTCCTATCAAAAACCCGACGATACCTGGGCCAGATCTGATACTGATAAAGCCAATTCATTTGCGAAACACCTTGCTAACGTGTTTACAACACCACAAGTACAAGGTCATGTTGACGATAAAGAAATTGAATCCTTCATTGATACTGCGTGCCAATTGTCACCGCCAATCAAGCCCTTTACGCCAGCAGAAGTTTCTCAACAAATACAACTAACAAACGTGCGTAAAGCACCAGGATATGACCTAATGGTTGGAGAAGTACTTAAAACCTCCCCAGAAAAGCGATTGTACTAATTACCACAATATTTAACAGAATACTACAACTCTGCTACTTCCTATGTTATGGAAACATGCCCAGATAATAATGATTGCGAAACCTGGCAAACCGCCCACCCAAGCACAATCCTACAGACCAATAAGTCTCCTGCCTCTCCTTTCCAAACTTCTTGAACGGCTACTACTCAAGCGCATTAAGAAATCTGTAGACCTAGACCAGCTTATCCCACTGCACCAGTTTGGATTCCGTGAAAGCCATTCCACCATTCACCAAAGCCACCGAATCATCACTCATATAATGGAAAGCATGGAGAAGAAGAATGTATGCCCAGCGGTGTTCCTAGACATTAAGCAAGCGTTCGACAAAGTGTGGCATACTGGCTTGTTATACAAACTCAAATTACACCTCCCCAGTCAGCTATACGTACTACTCAAGTCATACCTCACAGACCGAACCTACCAAGTCAAAATGAACAGTGCAGTCTCAGATATCCATCCAATCAAGTCCGGAGTCCCGCAGGGCAGCGTCTTGGGACCACTGCTATATCTAATTTATACATCAGATGCACCAACCACAGACAACACTATACTTGCGACATTTGCTGACGACACGGCCATCCTTTCAGTCAACCAATCTCCTGAACTTGCTGTGGAACATCTTCAACAGCATCTAGACTCACTGCAAGCCTGGTTCCATAAGTGGAGAATTACAGTCAATACTGATAAATCGGCTCAAATAACCTTCACTATAAGACGTATCGAATGCGCTCAAACCAGCATAAATAACACCCCAATTCCAATCCATAGGGAAGTAAAATACCTCGGCTTGCACCTCGACCAAAAACTCAATTGGAGCTCGCATATCAAAGCCAAAAGGAAGCAATTAGATCTCAAAATCAAACAAATGGCATGGTTACTTGGAAAACATTCCCAACTCTCTCTATCAAACAAGGTTTTGCTGTATAAAGTCATCCTGAAGCCCATATGGTCCTACGGATTCAACTCTGGGGATGCGCCAAAGCGACACACACTAAAATCCTTCAAAGATTCCAGTCCAAAACCCTCCGTATGCTGGCCAATGCACCATGGTACATAAAGAACGACACCCTTCATAACGACCTAGGAGTTCCCTACGTAGATAGTGAAATCAAAAGGCTCTCAACTAACTATAGCAGTAACTTGGCAGGACACCCTAACCAACTCATTGAACAACTCTCCAATCAACCGGACATCGCAAGAAGGCTCAAACGACAATGGCCGCTGGACCTCGCACAACCTAATCAAAACTGATGTAATCATTAGGGAGACTAGCACTGGCTAGAGCTCCCCGCATGACACTGTATTGTTATATAATTTTACTTAATACTCAAATTAGGAGTAGATTGTAAATACGCTGGTTAAATTAATAAAAAAAAAAAATTAATATTTAGATAAATTGGTTTTAATCGTTAAATTCCAGTCGCTTTCTAATGAAGACAAAGTGTTTATTATAAAAACACTTTTAAATAACGTTTGGTGTTATCAAATGTGGAAAAGTTAATTGAAAAACTAATGTAATTTCTTTTGATTTAGAATACTTTTAACAGCAAAAATTAATTTAAAAATTGACACAAATTTTTAGTTTCTTCTTGATTATCTGTTATGAAAGCAAAACACGATTTATGTGAAGTTTAATATTTATTATTTTGCAATTTTCGACAGTTAGATCATACACGCATACTGTATTTTAATAAAATCAAAATGTAGTTGAAATTTATTTAAAGTTGCCTTTAACTTTACTGAATAAGCATTTTTATTTCTTTATATACGTCCTACATTTTACACAACTTACAAAATATTGGATTTTTGAGACACGACATATAAAACGTATAACCTTTTTTAATCTGATTCGTTTGACCTCTACAAAATTAATAATCCTTAATTGGAAAAGTTGGAAAAAGCGACAAATTATTTTAGTCTTAATTTAATAAAGGAATATTAATGGAGTTACTTAAAATATTTTTAAAATCGAACTTGAAACTTTTTGTAGCTTGATCTGGCTTCCATTAACAGTAATTTAAAATTAAACCATTCTCTCAGAAATTGGTAATTCCTACTAAATAAAATATTTTATAAAAATGATGTATTAACATTATAAGTTTATTTAAAGACATTTGTTATTAAATTCTTATATTTATAAATACGCAAAGCAAGCAAGGTAGCAATAATTATTATTAATGTAAACAGGGGTTCACCTCTAATATAATCCAGTAAGAATATGATCAACTATTTTGAGTTCGGATAGATTTTTCTACTTTTAATTGTTGTTTATCCAGCTTTTATAACAACGCAATAATTAACATATGTACATATAAACTCCATGCTTTTAGAACTGGTAATAAAGGGTGTCCCAATAGAAAAGCAAAATTTAATTTTAGAATAACTTTTTATTTATTTATTAGTTGATAAAATTATGTCATTATTTCCAAGGGTAAATGGCGCCATTCAATGTAGAATAAAATAGTTAACCATGGCTTATTTAACACGCTGGAATTCTTCTCACAAAACCATTAACTTTTTCGCATAACTGCGGTACAATTTGGTCAATAGCTTTTTAAATTTATACTTTTAATTTAGAAATCATTTTTATTTTCGTAACGTAATCTTTGTTGTATAAGACAAAATCGCACGGGACGAGGTCTCAAAATATTAGTGGCCAGTTCATTTTGCTGTTTTGGGAGGTAAGTGTCTCATTAAACATTTTCTCCAACAATTGAATTGTTTTACGAGTTACATGATAGATCTTGTTGAAATCACAAATTACTCAAATTTATGCCGTGCAAATGAAGCCGTAAAAAATTTACTGTCATCTCACCATAAGGTTTACCTTTAATAGTCACTGCGTTTTCGGTCTCATTTTTAAAAAAGAATGGTCCAATCACTCTACCAGCTGTACTACCAAACTGTTACTCTTTGGGTATGCATAGGTCCTTTTTGTATAATATGAGCATTTTTTATGTCTCACATGCAATAATTCTACTTGTTGGCATGCCCATTAAGGTAAAATTGCAACTAGCAATTAAAAATAAGTTTCTTAATAAAATTGCAGCCAACTTCTTGATTCTCTAGCAGCCAATTGATAAATATCTGCCGTTGAAATGGTTTTCTAGTTTTAGTTCCAGGATTAACCAAATCTTGAATGCGTGCAGATGACAATTTTTTGTGAAAATCTGCTGCTTTGTGCTTTTTGAAATGTTTAGTTACAGTGTCCGATGACACAGCGAGTTTTTAGACGTTTCGTCACACTGTTGCTCCCAGCAGCGTTCTTTTTGTTTTTTTTTTTGTTATCTGCAACCTAATCTATCTATTCAAAATTTCTTTTTACGGTTGGTTTATTTAGTGCAGAAAAAAGTGGCGTACATTTTAAATCCTGCGTTTTTTGGGACACCATTGTGTATTATTTCTATATAAATCTACGTGTAAATGGGAAATAATAAATAATTCGCTCGTGCATCTACAATAATATTACTAAAGGTATTTAATTTTAAATTATTTTCGTATCGTATCGTTCTACTTAGCATTAAATTAAAATTAGTAAATACTACGATATACAGTCTCCGACAGGGAAGTATGTAAATAATGTCATGTGCTTTAGGGTGGACCGAATATTTTCGATATGAATGATATCTACTCAATTATAGATGGTATTTGAGTAGCAATGGAGTCTGTAGCACATCGTGCGTATGTTTAAAACACCATCATTAAAACGGCTCGTTCTGTCGTGCTCACGTAGCGACGATTTTGAAACAATTTTAATGTTGGTCGTTTTGGTCGCGTTTTAATACGGGATACTATTATGAAGTGGGTTAATAGTTTTTAAACAACAGAATCTTTGTGACCGGGGACTGCACGGAGAGGTGATCGAACTGTACGAACTTCAGAAAACATTGAAAGTGTGCGACAAGCGGTGAAAGCCTGTCCCCGTAGTTCGGCGATACCTCACGCTCGCGCTCTTCGGATGTCAAACTGGACAGTTCGCAGAATCTTACACTTGGACCTCCATTTCTATCGCTACAAGATTGTGGTTGTGTAAGAGTTGTGGCAAAACGACTTTTTAATGACAACATCGGTTCGCAGAAACGATATTGAACTTGCTGACAGACGATATCGTTTTGATCATAAGTAACGAGACCCATTTTCATTTATCGGAGACGGTAAGCAAACAAAATTTTTAGTACTGAGCATCAACAACTTTTGTGCTACGGTAGAGCAACTATTTGGTATAGCGTATCTTAAACCTGCATTATTAAGCCTTATTTTTTGCTGTGAAAACGAACGAACACTCTTGACACATATCGCTACCTTGCCATATTGCGTGATTATTTCCTGCCAGAATTAAAAGGACAACGCATTATCCATACCACGGTTTGAGTTTAGCAAGATGGGGCGACTTGCCATACATCAAGAACAACAATAGCTTTTTTAAGGCATTCTCCTGGACGCTTGATTTCATTGCGTAGGAATGTAAATGGGCCTGCTCGGCCACCAAACCCCTCAGGTTGTGACTACTTTATTGGGGCTAGCTAAAAGCTAAAGTTTACATAGAAAAACCTCATAATCTTGAAGCCCTTGCCGAAACCATAATGTGAGAAATTTAAAGGGTTCAGCGTGACATGCTTCAAACGAGCATGGACAATTTCGCTACCCATCTACAAGAATGAGTCGACAAAAACAGACGCCACCTAACTGATGTTATTTTTGCAGCTGATTATTTTTTCTTGTGTTTTATTGTATATTTTTAAATTGCAATTTACCAGTAATGTCTGAAAAGAATAAATTTTGGAATTTGTTGGAAATTAAGTATGTGACAATTTTCTTTTCTTTTTGTAAATGTGTATTATTTTATATAATATAAATATATTATTATAAAGATCAAGATACACTTGTAGGCACTTAGACTAAACTCAGAATTAGTACAAGGGAGTTAACTATTATAAAAAACAAACACGACGAACACACACACACACAGGCAGACAGACAGACAGGATCTTGAACGCATTAATCTTCGCCTACGAATTACAAGCTTTCGAAAATTACTAAAGACCAGTCTATAGAAAATTTTTAAATTTTAATGAAGTATGGTAATATAGTTCTTATTCCTGATAACATTACTAGAACACTACCTACCTATTTCATTATTTAGGTTAAATTAGTTAAACTTAAAATTAAATTCTTGTTAATCTATTGTTGTAGCGTAATAGTATTCACTTTTTGATGAAGCCATCAATACTAAAGGGATTGGTGAAACATTTCCTTTGTTTCTGTGGCAACATTTTTAAATTTCTCTTTCTACTAAATTAATTGTTTATATAATTATAGCAATAATTTCAGCTAAACATTATATACCATTCTTTTAACAACCATAAAATATGTTACTAAATTTGATTATTTATTTGTGCTATAAATTCTGACAAAAACCTAATTAGCTCGATACTAGATTGAAACATTTAAATGTAAATTGGATTGGTTGCATGCAACCTGCCGGTGCAGTTGTCTTTTGCATATTTACAATTCAAACTTTGAATTAACTGACAAGTTTCTACAAAATTGTTGCTTTGCACCTCCAAGTACAAAGCCATGTGTACCATACATTCTTTTTTATGTTTTCAATAGCTCCAGCTAGGTTTCACTATGACAATGAAACTTGTGAATAAAATATTCAGTGCTATAATTTTAAAGATAGTACTTAATTGTTTTATTGAGAATTTAAAATCAGTTATAAATAAAAGTTTTGAGTGCTTTGCTATTGTATAACAAAGAACAAATCCACACAAACAAAGAGATAATTTACTAAGCAATTGAATGAAAGCGAAGAAGAAACGCGTCACAACGTAAATTTCTTTGTGTAAATGTGTATCTCTTTAAAAAGTACATTATTTTACAAGACTATAATTATTTTTGTCATTATGCCTAGTATTGTAAATAATTATTAATTAAAATTGCCAATACAATAATATATAGAAATTAAATTGCATTCGTCTAACACATCAAGCAACGTTAATTACGATTAGTCATAAAATTAGTTAATAGTGGCTTAACCTGCTATTTAGGTCCAATAAAACAAAAATCTATGCAGTAGCAGAACACTTGGGTAATAAAAGAACAATTAGAAATACGATTAAATAAACAAGAAGTAAGGAAGTCCTTAGACGCATAATTTACTGGCGACACAAAAGGTTCCCTTGTTGCTCGTACTTAATCTATGGCAAGTGTTACCACTAGAACCCTCCGTTTCATTAAACGTTTATTTAAATTGTTTCCACCCACCGATGTTTAAATTTTAATTAGAGTTCTAGCCTTTGTTCTTTAAATATTGCAGTATGCTGGAAATCAAATCATATTTACTATATTACAACATTAGTATATTTATTTTTATTACTAATAACTCTGAGAATATATGTTTAAAATATTCCTGGGATGTTTATTGAAATTCTTGGGTTATATTTGTGCTCGTGCAACAAATATACCGAAAAACCACATCACAACTTAAAAATAAATATAACTTTTATAATTGGTAACGTTTATCAGTTGTTCGATATTGATTATTGTGGCGCAGTAACTATGCTAGTTAGTAAGTTAGCAAGCAAATGTTTTTATCAAATATTCTTGTTAGCTCTAATATATTACTAAAAATATGACTATATATTATATACATGAAGAAACTAACAGAGCATCAGAAAAATCATAAATTACACATTATATTAATCTATTCTATATTTTTAATCTTTGTTTATTATACTTACAGATTATGCAAATTTACGTTATTTATATACACAATATATACAACTATTAACGTAAAACGGCGCACTATATATGTCAACACAGCTCCCGCCCGCTAACGCCCCGCTATGCGATATTTATGCCTATTTGGCGATATTCTAGAAAAATCGCCAAACATCGAGAGGCGCCGTATTTGAACCTTCTGGAATATTTGACGAAGCATGTAAGCACCAGTTGGATTCGTAAAAGTATCGGTCGCCCAGCGTGATGGGATGTAGTGTTGGGAATTAGTTACACCCCCTACGGATGATTTATCCCGGATTATTCTCTGCCGACGTTTGGATGAGTTGTGAAAGTACTTACAGTTTTGACCTTTGTTGCACTGAGACGTTAATGAGAAGTAACAGTACCGGCTTTTGTGAATGGTAGCTATAAGCTAGGACGTCAATGCTAAGACCTTGAATCTGCTCTTCTATCATGTTTCTAACTATTCTCTAACCGAGGCTGTCCAGTCTGCACAAGTCTTGATATTGTTAGGTTCCAAATATTTTCATTCAATAGATGACTGCACAGTTTCGTCAGTATCTCCTACAATGCACAAGATGGTAGATATTTCTGTCACCGTGATGCATGCGGTGTCTTTCCGATTTTTGGGCGTTGTATCGATAAATCTCCCACTAAGCAAATTTTGCTCAAAATGCACTGGCGATTATTCCTCCGGATTACGCGCCAAAAACAATGCGCCCATGCATATTTTACCGGTACATGGAATAGTTCTTACTGTAGTTCTCTGGTAACATTTTAACATACGCGGCGAGTTTCATTCACTAAACTCATGAAGTCTTCTAACTCTGCCTCACACTTCGTTTCAACTCCCATAAAAGGACACAGTCGATTAAATTGAATGATCTTAGGCTTGCCACTTAATAATTTCCAAATTTGCTACACGACATCATTTATCTTCTTCAGCACCTCGTATGGACCTTTGTAGGAACGTTAAAGGAACTCCCAACGTTATACTATTTTATTGGTTCATTTGGCTTATTCTGCTGGCCGTTGCTCGTTGCACATGCTATACATTTTCTGCACCAATATTTAACATCTTTTTTACAATTTACCCAGTAAAGCGTTTGCTTAACAATCATTGCTGTGCAAAGGCTAACAATAAGGGGAGAGGGTATAAAGATACCCTCCCCCTCATAGTTAGTTATTAAAAGTATATCTATATTTACATTTTGTATAAATATTTGTATTTCTTGGGCATGTTAGCATCCATATTACGATTTTCATTAAAGAAGCCATTATTTAGTTTTATTAAAAGCACTAACATCAGATATAATATTTTTCATTTGACGTTAGATGCTACGGCATTAGACGTAGCTTAGTTATTTTAAGTTACTGATATACTAAGTTGCCCTTTTGTTGCATGAGAATATATTGTTTCTTCTTGAAGAGGACTTATTGGAATTTTACGCTCTTATAGATTCAGGCAGAATTCTTGTTGCAATGATTTGCGCACTATTATTAATGTATTTAATATTCTTGTTCTGCTGTACTTTTACGTCTCTTCGGTTATTTCTATAGAAGTTTCATTTATGACAGCATACACTCATGACAGCATTTGCAAAGAGAATTTTTTTTCTTTGCATGTAGCGCTTTCACATTATACCTTAGTATTTAGGAATAAGTTTCTTTTATAAATATCTAATTATTTAGTTTTATGTTGTTAAAGTATATCTGTAATAGAGTTTTTTTATTACGTTTTATATTCCGTATGTTGTTGCATGATGTTTTTGCAGACTTTGCTTGTTAGAGAAAACAATTATAATTTTATTGTTGTACGTAAAATTCAACTACAAGCAAGTCTGCATTTTCATAAAACCCAATTCATATAAAATAAGGCTTTGATAAAAATACGTTTTTAAAACTGTCAGTTTATTATATTATTTGCACAGAACGTGATTAATCCACTTTACAAATTATTAAACAATGATGCATCTTTATAAAATGCTAAGAAAATAATGGAAAAAATTAAACCTAGAAAAACCATTAATTTTGAATTGTATTGTATAAAATTGGCCCTGGGTGTTTATGTGTCAAAACTAATTAAATTATAAAATTTAGAAATATGACGGATTACACATTAAGTACACATGTATATAGAGGTTTATATATTCCACATAACTCTCATTGTTGTTATTTTATATAATATTGTCAAAAATATCATTCGACTGTATTCAGAAAATCAGGTTTTTCAAAACACTGCAATTTTGCAGGAAATTGCATTAACTGCTTATATTCAAATTTTTAGTGTTTATTCATCAAAGCAGTATTATGAAAGATTGTTGTGCTGGCAAAGTAAATTTAAGATTTAATTAAAATCCAGCCAAACTAATTACAAAGTAAATTTCGACTAAAAACAAATTTGCGTAATGATAAAAGAATATAAAATTGCAATAAATGCTGTTATGTAACGTGTGTAATAGTTAAATAATTAAAGGTAATTGTTAGGTAATAAAAGTTTTCTTTTGTATTTGAAATTTAACGAGATCAGGTAGATTAGCTGCTACACACCAAACTGCCAGAATAAATCCAATTAAGAGCTTGGAACACTGCTGCATAACTGGCTGTCAGAGTAAAGTCCGTTACTAGAGTGGATGAGAAAATTAAAGCAACTGTTTCCATAGAAATACAAACATAATTTTAAAAACTAATGGGCAAGTAAGATCGCAATACTTGCATAAAAATAATCCAGTACAAATCCCAATAGTTCAAGTTTCTGATAAGCCTCAAAAAACAACTAACTGAAGTTTACGTCTACATATGTGCTTATTGTAATAAATAGAACAGGCCAAAATTTTACAGAATCTATAATTAAATGCAAAATTGCATTACAATGAAATTCGACTTTTAAAAAATTAATTTAATACCACGATCCTAAAAATAAATTGAGTATGAGATTTTAATGTAATTTGCTTATCAGGTTTAGCTTTTCCTATAATTCTACATATAATTTCTGTCATACTGTCACCTAACATTGAAATTGATATTATTTATAATATGTAATCTTCCACTATCCTTCATGGAAACTAAATGTGGCTTATACTATCTATAACAAAATTTTACAAAAACTCTTTGTGTGCTTCATAGGCCATTAGAAACTAATTGGTTTTTTAAAATTAATGCCATAAAAGAGACCATTTAACTTTTTTTTATTATTAAATTAACATCAATTAATGTTAGCAATCACTTCACTGTATATCTCTTTGTCTTGGGCTATGTTAAATAATTCCTGTACTCCTAAGCCAGTCCAATGTCTCAATTTTTTAAACCAAGACAGGTTTGATCAACCTTCGTTTTTCTTCTATTTTACCCATCATGATAAGATAGAGCACGCGGTATTTACATGGCTATTATATGGTTACTAATAGCTGTTGTTCTCTTCTCATTCGTCTCAGCACTTTGTCGTTCGCAACCCTAGCTGTCCATAGAATGCGAAGAATTCGGTGATCAATTTCGAATAACTTCATCTTGTTCACCATTATCATTTTTAGGGTCTATGTTTTGGTGCCGTAGAGTAGAACCAGCAATACATAACACTGGACTATTTTCCACCGAATGTGTATGTCAAGCTGTCTATTGCCTAGTAACTGTTGCATTTTAGTGAATATGTTTCGGACTATCTCTATTCTGATTTTAACTTCTTGATCTGGATCCTAGGTTTCGTTTACTTAACATCCGAAGTAATTATACGTACTAACCTGTTCAATAGACTTTACCATCTAAAAGGTGTAATTCATAGTTTATAGGGTTTTTAATAACAATCATCATTTTAGTTTTTTTTGTTAATTTTTGGCCTATATTAGCGTATTGTCGTTAACTTGCCTAATAAGTGATTTAGATCTTCAGTGTTATTCGTGAGAATTACCATGTCGTCAGCATATCGAATACAGTTTACGTATTCTCTGAATAAATATTAAAGGTGTTGGCGAAAGTATGCAACCCTGTTTAATTTTATAATTAATGATGAATTTGTTGGTATTAATGTTATTTATTTTTATGGTTGCAGTCTGATTTCAGTAAAGTTCCTTTATGATACGTAGATTTTTTATATCCTATGTTTATACTTTCTAAAGTGCGTATGAGTTTTGTATGTTTAACAGTATCGAATACCTTCTTGACATCAACGAAACAAATATATACTGGTTTTTGATAATCTAAACATGTTTGTACCAACATTTCTGTACTATAAAGCACCTAATGTTTTGCGAAAACTAAACTGGAAACTACTCATGCAATCTTTGCATTTATTATAGATTCTTTGATAAATTATTCTTAAAAACATTGAAAAGTATTTTACTCATTATGGTAACAGCCTTGGGATTGCTTTTTTACTTTATAATAAGGAAAGTAATGTAATCGGCGGAAATTTGACCTACCCAGTTTTTCACATTTCTGGACGAATTATAGCCTCAGGACACCAAAAAAGTTGGTTTTAGCCATTGGTTCGTGTGTGTGTGTGTGTGTGTGTGTGTGTGTCTGTCAGTAAACAAGATATCTCGAGAATCGTAAGAGCTAGAGACTTGAAATTTGGTATGCAAGTTACTTGTAGGTAGGGGACACAGTGCGAAGCTTTTTTGGTAAAAATCGGCTTAGTCGTTTGGTCGCAAGATCGCAAAATCGGTCGCAAAGCGGTCGCGAATCTAAACGGTTGAAGATAGAAAAAATTTATGAGAATAAAAATGATTTGTTATCATGAGATAAACATGAATTTAAAATAAAAGTTGGTAAAATAGGAAGTCCAAAAAAAAATTGAAGGTCAGGATTTTTAATATACCGGGTGTTCATAAAATGTTACGGGAAATTTATATTACCGGATAGATCAGTCCGAGACGAACAAAAAATTACAATAAAATTTTTTGATCCGAGGTCAAATAAATAAATTATAGCCCATTAAAAAATAATTAAACGGACCAATCACAGCGCGCTCGGAGAGTTTCCGGTCCGACCGCGGGAGGACGGGAGGGGGCGCTTGGCCGCTAGGAGGGGGCACGCAGGCGATAATGGGGATGGCTGTGCGGCCTAGCTCGCACCGTTATTTTTAGTGAAGTAGCAAAATTTTTAAGTACGAGTCAATTATCGTCTTGTACTCTTTATTCTAAATCAGCTTTCGAGTGTTGGACTCGCACCTCGTCCTTTTTTAAAATAACAAATTCCGGGACGAGAGCAGCCAAGGGCCGATACGATGGACCCGGTATAATATATAATAATAGGATAAGGAAAGTCGCGTTATGTTCACACCAGATTTTTTTTTGAACGGGTACAAAGATGTATTGTAGCTTGTTTATAGGTAACTCCACTGTCACCCATTAATTTAATTATTTCCGCTAGTTTCTCATCTGAGCCTACAGCTTTTCTTTCTTAAGCTGATTTTACTGCATATTCCACTTCCGATCCTATAATATTTTAAGGGTTATCTGTGCTACTGTAATTGACTTCAACCTCCTCCCTATCCCTTTCCAACCCATCAGATCTAAAATATTGTTTCTTATTCACTACTTTCTTTTTTTAGTTCTCTATCACACTTAAGCAAATATTTCTCTATTTTTAGGATACTGTTTTTTATATACTTACAACTTTTATTAGCACTCAAGTAATTGTTTTTTATATTCAAAGTTCAGAGGCGAATTTTTGTCTTAGTTTTAACTGTGCTTCCCGGTCTCCTAGTTTTCCTAGATCTACTTTTCTTGGTAATATTCTTTTCGTACTTTTTAATCTCAACAGTAATTGTATCATAAGCAGGTTGTGTTCTGAAAGAACATCGGCTCCAGGATAGATTTTGGAGCTTTTAATACTTGACCTAAACTTTTGATTAACAAGAATAAAGTCAATTTGGTTTTTACTAAGTTTTCATTTCAGTCCTGAAGAAACTTCCAGATATATAGCCTTCTTAATGGTAGTTTAAAATATAAATTTGTAATTGTGAATACTTTCTCTTAGCAAAATTCTACCAATCCTAGAAGCGCATAAGCCCCAACCACATTGTTTACTGGCATGTTTTCTACTTTAGAGTTGAAGGTTTCCATTATAATAGTAAGCTTTTCTATCTTTGTAGAGTTTAGTAGCGCCTCAATGTTTTCGTAAAGTATTTCGACTTCCTCTTCGCTTTTATCAGCTGTGCACAAACCTGAATAATATTGGATCTATTGTCTTTCCTTTAAGTTTTACTAAAAAAAATCTGTCAGAAAAAGGTATGTAATTGATAACGTTTTTTTCAAATTATTCGTTAATTATAATAGCTACCCCATTCCTATGACGTGTTTCTCATATATATATATATATATATATATATATATATATATATATATATATATATACAAAAGGATCTTCACAGCTGACGCTGCCTTCCTTCACTCAACCGTTTCTTCCACTCCTTCTTGTCTTCCCAATCTCCGTCTGCTAACCCTCTTCTTTCCATGGCTTCGTCCACCTCATCTCTGAAAGATCTTCGGGGTCTTCCTCTCTTTCGTTTTCCTGGAGGACTCCACTCTGTTATTTTCTTTATCCATCGATTATTGTCCGTCCTTCTAACATGGCCGTACCATATTAATTTCTTTTCCTCGATGTAAGTCAGTGTGTCTTTTTCTATATTCATTCTCCTCTCTATTTCTGTATTTCTAATTCTGTCCAGTCGTGTCACCTGGCAGCATCTTCTCCAAAATTCCATTTCTGTGGCTTTTATTTTTTCTAATTTTTTTCTTATTAATTATCCAGTTTTCTGCCCCATATGTCATAATACTTCTGATAATTGTGTTATATATTCTGTGTTTTGTATTTTTTGTAATGTGTGTGTTCCATAGAATGGGATGTAGTTGTCTGATACTTATTCTAGATTGTCCTAACCTGTTCTTTATTTCTTCTTCTGTAGATGTATTTTTTGATATAGTAAAGCCTAGGTATTAGAACTTATTTTTCTCTCTTATTTCTACATTGTCGTCTATTTCTAAGTTTTTTACCTCTTCTTCTGTAATCGCTAAATATTCTGTCTTGTCGAAGTTTATTTCCATACCGGCCTTAGTGTACTCGTCTTTTAGTTTTCGTATCATATAACTCAGGTCCTCTTCATCTTGGGCTATTATCACTTGATCATCTGCGTAGCTTAGTGTATAAAGATGTTCATTGCGCACTGGTATCCCCATTCCCTCACATTTCCTTTTCCAATTCTTTAAGGTATCTTCTAAGAATATCTTGAATAGGGTTGGAAATGTGCAGCATCCTTGTAGGAGCCCTTTTGTTGTCTTAAAATAATTACTGATCGTCTGCCCCACTTTCACTGCCACTTGGTTGTTTCCATAAAGTTGCTGTATTGCCCTGATTAGACTTTTGTTGATCCCTATATTACTCATCGCTTCCCACAGTTTTTTTTTTGGGAACCGAGTCGTACGCTTTTCTGAGGTCTATAAAGGCCAAGTGAATGTCCCTGTTTTTCGCTCTTTTCTTCGCTATAAGTTGTTGGATAGTATATATGTTGTCTATACAGGATTTTCCGGCTGTGAATCCTGTTTGGTCTTCTCCTATTTTTCCATGAATATTGTCTTCTATTTTGTTTTTTACTATTTTTGCATAAATTCTTCCCATTAGAGAGATCACACTAATGCCTCTATAGTTGTCATATATTCTGCGATTACCTTTTTTAAATATCGACGTTATATACGCTTTTGTCCATTCATTCGGTAGTACATCCCCATTTAGTGCTTTACGAAACATATGTTGCATCATGCGTAGTAATTTCGGGGTTCCATACTTTACCATTTCGGGTACTATTCCCCGGTCCTCCTGATTTTCTATTTTTAATGATTGTGTGGCCTTTTGACTTCTCCAATTGTTATTTCTACTTCTTCGTATTCTATTTGGTCATTTTGTTTATTTTCTATCGTTTGTCCTTTAAACTCTTCTCTATTTTCTGTTAGCAGGTCCTGGTAGTATTGCTCCCATTTTTCTTGTTGTATTAACGGTATGTATGCCTTTTCTTTTGAATTTGTTCTTAACGTTTTTAGTATTCGCCATGCTTCTGAACTCCTTGTTCCCCCTATGTATTGGTCAATGTTTGTGCACATGGTTTTCCACTGATCATTCTTTTCTCTTGTTACTAATCGTTTTACCTCTTTGTTCTTCTCTTTGTACTTTTGTTGATCTTCTTGCGTCTTGGTGCTTAGCCACCTATTATATTGTTCTTTCTTTTCCTGGATACTTTTTAGCGTAGTTTCACCAAGGATTATCTTGTGATTATTGTTCTTTTTTATTCTGACTCCCAGTACCTCCCGAGCTGTTTCTTTTATACTAGTTTTTATATGTTCTTACATGTCTGTTATATTATCGAATGCGAATTCATTTAGTTTCTGATCCAATTTTCTTTGGTAGAGTTCTCTTATTTTTTCGTCTTGTAGCTGGTCGACTTGGTAGTGCTGATCCTCTATTTTTTCCTGTGTTTGTTTGTAGGTTATTGTTGTTTCCCTATACCAAGGGAATTCCATCTTTGCGATTAATAATTTGTGGTCTGTGCCACATTCCGCCCCTCTTTTAACTCGTACATCTTTTATTTTTATTTTGGTGTTGATTCTTATTACGATGTAATCGATAATTGATTTCAGATTTCTTGTCATCCGTTCCCAAGTATATTTGTGGATCATTTTATGCCGTTGAAACCCATTCGTTATTCGGAGGTTATTTATTTCACATAATTCTATAATTCTCTCTCCATTATCATTTGTAACTTCCTCTCCGAATGGTCCTATTGTCTTGTTGTTAGCTTCCTTGCCTGTTCTACCATTAAGGTCACCTGCTACTATAATTTCTTGGGAGTCTCTTATTTTCTGGATTTCCTCCCCTAGCGTTTCCATAAAGTCCTTTTTTTCATTTTGATTGCTAGCTTCAGTTGGTCCATATACGCCGAGAATTGCTATCTCTTTTCCATATATTTCTATTTGTACTTTGATGATTCTCTCGTTTATTGGTTTCCAGGATTTGATTCTCTCTGCCAGTTTCTTTCTTATTATCATTCCTACTCCAGCTTGAGCTCGTTTTTCTTTGTTGACTCCACTCCAGTAATGAAAAACGTCTTGGATAATTTCCGTTTCTCATTTATAGCAAATTTTCCACTTCGCGGAGATCTAGTTTCGGATACACCTAATATATGTATGTTTAATCGGTCCATTTCTAATATAGTGTTACGTGTTTTTCGGGTGTTTCTTTGCACCCCTGTCCCATCTAAGGGAAGCCGGTACTCGGGGCCACTAATTTATTTGGTTGTCATGTTTATAATTCGTAAAGTGATATTCTTAGGAAAATAGTACGGTAGTTTTTTCTTACTTTCTGCACCGCAGAGCAAAGACCAATTGCCGAATTTCAGCTATGCTCTTTGTTCTCTAAAGTCAAACCTATGTCAGAAACATTTTCTGATCAGCCTTGACCCGGTAATAAGAGCGATGCTGCCCAACATCATGGTAGTTTTGGTCCGTCCCGAATATTTTATTTCGTTGGTATCGCTATATCTAACGAGCATTTGTCGATGCGCTATCTGGGGAGGCGCCCGATGGGGAATCTAGCAACCCTACACAGACGATAAAACTTAGTGTCGTAAAAATGACAAATTTAAAAACGTTTATAACAATACAAATATGCATCATAGTAATAGAGTGCACCGATTTTAATTAATAAAACTGCTATGTAACATACTCTGTTGTGCACCAAATGGAGTAGACGTGTTGTGCTTGTTATAACTGAAGTAGCGACAATTTGATGAATGTCTGTTCTATGTATTGCTTACTTTAGATTTCACTTTTTATTTAGATCTCATGGTATAAAGGCGTGCTCGGCGCTCCAAACCCTTCAAAACGTTAGGTGTTTGGCTCAAGTATTTCGAGAAAAGTGATGTAAATTAAGAGATAAGTAGTTTGCTTAAGAAACTGAAGATATATTGTTTAGCATCTAACAATCATTCTATCTACTTATCACAACTTTATAGATTACTATATTATGACTAGAATTGATTCTATCAATGTATGTATCAGCCATATTCGCCGATGCAGCACATTAGAAAAATGCCTTTACAAATTACTTAGTTACTGCGAGTACAACCAGACTTTAAATATACATACAATAGCCTCGGCGAATCAACAATTTAATGTAAATCTCTCACATCCGATATAAAGCGCATAAAAAATGGTAGAAAATCATAAAACCCGCAAAATCAGACAACGTTGTGAAACTGCTAAAACAAACTAAAATGGATGACTACTGTTTAAACAGGCCAATTATATCAAACTGATATGAGATATTACCCGATAACACTGAAAATAATAAGAATGCATTGAATGGAAATAATGCAACAAAGAAAGTTCTCAAGCCGCCATCAAAATGTGTAGGGGGTGTAAAATATATTACACTACTTTCATAATTGCTAATTCAAATTACTGAAAATAATTACCAAATTAAAATTATTTAAAACAAGTAACTAAAGGTTCCAACAAAAATAGTTGTTCAAATTTCCCCAGTTAGCGGAACTAATAAAAATTATTTATAACATTGAACAGCTTAACACAAAGGTAACAATTAAACCCCCACATCTTAAAAGCAAAATATTGCAATGGACGAAATGTCAGAGGTAAAGCCATACAAATTGTTTTGCATCAAAAACCTACGTTGTGAAGTGTGCAAGTAATTATTTAATTACTGACAGTCAAATGAAAGAAGAAAACCTAGAATCTCAAATTTGTAAACTATGGAAAAATTGTCTAGCCTACAGGGGTTTTTGGCTCCATAAAAAAACTGTCAAGAAATAATTTTCTGTTAAGAAGGAAGTAAATAAATGTTAATCAAATAATCAAATAAAGACTGTCTTACAAAATTAATCAACGCTAACAACAGTATCGTATACCCAAATGTTCAGAAATAACAAACTTAACGATAATGAACAAATTCTGTAATAAGATATATCTGCATATCAAACATATGACATTCAAGAATAAAACAAAACATGTTAGTACGATTTATAAAACAAATGAGTACTATGTTCAATCTTTTAACCACATTTGTCTCAAAAATTGCTCAATATGCATTAATAACTACTAAATTGAATATCAATAAATTTTTCTAACAAAAACAAGAATTAAAACCATTTATATTAAACAAGTCAGGTATTGTATTAATATTCGGGACCCATTTCACTAAGCCTTAAACATTACTACCTAATAATTCCTAATTTTGCCACATGCAATACATATTACCCTAATGATATTACATGAAAGTATTACTGTCTAATACAAAGCTCGAATAAATACTCAGAACTACCACAACAACACATGACCATATGTAAGAAACAATTTTAAACGTAGAAGACTATCTACAAACCTTGACAATTTTTATTGACTACCTAGATATATCATAATACAAAAACAATTTGGTCATTCTTTTGATACAAAAACAATTTGGTCATTCTTTTGATACCCTTGGAAGCCGATTTATTACAGTAGAAGACTACAGTTCCAAGCAGCCAAACCGAAAATTCAAAACTATACGCGTAGAAAGAGAACTGCTGAAAACAATGAACAAGAGCAATATGTATTTTTGCCAACTGGTCAAACAACCCACAAGTATCAAAAAATTTTTTTGACTTCTGCATAAAAAAAAACATATCCAGGTCTCTAAACTCAATCAAACTTAGATTGGTTTATTCTTTTATCATAATTGTGTTCAGTATTCAGGTACTCAAATGCAGCATACCCCCAATACTATGCAATAAAGAGACTAACTAGAAGAAGTTTTAAAGAATATTAGGTAAAGAGGTCACACTTATAGCACACTCAAAACTGGAAACGATAATTTAAACAGTCAACTATGACCATTCAACACGTTACGTGACAAGCAATGCTTATTTCATCTGAACTTGATAATTAAAAATTTCTTCCTTTATTAGTAAAACAAAAAATTCTAAGAAGCATAGACTTGGGAGAATATTAGCACAACTCAAGAATGCTAAATAGTACATATAGATTAAATACAGCAAGTAAAGACATAAAAACACTCTTATGTGAAATTAAGGAGCAAGCAATTCAGGACTACTTAAGCACATTGTCTCTCACGGAGGCAATGTACTACTCGCTGTGGAGAGCAACAAAATTTAGATAATAAGATTTAGACTGCAAAATGAAACTTGAATAGAATGCGATCGTGTTAAGACGATTGTATTTGGTAACATAAAAAGTGTTTACACCATATGCAGTTGAAATAGCTTCAGAAGATCAACTACCTCCTGACTATTACCAAATTATATGTTCCTTTCTTACCGACAGAAACTTCATGGTCAAATACGATATATTCCTACCGAGGCTATTTTCCATTAATTCTGGTATACCGCAAGGCAGCGTGCTAAGACCGATATTGTATTTCATATTTACGTAAGAGTTACCTACCGGCAATGACACACTAGTTGCCACATTCGCTGATGATACGGTAATATTGGTATCCCACTCCGACCCTAACATGGCTTCCCGAATTCTTCAAAGCCACCTCAACAAGATCCAACCATATGTCCAAAAAAGGTGTATTAAAGTAAATAAAGCAAAGTCAGTTCATAAGAAGAGAAACCTGCCTAACGATCTTCTTAAATAATCAGCAAATATCTACAGCAGATAGCACCAAGTACTTAGGAACCCATCTTAATAGGCGGCTAACCTGAAAAAACATATCTGGATAAAATGCAAGCAACTAGGATACATTTTTCGTAAATTGTATTGGTTGAAAGAGCATAAGTCTCAGCTATCTATTGATAACAAAATACTTTTATACAAAACCGTTCTCAAACCTGTATGGAGCTAAGGAATACAACTCTGGGGAAAGCGAGAACCTCCAATATTGAAATACTCGGACGCTTCTAAGTCAAAACACTACGTTCGATCGTTGACGCACCATGGTATGTACCCAACGTGGTCATATAACGCGATCTGAATATCCAAACCATTAATGAGAAAATACACAAACACAGCATGGGCTATTATGACAGCGTAAGAGCCCACTTAAATGTTCTGGTAGAAGAATTACTAGAAAACGACGACGATGAACCCAGACTGAAAAGGTTCAAGCCGACAGATTTGGCAAACAAATTAGTGTAAAGGTGTGAGTGATGTGTAAATCAGTGACAAGAAATACATGTAATGTAAAAGGTAAAAGTCAATGGACTTTTACCGACATGTTTTTATGTAATCACTATCATACGATTGTCAAAATGTTTACTAAATGTCGAATTTCGACATATTGTAAAAATATTTAATAATAATAGTTCCCCGTAACAGGCCTTGAAGGCCCTTTGGGGTCGTAACAGGATAGATCTGCTACAATCTAGTACACAAGGGTAGTAACGTGGCCATCGCTACGTACCGACCGCCTATTATTACCCCAGAGTTTGACCTCCAGGTACTCATTTATTGC
Organism: Sinelater perroti; assembly: GCA_036346155.1. Lineage (NCBI taxonomy): Eukaryota > Metazoa > Arthropoda > Insecta > Coleoptera > Elateridae > Sinelater > Sinelater perroti. Next base: position 23,988,800 of record JARFIY010000001.1, read on the forward strand.
AGCCTGAGTCGAGCTGGGCCGTAAAAATGCCAGCGATCGAATTGGCGAGAGCGGGATTCAAACCCGCAACTCTTGGTTTCGTAGCCTAGCGATCTATCCACTAAGCCACCACGGCTCTCTGTAAAAATATTTAATAAATAATAATTCCTTGTGTAAGAAAAATGAGATTAAAACCTGATCCTGATTGTAGTTATCTTTTTACGATTTTACTTATTTTATTTTCTGCATTTTTCTATAACAATGACGTGATCTTTATACAAAGATGCAAATAAATTAACAAAATTTTTTAACATGTCTAATATTATTGTCATTCAGATTTATAAATAGCTCTCATAGGTTTCAAGACATTCTAAAAAATGAGGTATGTTTATATATTCTTAGAATATAAAATACACTTTTATTATATAATAAAAAGATGTCTTTAATATTAATTATAAATTTAGCGGGTATGAAGGAAACTTATTAACGTTGTTAGTAGAAGCAATTTAATACTAAATTATAGATAGCAATTTTGTATACATTTAAAAATTATGGACTTATTAACTGGACTTTAGAGAAAAACTAAGATTATATTCCTATTTACGAAACAGCAAGCCAACTGACAAATATTTTAAAAAGTGAAAAAGTAACATGTATGGTAAAAAACTATTCTCACTGTTACTTTTTAATTAATAAATTCGGTTTAATACAGTTTAGTTGTTCCATGAATGTTTTGAAGATTTAAAATAGTTAGAGTGCTAATGCTGTAGTCCATCTCTTGCACGATCAAGTTCTGTCTCATTGTGACTAAAACTATACATATTAATACATTTATCGTTTTTTTTTGGGTTTTATAATGTTAACCATTTATGAGGCTTACGTCTTCTGTTTTACATAAATATTAAACACTTTTATATTTAAATAATCTGTTTGTGTAAATAGTGGCGTTGTTTTTAAATAAAACAATAACCGTATTAGATAAATATTTATTTAGCTTTGCAGACAATCTTAGATAGAAATTACAAAAATATTACGATATTAAGCGATCCGCTAATATGAGCCCATTTAATTGTTTTTATATTGTTGTTTAAGTTAAAAGACCTTGCAAAAAGAATTACATTGTTTTCCATCATGTCAACTTTTGCATCCTTTGTGTGGTAAAATTCATTGACAACAAGAAATGGGATATGCTTATTCATTCACACTATTATTTTAGCTACAAAGTATCATATAAACTAAAAAAACTCATAAGTGGTCAAATCTATGGCAACTTAGATAAATTCGTAACTGACGTTAAAATTTAAATTGCCTCAGAGAACCAACGCTTCAATGCCTTAAAATCGATCATTTGTCAAGTAAGTATACAACAGTGATCAAATTTGATAAATATTAAGCTTTAAAATGACCATGCCTCGTTTTTTAATAAAAGTTTTTTTAAAAATGCTTCATAATTATTAATCCATCTTCTTGTAACACAAAAAGTATTAAATATAAACCATAAAATTAAAAAAATGAAAAAGCAAAAATGATAAAACTTTAATGAATTTGCAGCTAATATAGTAATATATACAAAGTTTCAAGCAAACACAATTTAAATGGCTTAAACGGAAATCTAAAACGTTATTTAAATGTAATCAAAACCAAATCACCGTAATTATACTAGAAAAAAGGGATACATAAATATCATTACAATAGCAAGTTTAATTATTAATAAATATTTAATAAAAGTAAATGAAAATAAGTAAAAGGGCAAGAAGGATTTGAAATTTATAAAAGCATTAATAGAAAAGTAATATATGGAAGTAGACGAAAGTATAAATTGTACAAAGCAAACGAATAACACAGAAAACTTCAAAAGCAATTCAAATACAGTATAAATAAAATATTTAATAAAAAAAATACTAAAACACTAAAATACAAATTACGTACAAAAAACGTGAACTTAAAGAGAGATCTAATGTCTAAAACGTACAAGGGGAGCATATCCGAAATTTTAATAAAGTTTCTCGATAACTACGAGATATGTAAAATAATCCTTATTCAAAAACTGTTTTTTAAAAAATGTTAATTATTAATTTGGCCACAATATAACGACTTGCAATTATAGAATTTGCAAGAGGCATTCCAACTTCCCCAGCAGCTTTAATATTATAATAATAAATTTAGTTCATTTTTAATTCATTAAGGTAAATTTTTTAGGCTTCTTTCTTTATAATAATAATTAAAATAAATTTTACTTGCCTCTTCCTAATTGTTTTTACTCAAAAATACCAAAATTTCAGCGATTTAAATAAACTGTAGTTTTAAGGTTGTTTAAAAGTAATTAAAAAATTAAAATTAAGCAATTGGTATTATCACAAAGTACTGGGTATTTGATTAATAAGTTATACTAAACGACACCATTCTACTATCAAAATACAATGAAAAATTAAAAATTATTTTGCAATTTTGTAATTTTTTACTATAATACAGTAAAAAGTCAATCGACCCTATGTTGACATGTCATTAATATTAAGAAAAATTGTTTTTCTTATTATGACACAAGTAGCTATGTTTTCTAGTTAAAATATTTAATTCAATATCGTAATTCAGCTTTAAAAAAAATTTAACTCTATTCTTTTCGAAAAAGGTTCTTAATAATGTAAAAGTATTTTTCTTTATCACAACAAAACTAAAAATAAAAATCTAATTACCGCAAATAACTTGAAAATAAAAGGCGACATCTATTTTGGCTTTTATTAAAATATTTTCTCAAAAAAGTGGATGATGAACTATTTATTCATACCCTTTGTAATTATTAAAGCACCCAATAACAAAATTGTTGGTGACTCAGGTAGTGTATAAAAACTATAAGAATCAAATGATTGTGGATGTTCCAAAAAACACAATAAAAAATAAAGAAGTAGAAGTTAGAATAAATATTAAATAAATAAGCTCCGATTACAAGACTACAGATCTAAATCTTAAATCACTAATACTGTTTTGATTTTTTATAACATGCATCTTCACTCTATTTTTCTTTTGTTACTATTTATTTATTTTTTATCAAGGTTAACTAATATTTTACCGAACTGTATAATTTGTTTTGTACGTGTGGAGAGGCAGGCGTGTAAATAGCCGCTCTCGTGGTGCGGTGTGGAAACGTAGTACGGCCCGTTTGGAACGTCAACCGAGAAGGCCCAAATCGTCCCTTAAACGGCCGTCGCGTAAGCGGATGGGGGCGGCTACCGATATCAACCAATGAATTGCCAAATCGCTCACCTGAATCGGCTTCGGCTTCGGCTTCGTCGGCGATTCCAAGGTGGCCACCTCTGCGATGCGGATCTGGTATCTGCGGGATGATAAGACGCGACCGAATTGGTCGCGCTGCGGGGTGCGAACGTTTCTTGCGGGTTAAGACACGACCGAATTGGCCGCGCTGCGAGTTGCGAATGATGCCGGGCTTCGCGCCTGGCTTGGCGGCAGGCCTTTGCGGGCAATTTTCATTCGCCAGCACCTTTCATATCAAAAGGTGCCGCCGACGGCGTATGCAGACTTGTCGGCTGAGCAAAAGCCCATATGCCGTTTTGTGTGCGATGGCAAAACGTGCAGATATCAAAGGCCCGCATGCCGCTGCGATATAAAGCGGTTCAAGGGCGAAAAGGCCGCCACACCAACGTGTTTTATTAACGTTTATCAATAATTGCAAATTTCCTCATATTTCTTTATAATTCCATTGTTGATAGCATTGTTAAATTTAAACAAGTTGTGATAAGTGGAATAAATAATTCAACTGAATTTGATAGATATTTAGGTTTCTTAAGGTAACAATATTATATTGTATTCGATTCTTTACTTTCCTTATCCTATAATAAGGAAAGTAATGTAATCGGCGGAAATTTGACCTACCCAGTTTTTCACATTTCTGGACGAAATATAGACTCAGGACACCAACAAAGTTGGTTTGGGCCATTGGTTCGTGTGTGTATGTGTCTGTCTGTCGGTCTCTCAGTAAACAGGATATCTCGAAAACTGTTATTTGTAGGTAAGGGGACTCATTGCAAAACTTTTGGTAAAAATCGGCCGAACCGTTTGGTCGCAAGGTCGCAAAATCGGTCGCGAATCTAAACGGTTGAAGATACGAAAAATTCATGAGAATAAAAATGATTTGTTATCATGAGATAAACATGAATTTAAAATAAAAATACATATATATATATATATATATATATATATATATATATATATATAAAATATAATAATATTGAAAAACTATTTCTTTAATATCCCTATAGAAATAATGGAGCTAGTAGAGAAAAAAGGAGAGCAAATGCATAATAGCAACGCATCCACAACATTAATGACCACAGAAGATTTAACCAATTTAACAACAAATTGAGAAGGAAACTTAAAGAAACGATACTTTTCAAACATATATTAATTCACTTAATGTGCACGATAATACAAAATGGAAGGCTAGGTATTCAAAAGCATTAAACGGTTCACAACGTATGTTCTTCCTCTGCAAGACCAAACAAGAAACTGGGCGAGAACTAAACATAAAAAAGTCCTATAACAGCAGTAGTACGAAAGCAACTACCTGAAAAAGGAATTCGATTTCTACGAGTAATATTCAATGAAATTTTGCGTTTGACATTTTAGCCGTTACAATTAAATTTTGCTAAAATTGTACTTATCCTTTAACCCAAAAAACCTCTCAATAAAATCAAATATTACCGTCCTATTAGTTTATTCCCTCTGATTTGAAAGTTGCTAGAAAAATTAATATTAAAAAAATTAATAAAAATAAAGTTCAAAATGAATGGCTTCCAAACATCAGTTTGGATTTCGTCACCAAAATTCTACAATCTAGTAGTTTCATTGAGTAGTAAAGACCATCCAAACGGCTCTTAAAAATTTTTGTTATTGTTCTGCAGTGTTCTTCAACATAAGCTAAGCATTCAATAGAGTTTGGCACAGAGGACTAGTTTAGAAAACAAAGAAATTATTTACTGCTATTTACTTCTTCAACCTTATGTAAAAAATTGGTGTTTTTAAACTAAAATAAGGGATAAAACTTCTAAAATAATACAAATTGAAGCAGGTGTACCTCAGGGTAGTGTGCAGAAATCCCTACTCTATTTACTGTATATCTATGTATGATTTACCAACTAGGGAATAAAGTGACTTGGGTACGGTACAGTGATATTGACATGTAGTAAAAATCAAATTGCCACATCAACCACTTAGCAACAATATCTTAATCTAATAGAAGAATAGTTACACAAATGAAGAGTAAAAGTTAATGAAAACAACCCAGTATATGTCACTTTTACTACGAAATAATTAACCTGTCCTCCATTTACTATAAATGACAAATTAATTCCTTAAGGAACTTAAACAAATTCTTCTTATCAAAGTTAGTAGTGCAGAATACATCGCCAAAAACCATCTGCATCATCACAAGGTAAATGCACGGTGGGTACCATGAACTTTGACGGATATGTACAAAATGGTGCATATGCATGCTGTCAGTTGTCTGCTACAGCAGTTTTAAGACGAAGGTGATACATTTTTAAAGTCTATAGTGACCACCGATAAAACTTGGGTGGATTTATTTCCGAGTTACAGCAGTCATCACGCGAGTGGCGGAAGTTCTCTCAAACTCAAGAAAGCGCGAAGGAGCCGTTTGCCAGAAAAAAATGATAGCAACGTTTTTTTGGAACTGACAAGGAATTATCAACATAGACTTTCTGACGGATGCCAGAACAGTTAATGCAGCTTATTACTCAGACCTGCTAACAACAGACGTGAAGGAAAAGATCCAATCTAAGGAGAAGACAGATGAAAAGTGGGTAGCCTTCGTTAAAGACAATGCACGCCCCCATACAGCCAAAACAACAACAAAAACCCTTCAGAAATTAAAATTAAACCTTCTTCCACATTCGCCGTACGGTTCTAACTTGCCCCCAAGTAATTTTTACCTGTCCGGAAGCTTCAAATCAGACTTGCAAGGCATACGGTTTGCGAACAACAACGCTGTCATCCAGACTGTTCGGGGATGGATACACCACCAACCAAAAGCTTTTTTGAAAAGAGCATCATGATGTTTCCAGAACGTTGGAAAAAATATGTTGACTCTGGAGGGGACTACGTTAAAGACTAACATGTGCAAGTAAGTGCTTGACACATTTTTTTGTAAAAAAAATTTATCCCGGTCATATTAAACCACCTTGTATTTTCACTTGAAATTTGAATGTATTTTCTCCCAGTCATGCGAGAACTAGTCCGGATTAATTCGCCTGGTTCGTCAAAGTTATGCGCCAGCTGTTTTATTTTCAATATATTTTTTGATCTATAACGTACTCCATTTCCGGCCATAACGGCTGTTTCATCCCCATATCCGTTAAAAAAAAGTTCTACAAAAATTATGTGCGCACAATTTCTCTCAAGGTTTTTTAAAGTAAACTGTAGACGCTAACGAGCATGCTTCTCTGTGAGGTCGAGTTTTTGGGCTGGACGTCAACTACTTAAGCCTCCGCAATGTAACTAACGTGTTATTATGCTAATGTAAACGTTACTGATAGCGATTTTTTTTTGCAGTTATAAAACGCCCATTTTATGTCATATTTATAACATCTTGTTCCACTGTTGTTAAAAATCTTTTATCCCGCATCTCTCTTTACATATGTATTGTAAATCTTCGTCGTCTCGAGTATCGTAAAGTTGCATAATCTGCGAATTTGTCGACTTTAAAGCAACCACAAAACAATGTTATTTGATCGTATATTAAAATAAGTGGTTTTAGACTGTTTTAATTGAAATAATAACCAAGAAGGAAATTAAACAATTAAACAATGGTTTACTATTTTTATATTAAAAAGTTCATAACCATTCCTAATGAAAACGAAATAAAAAATGTATTAAATGTATACTTACAAATAAAAAAAATTTATCTGATGATATGCATAGATACATTTTGGCGGTATAAACAACTGATTCAATTTATGCAGCAAAATATTGTTTTATCATTTTCAGTTCATTATTTTTTAATTAAGAATTGTTATCGCGCTTTAAAAAAAATATTTTTTAGTTGTTCGTTGTGTATTATTGAATTTACTTCGAATTTTTGCAGCGTACGGACGTGTTATTGCCTCTGGAGATTTTCAAATACCCGTGTGTATAGCAACCACACCTATATTTGTATTCCGTCTACTATGCATTCCGATATCACGTCTGCAGCTTGAGCGCATAACCAATCTCAAGAAAAAAATTATTTCCTAAACGTCATTTCAAACAAATGTACCTAACAAGCTTAAAAAAAGTTATATTTATGACGATGCTAAAAACCGTGCACTTTTTAGTGATTTGTTTGTCACAAATTACGTATTAATATTAGGTATCCAATTTATTTAATTATTTGATAAATTTAAAATATATGGAATGTATATTCTCAAGTTAATCTTTATCTTCGTTTATTTAAAAAATCGATGGAACATAATTTTTTACGCCAAAAAACAAGCAAATTCAGTTAAAACCTTAAAACCAGAGTTACCGACGTGTTCGCTCTCCGCCAGCCCCAAAAATAGTAAACCGTCAAGAGTCCAGGTGAGTCGTTTCCATTTCTTTTGGCGCTCTGCTGCCCGGATCGCGACCTGGTCCTGCTGTACCACCCGCTCCGCCGCCCAGCTGCTCCAGCTGCTCGATCGTCAGCCTCGCTGCCCGACCGCCTGCCCTGCTGCCCTCTTCCCGGCTCCGCCACCGCCCCTGCTGCTCGCTTCCCGGCCCCGCTGCCCAAACCTGCTGTGCGTTGCCCGGCTTGCAGTCCGGCTCCACTATCGCCCCTGCTGCTCGCTTCCCGGCTCCGCCATCGGCCCCGCTGCCCGGTCCTGCTGTCCCCAGCTCGTGGTCCGCCTTTGCTGCGCCAGCTAGCTGCCCGTTTCAGCGCGTAAATTAAGTCGTAGGTTAAGTTCTTGTACATTAGCTAAGTAGTTTAAGTTAGCTAGGATTGTTAGCTTAAGGTAGGTTAAGTTCTGTAAGGTTGTAAATATAATCTTAATCGTAAGTTGGAGCCGACGCTTCGTTTTTTAGCCTTCTGTGCCCCACACGTTGCCAGTCGTAGCGTCCCGACGCCCGATTTATAACCGCCCGGAGCCCGACCTGGTAACACTACAACAAGTGTTACAAACCAACATCTATATATAGATGTTGTGAAATCAGAAACAAAAATAGGCCGAAAATTTTGTTTAATAGAGCTGTAAAACAAGAGCGATAAATTAAACGTCATAAAAAATAAGTAAAAACTAATTTAAATCTAAAAAAGTTATGTTAACAATAATATAACAAAACAAGAAAGAGAAAAAGAGAGACAAATCAGGTTAAGAGGGAAGGAAGAAATTGAAAACAGAAAAAGGCAAAAATCGGCCAAAATAAAATAATAATAGAGAAAACATCGAAAAGATCGAATAAAAACAAAGAAAAACTAGAAATAGCAGCACCAAAAAACTGAATCAATATATATGCAAAAAGACAGATCAGGTAAAGAAACGGGACATTAGTAGGATAAGAGATAAAATACAGGAAAGGTGTAATACCAGGCCAACCAATAAAAAGTTAACAATAAAAAAATAAAAGAGTTAAAAGTGGAGAAATAACTTAAAGTACATGAAACATAAGAGGTAGATGAAGTACTCCAGATAGAGCACTCAAACATGCGAAAGTATGGAGGGAAATTATAACACTATTGCCAACATTAAAAACTCAAAACAAAATCGTATTCATATACTAGTTATTACATTATTATAATAAATAACCTTGCTTATATTTGTACTGTAATAATAACTGTAATAATATATATATTTAAAAATGTCTATTGAACAATGTTAATACATAGAGAATACTACACTATACAAACAATGATATGATTTTCATTTATAAACTGCCTAGAAGCTTTTTGATTTTTGAGAATATGGCTCGACCGTTTTTGCTATAAATTTGGATTTCAACTTATTTTAATGTATACAATTGAATGTTGTCCTAAAAAACATGGTACAAATCCGCTGGATTTAAAGGCTTTTCAGGATCAACGTGAATGGGCATCAACAAATAATAAATATGGTACGAGTAACGTTATGAATAATAAAGTAAGACTAAATGATAGAACATCAGAAAAATTTGAAGTCAGTAAAGAGGTTGGACAAGGAGATTTGTTGTCGTCAGTGCTATTCAGCTTTATTCTTCAAAAAGACATCAATGGCTAGCATTTACAGAGGACTTAGTATTATTAACAAGAAGTAGACAAGAAACAAAAGAGTCAAAAATGGTCAAATAGATTCACAAAATTAGAGTAGAGATCACGAAAGCTAGGTCTGTACATCAACGACACCAAAACTAAGTATATGGAGTAGAAAGATCAAAAATTTAAAAGAGCATAATACTTAACAATAACAATGGATAGAGGAAAAGTGTAAAAGTTTAAAGAGGTGGATGAATGCATATATTTAGATACAGAATTCACAATAAAACCTGATGTTAAAGAAGAAATATAAAGAAGAATAATGGCCGGCAATCGATTTATCTATAGCCTTAATAAAGTATATAAGACTGATATAAGACCTACTGTAAAATATATGGGAAAAATAAAATAAATGAAATCTAGATTCAAAGAACAAACGAAGAATTAAGAGTGTTATACAAGAAATCCAAGATAACAGCAGTAACAAAAGCCTAAAGAATCAAGTGAGTGGGACATGTAGAAAGAATGTTAGGAACTAGAATGCCAAAAGCAGTATTGACAAGCACAATTGAAAGGCACAAAGAAGAGGATGACCCAAAGAAAGGTAGAAGGGAGGCTTGCAGTGCTAATATATAATAACAATAATAAACGCTTTTAAGAATGGAACTAGAAGTAACTACGAACAAACATGTAACAATTGATAAAAAGAAAGAAAACATGTATAAAACAAATTATAGAGTTTGGTAAATTATTAGTTACCATTGATAAGTTAAAGTATTTTAATAGTAACGAAAGAAAATAAAAGCAAAGTTTTAACACTTGCGTGTTATCAAAGATAGAATAAAAAAATTAGAAAAATTGCCTTAGTAGTTCAAAGGTTAGATGTCAAAACGTCCCAAACTCGATTTCAATCTCTCCCCCGCCCCCCAATACATAATTTACTTAATCAAGCATCGAAACCAAACTAGGAGACTTTCACAACGTTCAAGAAACTTAGAAGTCCAGAGACAATTGAATAATCTAACCCATCAACTAAAGCGTGAACTAGACGAATACAGATTTTAATTCTACCACATCTATATCGCTGGAATCGGCCCCAAAGACCCAGGGATGTGGAAAACTACAAAGGAAATTCTAGAAGCTCTACAAGAGATACCTCCCCTCAAAACGGACAACACCACTTTATTGACCGATAATGAAAAAGCTACCGCATTTGCCAAACACCTCAAACAAACTTTCACGCCTGAACTATCCTACACTCCAACCCAAATGTTACATATAATAAACTACATAGAAATACATGTCCCCACCTCTGCCGATTTTACTAATCTCACATCACCAAAAGAACTAGCTGAGATTATAAAGACGTTATCTAAATGTAAATCACCGGGACATCACTAATATCCAACCTAGTCCTTCATCACTTAACAAAAAAATGCCTCTCCTGCCTTGCCTCTCTAATAAATGCATGCCTGCGCCTAGGCTACTTCTCTCAAAGCTGGAAGCATGCACATGTGCTAATGTTTGCTAAACCTGGGAAGAATAAGGAACATATGCCAAATTACCGACCGACTGGTTTATTGACTACCTTCTCTAAACTTTTTGAAAAAGTTATTTATTCGCGCTTGCATCAAGCGACTATTGCCCTCTACAGTCTCCCTTCTTTCCAATTTGGCTTTAAAAGAGGGTACTCGGCCTGTCATCAACTACAGTGAGTCAGTGAACTCATCGAAACAGGTTTCGAAAATAAATGCTATATTGCTACTATCTTTCTGGATCTCGCACAAGCCTTCCACAAGGTTTGGATAGAGGGACTCAAGAAAAAACTCCTAACTCATGATATAACTCTGGCTATCATTTTATCCTTTCTGCAAAAATAGAACCTTTGTAGTTAAAATAAATACCACACTCATCGAAACAAAACCCATACGCGCGGGCTTACCAAAAAGTAGTATCTTCGACCAGCTCTTATTCAATATATACAACTCCAATATTTCAAAGATTCCTGCAACACTCGGCACGTCCGCCGACGATACAGCCATTATAACGCAAAATGCAAACCTGGAACTAGCTATACAACATCTGCAAAATGCAACTGACACTTTTAATAAATGGCTCGAAGATTGGAACATCAAGCTCAACCTCACCAAATGTCAATGTAAGATCCTCACCTTGCGAGAAATAAACAACCCACCTTCTATTATCATCAATAGAATTGATATATCCTGGAATCTTAGAGATTCAGGTATAATACATCTTGGAGTAGATGAAAGATTGACTTGAAGTTTCCACATCAATCAGAAACTAATCCAATCTCACATCAGATTCCGACAATTATATCCCTTTTTAAATTTTAAAACCTCACTTCAACCGGAATGCACCATCCTACTATATAATAGCTTCTTCGCCCCCTGGCACTCTACGCCTCTCCTGTTTGGAGCAACACGAGTAAAACATATATACTCAAACTTCAACGATTCCAAAATAAGATCCTACGAATCGCCGTTAACGCTCCATGGTTTATCCGAAACACAAAGCTTCACCACGAATTGGGTGTCGCCACAATTCAAGACTATATGCTCTCGACCACTACATTGCCAAATGTGAAGGAGCAACTCACTTCAACCTTGGGCAGCGTAATATTCACCACAGACTGAAGAGACAACTCCTTCAAGATGTTATCCCAAATGAAGAAACCTAGCAAACACCACCTTCGAATTTCCGAGGCCACCACTACCTGCCTCCATGTATTCCACACTGCTACTTGCAAAGTCTAAATTTAGAACGCAGATAATGTAGATATACCATAGTTTTAGTCATATTTAACTACTTAAACCTGTCTTGTATAACACTATAATGTTGATCTGACAAAAGCTTCAATAAAAAAAGGTTAGATGTACACTGCATTTTTAAACTTTTCAACTTTGTTTGATTATTTTTAAAGGTACTTTTTAAATTCATTATTTAATACTAATACATTATTTTATTTTATACTATATAGTCGTTTTATATTTTGTTTAATAATATTTAAGAAATATTAAAATGATTAGAAATTCGTTTACCAATATACAATTTATTAAGATTAATATTATCGGTAATAATATTTTGTGTATATTATAATAATTTCAATAACAAAAAAAATAAATAACTAAAACGGACAAACTTATTTTAAAACATTTTAAGTTAAAATAAACAAGATATAACAGTGAACTAAACAAATTATTACAAACAAAAAGGTTTAATAACATTAAAAAATATATGTAATCAATGATTTTATGAATGTTTACAAAACATTTGAAAATATTGAGAATATGTCTAATTAGAAACCTGTAATCAGTATAACATGCCGAATATATCGGAAGAGAAAATCGGTAAGAATGTTTGTGTCATTTTAAATATTTTTACGCTTTCATATTATTTTTAAAATTATTCTTACAATTAACATTTGAATATTTAGTTGCTAACAAATAGACAAATGGTTTTAAAATATTTTAAATAACATTAAATAAGCTATGGCTATTCACTACATAAATTATTAAAAAACAATACATATATTAGTAGTATTAAAGAATAAATGTGAATTTAATGTGAAGAGTACATCACTTCCAAGTGTCACTTGCACTAATGATATAACATGTATTTAAATAACTTTAGGAACAGAACTCTTAGGTTTTTGTTGTTTTGCTTGTAATTTACATTTTAATACATTTTTGTGTGTTTATACGATTTATCTAGATAATTGTTCCACAATTAAAATAAAGTATAACAAACTTAGTATAAAATTTCATCTTTTATTTTATAAAGGGATTTGTGCGAAAAGAAACATTGTATCAACGAATTCAAAACACTTATTTAATATTTACTACTTGTTGTTTTAATTACAACTTATAAATATGATATCAAAATTTATGTTATATAATTAAATGCATTTAAAAGTCAATAAATTACTTGGCTCAAATAAGACAAATTTAATACCTACCTGTCTCTACCTAGCTTTACTGCATTAATTTTACTATCTTCTTGATAAGTTACTGAGCACTATAAATAGACCCAGAACAATCCGCTTATCTAGTGTGCCAGGGGTGCTGACTACAATGTTCTAGTTTTTATCGTCCCTAAGTAGTTTATATGGCATAATATAATGAACATAGTGAACGTTTTCCAGCCAGCCGCTTATTATTACGAAGATTTCTATTACGGAAGTGTGTAGCTTTGCACGTATATACATATGACCGGAAGTGAAGTAGCCAGAATTTATTTATTAAGTATAGTTAAAGATAAGAGGACAAGGCATTTTTACAAAAGAATTCAGTTTGTTTGTTTAAGTAATAAATGTTGTCAATAATAAATTAAAGCTTTCTGCAATAAATAAACAGGTTGCCCTCAAGCAAAGTAATACAATTAAGGTCGGCATTTGTACGCATGATGCGAATTAGTGAGATAATTTATTTTCTTAAATTTTCTAAACTCCAAGCACGCAATTGTTTCCTGACTTTAAGATGTCACGCCGAGAAGCGTCCATTAAGAATTAATGCTTGGGGAATCGCGCTCATAAAGTTACTTTCTGCATTATAAAATATTTGCTTTCATCCTTAATATTGCATTAAATTGGCAACTGCAAAAAGCATTTATTAGCTAGAAAGCTTATAAATTTATCACTTTTTATTTTTTTATGTTATGGAGAATACACTTTGATATGTATGTTATTAGATTTTAGGATTTTATAAAAAATCCGTAAACTATTTTTGTTTTATTAATCGTTACAAACCCATAAACCCAATGCACTACCATTAAACTACATACGTGAACGCACACGCATATATTGTGTGTATACATAATGTAAAACAATTTATTTACCAAACTTTATTTTTGTGCACCAATTAATGTCAAAAACAACAATTATTCTTTAAAATAATTATGTAAGCTTTGTAAGTTAACGAATCTGCTCATGGTATCAATCTTCTATTTCAATTGAGCGACTCGAGTCGGCGAGCCCACAAAATATGCAGAATAGAACGGAAAAGGCAATAATCAGAAGGTGCAATTTCAGAGTTGCAAGCCAATATGTATGGTAAGGCCTCAATTTTATCTAGTTTAGCAATTTTATTTGTGTTCTTTATGGCAGTATGATTAGATGCGTTGTTGAAGAAAGGCTTGTTTTTGGTTAAAAAATTGGTATTCTTTTGCTTTACACTTCATAAAGACGTCGCAAATGCTCGCTAGTTTTAATAACTTTTCTGTTTGAAACTAAGTATCATACCAATTAAAATTTAATGTTTAAATTTATTAATATTTTTCTGTAATTCGAAAATTGCTACTGCGCTATAAATATGCATCACAATATAAGACGCATAAAAACTTCTATAGTATTTAATAGAATACTTTTACGTATCATTCACTTACAAAAGTGATACAAGTCAAGTGGTATACTTTAAACACTTTAACTTTTGTTATTATTATTATCGATGGCTCAGATCAACCACTGTCGGATGTAAGCCTGATCTAATGCTTTCCATCTACCTCTAACATTTGTTTTTTGTAATCAGTCATAACCAACTGATCTTTTTATATTGTCCGTCCATCTTGCCTGCGGTACGTATTTCCTTCTTTTATTTTCTTGAGTTTACTAATTTATTACTCTACCACTCCATCTATTGTTTATCATTTTTCTAATATGTCTGGCTCAATTTCATTTTACAGTGCATTTTCTTTGCATGTCATTTTTATTTTAGATTTTCTTCTAATTTCCGTGTTTGGTGTGCGATGCCGCAGTATTACATTTAACATTTTTTTTTCTATAGATGTCTAAGTTTTTGTAATTTATCTGTGAAGTTTTGTGCTATTTTCCTGTTAGGGAATGTCCCTACGCCTATTACGGTTTGTTTTTCCTTTCCCTTATAAAATAATATACCTAACTTTTTAAATATTTTATCCCTCTCCTGTCTCCTTTTCGAAAGACCTACATCTATTCATTTAGTATTTTTTAGTTTTTTTCAAGTTTTACTATGAATAGTGCCTTTATATTGAAAATCGAAATATACTTTTCAATCGAATTGGATTTTCTGTGGTTTTTCTAAGGCTGCATTGTTTGCTTAGGTTTTTGATCTAATTTTTGACATGGTTTAATTAAAAATTATGAGACTTTTTCGCTACCAGTCTGGGGTTAATATATTTGAAGCAATCGATCTCATTTTGCGTTTCGCCTTCTAAACCACACGCGTAGGCAAGTGGGTTAAGATATAGAAAGCGAAAGTAAGTGTGACGTGGATAAAAAATAGGGATTGGGACATGATTCTCTCCTAAGTTGTAGGAGGTGGAATAAAATAATGGCGAATTGTGTGGGCAGAGGTACTTGACCTGTAATAAACTTATTCGTCACCGTGAATATGAGGGAGTGTCTACCTACTACCCTAAATGTATGATTAAAGATAAAGACCAAATATTGACAACTTTTACAATTCCACTTTTTTCATTTTGTGTGTCTTTGTTCACACATTTAGACAAATAAAAGGTTTTTATATAGTTTCAACAAATTGTCATAGACATTGTGTATTGCGAAAGGCGCAACATTATGAAATCATCAATATATTTAATAGTACGGCATAGTACGTCTTTGCCACAAAAAATTTGCGTGAATATAGATTGATAACAATAAAACCGACCGAAGAAAATAGAATTATAAAGTCTATAAGTTGAAATTCTCGACGGCATTAATCCCAGATCACAGATCTTTCTTAGACGAAATTCTAATACTTTTAGTAGTTCTTGGCAGACTTGAATTACGATTCAAAATTTTATTTCTAGCTTATGTAATTTCTAAATTTACATGAGCATTTGAACAGACAGAAAAATACAAAGAAAGACTTTAAATAAAATAGGAATCAAAAAAGTCTGCTAACTAACTTTCCATAGGAGCAAAAAGTTTAAGAGAAACTTTTTACGACTACCCACCTTAAGGAAATTTTTATAAATCTAAATACGTTAAGGCGCTGTTCCAGCATACAGGAATGACCACAATATAAACCAAATTTAAAAAGTTTTAAAAACCTTATATAGTTAAGAACATTAAGAAGAGGGCTAATTTTGTCATAAAATGGTTAAATAACAATCTCAATTTGAATGTATGCAATTTTATTTTTTTGAAGAAATTTATAAATTAAGACACGATTAAAAACGTCAATACGTTTAACTTAAAATTCCATATATTTTTGTTAACGTGAGTCAAAACAATAAAAGTGAGTAGAAAAGTATTAAATAAGTATTAAAGGTAAGTTTTGTAATTGTCAATTTTTGTCCGTAGTGTGCAGCAATAATAATTTTTGTTTCTTTAACATTTAGCTTCACACCATAATCGACATTGCAATCGACCATTCTATGTATTAATCTTTGCAGATCTTATTCTGTGTTTGCTGTAAATACGGTATCATCCGCATATCTAAGATTGTTGATCAGTCGGCCATTGATTGAAATTTCTTCATGCAATTTCTCCAGGACTTTTTTAAAAAATTCTTTTGAATAGATGTTAAACAGGAATGATAGCACCACACATCAATGTTTTACTACCAGTTTGATTTTTATTTTATCGGATGTTTAACTATCTACTTTTACTGTCGCTCTTTGATTTAAATATAAATTGCTTAAATTTCTTAAATTTTTGTCATCGAACTTTGCTTGTTGTAGAATAGTTAACAGCTTTTTAAAGCTTTTTTTATAATCTACAAAACACAAGTAGATCTTTTGAGTGACATCACGTTTCTCAATAATTACCTCTATGCTAAATAGGGCTTCTATTGTGTTTAGATTATGTCGAAAGACAAATTACTAAGTTTTGCTTGCAGCTTTTGTATATATAAGCCCATAAATTATACAAAGAAAGACCTATAGAATTTAACTTGTTAAGATTATAGTTCTCTAATCTTTATAAATCTTTGAATTAATTTTCTCATGTAAAAATCTAACCAGTCTTTCAGAATATTGCTTGTATTATATCAAAAACTAGGGATGTAAAAAACTCAACACCTCAATCAAAAACTGAAGAAGATTAAAAGTAAAACATATAATACAGATAATAGGGACAATACACAAAAGTGGAAAAATATTAAAGAAGCGTTAAAAAGGATTACAGGAAAAGTACTAAGAATAGAAAAGCAAAAAAAATAATAAATGGCAAAAACTAATGAAAGAAAGAAGTTTAGAAATAAATACACACAAAATAATATCACAAGATCAAATTATAGAAAGAAATTACGATTAACAAATAACTGTTTAAAAATAAAAGACATAAAAAAAAGCTCGATAATTTCAGTATGCACAAGAAGATTAAAGAAACGGATGAAATGTGGAACACTACAAGAGTAAATGTATCCAGAAGAATTGTTTAAAGACAATGGAAAGAAAAACATATGTTAGTAAAATGTATAACTGATCTTACAATAATTAAATCAAAGAGTAGGATAACAATAGATAAAAATGGATGATGGGATACCCGGAGAACTACTAGAATTATTAAAGGACGAATATTATGGGCTAATATAAAGAAATTAAACTATCAAAAAATAATAAATAATAGTTAAACTGATTACAAGCTAATTAAAATATATCAACTGCCTTTTTGAGTAAACTTATATAACAAATTAGCCGCTATAAGTACAGCAACAAATGTGGTTTCAACATAGACCGTCTTGGTGTTAAATGATGTATGTACAGGTTATTTTACTTAAAATGATACGCAGAGAACTTATTCTTTAATTTAAATAAATAATAAAGTGTAACGGTGTATGTCCGTACAACAAAACGGCCGAACCGAATCAAATCATTTTTTGTATGATTACAGCCCTTTGTGTTTTCAAGGTTTTTTTTCATTTCACCTTGATGTTCGAATATCTGTGCGATGAGATTGGCCATTAAGATGTTTATTTAATTGCAATGGGTGCGGCCGTTTACATCGTTGTGAACTTGCCTCAGCCAAGCTACCCATTATTAAGCATCCAGATATGGAGTAACAATCACCAAGCGATTAGGTGAAATTATTTAATAAAAAAAAAATTCTTCCAAAAATCTAACCCGTGAGAAGCGAGGTGAACGCGATTAACGTACTCTAAAAATAAATTAAATAAAGTTGGTGATAATGCACATTTTTATTCTGTCTAGATAATTTGGTGTTTAATGGGGTAACACTAATTCACTATAATAGTGATATAATTTAAGAATACAAAGAAGCCGAAGTTGTAAAGCTTAAAAGCAGACAGATTCCGCTACATAAAATCCAGGAAGTGTTAGTGCGTTAAAAATGTAGTTGAAAAGGTTATTTTTATCTTTTATAAAAATTATGGTATTTTAGTCACAGAATGTGTTTTTTATATTTATATTTAGGTATATACGCTAATACACCTGGACATACTATTCATGAATGTATTTATATAGTACCCGAAATGCTTAACAGTACAGAAATGAAATTATTTATCAGGTACATATAATTTTATGACCACCTAGTTTACCCACAATTGTATATAGATAGATTTTTGTTAGCATATATGGTAGGCATTTTTAATTTTTGTAAATATGTTTTGTTTTTAAAACTAAAGATCATTTAAAATTTAGTTCTTGGATAAAAATGAATGTAAAATGAAACAAATTAGAATTATATTTATTATCAAACTTTCGGAAAATTTTATGGATTACATGCTTACAAATATATTGTCTCTATTGCGGGCTACAGAAAAGATATACTAAACTGTAAAACAACCAAAGGTTGCCTGCCAACAAATTATTTTGGCGTCTTCATCTGATAATTTTTTACCCGCTTTCGCTCAAATTCTTGCAAGATGGGAACCTATAAATTTTTAACTGGGTCAGTTTTTCCCTGAATTAGAAACGTGAAACAATTTAATTTAGCGCCCATTCATAATGGGCGTAAGCATAAGCCGCCTATAAGAAATACGTAACAGGTAGAGTTGAATCAGTGCAAAGCTTATGCGCTCGTTTATAATGCACTCCCGGAATTTTTATGTTTTACATTCAAACGTAAGAAATATCTAAACTTGAAATCGGTTCAACTTTAAAACTTACGTTTATTTGCAAAAATTTTTATTTTTGCGTTATATTAATGTTGCCAGCAGTAACAGAATGTTTGTTCTAAAATTGCATAACCTAGCTTTAATATTGTCGACATTTTGGCTTCGTTTTTACAACTGATAGAAACTATTAATTAAGTTAGTAAATATGAATCTGTTCTTAGACCATAAAAGAGATAACAAGTACAAAGGCGACATAATCGTGCAAAATTCCTGGAAGGACATTGCTGCCGCTACTGTGATTGGACATGCGCAAGTTTTAAATGTTTACATAAGGCTTACGTACATTATACGTATTTCTTATGAGCGACTTATACTTACCAAATGGCCGTGGCAGACGCGCTTTTTGCGTTCGAAAATGCAGCGGCCGCCCGGCCATTTGGCAAGAAGCGAGAGCCCTGACGTACGTGTACAAATGCACAGACCTCCTCGTGTAAATTTCTTTGTTTACTTTCTGTTCAAGTGATAGATGGAAGAAAGATGTAAAGATTGAAGTTATATTTTTCAGTAATATGGAACGTCATATAATTAATAATATAGATAATAACTACCTGTAGTGTAAACTGTCTCCTTATAAATATAAAAAAAATAAATAACAAAAATAGGTATTGATTTATTAAAAATGCGCCTGACTTTTTGCTCCATAGTTAGATTATTTAGACAAAAATTAATTGAACCTTACATAAATTGAGCTATTTTTAATTTACAAATAGGCAACTTAGTTTGTTTGTGACAAAAATAAGTTTAAAAAGTTTTTGGTGTACTATTTAAAAGAAAATAAATATAATATAAATTTTATTTTGCTTATTTAACCTAACTTTTCAAGTTTTAACAATGGCACTGGAGTTCGTTCATTGCAAAAAACGACTTCTTTAAAAAGTTTTAAAAAAATCATTGATAGTCCAAGTCGTATCTTTATTTAATAAAAATTTCTGTTTTTATTCGTTTTATAAATGTTTTCTTTCACGTTCAAGTCTCTACTTCATGCAGCAAGTTGGACCACACGTAACACTTAAGAAATTTCAATCAAATTGCAGGATTAGGGTTTTTATCATTTAATATCGATTTAAACTCGAAATCTCGTCTGGCTATTTGAATTTTTATTAAAATTTCTTCATTTTGTGCTAGTGAGTCATTTATCCAGCATCCAAAATATTTGTACTTTATGAACTTTTTCAATAGGTATGTTATTTAGTGAGAAATATTTTCTCTTCAATAGATATTTTTAATTACGCTAACATCATTTTCATATAATCATAATTTTATTAGCGATTTGATAAACTTTTTCAAAGTCAATAAAACTGACAAAAGCAGGTTTTTGAAATTCTCTACACTTTTCCAACAAAACGTTCATACTAAATAAAGCTTTTTTAATGTCTAATTTACTTCTAAAACTAAATTGCAAACTGGTTACGATAACATTACATTTTTTGTATATTTGATGTTAAATTGTTCTTACAATTGCTATTATTTTGAATGTGTGACTCTTCAGGCTTATCATTCTAAAATTATTACAGAATGAGGCATTGCTTTTTTTGGTATTTATATAAATATGGATTTTAACCATTATTGTGGCATACCTATGTCTTGTATTATAGATATTATTAATTATTTTAGTTATTGTACTTATATTATCAAAACATGTTATAATATCTGTTAGGATTATATCTGGTTTTGCAGCTTTTACATTCTTGGCTAACTTTACAGAATATTCGATTTTGGGCTTGAGTATATCTGGGCTTTTTATTTCCTGTAAATTAATATCTTGTCTGTCGTCATCAAATATATATTTCCCACATTTTAAGTCTTTTATGCGGGTTTAATACAATTTCCCAAAGTCGCGCGAGCAGTGAAGCGGTACTGACACTAGGTGTACGCTCCGCTGTCGTTGCAAAACAGCGATAATCGCAGGGTCACAGGGCCAATCGAACACTTCTTCAAGTGCTTCCAGGAGTACGCCAGCACGGAGGGCGAATTCTGCGGCGGTGATCAGGGCTTCAAAGGTGCCAGCGGGCCGGGCATCTCCCGCCAGCAACCAGGGCCTTCACCCAGCGAGGGCATCTGTAGTGCTTCTACGGGTAACAGTAATCGGTATAGCTTATATAGTACGCGTTTAATTTTTGGAATTGCTCGTTTGAGTTTCGTAGCGTAAACAGGTACCTAGAACAGCTCTGTGAGTGCGATATCAAGTGTTATCACGAACCCGCAAATAAAAATCACAAACCTAAAACTATTTTGATATTTTTATTTATTGATTTATTCAATCAATTATAAACAGGTTTAGGAAATATTAACACCATGAATAATCCGCAATATTATCAACAAACCAATATGCAATGGCAACCAACAACAAACGTTCCCATCGCACCTAATATAATACCTCAAACATCATCATTCCAACAAATACCTACCAATTACTCTCTCCCGGCAGCCCAATCACAAATGCAATTTAATTATACAAATACTCTAAACCCAAATCAGCAATTGCAAATAATGTCATCTACAAGCGAAGACAAAGAAGAAATCCTAACAACCAACAAGAATGACTGGCAACTCATACGTGGTTATAAAAGGAAAAAGGTCACCAAACAACTTAATAACACGAATTTAACCGAAACCAATGATCGTTATCAAGTACTAACTAATGCAACAGACACGTCTAATACGGAAAACACTGCTGCTACAAATTTACCAAAACCTCCACCAATCTTTATACGCGGAGTACAAGACTACAACAAAATGATACAGCGAATTCAGGAGATAGTAGAGGATGAACAATACTGCACAAAATGTTTATCTAACAATGTTGTGAAAATTAGCAGTGGAACACCAGAAACATACAGGAAACTCGTCAAAACTTTAAAGAAAACAACATATACCACCATACGTACCAACTGAAAGAGGAACGAGCGTATAGAGTTGTAATAAAATATCTCCATCACTCAACTGATATAGAAAACATAAAAAGAGAACCACTTGAGTTGGGCCACGAAGTTCGAAATATAATAAATGCTCGGCACAGAACGACCAAGGAGCCACTTAATCTGTTCTTCGTGGACTTGGAACCAGCAGCAAACAATAAAGAAGTCTACAAAATAAAAGGACTTCAAAACAAAATTACAGAAATAAAACCTCCGCGAACAAACAAAAACAATATAATTCAATGTACAAGGTGCCAACAATATGGACGCTCCAAAACATATTGTAACAAACACTTTTGTCTGCGTCAAGTGCGGCGGAACCCACAATACCACAACATGCACGAAAACCAAGGCCACTCCGGCAAAATGTGCGTTATGCGGCGGGGATCACCCAGCCAATTATAAAGGCTGCGAGCACTATCATAGATTAATAAGAGGAAATAATAGAAACAACGTTCATGGATCATCTATTCCACCAATTGCCACGAGAGCATATACTCAAAATTTACAACCTACACCACACTCACACAAAACTTACGCCGAAATGGCAGCCAACAATACAAACAATGCAGACAGTACAACTAGCGTACTAACAAAATTCCTAGAGGAATTCAAAAACCTATTCAATCAGCTAATACAACAGAACAGCATGGTACTCAATATGATTACTATGCTTGTAAATAAAATGAAATAAATAAAAAAAAAGGCTAAGTTTCTTAGGATTGCCCATTGGAATGCCAACGGCCTTCCGAGCCACAAATTGGAAACAAAACTATTTTTAGAACATAATTTAATCGACATCTTTCTAATCAGCAAAACGCACTTCACTACTAGAAGCTATTTCATCATTCCCAAATACAAACTATATTACACAAACTATCCAGATGGTACTGTCCATGGGGGTTCGGCAATACTCATAAAAGAAAATATAGACCACTATGAACTTCCAAAATACGAAGAAAATCACATACAAGCAACATCTATAAAAATACGAACCCTTGCATACGAAATAACGATTACTGCAGTTTATTGCCCACCCAGACATCAACTAAAAAAAGAACATTTCGAAACATTCTTCAAAACACTTGGGCCAAAATTTATAGCTGGTGGCGACTACAATTGTAAAAACACTCTATGGGGTTTAAGGCTTACGACTACTAAAGGTCGCGAATTAGCTAAGGTCATTCAGAAAGAAAACTATTCATCTTTATCTACTGGGACACCAACTTACTGGCCGTCTGACCCAAGCAAAACACCAGATCTGCTAGACTTCTTTGTAACCAAAGGAATTTCACAAGCATGTACAGAAGTAATTCCGAGCTACGATCTCACCTTAGACCATAGTCCTATAATAGTAACTATAAGCACATCGGTGATAACCAGAAAAGCAACCCCCAGACTTCACAATTCCAAAACAAACTGGGATATGTATAGTCAAATAATACACGACAACATGATCCTAACTGGACGACTACAAACACCAAAAGATATTGATAATGACAAGGAGAATTTTATCCACCTACTTCAGGACGCTACCAAACTTTCTACTCCACGAATTGAACCCCACCGAATAGTAAATAATATACCATGCGAAATTAAAAAACTAGTAGAAGAGAAACGCAGAGCTAGATATACCTGGCAACGAAATCACTCGCCCGATAGCCGGAGAAAATACAATCAGATAAGTAGCACATTGAAAACGAAGCTTCAGGAAATGAGAAATAATTCATTCGAAAAATTTGTGTCAAATCTGTTCAAGCAACACAATTCGTTCTGGAAACCTATTAAAAATAGGAGTAAACCCAAACTAGCAATACCACCGATACCTGAAAATTCCACTCCACCGGGTCCGTGGGCCAAAAACGACAGAGAGAAAGCTGCCTTATTTGCGAAGCACTTATCAAAAGTATTTACTCCTCACAACAACGATCAAGTTCCACAAGTAGAGCAAGAACTAGCCTTACCTATTCCTACACATGAACACCTAAGACTCTTACTCCAAAAGAAATTAAGAACGAAATTCTAAAACAAAACGAAAAAAAGGCACCAGGTATTGACTTAATCACAGCCAAGATGATTAAAGAACTTCCACGGAAAGGACTAGATAAACTAATGTATATATTCAACTCTATATTAAGACTAGACTACTGGCCCAAATATTTGGAAACTGCCCAGATAATAAGGATACCGAAACCCGGAAAAAATCCGACGGACGTTACATCATACCGTCCTATTAGCCTATTGTCAATTCTATCAAAGCTCCTCGAAAAGTTTATACTTAAGAGAATAGAACAAGACTTAAATCCAGATGACTGGATTCCAGACCACCAATTCGGGTTTAGACATGCCCACTCCACAGTACAACAATGTCATCGGTTAGTGCACAAAATCAATCAGGCCATAGAAAACAAACAATACTGCACAACCGCTTTCCTAGACGTAAGTCAAGCCTTCGATAAGGTTTGGCACCCAGATCTACTCTACAAAATCAAAAACACCCTTCCAATTCAGTACTTTTCCATACTTAAATCGTATTTACAGCAACGAGACTTTGAAACTAAAATAAATGGGGAAACCTCCTACCGATATTATGTACAATCAAGAGTACCTCAAGGCAGTATCCTCGGCCCCCTTCTCTATGTGATTTATACAACTGACATACCGCTTTCTCGAAATACAACTATGGGCACTTTTGCAGACGATACTGCAATATTGGCAACTGAGAATGATCCAATAACTGCTGCATCAAAATTTCAGCAGCACTTGAACCTCATAGACCTCATAGAGGATTGGCTGTTAAAATGGAAAATAAAAGTCAATGCATCTAAATCGGCACACATAACCTTTACGCTCAGGAAAGGGAATTGTCCAAACGTAAACCTTAATCAGGTCAACATACCACAACAGGAAGTAGTGAAATACTTGAGGTTCCATCTGGATTCGAAATTAAACTGGAAACAACACATAACAAAGAAAAGGAAACAAATTGAATTGAAAATGAAACCTTAATTGGCTAATAGGTCGTAATTCACACCTATCAACTGACAATAAATTACTTATATATAAAACCGTCATAAAACCCATATGGACTTATGTAATCGAACTTTGGGGATGCGCGGGCAAGTCCAACACAGTTATAATCCAACGAATCCAGTCCAAAATCCTTCGTACCATAGTAGATGCACCCTGGTATGTCACCAACCACACATTACACACAGACCTTAATATTCTATACATAAACACAGTTATCCAAAAACGAGCCACCTCACACCACGGAAAGCTTGAAGCTCATCCCAATGAACTACTACGACATCTTCTACAACCCATAGGAAACAGACGATTAGGAAGATTTTGGCCACAGGGCCTTCTATGAATCCGAGGATAGGTCGCTGGATGATGAACCTCTTCATGCCATTCTCTTGTACAATATAAATAACATTGTACATAACATCAAATTAGCTTATAGAATGTATTTCCTGATTGCTAATAAAGTTTAATAAATAAAAAAAAGTACAATTTCCTAATTTTTATTTTTTATTGGATAGGGCACCTTTGTTTTAACATTTTCTGTTACTTTTTAAAATCTTTTATATAAAGTAAATTTGTAGTAATTTTTTTTCAAATTTTCTTTATCCGCGCATCGATCCTGCGCCTTTGAATCAAGATTTGTAGATCTCTATAAATTGGTATTATTTTTGTTTTTGGCGATTTTGCGTTCTTGCATTAAATTTAGGGTTTTCTTTGTCATTCATTCTTTTTTTGTTCTTTTATGTATGCCTAGTATTTTCGATAATTTTTTTTATATTTTTCCATTTATTGTCTATTTCATGTATTACAGTTGTTTTCTTCTAATTTTCAATTTTGTTTTCAAAGTTCGTTTTATTTCTTTAATTTTAATGTTTTGTAAATTAACTCTTGTAGATTATGTTCCATTACGTTTTATTGTTTTTAGTTTTATGTTGGTTACTAATTTGTTGTGGGTATTGTCGATATCGGTACCGGTTTACGTTGTTATGCTTTTGGTACTATTTCGGAATCTTTTATTAACCACCATAAAATTAATTTGGTTTTTTACAATTATCTTAAAAAAATCTCCAGCTGTACACCCTTCTAAATGATAATTTAAATTACGTAATTATGACAAACACATCTTGTTTACTACAAAATTGGATTAATCTCTCTCCACGGTCCTTTGTTACCTAATCCATGATTATCCAATATATCACTAACTCTATCTTTCCTTGTTTTTCTTAATATCTCCCATGATAAAATTTATTTTGTCCTTTCTAAGGTATTTTATAAAGTCTTTTATTTATTTGCTAAACTCTTCTATTTCATTGTCTTTTTATCTATTGTTAGTGCATATGTTTGTGTGATGTTAATGTTCAGTTTTGCTTTTATCTGCCTCATCATAACACGATCAGACTATAGAATAAAATTTAGCACAGATTTATTAATTTTGCTATCAATTAATGTCCCTACGCCACTTTGATGGATCTCATTATTTCTTCCGGATATATGTAATATATAAAAATGTCGTCAAATTTTCCTGAGCCTGTCAGTTTGAAATCTGTATTTCGATTTAATTTATTTTTATTGTATCAGTTATGTTTTTAACTTCTTTGCCTACTACATACTCCGGACATTCTAGGTCCTTCACTTTTTAATGTTTTTTTTTGTATCCGCCCGGGAATTCTTAGCACCCCTGTTCCATTTAAGGGTCGCCGGGAACTAAAGGCCATATTTTTCCGTCGTGGTTATTTTCAGGATCATGGTGTAGTAGTTTCCTCTTGCTTTCTATACCGCAGTATTTCCAGAATTTTTGTTAATTTAGCTTCGCCTGAAGAAATCTATCAATGAGCCATACCTATGTCTTCGTCTCCGCCATCGTTTGCAGTATTAGTAGCTACTGCTGCCTTCTACCAATTAATTCAACAGTCACTGTAAGTTGCTATGAGAAATATTAAATTATTATTTGAAGGTTGCCTCCCACAGCTTCTCATTTAGAGTAGCTTGTGTGCCGACGCAGTTTCCTAGATGTGGCAGAATATAAAGCTTCTAGGAGCCATAAATGAGAGTGAGAATCCGGAGACTCAGGATGACGCAAGGTTTTATATATATATATATATATATATATATATATATATATATATATATATATATATATATATACAATGTTGTAAAAGTTTAAGTTTCTCAAACTTTTTCTATTGATTTAATTTAAGTCCCAATGACAAATTGCAGCATTTTACAGTCTGTACATCTCTTATTTTACGACTAAAATCAGATAACTTTTTGGATGAAATTTTGACCACTAATGAAAAATGGGTTTAAAATGGGTTTTATGAAAAAGTATTTTAATTGTAAACGTACTTACCGCTAGCTATCATCAAGTGATGTAGTGCAAAAAAAAACTAAAGGAAAGTTGACATTACGGAAAATTCTTCTCTATGTACGGTTGTCTTAAAAAGGAATAATTCACTATAAATATATGAGAATCGATCAAGACCTTACAGCAAACATTTATAGTAAAAAATCTATCGAGTGCACGATGTCTTAAAACTAAAACAATCAGCACTCTTAAATCCTCCTTCTTCTTCTTCCTCGTTTCCATACATATCTCCAGCGAATTATCACCTATTTTTATCTTTCAACAATCATATGCTTGGTAAATATAGTAAGTTAATAACGAAATAGAGTTTAAAAAGAATGTATCTATAGTATACAAATGCTTTTTTCTTCAATTTCAAAAACAGCAGAATATTTTTGGTTACCTGTTATAAGAAAAAAATTCAAGACTAACTAAGGAGGATATAACCCAACGTACAATTCTTGAAAATAATTTTGCTCTAGGTTATTGAATAATTGTGTTGTATTTTTTCTCTATATGCTGTTATTAGTTTAAATTTAATTATTACATTTCAAATTTTCTAAAGTATGGTTTTTTGTTTTTAAATAAAAAGCAAAGAAATTCATCTAAATATATTGAAAATATTTTCATGTATTTTGGAAACTGCTTTCTGAAGTTAAAACGCATTTAAAACAAACAACTGAGCTATATATAATATAAACATACAATAAGATTAAACAACGTGCACAAGCAACACACAAAAGCTAGAAATCTATAAATTGCTGTATTTCTCATTACAATCGATTTTGAACCCCAACAGTACCCTCTATAATGGAGTTGAATTTTAGGAGTGGTGTTTATATTAATACTGGCAAACAAAAGTGAATGTATTAATATGTTAACAATAGACTATATCAAACTCCTTATTAATGATAAAATAGCAGTCGTTTAGTTTACAAAAGGAATTCTTAATTGAACCAATTCATTTACCATTGTACATGCAAATGACTTTATTTTATAAGGGCATGTAAATGTAATGGTAGTATTAGACGTATATGCTTATAAAATCACAAAATTAGTTTTAATGTGAAAATGTATTACATAGATCATCTGAAATATTTAGTTCATATAAAATTACAAAAACCGTAATTAATTAACTCGATTGTTTCATAATTTTTTTAATACCAATAGCCTGTTACAGTTGACAATACATACATTATCAACTATATCTAGCAGGCACGCACAATTTCCTGTAATCACGAATCGGCAAGTATTGTAAAAGAAGCAACTTAATTATTGCATTACTTACTAAAATTAGCGGAATACTTTAACACGCGAAAGTTGTTGTGGTTACTCCACTCTTTTATAGAAAACTCAATCGAACGGAGTGGTAGATTTGAATTTTGTTTTTCTGTATTGACTCCCAAAATGAAAGCAGATCAAATTTGGCTAGCGATTAAAAAAGAATAACCATAAATTCCTAGTCTTCAATGAATTAAACATAAGCGCATTTTAATTATCGCAATGGATTTTAATGAAGTTATAAGTTTGGTGCACATCTCTAAACTCACTTGTCCCTAATCCTGTCTCTACCTGCAACCTTGATCCGTCCGCTAACGCACCCTACTCTCAACTAAACGGGATTTTTACCGCCGCCCGGCATTCGAACCCCGGTGAGCGACGGAGCGGAGTTAGCCGCCAGCCGAAGCCGACCAGGTGCTGTACTGCGCTTTGATTGCGCAGTTTCGATTGCCTTTTATACGTTCCGCCCCGTCCGTGGTGTCCCAGTACCTCTGGCCAAGGAAAACCCACTCCCGGGTTGAAGCCGACAAGACAAAGCACGCCGACATTCTCCGCCCAGGCTGCCGGAGAACGTTACGTGCAGTAAATCTCGTTTTAGTTGTTCCGTCTTGCATTTGTTCCCAACAGCACATTTTTCCCGCAGTTTGGAGAGTGCACAACTGACCTGCGCCCACTGTATTTGGAGTTATTTAGTCATAGTTGTATTGTTTTTTTCTCAGTTTCGTTGTTTTGGTTAATTATTGTTATTTTGTTATTAATTTCTTTGTGCCCAATATATAGTTTACACAGCTATGTTTTGTTTTTTCCTGTTTTGTTTATTGAGTTCCTTTTAACTGTCCTTAATTATCAAAAATTATATATAGTAAAAAAACACATCGTTATAATAAACAAATAAAGATAAAAAAATCAACGAATAAGAACAGGATCATAACATGTAAGAACTCTATTACAACCAAGCAAATTGAATAAAGCAGCAACAGAGTTGAAAAATATAAAGTAGAAATAGCAGGTTTACAAGAAATGAAATGGGGAGGACTAGGCAAAATAGACAAAGGAGAATACGCAGTCTGGTACGCAAATAAAGACAAACAAAGATACAGAGGAACAGCATTCGTAGTAAGTAGAAAAAAAAAAAAAGCAAAGTTATTTAGAGCCATCAACGAAAGAATCTCATATATAGGCGTGTCCACTGAGCACGGGCCACCCGCCGCTCGCGGCGCATTTTTCGCCCGAGTGAGCTGTGTTCAACTTGCTCGTACTCGTAGGAAGGAGACTAGAAAAATAATTAAAAGATACAAATCGATAGATTTTGATCTGCCCTTCCCGATCGTGTCATTAGTTTATGCCCAAATTACTGCTTTTGTAATAAAAAATGAGTTTGAAGTTCGGGATGTTTCTCAAAATTGGCCATAACTTTTCATAGTAAAATTTATACGAGTCGAAACAGCAACTCTTCGGCAACATCTCCATATATTTACAGAGTAGGAGAGCAACAAATACATAAATGACAAGCAAATAAAGACGTTGGCATGAGGGCAGATGCGCGCGGCGCATAGGTTATCGCCGACGTGTCTGCATCGTCTTTGTATATTTTTATCAAATATTAAATATAAATGTATTTTGCAGATGTAATGTATTTAATGAAACTTATAAAAATAAATTATCATGCATAAAAAAATTAATTAAGTAATCAATAAATTAAAATTAAAAATAACGCTATATATTTTGTTACAATATTATACAAATAATTATGAACAGCGCTTTGAAGATATATCGTTAACACTTGAATTTTTCGTTAACTCTTCAAATAAAATAATTACTTATGAAACGCCGAAAATTTGAAGAAGTTTCTTGATATCATGCATTTCGAACTATCTAATTCATCTTTAATTTATGTATACATTAGTACTCAGTACTAATTCACTTTAGCTCGACACTTTGTTAAAACTCGTGATGCCACATAACAGCTAATTACATTTTAATTTACGTCTTTTTTTACGTATCACCTCACTTTGTTTTCACGACACAACTTCGTCTTGATGTGAGGATAACAGAAAAAGAACATCTGAAACTATGCGCGATTGCGCTAACCATTCGAGAATAACATTATCAAATAACAATTAGACTTGCAAAGTATACGATACGAGTAAGTTTGCGATGAATTTATATTCATAAACAGCTATGTACTTGCGCTCGCGCCGCGCGTCCTCAATAATCCACGCGCCGCGAGCGTCTGCCCTCATGCTTGTCATTTACGGATTTGTTGCTCTCCCACTCTGAAAATCTGTGGAAGTGTTACCAAAGAGTTGATCTTTCGACTTGTATAAACTTTACTATGAAAAGTTGTGGCAGATTTTGGAGAAACATCCCGAACTTCAAACTCATTTTTCACCACGAAAACAGGAGAGCAGATGAAAATCTATCGATTTGTATTTTTTTTTTGTTATTTTTCTAGCCTGCTTCCTACGAGTACGAAAAAGTAGCATGGAAACAAACAGTACATATGAAAACGAATAAATAACAACGGGCAAATGTTATGCAACCTAGCAGCCGCAAACGAAATACAAGTAATGAGTACTAAATTTATGCATAAACGAGAAAATAAAATTACACGTGTTAGTAAAAAAAATTACGGAAAATCTATTAATGATGTAAGAACGTACAGAGGCGCAAACATAGATTCAGATCACTTCTTAGTGATAACCGAAGTAAAAATAAAAAATTTAAGAAAGAAAAGAAACGAAGAGGAAAAGATGGAATACGGAATAATTAAAAGAAGAAGCAATAGCACAAAAATATAAAGAAAAAATAATGAAAAAATTAGAAAATAAAAAAAACAGAAAATGTAGAAGAAGACTGGAATCAGATAATACAATTAGCTTAACAGAAAAGCAACGAAAAACTACTGGCTTGATATAGAATGCGAAAATATTATAAAAAAAATAACGCTAAGAAGAAATGGCTCGATACAAAAGAAGAGAAAGACAAGATAAACTGTCAGCTAAAAAGAGAAAAGACAAATAAAATGTGCTTGAAGAAGAATAAAATGTGAATAGATAAAATACTGCAAGAAACAGAAAAGGAAAATGAAAAGAAACCTAACGACATTGTACCGATACATAAAAAAACGAAACACGAAAAATAATGGAACACTAGACGAAATCGGGAAAAAAGAATGGAAAATTTATTTCAGCAGCTTATATAAAGAAGATAATCATATAATAGTAGAAATAGAAACGACACCGAAAGAACAACTATAAATTCTAGAAAGAGTACCAAAATTGTAAGAAGTAAAAGAACATATCAAAAGACAAAAAAAAGAAAACTACCGGAAGCGACAATATATGTGCTAAAATGAGGAGGGGAAGAACTACAGCAAAGAATTCATCAATTAATAAAAAACCATTGGACGAAAGAAAAAATGTCAGAAGAATGGAGAGTCGGATTAATAAAATCTATACCAAAAAAAGGAAGCATGTCTGAATGTGCAAACTTCAGAACAATCAGATTATTAAATATCACTATGATAATAAAGATCAAACTTTAAAATATGCAGAAACGTTTCTAGAGACTACCAACTAGGATACAGAAACAATAAATTGAAAACAGACGCCATCCACACAATCAGACAAATAACTGAGAAAGGCTACTAGTATAATATAGATTTACGTATCTTATTCATTGATTTATAAACAAGCCTTCGACAGCTTAATAAGAATGAAAATTATAGAAAAACTAAAAATAAGGCAAACGCCAGAAAAACTAATACGACTAACTAACATGACAGTGAAGGAATCACAAGCTTCAGTACTATTCAGTCTAGGAACAATAGGGGACCTTGAAGTAAACGTAGGTGTGAGACCTAGGCGATGCCTTATCAGCGCTGCTCTTTATCATAACTTTGAATACATCATTAAACAAACAAAGCAGAATGGGACAATCAACAACAAATCAGTACAAATAATAGCCTGTGCAGACGACATCGCAATAATAACAAGAAAAAAAAGGAGTTAGTAAATACATTCAGCACAATAGAAAAAGTATCAAAAAAAGGCAAAAAAAGGCAAAAAAAACAAAAAATATTAGGAGAAATAAAAATTGATTAGTACCAGTTTGAAAAGTAGAAACGTATAAATACCTTGGGTTCCTAATAGATAGAAGAAATGAAAAAGTGAACTCAAAATATAAAATTTGGCAGGGGTACAAAGCATTATATACAAACAAAAGCTTACTGAAGAACAAGAAGCTTAGTAGAAGGACGGGAATACAAGTACACAAGACAATGACACGACCAGTTGTAATGTACGCAGCAGAAACACCAAGCCCAAGGCAAGAGGAACAATTAAAAATTTTTGAAAAGAAAATTAAGATGAGCACTAATAAATCACAAGATTGAAAAAATATACTAAATGGAAAAAACATAGTAAGAGCACACAAGACACAAAGAATTAGATAGTATGGACACTTATGTAGAAAAGAAGAAACATTTCCACAGAAAATAAACATGGAATGGATACTACTACACACAAGACCGAAAGGAAGACCTAAATTAAGAACAAGGAGAAGCAGGCATAAAAAATTAAAATAACAAATTGGAAAGAAGTGATGGAAAACAGAAAAGAATAGAGGAAATTCGTATTAAATACGAAAACGCACCTAGATCTATAACAGAAATCAAAAGTAAAAGACAACGTGGATTAATCCTCCACAATAAAAAGAATCAAGAGTTTGCAAGAACAGCTTAAATATCTTCGGAAATGTATAGCTCATTATTAATATTTGCTACAAACCCGTATTCTGACTTAAAGCGACGCCCCTTATTCCGAAATTATAGTTGTCTTCACGCTTTAAAATATTTGTTAAGAGATTATTAGTTTTCAAAGTGGTTAGGTATCTGCGCCATAATTGAAGTATAAAATTACGAAGAGTGCGCAATTGCGAAGAAGTAGCAAGCTATTGTATTGTAAATTTTATTGCTATTACACGTTTAGTTTTGGTTACACATTTTGAAAAGCGTTTTCAGGTGACTTATAATAAAAATAATATAATGAAAATGACAAATTTATGGAATTTGTCGATATTTAAGAGACGCCAGATCTACGATAAAGAACGCAATAATCTTTTTTCTTTTCTCGAGAAAACTCACTATAAACGATTTACGTCCTTAAATTGTTATGTTTTCTAATAATAAATAATTAAAGAATTGAAATTACTAACCAATTACTTTTACGACACAGGTATAATAATCATTAGTTATATTTTCAAAAAAATATATTTATAGTACATGGCAGGTAATTTTAAATTTATTAACTACCGAAAGTAACGCCAGAGGAGTCCAAGCGGTTGAGACGCGGACTGCGATGCGGACAGATCCGGGCTCATTTCTGAAGCTCTCTGATGCCTGACGGGTGACCTACTCAGTCACTAAAAATAATTGAGTATCTGCGTTCACTCGAACAAGGGATAATAATAGCGGTCGTTTAAGGCGCGCTGCTTGCCACATCATCCCGCACCAGAGGTGGTGCGCGACGACCGGGCAGGGAAGTCTAATATATGAGAGCCTTAACCTTTCAGTTCACAGGCCGTGCTCCCACACGGAATGTTAGAACAGTGAAAAAACTACCGAAAATATTTAGATATTGCTTTTGATATGTTTGTCTGTTTGCCTGAGTACAGCACAGTATGTTTCATATAGTTTAGTTGATTTTTAGTTACCAACTTTTAAAAATTGTTTTACAAAGTGTTTTTAGATTCAAAGAAATAATCCTGTCGTTATTAGAAACTGGTATTCAACTGGGGTTAAAGTTATAATCAATTAAAAGCTTTTCAGACCGAGGTAAGATATATATCAAATTTTAAACCCTAAGAACAATTAGGTTTAAAATAAGAAGAGGCAAAATATAATCCATAACTATAAAATTTCTCTTTCAAGGGAAAACTCCTAGTTTCGTGTAAAAACCATGAAAATATTTTAAACAAAAAGTGACCCCTACCTAAATTTAATAAAAGTTCAAACACCTATGTAGTATTGTTAAGTCAAAGCAAGACCCAGACTTTTTATTACAGGAAACAAGTTGCAATGACAAGATGCGAAAGCCAGTAATGCCTTTCTGGCTATATAATATATTGCTTTAGAAAACTCTTATCTAAGAAGTGGATCGATAAATGACGTTTACTACCTCCAATAGCTAGTGTTAATATATACATATACACGGTTCTTCGGCACTTGCCAAACATAATAAAGAAACCGACCTACAAAATTAATTTTTACAAACCGAAAATCTCCGCTCTCATTCTCATCTTACTAGTAAAATCATTCACGAGTCAATAGAAATAAAAACATTCTAAACAACCAACATAATAGTCGCCATTTACCCATCATTTAGAAACCACTTACATAACTCGTCCAAACAAATAATTTCCCCAACCCAGTCCATTCCCATTAAAAGAAGTATCCCTAAAATGTTCATTTTGGATTCAACAGATACTAAAGTAGAGCACGTAAGAGGTCAATTTCTTTTATGACTCAGAGTTCTCGGGAGTAGAAGATTGAGACTCCCAGTAAATAATTAATTCTCTCTTCTTTTTATAATGGCTTTAAAATGGATGCCGAAACGTCTGCACCTTTCCAAATATGGATGCAGTTGAAATCGTGGACTAAGTTGTTCCAATATATGTATACGTATAAATATATACAAAAGTTAAGTTGTACGGTAGTGGTACAACCGTCTTGTGTAATATAATAAGTAAATAAGTTATAACTGTAATAAATATAAACAAAGTTAAAGTAATTCTAAGTCAGTCTATTAGTTTAAAGTTATTCAGTATACATCTTCTTTTATTATGAGTTAGAAAATCTAATGCTATTGTATTAGGATGAAGACGTTATTTATCTCGACATGGGAATTTTGTTTGGTACGTACCATGGAACTCTTATAATAGCACGCAATCCTTTTAATTAAAACTGCTGAATCATAAGTCCACACTGGCTTTATGTAGAAGTACTTTGACAATTAAAGATAATTAGAAACAACGACCCATTAATTAATATATCCTATAGAAATTAAAATTAGTATCCAGTTGTTTTTTAGGTTCAGATATGTTCTTTTCTTGCAAGTTATCGGTTAAGATAAACTCCTAGATATTTCACATCTGCTGTATATGAAATTTATTGGTTGTTTGGGGTAACTGGTGGACAAGTTTGTTTACGTAAAATAAAAGTTACACTCATTGATTTGGTTTCATTCTCTGTAATACGCCAATTTTGAGCCAGGTTGGGTTATACTAAAATTTTTTTTAAAATGCTGCAGCTGTAGCATTAGCAAAGATTGTTGTTAGACTGGTAATTGGTACATCAGAAGTGTACAGTAGATACAACGGTAGCCTAATACGCTTCTTTAAGGTACTCCTGAATTGATCGAAATGAGTGACGTGCATTCTACATTTAGCTTTATAAGAAAACGTCTGCTTGTTAAATGTGATCGTGAGATACCGTAGTAGGGGCAAGGTAGATTAGAATTAATTTGTTAAAGAAGTCCCACGTGCCATAAATTGTGAAGGGCTTGAATAATATTTAAAAATCTTCAACCAATAAATTTTTTTTCTTGATTAATGTAATTAGATTAGACAAATCAATCTGTGCACTTTAGTTAACTGTACCTTCTTAATAAGTAATGCCATCTAGAAATGTGTAGAGGTACTTATGGATGTAGTTTTCCTCTTCTTATATTATCTTGTGATATAATCTGCATGTAATGTAAATACTTATTTTAAATCGTCCACTATTACAATTGCTTGTTTTCCAGATTTTATTTTGGCAGTATGAATAAAGAAATGTATTATTTTGGTTGCTTGAGTCTATTTATTATTCTCCGGAGAGAATACTCATTTCCTCCTTAGAAGGCAATGTGCTTAATTAGTCTTGAATTGCTTGGTGTTTCATGTTATACAAGTGTCTACTTGCTACATTTCGCTTCTTTTTATCATATGGTGTCCTTTAATTTTGTCATATTTTTCTGGGTCTTTACTTTGTTTTGCTAGTATACGAAGAGCTCCCAATTATCAAATTAAAATGAAACAAACTATGTTTGCCACGCAAATTGTGAAATGTTTATAGTTAAGTGTTTTTAAAGCTCTTGGATTTTTATTGAATGCTGTAATATGTATCCAAACTTTGGTTGCACTTATGATTGTGAGTTGTAAAGACATTAGTGTTACGTGCTTCATTGGTGCACTTGGATGAAACATGTAATGAAAGTATTTGTGCTCGTAATAATATGTCAGTCCAAGTAGTTGCGACGGATATGAAGGCAGTCATTAGTTAACAACAACATTTTTTCGACTTTGTGAGCAAATCACTTATCACTTAATGTACACCGCTTTTCTTACCAACATCCAAGCTTAAC
Source organism: Sinelater perroti (assembly GCA_036346155.1). Taxonomy (NCBI): domain Eukaryota; kingdom Metazoa; phylum Arthropoda; class Insecta; order Coleoptera; family Elateridae; genus Sinelater; species Sinelater perroti. The sequence continues at coordinate 24,026,044 of JARFIY010000001.1, forward strand.
AATTAATATTTTGAGGAATTCGAAGCACCGGGTACGTTCTCACACCACGGATTCGCAGTGAGAACTCAAATCTAAGATAAGCAATAAATATAACTGACCTTAATCAAGCCACGGTCGCTGTATAATACTTCCGTTCCGTTAGCATGCACTAAACGAATATTCTTTAAATTCTACTGTCTAAAAATCTGTGTAAGACAATTTCTTATTGTGATACACAAATAAACAACATCAAGTACGTTCATGTACTTTGCGTATGACCGATGGTAAGCAAATATGTATACTAATTAGCATTTGTTGAACATTGCATTTGTTATAGGTTATAAGCGTGTAAAGAACCTTGCGATTTCATTACTTATTCTTGTAGTATTAGCAAATTTCAATGTCATATTTAATTTTGAAAAAACTAATAAGCTGACATTTTCAAATCTCAACAACATTGTCTTGCACCATATTACACATTTTTTTCTTTACGGTAACGTCTAATTATATAAAATTCATAGCTCAGGTATTTTCTGTCACGTAATTGTCATTAAATAATGGTATTCATTACGGTGTTTGAAACTAGCAGACAACCTAGAGAATCAATCTTCTTATCGGTAATTGGAAATTTTGTTATCGTCTTCCACAAATTTCGTCATTAAATAAAATTTCTTCCAATTGTTTGGTAAATCTGCAACTTTCAGTTTTTCTCAAACAAAATAATAATTTTTTGCATGTATCTACCTTACTTATAAGTTAAAGTAAGTTTTTTTTAATAATTATAAAAATCGTGTCAAATAGCTAATAAATTTAATTTGTTGAAGTTTATCTATGGACTCGTATAAATAAAATTTAACCTTTAATTAACTTGTAATTTAAAAAGTGCTGTTTCTTAGGAAATTTGATATGCTATAAAATACTTTTATAATTTTTCTACAATAATTTTTAGCAATACTAACAACATAAAGTATAAAAAATGTTTTCGTAAAATTTTGTAAGACGCTGTACTTTATGTAATTATTTAGATAACAACAAGGTAAAATCATGAACATAACATTAAAGCACCAATATTCGTTTACCCACGAAGCGCTTTTCAGATAAGTAATACAATATTACGATAATTTAAATCATTTACTGTACTTGTCTTAATTCAAAATATTACTACGTCTTCATTCCAACAAAAACCTCGCCATCAAATGCACTGTAAATACATCCGAGCAATTTGCATTTTTATTTTAAGGGTAACTGTCCTTAGCAGAGAGGAAATTAAATTAATGGCAGCTATCAGCAACGGGCATTCAGTTCGGCTAAGCACTTGGCAATCGCAGATATAAAAAGACAAAGGCAGATTTAATGGTCAAAGCAGAATAATTTTTTGAGTTACGGAATCGAATGGAAATTGTGTTTTTTAACTGCTCGTTGGGCATCCTATCAGGCTTTTCAACTTTAGTAATGATATACAATTCAGGCAGTATCTAATTTTGTTTTGCTGTTATATTATAAATTATGAATTTACTTAACCGATGCGATCTTACAAAGTATACGATAAATTGATACTATAAAAATATGTTTAATTGTCTAATTCTATGTAGACAAAACAATAATAAGTAAATTTTATTTGAACTAGAAATATGAAATAATAATAAAAATATCACATGATTTACATACATTTGTGTATGTATGTATGCATGTATTTATGGGTTTGTTTAATTTATTCGATATTATTAATTACAATCAATTTGTGTATAAAATTGTATTTTAAATATTTTAATAAAAGAAAAATAACTTAGATTGGAAATAAACTGATACTGTCAATATTATACAATATTAACATCATTAAAGACATTTTAGTTCTTCCTTAATGCTCTTTAATAATTTAACTCTTAAAAATTTGTGTTTTCTGATTTTGGTATTATATTAACTTCTTTTGTCTTATACTGCACTAATAAAAATTCATTACAGTAGCATGAAGTAAGTTTCAGCCAAAAAACTGCAGATTTGGCAGATTTCTGAAGGTATACGATAACAGCTGTATTAAGCCGATGCTTTAGTAGTTACTGGAAATCTGCTGTCATGCATGGTTTATCACCAATTAACATGCATTCAGAATTTAAATGTAGAGCTTGAAAGTACAGCTTTTATTATTTATATATTGCTTTTCATTGTAATTAGGGCATTCACTATCTCGATGCCTTAAGCAAGACTTTAATTCAATTTATTAATACCGTTATACCTAGAGAGGTAAAAAATGAAATAAAGTTCTTGAATGCAAATAAATCACCAGGTATGGATCTAAGTACAGCAAAGATGCTAAACACTACCAAAAAAAAAGGTATAGTACTCCTGACTTATACCTTCAATGCAATTTTCCGTATTGAGTATTGGCCCGAAGCACTAAATACCGCGGAGATAATTCTAATTCTCAAGTCCAGTAAAGATCCCAATAGTGTAAAATCTTATCGACCCATAAATCTCTTGTCGGCCATTTCAAACTTTTTAGAAAAACTGTTTCTTAAAAGAATTGATACTGAATGGATTTCCAATTACCAATTTGGATTTAGGCAGGTCCATTCTACCATACAACAATGCCATCCTCTCTAGTTTTAACAACAAGGAATACTGTATATCAGTATTCTTAGATGTAAGTCAGACTTTCGACAGGGTGTGGCACCAGGGTCCACTATATAAAATTAAAACTAATCTACCAGCATTCTTCAACTTATTTAAATCTTATCTAAATAATCGACAATTCAGAACAAAAGTAAGACAGGAAGTTTCCGTCTTCCTTCCAATTAAATCTGGAGTACCTCAAGATAGCATGCTAAATCCTCTACTTTATCTCTTATTTACCTCAGATCTTCCAGTTTCACCAAATTTAATATCGGTACATTTGCTGATGACACCGTCATTATGGCTAGCACAATGATGTTGTTTGAGCATGCACTCTAGCCCAAGAATATCTGTATAGTCTAGAGCACTGGTTTAAAAGGTGGAATGTACAAATAAACGAATCAAAATCTAACATTTACCCTACGCAGAGACCCATGCTCACCCATTTATCTTAACAACATAGAAATACCACAAACTACAACAGTAAAATATATTGAGCTACACTTGGATACTAAATTAAATTGAAGAGTACATATCAACAAAAAGAGAAAGCAACTGAACTTAAAACAGAGAGAGATGAACTAGTTGATCGGAAGAAGGTCCTCACTATCTCTATTGAGAATAACCTACTGTCATACAAATCAATTATCAAACCCATATAGACATATGAAGTGGAATTATGGGGATGTGCCAGTAAAACGAATCTCGCAATAATTCAAAGATGTCAATCCAAAATACTAAGAATCATAGTTGACGCCCCATGGTACATAAGCAATGACATGATTCATAATGACCTGAAAATACCAACTGTATAAGAAATTATCCATGAGAGAAGTGTCGGTCACCATAAAAAGTTAGAAATACTTATAAAGTCTCTAATGCAACCTCTATTGGAAAATCCTGCAAGAAGAATAAAAAACAGTGACCAGCTGACCTATAAAGTCTAATTAATAATACTTTAATTGTAAGATAGCAAATTAGCTTATAGAATACTCTGTACTTTAATTCTAATTAAATTACAAAAAAAATAAGACTTTTTCACTTTGAGAAACTTTTTTATATACTTCTATTATTATTTACACTCTGTTTTATAAGTAACTAAATATTTAGTTACTTAGTTATTTTCCCTTCTCAGATCGTACCTTAGTGTTAGGGATTTGAGCCACTGTTTGAAATAATGTTTATTCATTGCAAGAGTTCGGATTTGTGTTAGGGTCCTCTTTTTCTAATTGATTCATAAATGTTGTCTTTCCACTTTCGCCTGGGTCTTCTTCTATCCCTTCTTCCAGCACATTTATGTAATCTCGTATTCTTTCCCTGTAAGAGATATGATGTTCCACATTCCAAATTTTGTCCTATTTCTTTCCTGTCATCTTTATTGTGACTGTCCGGTTCCGAGACTCATTATGTTTCTCTGGATAATTTTAAAATACGCGGGTGATTGGCTCAGCCGCATCGGACCAGTTACCTCGAGACTACTGGTATTAGGTTATACCCCCTGATGCTGAGTCGCCAGAGTCCCGTCTGTTGTCTGAAAGGGTTAGTTGCTACTCGTGCAGGTGGGGTTGACATTTGGATCCTAATTATTGATGGACCCCTTACACCCCTAGATATTTAGTAAATTACATACTAAACAATCAAACAATCAAGTATATAATGACTTGAACAAATAACTTTTACAATTCAATAAGTCTATTGATTGAGTCTTCATGTTCCCTTATCATCATGTAGAAGGTCTGCTGCCATCCTACTAGGATGAAAGGATAACCTATCTCAATAGCATATGCTAAGCTTTATAATTTCCTCATTAATGGTAAGTACATTAATAAATTCGTTTGGTGCGTACCATGGAGTATTTACAGTACATTTGACTGAAATCGCTGAAATACTGCTGGATTTGGTTTACTAACCGGTCGATGTAATTGCAGCCCCTGAGTTTACATCGGTTTCAATATTATTTTATATACAAGTGCATTGCTCTGATAGCAGCGACCCATTAATAAATATATCCTGCAAAATTTACTATCCAACTGTTTTCCTTTAGGTCATGATAAATGCCTAGATCCTTTAGATCTTCTGTCTGGAAGTGGATAGTTGTTTAGGAAAACTGAAAGACAAGATCTTCTTACATAAAGTAAAGGTCGTATTTATTTAAATGTATGTTTTAAATAACGTAGTGATATATCTGAATTATGGTTTGATGCTATAACAGCTATATAATTAGCAAAGCTGTTTGTGACTGTCAGATTTGTAGTTGAAAGAACAGAAATGTATAATAGATGCCTGTATTGGTCCTTACATGTTTTACTAATTAAAAAGAGTGAATTTTTCTTTTGGATTTACAAAAAATGTCTATTAACCAAATATTATTGTAAGACATTGTAGTAAAAGTGAGTCAGATTAGATTTAATTTTGTAGAGGGGTCTCTTGTTCCATAATTTGTCAAAGATTTGCGTAATATGTGAAAAAGCTGCTGTTTTCGTATTCTTGATCAATGTGGATTAAGTCAATTAATCTGTGCACCCGCCCTATGCCAGCTTGTTGCTTTCTAAATCTAAACAGGTGTTCTCGTATTAAATCCTGCAGAAGATTTTTGTATTTTAAGAATAATTAATTTTTATGTCAAGAAGGTTTTAGAATTGGTAGAATCTATGCGACCTTCAATGGTCAAAAATGAATTCTGTTCTTAATATGGCATTGAATATGTATTCTTCTTCTTCTGCTTCTGCTAAGCCCAATTAATTATGTAATTAATTAAATCCATTTTTGGATGTAGGCCTTCCCTAACTCCTTCCACCTATCACGATTTTGTGCGATTTGGATCCAATTTAGTCCAGCTGTACGTTTAAAATCATCATACCAACGCATAGGTGGTCGTCCTCTTCCTCTCTTATACTCGTACGGTCTCCATTCAATTATTTTACGGTTCCATCTATTTTTGTCACTTCTCGCCACGTGTCCTGCGTAACTCCATTTTAGTTGGGCAATCTTAATACCAATGTCTGTCACTTTTGTAATTGCTCTTATTCTGTCATTCCTAACTTTATCTCTCTTTGTTATATTTAACATTGTTCTCTCCATTCCCCTTTGTGCTATTCTCATTGATTCTATGTTGCTTTTTGTTGTTGTCCAATTCTCTACTTCATATGTTATGGCCGGTAAAATACATTGTTCGAATACTTTTGTTTTCAGGCGTTGATCTATTTTTGTGTTTTTCAAAATGAAGGATAGTCTTCCAAATGCGATCCATCCACTTTTTATTCGTCTTTTTATTTCCTTCTTTTCACTGCTTCGTCCTAGTTCTATTCTTTGTCCTAGGTATATATATTCTTCTACTCGTTCAATTTGAGAATCGTCAATTCTAATTTCTACATCTGGACCAGGGTGCATTACTTCTGTTTTTCTTAAATTCATTTTTAATCCTATTTTGTTTGACTCTATTTAGATCAATGATCATTTCTTTTAGGTCTTCTAAATTTTCCGCGAGTAGTATGATATCATCAGCATAGCGTAGGTTAGTAAGCCGCTCTCCGTTTACATTTATTCCTTTATCTGGCGATTCTATCTTCTTGAACACTGTTCCAGTGTTAGGGTAAAGAGTTTCGGCGACAGTGTATCACCCTGTCGCACTCCTCTTGCAAGTGGTACTGGGTTAGTTTTCGCGTGTAATGTATATGTTGCTGTGACTCCCTCGTTTAGTTGTTGTATGAGTTGTATGTATCTTTGATCTATTCGACTGTCTGCTAAGGCTCTATATATTGCCCAGTGTTCAATGGTATCAAACGCCTTTTCATAATCTACAAAGGCCATGCATACGGGGAATCCATATTCGTTTGATTTTTCGATGATTATTTTTATTGTTAATAGGTGGTCTCTAGTGCTGTACTCTTTCCTGAATCCCGCCTGTTCCCGGGGTTGATACTCATCCAGCTTTCATCCTAGTCTGTTGGTAATAATCTTTGTTAGCAATTTGTACAAATGTGACAATAAACTGATGGGTCTATAATTTTCAAGTTTTGTGTTTCTCCTTTTTGTATAATAATATGACGTTTGAGTTTTCCAGGTTTTGGGTATTTGAGTTGTTTTTAAGCATGTGTTTAATAGTTTTGCTATTTTTGATATTAAATTATCCCCAGCCTCTCTGATCATATCTATTGATATTTCCTGTAGCTTTATTAAATTTGAATTCTCTCATGGTGCTCTTCACTTCTATGGTTATATCGGGTTGTTCTTCGGATCCCACGTTTTGAATATTTCTACTTCTAATGGCACTGTCTTCTACTTCTTGATGTACTTTGGATTCATATAATTCGGTGTAAAACTCTTCTATAATTTTTTGAATTTCATCTCTGTCGTGGATTATTATACCATCTTTGTTACGTAATGCGTACGTTTCTTTCTTTCTCATTTTTTGTTGTAGTATTTTCATTCCTTGGTTTTTCTTTATTACTTCATTAATTTGTTGTTCTTGTATTTGTCTTCTATGTACTCTTATCTGTTTTCTTATTTGTTTATTCACTTGCTTAAATTCTTCTGTTGTTCTTTTATTTTCCTTTGCTAGTCGTCTGCGTTTTTCCATTAGACTCTTGATATCTGCATTAATAATATCTCTGTTCTTTTGCGTGGTATAATTCTCCGTAGTTCTTTTATCGAAGTGTTAATTATTGTAGTTATTTTATTATTTACTTCATCTATTGTGAGTATTTTGTCATCAATATCATCATTAGCTAACTGTTTGTTTATTATTTCTCTAACGCTCTCCCTTTCTTTTTATTTCTTCTGCTGTCAGGTTAATTGAATTTTTCCCGATTAATTGTTTTCTTTCTGTTCTTTTATTAATAGTCAGTACAGCTCTTACCAGTCTGTGGTCACTCCCCGTATTAAATAGGTTTAGTACGGTAACGTCATTTATTTTTGTTTTTGTTTGTCAAAATATAATCTATTTCGTTTTTGTATTTCCGGATGGTGATATCCAGGTCCATTTTCGACTGGGTCTTTTTTTAAAGAAGGAATTCATAGCATATAGTTTATGCTCGATCATGAAATTCATTAGCATGTCTCCTCTTTCATTTCGTTGGTCTATTCCAAAATTACCCATGTATTCTTCATGGGGTTCTTGTTTTTTGCCTAATTTGGCATTAAAGTCCCCCATAACGATGGTGCAACCTGAGGGATCCGTTTGCATAGCTATTTTTAGATGTTCGTAGAACAATGCTATCTCTTCGTCGGTGTGGGAGGAAGTAGAGGCGTATACCTGTATAACTTTGATCTTTATTGTTGCCGTAATTCTTAGAATTATATAAGCAACTCTTTCTGATACTGATTTAAAGGTTTTTATATATGGTGTCCATTTTTTGTTAACGAACAGTCCGATTCCTGCCGTGGTTCCATCTATTCCGCCTTTGTGTATTAGCGTGTTTCCTGACTTGAGCTTAATCCATTCTTCTACTTTTCTTCGGATTTCACTTATTCCAACAATATCCCAATTGATTTTTGTTAGTTCCTCTTCCATCTCTATAATCATATCATCCGTTCTGAGTGTACGAGCATTGTACGTTGCAATCCATAGTTTGCTTATCTGTATTGATTTGTGGTTACATTTCAAAGTCGAAATCTTGCCCCCCCCCCAGACTCCTTGGGGCAGCCTGACGCATCAGGGTTAGATTGTGAGCTGTTCGCTCTACTAACCTGGGGTAATTTCGTTCTGGAGTTCGACATTATCATTATCATTAGGGAGTAATTGGCAGTAAAACGCCACGCTTGCCAGGCGTCTTGGCGAGTTGGGTAGGATATGGGTAGGATTGAATTGGTGTGGTTATGATTACAAGGTTAGGACATGATTTCCCTCGGTATTGGGAGTTGAGGAGAACCAAGGCTCGGTAGGCAGGTCCTTCCTGAGGCAGACCTATCTCTGCTGGGGTCGTAGAGAGTGTCTATCCGCTACCGAATATGTATATAATTAGTTTTATAAAAGTTTATAATAATGGTTTCAATTATTAATTCATATCTGAGTGGAGCTTCTTTTATTCAATTCAGTAAATAATTAAAGTTTCTCTTCTTGTACCTTCTCAATAAGTAATGCCTTCTGGAAGAAAATGTCAAGGTATTCTTGGATGTAATCCTACTACTTTTGAGTGATTTCAGTTGAATATGTTGTGAATACTTCTTTTAAATGATTGGCAAATACAGTTGCCTTGGCTCGCTTGCCTTTTTGTCTAGGTTTAATTTAATAAAGACAAGGCGCTTAATTTGACGCATTTAATTTATTTTTACTATTTTATTTTCTTAAATTTTGCTAGACTTCTTAGTAATTATTCGTTTTATTAATACAAAAATAGCTTTCAATTCTTAAGTGAAGATAAAATAAACTTTCTTTATCGCTTAGCTTGCTGAATGGTAGTAAGAGTTCAAATGACTTTAAAAAATCATTTTCAGTTTTGTGTGATACTCCAAGCGTAATTTTTCATCTTATTTTCTTCTAAATTATTTTAAATTAATCTTTTTATTGCATAGAGTTGGTGGTCTGCAGCAATTAAGTACCTAAGAAATGAACATAATTATGATGGGATAATGTTTTCAGCTATTCTCTTCCTATGAATGTAATAACCATACATAACCACTGGTGATGCTTGGCATCCTATTGTAATAAATCGGGTTCCAAAAGTGATTAAATTGTTTCTATTTTATGACATATTTAGGTGGGCAACATACCGCAGAATTTATGAAGGTTTTTAATTAGTATTTTACATTTACACTTGTTATTTATATATACTCGTAGTTATATGTATATTTCGGTAAATTTGGTGTTTTAATCGATCTTCATATTATCACAGTAGTGCCTGCATGTGCAATGCCATCGAGATGATGTATAGTGCAGATAAAACAATTACAATTTTTATGTTAAGCTCTCTCTTAAAATAAGCTTTGTCGATTTGCATTTTTTAAGACATTAATAGTTAAAAGATTGAACATAATATTCACCTAGTCTATAAATTGTGTCGACATGTGCTTTACTCATGAATGTCATACCCTTGATGTACAGATGTCCCCTGTTACATCAGTTCTAGCTTCTACAGTAGAATTTTTTCAAAAACTTTGGATCTATTAAGCAGTACGCTTATAGGACGGTATAAGTTACAATTTCTTATCATATTTAGGTCTGTTATGTGCACTATGTAATCTATCAGGCTTTTTGTGCTCCTGCTTGGTGCTTCAAAATGAATCTATCATCTAGGTGCTGGTCTCAGAACGTATTTCCTACCTTTAAGTCATTTGTCTGGCAGAACTGTAGCATTTTATTACCATTTTTGTTTTTTACTCCTTTACCAAGTTCTCCTATACAACCTAGATCGCATCTACATCATCTCCCACTCACTCATCTCCTAGTCCAGTGTTTATTTCCATTACTTTGTCTAATATAGCTTGTAAATCGGATTAGAATTTTTCTCCTGTCTTCTGTTCCCTCCATCGGTTCATATATTTGTATAACACTTATGATCTTTGCCATCTTTATTAACATTACAATTATTCTAGAGTGTGCTGCCTTACATTTTATTATTTTTTTGCCCAATTCTTTTACTACTTCTATACCCACACCCTCTTTTGCTCTCTGATCCTGCTCTATCCCCAAAGAGCTTATATTTATTATTTAATTTTATTATACTCTTTCCTACTTCTTTAACTTCGCTTAGTCTTATTAAATCCATTTCACACTTTTCCATTTCTTCAACTAGCTCTATTTCTTTTCTGTTTAATGATGTAATATTCATGTACCTAACCTTATAACTTTTTCTAGTATTTGTATTTGATCTTGTTTTTATTTATTTTACTTCCTCTAAAGTCCTCTTTCCTAGCTTGGGTCGGCTACATTATCCGTCCTTTAATTGTATCTGTTGTTTTTTGATAAATAGTATGTTCTAGTAAACTTTATCAATTTTCCATGTAGGGTCTCCTTCAATCATATTCTTCAGTAATCGTTGACTGGTTGTTCTTCCTCTTTTGATTTGTTTATTTTTATCTTGTTGCAGTACTTCTATATTAGAGGTCCTCTCATTTTGTTTCCGTTTCGTTTTCACTTCCTTGTTTGTATATTCTTAATCTCTGTTTTATAATTAATCAAGTGAAAAAGATTTTCCATTTAATATAAATTTATTATATCTTATAAAGGTTTAGCTTCCTTTTGCTCTAATTATTTTCATATATTAACTAACTTTTTCTTTGCGTTTTTTTCAAAAAATCCTGCTGTATAAAAGTATTTATACCTGTTAGGTCTTTTATGGCTCTTAATATATTCATTTTATTGTCACATTCTGCAGTTCTATCATATAGGTCTCCATTTACTTTTCTTATCTTTTTCTAATCTTTTTATTTCAGTAACCTCTTTTTCCATATCTATTTTTACTTCCGTATTAAAGGATATAATACGGTTCCTTCTGACTCCTCTAATTGAAACCTTTTTCCTCTGGTCGTTCCTTTATTGCGTGTATTATTATTTTCCTTTTACTAATTTTTTTATGTGTTCAAATGATTTTATCTTGATCTCTTAGTTCTCTTTGCCTGTTTTTTCTTTTTAGTTTTTCATTCTTCTTTTTTACTTTTGGTTTCTCGTTTTGGAATATAGCTATCTTATTCTCTATCCTCTTATTTCTCACTCCATTTTATCCAGCTTTGAGCTAATTTATTCAAGAGTTTTTTCCATCTTTAAATGTTCATTCGTTGTTTCTCTTATTTATTTAAATTATACGTATTTAGTGGTTGGCGCTATCTTTATGCAAGTACCTAAAAATTATTATTTATTTAATTTAAGCGTTGCACTTTATTTATTCTGGTAACTTAGGTCGCACTACGTAAGGAGTCGTCCCCGGTCGACCCGTCAAAGGTCGTTCGTCCTATCGGTGCTGGACCCTTTATTAGTTTATTTAAATATCTTAGTTATTTTTCAGTTAGTAGTTATAAAAATGCATTTTTAAATTTTTTATTGCGGCTCTGTTAGTTATTTAAATTTGGCGCGAATATTTATTTCGCTTATCATGCCGTCGCGTACCCAGCTGGCCTCAACTTATCAGTATGATTTTGGTAAACTTGTAGTTATTTTATATTAGTTACGACAGTAAATAAATAAACGGGATAGCAAAAATAAAAAAGAAAAATGAAGAACTAAAAAAACTAGGTAATAAGGTAAAAGCTAAGAAAGCAATATAAGACATTTGAAAACACAGAAAGAGAAATTAGGAAAATAATAATACACGGAGCAGAGGAACGATCAGAGGAAAGAGATTTTCAATTAAAGGGTCAGTAGGAACCGTATTATATCCCTTAATACGAAAGTGAAAATAAATATGAAAAAGAGGTTACTAAAATAAAAGATTGGGAAAATATAAGAAGATAAATGAAGATCTATACTGATGAACTGCAGAATGTGACAAAAAATGAATATATTAAGAGCCACAAAACACTTAAAAGGTACAAATATTTTTATAGAGAAGGGTTTTTCTAAAGAGAGTTAACAACAGAGAAAAAGTTAGTTAAACATATGAAAATAATTAGAGCTAAGAAAATCAAACCTTTATAAAATATAATAAACTTATATAAACGGAGAATCTTTCTCACTTGATCAATTATGAACTATACAGATTGAGGATATATAAACAAGGAAGTAAGAAAACGAAACACAAAACAAAAATGAGAAACATCTAATATAGAAGTACTACAAGAAGAAGAAAATAAGCAAATCAAAAGAAAGACAACCAGTCAAATATCATCGAAAAATATGTCGAAGGAGACTACAGAAAAAATTGTTAAAGTTTATTAGAACAAACTATTTATTAAAAAATTATCAGATACACTTAAAGGACATAAATTTGAAAACCTCGCACATTTGACCTTGCTGTATGCACTTCTTGGATATACCGATCTAGAAAACAGTAAGACAATTAAATCATTTTTTAAATCATGAACGTAGACCCACGTTTGATTTACAGTTTATTTAGATCCATTTTATGATAACTATTGAAGTAATCATCAAATGATATTTTTGAAGTAAGTCATTAACAACCAATGGTAACGAATTTTAAGACACATTTATGCCTACTTTCTAAATATTTTACTTTTGTTTTGGAACTTACTCATTTATACTTTTCCATCTGTTCAATTATTAAACGGTTTGTGCGTACGAATATTTAATTTGCTCAAAATTTAATATCCAGTTCTCTCTAATAGTTGTGGGTACAAATTCGACGCTTCCTCATGTTCAATTATTTATACCTTGTGTTTATTTAGCTGCTAATAAATGTCCAAATTTCTATCATTCATAGGACTTTGTCGGTTTCAATTGTAAAATATTTTACTTATATTAACAAGGGCTCTACTTTATAAAAGAGTCTTTAATAAACAAATGATAAAGTTCTTTACCTGATCTTCAACCCAATGCACCTAATCTTTAAGATTAACTAATTTTATTTATGCCCTTATAGCCACTTTAGTGGTTGTTAGTCCAGATGTTTCCATTTCCATCTATACTGAAATATTTTAAAATGGCATGTAAACAAATGATAAATTTTTTTTATTTCAAGTAATGCACCTAACTTTCAAATGGTTTACGTTCTTTTGAGCCTAAGTTACTAATATTTGTTAGCAGATGTGGCTCTTGATTTGGATGTCTAGAAGAAAATTTTCGCTTCTGGCAAACTTCCTGATTACTCCTCGACCATCTCCACCTGGACTTTCCCACAGATCCCTGTCTCACGTTCCTTGAGCCTTTACGATATTTCGTAGAACTTCGAATGTTGATTCTGGATACAAGGATACTCCTATTGAACCTCCACAGTTGGATGCCATAAATTCCTACTTGGTCCTTATTACCTATCTACCACCTAGTACTTTATTTCCCGTGGACCAATGGGAATTTCCTTTTTAAGCCAGTACATGCTGTTATCTCAATTTACTTCGGTAAGTGTAATTACATGCTCTTTCCACTTCAATTTTGCATCTAGATTTAGGCCTAGGTATTTGGCTGTTACTTGATGTGGAATTATGTTGTTCAGATTTACTGAAAGGTGGTTTATTTTTCTATTTGTGAAGTTTACATGAGCAGATTTTTCTTCATTAGCCTTTATACGCCACCTTTTCATCCACGTATTTATTTCATCAACTGCGCCTTGGACCTTGGCCGTTGTTTCATCTATATTATCTCCTGTAGCTAATACTGCGGTGTCATACGCGAATGTAGCTAGTTTAACATTTTCTTTTTCAGGAATGTCACATGTATACAACAGATATAGTACTGGCCCAAGTACGCTTTCCTGTGGGACACCTGCTTTTATTATTTTGAGTTCAGAAAGCACGCTTTCCTGCTTAATTTTAAAGGTTCGGTCTGTTAGGTACGAGTCCAAGAGCTGGACATATTGCTTAGGGAAGTATCTTTTTAATTTCATTAGTAAACCCTCATGCCAGACTTTATCGAATGCTTTGGCAATGTCTAAAAATATCGCTGAGCATATTTTCTTTTCCTCGAGTGCTTTTTCTATCACATCTGTAATACGATGTACTTGGTCTACCGTAGAGTGTTCATTACGGAACCCAAATTGATGTGGGGGAATGAGTTGTTGATCGTCAATTATCGTCTTTATTCTTTTTAAAAATAACTTTTCAAACAGCTTTGCTATTATAGGTAACAATGATATTGCTCTACATGAACTTACATCGTTAACAGGCTTTCCCGGTTTGGGTATCATAATAGCTTCAGCTGTTTTCCACGAAACTGGGACATGTTGTAACCTAAATGTTGCATTTATCAAGTGTGTAAGTTTCATAATGCCTTTCCTTGGCAACTGTTTAAATATCTTCCCACTGACTAAATCGAATCCCGGAGCCTTTTTTGGGTTAATATTTTTTTTTATTTCTCTAGATACTTCTTTGGGAGTGGTTAACTGGATATCTACCATTCTTGCAGTTGGTTCTGTCTGAGCTTGCATTTGAATTTGTTCTGCGTTCGGTTGGAAAATGTCTTCTAGATAAACTGCGAATGTGTCTGCTTTTTGTTTGTCAGACTTTGCCCAAACCCATCTTCTTTACGTATCGGTGGAATGTTTTATTGGTCTGTTAATTCCCTTAGTAGCGTTCCATAATCCGTGTTCAGTACTTTGATCTGCCGTGATTTCTTTAAGGTAGGTATTCAGTGCTTCATTCCTAATTTTTTGAATTTCCCTTTTGAGTTGTGATGTAAGAGCATTCAACGTATGCTTATTTTCTCTTGTTCTCGATCTCTGCCACGTCTTTCTAAAAATGTTTTAATTAAAAATGAAACAAAAGCATAACCTTTTCAAATCAAATGTTTATGTTTATAATAAAAGTATGTTGTTGTTTCAAGCTTGGTAATGTACTTATATTTAAATTTAAAAATAAAATAAAATAACATAATAGTATATAATAATATTGATAAAATAAGTAATAAGACAACAAACATATGAATGAAGAAACAAAATCTATGTCAGGAGTAATGAAATTAAGGCAATAAAACAGGTACAAACAATTATATAAACAACTATAGTTTTTTTTTGTTTTCAAAAAATCTCAACAATTTAAAGCATAAGGTAATTGTAAAAGAGTAGCTTGACATATAACAGTCCAATTTTAAAGAATTTTAAAGCAATTATAATGTTTTTATAAAATTCTTTGAAAAACTGTTTCCCATTAAAGAAAAGAGAAAAAGAAACAAAAAAGATTTTTTTAAGAAATGTCATAAATAAACTACATTACAAATATAGTTAGTGAAAGTTTAGTTTAAACTAATAATAATTGTTATTATATTATTATTTTTTTAATTTAAACATACTTTTACTCCACCTCTTTGTGGAGCTTTAATAGTTTATTTTTTGGGTGGACAAGTTTCTATATCTTCAGTTCCTTATGTTATTTGTAGTGAAAAGAATATTTTTGTTTTATTAACCAGCTCTCTCTATTACTTCTTATTTGTGTTTTACTTCTCCATTTTCTTTATGTTTTGTGTTATCTAATTCGACCAAGTCGATTTCGGTTTTATTTTATTATTTTATTATATTGGTTTCAATTCTATTATTGTCCTTATTGCTGTAGTTTTCTTACTTTTAATGTTATGGCCAAATATCGTATTCTCTAAGTTTCATTCTTTTCGCTATCTTTCCCTCTCGTTCTTTTAGCAGTTTTAATTTATGTTAGCTCTATATTTGTTTTCACCTGTTTTTAGAGTTAATATATTTCTTAACATTGTTTTATTATATTCTCAGTTGCTCTTTGTTTTTATAATTCATGCATTACCACCGGTTATATCAAACTTTCGTGTATTTTTATTTTTATTTTTTTCTATTTTCTTTTAGTATTTCTTTCTTGGTTTCTATGTCTTCATTTCATTATTACTAGGTAATTAAATGGCTATACTTTTTCAAATGTAAATGTACTTATTTTTACACTTCGTATGATACATCTATTCTTGTATATTTTACATGTTTTGTTTTGCTTGACACTTAATTTATTTGTTCCTACTCTTGGTGCTTATTATTAAGACTTCTTATGCAATTACTTATAGTCGCCTACAGTCAATTGTTATTTTTGCTAATGTCAAGAAAAAGATTTCTTAGACTCTTAGTTTTCCTTGGGAAGTAGGCACTCCGACTAAAGAACTAAAACCCTCTAAAAATGGCATCAAAGCGGATACCGAAATGTCAGGAATTTCCCAATAAGCGACTCGGTTCAACCTGCTGGCGATGTAATACACAATGTACCATAATGGCCAAGTTTGTTTTACTAAATGTACAAACTCAACAAACTTTGTGCTATGCTGTAACTATCTGTCCCAAAACTAACGCTCAAACTACCGTTTCTGCACGACTGTGCGCTAGGCGCGAGTTCTTTAGCGGTAGCATTTGAAACTTTAAGACATTCTTTTTGAAATGTTATGTAAATCGTATAGTACACAAAATATAGTCCATCATTTTAAATCATCTTGTGTATGCTAGATATTTTGATACATTGTAAGCTGTAAATGATAATCACATTGTTTTTAATCCCTTATAAATTTATTATTAAATCTTTATGGGTATTTGTCTGCAAAAATTCCTACGAGAACCACACTTTATGTTAGTATTAGTTTACGAGGCTTCTTAGTGTTTGCATTTTTTGTCAGTTTTACAACTTTTCAACTTGAACAGAATTGTCACATTATTTTATTTGGCATTGTGCACTTTTATTTACTAGTATATATTTTTTTAATTATATTTACATTTAAAATTATGACTTATGACATGTATTTGAACAATCATCCAGTAATTCTTTGAAAATATCATTAAACAATTTAAAACGGGCAACTAGATTTACTGACAATTAATCAACAACTTTTTTGTCGTGGAGCTGAACTTATTATATAAAATCAAAATTTTAATTTTTTCAACATTAAATAAACTACTTCGTTCTGCAATAATATTTTACAACTAACTAACACAATGTTTCAAACAATAAAAAACATAAATTTTCAATTTTTAAATAGTAAAAAAAATAAAGAAAATCAATGACTATTTAATTAAATAAAATGAGTAATTTATTTTTATTTTTAATATAATAATAATAAACTGTAAACTATAATTTATGTTCTACTATAAGCCACTGTTATATATTTTATTTGCTAAATTTATTTATTTTTCGAAAATACAAAACAATATTCATATATATTCTCCTAGCAAATAACAATACTTTATCAGCCACTACATTATACTGCATTAAGTTTCTACTGCAGAACGTTTTCATATCAGTAAAAGCCGGCTCTTAATGCTGCCTTACCAAGCAATGAATAGCGGCCCAAAAGCCTATTGTTAGCAACCTAAACAGAAATTGCGCAGCATAGGAGAGCTTTTAATACAACAGCGTTCGCAAACTCCGCGTCGGTGTTTCTCGGCTGCAATTTTTGTAGACTAGACTATCGATGAGCTACTCATATATATTATTGTAGTAGGTATATTTGAAACATAAAAAACAAGTGAAAATTTATTTACTATGTTTACTTTTAAACAATAATATATGTATACAAAATAAGAGAAAATCATAAAACTTAATAGTATTTTTCTACAATTATTGTAAAGTAACATATTTTAAATTTCAAATTTTATTAAATTTTAGTTATTAGACCATATTTAGTACATTACCTCATAAGCTCATTTTGTTAGTTTGTACGTCATTTTGCAAAAATGACGTTATTCAACCTAAAGTAACTGAAAAATTAATTGGCCACCTCTGGCAATTATCCGCGTTTGCCTAGCACGAGCTTGATCGGCCGCTTAAAGCACTAGGATCTGTAAGAACTTCTACTGCATTTCATAAAAGTTGTTCAATTTTTGCACTGTATTTTTAGTTTAGTAGTTATCTACATAATTTTTTATTTATAAAATTATTTTAAATCTGTTTTTCAGGAGTAACAAGCAAATATGTTTGTTCATTTCCCTATACAACCCAGTAACCAGATACTGCTAAAGTTAATTAAAATTACCGCAAGGGTGAGCTTTAGTTAAGGATTGAGTGAGAGCAGGTCCAAACAATAAAAACACAAAGGATTACGCAAAGTTACTACTTGCCTAGGCATAAGACCTCTCGCGATTTGAGAGGAAAGCCGGGGCAAGAGTAGGATTTATTGGTAGTTGTAAAACTTAAACTATTATGTGTACAAATAAGTTTCCGCCGTTTTTTATAAACAATTAAGAATTTATTGTAAAAAAAGGTACAAATAATGTCATTCAAAATATTGCCCATCGCTTTCTACTACTTTTGACCATCTTTCGGGCAGCAAGTGGATACCCCGTCTAAAAAATTGCTCGTCTTTTGAGGCGATCCACGAATCGACCCATTTCTTCAATTCCTCGTAAGAAGTGAAGTGCTGCTCAGCCAGACCATGAGTCATCGACCGGAATAGGTGGTAATCTGAAGGAGCAATATCCGGTGAATACGGCGGGTGGGGTAGGACGTCCCAATTCAGTCCTTCCAACGTTTCCTTTACGATTTTTGCAACGTGTGGCCGAGCGTTGTCATCCTGAAAAATGACTTTATCATGCCTTTTGGCATATTGTGGACGTTTAATCTTCAATGCTCGGCTCAATTCCATCAGTTGTTGTTGGTAACGTTCCCCGGTGACGGTTTGATTAGGTTGGAGTAGTTCGTAATAGATTACTCCAAGCTGATCCCACCAAATGCACAGAATCAGCTTCTTGCCATGAATGTTTGCTTGGCCATCGAAGTAGAGGCATGCCCGGGCTTACCCCATGACTTCCTACGCTTTGGGTTGTCGTAGTGGATCCATTTTTCGTCTCCCGTCACGATTCAATGCAGAAATCCTTTGCGATTTTGCCTTTTGAGCAATTGTTTGCAAGCGAATAAGCGACGCTCGACGTCTCTTGGCTTCAGTTCGTAAGGAACCCAATTTACTTTGACGTTGTGAAATAGCTTGCTGAGTCACTCCTAACTCTTGTGCAAGTTCTTCTTGCGTTTGGGACGGATTTTCCTCCAGTAAAGCTTCCAATTCTGTGTCATCATACACTTTGGGCCTTGCACTACGTGTTTTGTCCTCCACGTCAAAATTACCACTTTTAAATTTCTGGAACCACTCCCGACAACTTCTGTCACTCAAATTAACATTACCGTATGCTTCTACGAGTAGCTTATGCGCCTCAGCTGCAGATTTCTTTAAATTAAAGAAGTAAATTAGCAATTCCCTCATATGACGCTTATTTGGCTCAAAACTTGACATCTTAACACGATGAAAACTAAGTGATGCTAGCAAAAAGTCAGAGGTATTAAAAGGTTATGCTGTTGCCAGATGTCAACATATACTATACGACTTTTTACAGCTGACAATTTCGATGTTATCTTATCGGTGGCGCCATCTTTTGAAAACGGCGGAAACTTATTTTTACACCCATTAAATACAAAACTTATTCTAAAGGAACAATAGTGAATGACAATACAAACCAAAGCTGTCGCAACGCCGCAGAGGCGCGAACGCAATTATGCTAATCCGCGACGTACCTTTCGCACACAACGAGAGCTCTCTTACCTGGACGTGTGTGTGCGTGGCACCCTCTATTACGCACGGTCACCGCACCGCCTGGGCGGATGACCAGCGAGACGGAAAAGGGTCACAATCGCTCCGTGGACTCCTTTCCCAAGGTACACACACTGCCTCTACAACACAAGAGGAAGCATACACAACAATATACACGATTCCGCACTGAACGGTGTTCTTGTCATGCAGTCCCCTTTTCCTTGAAGGCAGCGTACTTGCGAAACGTCTTGAAGGCTCGACGAACTCGAGTCAAGTCTCTCGCTGAATGTTGTGCAGCGCCACACGCGAGCGCGAGCTCCCAATTCTCGCTAAGGCCCAGCGGCTGCGCATCCGAGAGAGGGGGCCAGCGTCTCTGATTCAGTGGTGGCGCTAAGTTAAGTATCTTTCGTAAAAGCGCACGGGCGCCTAGTAGTAAAGCGCCCGAACAATGTTGGTTAAAAATAAATTTGTCCATTAACAATCTACGAAAACTTATTCAATTATTTAGTTCTTAAGACTATGGGCCGTTATCTTTTCTGCTGTATTTACACTAAAATAGGCTCATATAATTAACTTATTTTCTTATTCTCGCGACCTGGCAGTCTACAAAAGTACAACATCGTCTTTTTTAACCATAGGAATGCGCAGATCATTCTAGACCGTTTTATTATTTAGGCACCATAAGGCATCTTCAGTCGTGCGTAGGATTTTTGAATGAGTACCTTGGATGATTGAAGCATATGAAGGATTAGTACAACCCTATAGATATACCCCATATATCCACATAATGGGTTTTATGATGTATTTATAAAGTAGGGTCTCGTTTTTCAGTGTTAATTTGAAATTTTGGCCTAAAAGTCCATACATGTGTAGTAGCTTAAGCTTTATTTAAATTTTCTTTGCAGTTATATGTTTTTTCTTGACGGAGAGCTTGGTGTTATTAATTCTAACATTTATGTAGATTTTATAAAATTGACTTTTATTTGTTAAGTATTGAGTCATTCTTCGAGATTATCTAAATTAACTTGTAGCTGCCTTGCACCTTTTTGTAGACCGTAGGTGACGATTATTTTGTTGTTCAGTGTTGGAACATCGGCCGTAAAAATAAGGTACAGAAACGGTCCAAGTACGCTACCGTGTGGAACAATAGATTTAATGGGATAGTTTAAGCATGCTTTGAAATAGAATTTGGTTTGAAAGTGACACTCAGAACAATTTGGTTAAAGGATGAAGTACCAAAAATTTCTGAGAAAAGTTTGTTTCATTTTAAATAGCAATCCTTGATGCCAAACAAGGAACTCATTTTTATTTATTGGGCTGCGTTAATAAGCAGAATTTTTAGTATTGGACTCACAAAATACTCGACAACACTATAAGAAACCTTTACTCAATCGGCATGTAACTGGGGTACTTTTATGGAATTTGGAATTATAAGGCTAAATTTTTTGAGAAAACAGTACACGTGTTGACTGACATTTGCCTGCTATGTTATGACAATACACAATTTTCTGGACCTCAGACTCAACAAACAGAAAATCCACGATTTTAGTTCCAACAAGATGGCGCTATTGTACACTCGGTAAGAACTTTTTGATATTTCCTTTTTATCTCATTACATAGTGACACACTATGGTCGGCTGGGTCACCAGACCTGTCCCTTGCAATTTCTTTCTGTAAGAACATCTCAAAGCTTTCAACGTATGTCGCGGACTGTTGAGAAATTAAAGAATGCTATTCTTAAGGCGATCGCAGCAGTACCAGTAAAAATGACTCTGTAAGCACTGAGAAAGTTTAAGGTGAGGCTGCAGGAGCATATCGCTCGCCAGGGGAAACATTTGGAGGAAATTATCTTCAAAACTGGTTGATAAATAAATTAAGAGCACTGTTCTGTGTAATGATATATTAAAACACTAAACATAATTAAAGTTGTTTTACTTCTGTTTTGAAAAGGGGGGATTTTTTTGCCGGAACCTGTACTTACTAAATCTTAATTATTTTGCGTACGTTTTTGTTATATTTATGTAATCCCTCCTACATAGTGAATAAAATTATTTTAAAAAATTTGTAGATCAAAAATGCGCTGTTAGTAATACAACTGTTGATTTAAACATTAATAATTGATAAAAATGTTATTTACTATAAAAAATGACTCAATTTTTTAATACAGCACAACCAACTTTAATTAGTAACAGCCCTATATTTCATACCCTTCTATTAAAATTTAAATCTTATTTTGATACACAAAACATAAATATTGTAATACCCTTTCGTAAATTGCCCGCTAAACATATACAATATTTATTTTTCAAAAATATCTGTGTTATATTATTCAGAAAAGATACTCTTTATTAACATTTTTATTGATAAAGTGTTATAAGTAATACTAACATTATTTTTATTTCATATAGCCACAATACTACGGTTTTCAAACGTAAACACGCGTCGATTTAACTCCATAGTACAATATTGAATACGAGCTATGCATTCAAACTTTTAACGTGATAACATTGAAAAGCTTTCGAAGGATAGCAAAGTTAGGCAGCACCTGTCAAGTTAAGCTTCCCTCTATTTTTAAACGAAATAGATTTGTATTTAAAAAGCACTATTGTGTGCTTAGAAAGTAATATAACATTTGTATATAAATAATAAAAAGTATGTGCCACAATTTTAATAAAAACGTTACAAGAAGAACACATTCTAAACTACATAGACTGTCTATAGAAGTTGAAATATTTTGAGAAATTTAAGATAAGCCTAGAAGACGTTAAGGCAAATAAACGCATTAATTTATTTAAAAATCTGAAAATTAAAAATATATTTATTGTGAGTTAATAGTCGAGGAAAAATTAGTATACGTATCAAAGTCGCATTTGATTCGGAATGGCCTCTGAAAAAATGTTACACTACATTTGTTTGTTATAATAAATGCATTTATTTGGCGCATTTTTTGCGGACTATAAAGCATATTTTATTGCTCGCCTAATATTGGCCAAAATAAGCTCCATTCCGTTAATCGGGAATTTTTTGGATTGCTGATTACGAATATGGTGCGTAGAAAGTGCCCTCCATGCACTTGGGAGGGGGGCATTGTATTGGGTTTGGTGGCGATTTTGGGGAACCATCTCAAATTTGTTTGTTTTCCGATTTAAAACTGTTTGGATAAGGGTTTTTGGAGTCGCTGATCACAAATATGGTGCTGAGAAAGCGCCCCGATGCATTTGGCGGACTGAATCCTGAGACTGGAGGCAATTTTGGTGAATCAGCTCAAAGTTGTTTGTTTTTTAAGACTAAACTGTTTATATGGGGGTTTTTGGGGTTGCGGACAACAATTTTGATTCTGCAATTAAGTTGCAATGAACCAAAGTGAAAAAATATCCCGGGGCACTTTGGGGAAAGGATAGCCTGAAGCACTAGGGTACGCGTAGGG
This sequence comes from Sinelater perroti, assembly GCA_036346155.1. Lineage (NCBI taxonomy): Eukaryota > Metazoa > Arthropoda > Insecta > Coleoptera > Elateridae > Sinelater > Sinelater perroti. Next base: position 24,049,116 of record JARFIY010000001.1, read on the forward strand.
CATGTTTTCGTTTGAATAGGCTTCATTTTTAATTATTTTAATAAAACGATTTTTTTCAAAAAAATTTGCCTATACACAGACAACCCCATCAATGTAGCCATTTATTAATCGTATTAAATAAAATGGGGTTGTCAAGGTTTTTTCAAGGTTTAAAAACTGGTTTCAAAAGTTCTATTTTAGGTTAAAAAAAAATCAAAAGTCATAAATAATCTTCAAATTTGATATTTACATGATTTTCTTAGCCTTTCTCTTTTTTCAAAGTAAATTGAAATTTTCATAAAGCAATTATAGTCATTTAGAGCAACAGATTTAGGAAGAAAAACATTACAATGATTTAATTTTTACAATTAGTCTTCTCTGTTGCAATAATAACTTTCTAAATATATGATCATTTTCAATCAACTAAAAAATAAAAAAATTATTTGCACTTAAAAAAATGGTTATTTTTTATAATTCTACAATTGGTGCATACAAACAGAAAATCAAAAGTTTATACTTCAATATCAATTTCAAAGTGCCGAAAATTTGGCAGAAAAATGACTTTTTGTGACATTTTTTTTATATTATGGCAAATCTCTACCATGTGCTGAAACGCAAACTAACGAATTCTGGCTTCCAGATTATCCGACACCTCACCGAAACTCACATGCGCTGAAACGCGATTTTCTTTTTTACTGAACACAGAATCTTGAATTTTACATTTTTACTAAAAACACAACGTTTGTAAACCTTGAAATATAACTTGAAAAACTTTATTTATTTAATACTGTTGATGTGTGCAAGCAAAATTTTTTTCGTAACAATATCTGAAAAAAAATTATTTTTGAACATAATTTGAATCAAATCATATTCAAATGAAAAAATGCACTACTCGAACCGTGGTGTCACAGAGTATTTTTTTTAAAGTGCCCCAGGGCATTTTCTCACTTTTCACTTCTCACAGGATTATGGCCCCCCAAGTGCGTTGGGACATTTTTAAGCATCATATTAGTGATCAGCGACCCTGAAAACCTTCGGGTAACGGGATTGAACTTATTTTGGTCAATATTAAGCTAACAATATAATATTCTGTAGGGTCTGCAAAAAATGTGCAAATAAATGGATTTTTTGTGTACACAGATGCATTTTCGCATTGTGACAAAAAAAATATGGTGTAACATTTTTTTTCTGATGCTTTTTCGAATCAAACGCGCTCTGGAAGGTCTGAATATGTGTACTCAGAAAAAATTTAGAAATGTTAGTGTTTTCTTTTTAATAATTTGCCTCGACTATAAGGAAACCGGTATTTACTAATTCCTAAGGAATATAACACTTAAGTTCAAATTTTGTATTATGGTGTCGAGTATTTATTGCTTTTAATCAAATAGTTGTTCAACTCGAATGCAATTGAGTCTCTTTAGTGGTTATGGTTGTGGTTATTTACACATCACTGATACTGAAGCTAATATAACCGTCCAGCTGTTATGTGAAAAGTCAAAAGTTTCTCCAGTTAAAATAACTACACTAGCTCGATTAGAAATTTTCGCCGCTTTGCTGCTGTCTAAGCTTGTTTGTGTGGTCCGCGATAAACTTTGCGCTCGTGTACCTATTACAGGTGTTTACGCCTTCTCGGATTCTACAATAACGCTTTCGTGGATCTACTCATTGCCACATAGGTGGTCTATTTTTGTCAGCAATCGTATTGCTAAAATACACGAAAATTTACCTGCCGTTTGCTTTAATCATAGTGTATTTTATTAATAGGGTATTTATATAGTTTGTTACAATGTAAATATAACCGAAATTTAGTTTAACTTAGATTCAACTTATACTGCAATCTAACCGCAATTTAACGAACCTGAAATATAACAGATGAATTCAGAAATTATTTAATGGCAATATTGTTTCAAACCGCTGTTAATAGTTCCTTGATGAGGTATTAATATTTTTGAAAGCTCGTCACCTTTCAAGGCGGGGAGTATGGTGTGGCGGCCTTTCGCCCTTGAACCGTCTGTGTTCGAGGCGGTCTTGGCTTTGATATCTGCCGACAGATGTTTTGCTATCGCATACAAAACGGCATATGGGCTTTTTTTCGCTCGTTCTGCGAGTCTGCATACGCCGTCAGCGGCACCTTTTAAAACGCAAAGTACTGTCGAATAAAAATTTTCCACAAATGATCCACCGCTAAGCCAGGCGCGAAGCCCGGCGACACTTTCGCAAAGCAACCCGGCCAGTGCGGTCGCGTTTAATCTTCCCGCAGATAACTCCCCCGCAAGAGACACTTTCGAACCCCAACCCGGCCAGTGCGGTCGTGTTTAATTTACCCGCATCTAACTTCACTGCTAAGCCAGGCACAAAGACATCACAGCACGGTGTCCAGCAGAAAATCAACGCCGCTGAAGCCGAAGCCGATTACAGGTGAGCGGTTTGGCAACACTCGTTGATTGATATCGGTAGCCGCCCCCATCCGCTTTCGCACCAGCCGTTTAAGGGACGATTTGGGCCTCAGCGTCTTACTTTTCAAGACGGGCCGTACTTAGTTCCCCACCCGCTTTACGAGAGGCACGGCTATTTATACGCCAGCCTCTCTATTTTTTGGTCCTTCGAGCCGGATCATTTTTTGGTCCTTACGAGCCTAGGTATCAGCTACAATATTTGTAGAAATATTCAACCGCTTGATAACTCGTCACAGACTTACGTAGGTTTTTGGTAAGGTGACCGCCATCTTAATCCTTTGTAAATTACATACATATTTATTACGCTTTATTCAAATAAAATTCCTTTGTAATGGATAAGCTAGAATTAAAATTAACTCAGTGAACTGCCAAAAAGATGCGATTTTCGAACGATTTAATCGTTTATATAATACGTCAACAAATATTTCAAGTTACGAGTTACGCTCAAACGAATTATTTTTATCTCAAACTGAAGCTATTAGTGAATTGTTCAGCAGGTTTGAAACAATAATTGAAGAAATTAACAATTTGCAGTTTGAAATTGATCAGACTACTCATGTTTAAATTCTATTGAAGATATATATTCGAGTATTAAATATAAACGCAACCTTATATTGTCAAACAGCAAAACATTTACATTAGATCAAAAAAGAGGTATCGTAAAATTACCGTCAATTGAACTGCCTTCTTTCGATGGCAAGACTGAGAGCTGGCCAATATCTTACGAAATATTTTGTAGTAATGTGCATTTAAATACCAATTTGAATGACGCGCAGCATGTGCAGTATTTGATTAGTAAGTTAACTCATGACGCTTTAAAATTAACCGCAGGTATTATTCCTGCAGAGGATACTTATAATATTATATGGGATAATCTTGTTAAGAAGTATCAAGATAAACGTAGTTTAGGCAGTTATTCAATGACATTCTGGACATTAAAGGATGCGTCGGTAATGCTGTTAGTTTGAATACATATATAGAAAAATATTCCGCGTCCATCGCTGTATTGAAACAATTAAATATTCCCGACCTATTAGACTTTGTCCTATTACATTGTGGTTTAAAGAAACTTGATCTCCAAACACTTCAACAATTCGAAAATAGTGTGATCGGAATAGAATTACCTTTCTATAAAGAAATTTATTACATTTACGCAAGATTATTTCAAAGTACTCGAGCGCTCGCATGTTAATAATTCGCAGACCAAGCCGCGCTCAAATTCAAGTTTAGCTTATCACAACCTTGGCCGTGGCGCGCAAGGTGTCTGCAAGTCGTTTGTGTCGAGTGAATCAGTTTTTAATACGCGTTGTGCGCTATGCGACAGAGAACACCAGCTATTTCGCTGCCTTGAATTTAAAAATATGAAATCACTGCAAGCGCGTTTCGAGTTAATTAAAGCGAAACGCTGCTGTGTAAATTGTCTATCTCACTCGTTAACTAAATGTAAATCGCGTAACGTTTGTAAAACTTGTAAAAACAGCATAATTCTTTATTGGATTTTTTCAACTTAAAGGTCGCCCTATTAAGCCGTCTACGGCGGCTAGACCGCAAACAGGTAACCGTGCGCCCATAGCAGCTGAGTCAGCGCATTCGGTAACACAAGCTCACGTTTATACGTCTTCCATATCGCTTAGTGCAACAGTTTCCTCGAATTCGACTATATTGTTATCGACCGCACAGATCTATGCACATGGTAAAAACGGAAATACGCTCGTGGTAAGGTGTTTAATAGACAACGGGTCTCAAAATAATTTAATTACTATGGATTGTTATAAACGCTTGAACATTCCTATAATTAAATTACGCAATTCATCTTTACAAGGTGTTGGTATGACCTCGCGACCTGTACACGGTTTTATTAATTTTGCAATAGAATTGCGAATTAATCCTAACAACAAATATTATATTCGTGCTTTAGTAGTTTACTGTATTACAGATAAACTTCCCGCAAATTTCATTAGATTAAATGAAGATATGTCATTTAAATAATTTACTACTTGCCGATGTATACTGGATTGTACCGGGAGAAATTGACGTTATTCTTGGTGCACAACTGTTTCCTTATAATTATTTGGAAGAAAGGGTCGATTCGGGTAATCGCACATCACCCGCTATATTAACCAGCTTTGATTACGTACTTACATAGTACTACATCTTCGTTTACCGCGCTTGCTAACGTTGACATTAAGTTAAGTTTACGGAAGTTCTTTGAGATAGAAGAAATTCCATCTCAACGTTTGATTAGTCCAGACGAATTAGATTGCGAAAGTAACTTTAACTCTTCGACTTTATTTAAAGACGGCAGATATGTTGTTGATTTACCTTTTTCACGAAAGCCTTCTGAGTTGGCTAATTCACGCGGTGTGGCTCACCGTCGTCTTACTTACATTAAAAATTATAATAAAACTATCGCCGATTATATAACGTAGGGGTATTTGTCCCAGGTGCCTGACTCTGAATTGACAGAGGAGGGTTACTACATACCGCATCACGCCGTTGTCAGACCAGATAAGGACAGTATCTGTATCGTTTTAGACGCTGGTGCTAAAACTCACTCAGGGACGTCACTTAATGATATTTTGCATGTCGGACCTAATTTGCAGGCAGACTTGTTCTCGTTGTTACTCGACTTTCTTACATTCCCAATGGCAATGACCGCTGATATAAAACAAATGTTTTTGCGCATCGGCGTAAACGAGACCATCGTAAATACTTACGAATTTTATTTCGTTTTAGTAGGAACGAACCTATTCGCACACACAACTTTGACAGCGTACCCTTCGGGTTAAGTCTAGCCCTTACTAGGGTATGCGCACGTTACGCAACTTACATGCGAGCGTAGTGACCGCTTCCCTGAGGCTTCTAAACTGGTAGAAACTCAGTTTTATATGGACGATTACGTCCATTCGGTTCTCAATGAACAGATTGCTATGCGATTGTCTCGCGAATTAATCGGTTTATTTAAATTAGGCTCTTTCGACCTTGTCAAATGGGCCACTAATTCACCCGCTTTATTGGAGGTTCTTCCCGAGTCTCACCGCTTACCAGTAAATTTTTCTGGTATGGATAACGATATTCACAATTTTAAAATCCTTGGTTTTACCTGGGATCCTGCTGACGATTACTTTTCTTTGACAACAGTCGCTGTAGAAGATAAATGAACGAAGCGCACGATTCTATCGCTAGTTGCCCGCTTATTCGACGTACTTGGCGTTGTAGCTCCAGTTGTGCTGTACGCCAACATTCTTATTAAGGAACTATGGCTTGCTAAAATAGACTGGAATGAGGTTCCTCCGGACGTCATTATCAGTCGCTTTTTAGCTTCTGCACGCGATTTTTCTGCACTTCATTGTTAGAAAAGCAGTAGTAAACATCGTAGCCTACTGTCGTTCATCTAATCGCTATTCTTAATCGTTATTCCAGCCCATTTTTTAAACGGATTGCTCGTTGGATTTCGAAACTTAACCTATTGGAAATCGATTCTGGGAATGTAACATCAAGCGCGTGCGAGTGTTATCAATCATTCGTAGATAAACGCGTGTTTGTAAATGCAATGTCGTTATACAAACAAAAGTTAATAAAACAATGTAAAAAATTAATGCAACATAATAATATAATATAAAATGCAATATAACAATAGGTATGAAACTAGTATAACCTAAGTTTTAATAATATTTCCGTTTATTAATTGCCCGAGACAAAGTAACAATATGAATAGACATCAAATCTATCAATAGTCTTATATGCAACCGATTACAAATAATCACGCTCTTATATCTATTAGTTCAACTTGCACCCAACCAACAGATTCTTAATAATTACTTTATATCACCACCTAAACAACAATAGCAAATAACAGCTAATAGTGATACAAACGCAGCAAACCAAGGTCAACACCTGCAAAGAATAATAAAAACAAGTGAAGATGAAGTTAATCAACTAAATAGCAAAAATAAATGCCAATTAATAAGAAGTATCAAAAGAAATAACACCTTAAAAAACGCACTACCAATAACGATAAAATTGTAACAAACAACCGATATGGCATATTAAACAATGAAGAAAATTCCATTGATATAAATATTACAAAACTTTCTATCAATATTTGTACACAATGTAGTAAATTAAAACTATCGGGGATATAGTCGAATATGAGCAATACTACACAAAAGAATTGGCAAATAATATCGTAAAAATCAATTGGCAGACTATAGAGACCTACTGTAAACTAGTTAAAGAATTAAAATATATATTTTATACCACACGTGCCAGCTAAAAAAGGCACGGTCGTATAAAGTGGTTATAAAATTTCTTTACCATTTAACGGATATTGATAATATCAAAAAGGAATTACTTGAACTAGGCCACAATATAATTAGTGCACAACATAGAATTACTTATGATTCGCTTAATCTGTTTCTTGAACATTTAGAGCCAGCAGAAAACGCCAAAGGCTTTTCAAGTCATAAAAAAATAAAATTATTTCTTAATTAAAATTTTACTGGTTCAAGAAGTAGAACACGATCTAGCTACTCCCTCCCTAGCATAAGAAAGGCTGAGATTATTCACTACAAAACCAACAATCTACTACCAACAATCTCAAAACATTTGCTCAAAAGCATTAAAAACGACATAAACCAACATAACTGGGTCCCAGACCACCAATTCGGTTTTCGCTAATCCTGCTCTACTATGCAGCAATACCACCGCATTAAAACATTAACCACGCAATAAAAAACCGACAATACTGCACTGCAGTATTCCCAAAGGTAAGCCAAGCCTTTAATAAATTTGGAATTCGGTTTACCATGTAAGATCAAAAATTTTTTCAATTTTTTAAATCATACTTAAATGAGTGTGAATTTGAAATAAACTTAAATAGTAAAACCTCAAATTGTTGCAAAATTCTCTCAGAGGTACCACAAGAAAACATTCTTAGTCTGCTTCTATATGTACAGTACATATTAGATATTCCAGTAATTGAAGAAACATCAATAACTGCATTCGCAGACGACACAGCTATATTCGAAACTCAGAAATATGTTACGTTTGCTGCAATGTATCTGTAAGAGGAAGTAAACCTGGTCGAAGGAAGGTTTCAAAAATTGAAAATTAAAGTCAACAAATCTAAATGGTTCCATTCAACATTTACTCTTCAATAAGGTTGCTGCTCTAGTGTAACCCTGAATCAAACAATGGTATAATAGCAGAATATAACTAAATACAAGGTGCGTTCAAGTTCTAAGATCTCAAATTTTTTTTCTTAGTAGTGTGTGTGAGTACAAAAATGCGGTTAATTTCAAAAGATGCGGGAATTATTTCAAATTTATAATATATATGGCAGCACCATACAATGTACATAGGTCGAATTACCGCCATTGTAGTGAGTGTTGTTTTTTCAAAATGGCGACGTTTAGTGTTTAAGGATAACATGTAATCATACGTTTTCTCCTCCTACATAGTGAAACAGCCATTGAAATTTATTACCAATTAAATTAGACATGCGATCAAGGCGTTATGGATGTTAAAAATGTGTGATCATAATGCGAAAATTTAAAAAATGTCGAGAGTTGTTTGAGAATTAACCGAAGCAGTCTTGATCACGAACCATCCGGACCTAAACCATGATTGCGCGAGTAGATCACTAAATCCTTTTTGCATGGTGGGACTGAAAATGCGGAGAGTTTCTTCAAGGTGAGTCCAACAAATACTGACCGACAAACACAAGACTGCGCAGGTGGTAATGTCTTAGGACATGTTGACACGTGACGCCCCCATAAATTTTCGACCATTGAATGATACTCTCCGCGGCCGCTCATTTTCCAATCTAGCTGCTGTTGCATCAGGGATTTTCCAGTGGCAAAACACACCCCTAAAGTAGTGTTTTCAGCAGTTATAGAATTATGGAGACGATGTGAAAAATACATACATCTAGACGGAGATTATGTTGATAAGTAACAAAATTACGCAGCGGTCTCAATACAAAATACATTGTAATATCGCAAACACTCCCTTGTGTATATCAAATCGTACCCTACATACCAACCTTAAAATCTCATTCGCCAATAAAATCATAAACCAAATAAGTAAAAAATGCCACAACTTGGAAGCTCATCCTAACCCACTACTGAAGCTTTAACTCCACCCCACACCCTACAAAAGACTAAGCCAATCTTGGCCAATGGATTTTCGATGATGCTAAGTTAACATCGTTGAATGGACCTCTCTTCACTCCACGTGCAAAAAGCTAGCTTTAGCTTATAGATAGTAATCACATTAGCTTATAGGATGTATTTTTTTCTAATTGTTAATAAAATTTAAATACAAAAAAATTTAAAGGACGTTTCCACTTTTCAATTTACGAGTCTAAAATCTGTGTTCCAGTCCTCTACAAACCATAAAATTCTGCAAGAAACTATCAATTTAAATAGGTAAATTGATTACCATGGAAAGTTTTTTCGTAATTTGAAAAAAATCCACACTAAAAATGATATATGCATTTACATTCATTATATGTTTACTAGGAAAGGTCCCGTATACATTGCGTAACACTTGATATATAAAACCTTAAATACGAATTAAAAACGTTTAAAGTCAATGACTTTCGATTGTGACAAATATATATGAATGTAATGATTAATATTAGTTCCAGATAAGTATCTAAAATTAATCAAACTCTCACTGAGCCCGTTGATAACAACGATAAGTAATGAAAGTAATTAAGTTTGATAACGCTCTTCTCTCAAGAGAACAGTTTGTCACAATAAAATAACGGAAGAATTAAGAAATTGTGTTTTGTTTTTGTTGCATAATTTTAAATAGAAATAGGTATTAATAACCAATATTTGTGTTTGCGTGGAAAAATGAATCAGCAGGCAGATGCTCTAATCTGTATTCACAGCACGCCAAATTTTATGGTAATAATACACATACACTCTTACATTTAAACCATAGTGGTTTTTATTTTGGTTTAGTAGGGATTCTTAAAAGTCTATTCTATGTAATGGCGATATTAAAAATTCTACGACACACACTATAAGATACGCAGTTTTCACATATATTACTGCGTAGAATTATTATAGGCACAGCAGTATGCGACACATTAAATTATTTAAACACTAAAATTAAATTTATTTTTTAAATAAATTGTTATGTACGTATTAAATAACAGATTCTTTTACATATTCTTTATCAGGGTTTTTTGACTTATTTGAATTATATGCCTTATTACAACGTAAAGTGATGAAACTACATGTAAAGCCCACGTTTCCATTTTAATGAATTCACACATTTGTTATAAAATAGTGGTATTATTTTTAGTTAAAAAAGTGTCTGCTTCCCAATAAAATATACTCTTAATTACTAATTGATAGCTTATGTATTATTGTTATTGCTTTTACTTTGTATTTATTGTAAAGATAATAAAATTTATTTTTTATTAATGAAAATCATAAGGTTATAAACTGTAAAGAAAACGTTTAATTTTAGAGACAATAAATAAGTTGTAAATTAAATGAAGAAAATAATAAAATATCAATTTGCCACATTTTTATTTTCTTTTCTGCTATATACTTTTATAAAAAAAATTTAAATTACATTCTTTCTTTTTGTATTTGTTTTCTTCATTCCGTCAATTCATTTGATAACATTCTCTTATGAACTTTACACATTTTTCTATTTATCGAAAAATAGTGTTTTCCTTTGATTTTTTAGAACATTAAATGGTTGTAAATATTCTCAAACATGTTTTTTATTTTATCATAGTTACTGTAGGAACAAGTAAAGCATTTGAGGTAAGAGTAGGTGATCAACAAGGCTCAACTCTGAGCCCTCTACTATTCAACCTGGTAATGGACTATATCACTTCAAACATACAAAAACCAGCACCGTGGTCGCTACTATATGCCGATGATGTAGTTTTTATAGCCGAATCGTTGGCAGAACTGCAATCAGACCTATCGACATGGAAGAAGTCCTTGGAGAGGAGAGAGTTGAGAGTCAGTAGACAGAAAACTGAATATATGTATTGCGACTTTTCCGGAGCTAATGTGGGTGCCATACCATGCCCAACCATCGAAAACAAACCTCTTAACAGAGTTCAAGTATCTCGGATCCATTGTAACACCAAAAGCATGTGTAGAGAGACACATTTACAATAGAATCCAGGCAGCCCGGCTGAAATAGAGATCGTTGTGTGGCATTCTATGCGATTCCCGTATTCCGATTAAAGTGAAAGGCAACGTATACAAAAGGACAGCAAGACTAACTTCAGTATATGATTCTAAGTGCTGGACGATGAGGAAGACGGATGAACAGAAAATTCACACCACAGAGATGAAGATGCTACGCTGATCTAGTGGAGTTTCAAAAATGAATAAAATAAGAAACGAATATATCCGTGGTACCTTTAAAGTCGCTAAGATACACTATAAACTTCGGGAAAACCGCTTGTGCTAGTACGGGCGTGTTATGAAGCGAGATGATGACCATATGACTAAAAGAATTCTGAATATAGAAGACGAAAAAAGAGGCCATGGACGGCCACCAATAACCTGGCCACAAACAATAAAAAATGACACAATATCGAGCAACACAACAAAAGAGACAACCCACAACCGTACGGTGTGGCGCAGAAGTACTAGGAGGGCTGACCCCAAATAAATTGGAATAATAGGCAGGAGAAAGAAAGAAAGAAAGAAAGAGTTACTGTAGATTTGTGTTTACTTTTTTATGTATTACATAAAAATATTTAAAGTTATGTAGGTACAGACACAATCTCACCTACTTTTTTATATTCGCTCACTAGTTAAAACTACTAAAAAATTTTTTTAAAAATAGCTGTGTATCCGGGTACAGATGTAGGCTTTGATCATAATTTACTTATTTCACATTTTTGATTACAGTCCAAATTCGTCAAAACATAGGTATATATATATATATATATATATATATATATATATATATATATATATATAATATAGAAAAACCTAAAACCTAAATAATCAAAAATAAGAGAAAAACTAAGACTTGGACTAAATGATAATTGAGTATATATAAAGACGAACGATCAAAAGGCAACTAAAAATATAATCAGATACTAAATGAAAAAGGGAGAGGAGAATGAACCTTGAATGGCAACTATAATTCTTATTCTGATAAACGCAGAAAAACCAAAACTAACAAAATATTCAAACAAAAAATAAACAACAAAAGGTAAAACAAAATGCATGATTAATAAATGTAAAAATGTTATGATGTCAACTTTTAGAAAAAAAAAGTAACAAGTTATACAAAATAAAGTTGATAACAGTGTTAAATAAAGGGAGAGAACAAATTATCGAACACCTCGATAAAATAACATTTATTATAAAATTCCTAAATCTTTGAAAATACAAGATGTGTAAATAAAGTAACGAGACTGATCTGTAATCTGGGCTCTGTCCGTTTGGAAAAAAAGCGGGTCGACATTCGATGCGCATGCGAGTGGGAACGCTCGCGAGACAGTACGAGTCTGCAGGAATTGTTTCATTAAACGTTTTGACGATGAGCGACAGTATGGTCAAGCGACGGTGTGCGATTCGGTTTTGCTTCAGACTCAAAAATGTTTACAAAATTTTAGCAGGCCTATGAAAACACTGTTTTGTCAAGTGTTTTGGTGGTTTAAGGCATTTTCAGAAGGAAGAGAGACCATTGAACATGAAACCGCGCGCGGACGGCCTGCAACTGCACGGAATGACGCTAATTTCGACAAAATCCGGGAGCTTGTGCGTTCAGAATAGCGAAGAGTTGCATTAGATGCAGATCATCGTTCATCATATTTTAACCAACGAATTGGGGATGCGGAAAATCGGCCTAAAAATAAGCCTGAAAAACATTCCGTTGGAACAAAGCGACAATCGGAAAACACGTGCCTTGACTTTTTGAGCGGATTGAAGAAAACCCTTGTGTTCTGGAACGTGTCATTACTGGTGATCAGATTGAGTGTTTTAGTACGATCCCAAAACAAAGCGCCAGAGCTTGAGTCGGTGTGACTTTTTTCTCTTCCCACGTGTAAAAATTCACCTCAATGGACGTTATTTGGGGATAATATCGAATATTGAAAAGGCCGTAACCGACCAGCTAAAGGCGATTTTAATATCTATGTTCTAGCACTGCTATGAGTGGAAAGACCGTTTCTAGCGCTTCCTCAAGGCAGTTACTTTGAAGAGAACAAGTGTAACTGTTATTACCTAATAAAATTAAAAACAATCAGTTTTATTACCTTAATTACATACCTCGTAGAACGGTGTACACATAAATATAACAACATTTGCAAGATTAAAAAATTCTCAGCAATTGACTAAGATCAACAACATATAATACAAAAAGGTGTGAAGCCTTTAGGCTTATCAGTTTAATGACCCATATACTAAAATAGTCTCATAAATAATCCTTTTCAAAATATATAGCAGATAAACACAATTTGGTTTTATTAAGTACCCCAGAACAAAAGAAGCATTATACTCCACAAAGCTATTAGTTTAAGAATGTGTTGTTCTGCGTAAACTAGTTTTCATGTGATATACTGATAATCAGAAAGTGTTCTGCAACGTCTGTCTCAACCATAATTCGCTAACTAAGAGACTAATAAAAACACAAACTTTACAAAAAAAGTATAAAGAATAATACAAATACTTTATTGATGTCAAACAACAAATGTACGACTTACAAGTTGGCGTTTTACTGAAATTAGCACTTGAAGATGGGCAAATAAGAATCAAAGTAAACAAATTTCTAAGTAACAACATCCAATGCAAGCTTAATGTGCTTGATAACTTACAGGATATGTAGTATATGATTTATTGAATACAAAGATGATAAAGAGTCAATAACAAATTACCAACATCCGTCTTACAGTTGATGAAGAAGTCACAGAAAGAATATTTTGCTTTGAATATTTTAATTCAATGCTTAACCATAAATAGTATTGTGACGAGGATACAATAGTTTGAATTGAAATTGCAAATACAAATTTTATAAAACTAAAGATATTTCTATAAAGCAACTTACTGATTTGATTTAAGTTTTGATTGATAAAATGTTAGGTATGGTGCAAAACGTATTCTTTAAAAGTAAAAACTTTAAAACGCATTGAAGCCTTTAATATGTAGACTAAACGAAGAGATTTTTGTACTCTTTGGATCACCACATGTACCATTTACCAAAGTTTTAAGAAAAGAAAGTATAAAGACTATTTTCAAATATTTTAAAAATTTTATGATACATCTAGGACACATCTTACAAAACGACAAATGCACTATATCGAAATTAATATTACATAAAAAATAGATGAACGCGGATGTTCAAACAGAAAACAACCTTTTGACTAATTATAGTAAGAGACCGGACGGGAGTGTCCCTCACTACCGCTAAATATAAAAGTAAACTCCAATTAACAATACTTAAATTTGAGGGGAAATTTGTGTGGTGCTGTGCTGTGTGCGGTGCTGGTGTGCGTGTGTGTGTGTGTGGTGTGTGTGTCGATGCTGTGTGTGTGTGTGATGTGTGTGTGTGCTGCGCGTGCGGTGTGTTCTGTGCGTGTTTCGTGTGCGGTGTGTGGTGTGCGCGTGCGTGCGTGCGTGTGTGTGCGTGTCGTGCGGCGCTGCGTGCGTGCGTGCGTGTGTGTGTGCGTGCGTGCGTGCGTGCGTGTCGGTGCGTGCGTGTGTGGTGCGGCGTGCGTGTCGTGTGTCGCGTGCTGCGTGCGTGTAGTGTGTGCGTGTGTGTGCTGTGTGTGCGTGTGTAGCGTGCGTGCGTGCGTGCGTGGTGTGCGTGGTGCGTGTGCGTGCGTGCGTGTGCGCTGTTGCGTGGTGCTGTGCTGGTGTGTCGCGTGTCGTGCTGTGCGTGTCGTGTGCGTGTGTGGCGTGCGGCGTGCGTGCGTGTGCGTGTGTGTGCGTGCGTGCGTGTGTGCGTGTGGCGTCGTCGTGTGTGCTGGTGCGTGCGTGCGTGGTGTGTGCGTGTGCGTGTGCGTCGTGCGTGGTGCGTGTGTGCGTGCGTGCGTGCGTGCGTGCGTGCGTGCGTGCGTGTGCGTGCGTGCGTGTGTGTGTGTGTGTGTGTGTGCGCGCGTGTGTGTGTGTGCGTGCGTGTGTGTGTGTGTGTGTGTGCGTGTGTGTGTGTGTTGTGTGTGTGTGTGTGTGTGTGTTTGTGTGTGTCATCACGATCACTGAAAAACTAAAGCTCTATTGACATCAAATTTGTTACACAAGTACTTCAGGCCAAAACAAAGCATGATTATTAACCAAATCGAGCATTTTTTTCCATCGTGTTAGTTAAAACTTTCGGTAGTTGCAAATTTGGGTAGCCTTTTAATAGCAGTTATATTTTAGAAATGCTCAAGTTTTATGGTAATAAACAATTTAACAGGATATGTTCTCTAGAGCAAGTTTACTAATAAGAATTTTGACGTGTTATTATTTATAATTATTATATATGTACTATAAAATTATTTGTATGTTTGTTTTTTGTTTGTATAATACGTATAGAATAAGCAACTGCACTGAGTTATAACATTTAATTTTTTCCGAAGGCTTTTGGTTGTATATGGTAATTGTAGCTGTGCCTCTTATGTATGAATCTGGAATCAGATTTTATGTCACGTAAAGATTTTACAGAATATCAAGTTAAAGTATTTACTTAACCTATAATATTAATTATAGCAAAGTTTACCAGGAAAACGTTGTACTTGGAACTAGTAGTATTTTCTTCTTTAAACGAGAACTCAAATATTGTAACAACTTCTTCGAGAGAGGTCCTGGTGTAGTTTTCGTCTGAGCCTGGAGTGAATGTTTATTTTGAAGAGTTCATAGAATTTCGCACCACTACATGTACATGCGTTTGAGATGAATTTTTTCGCACAGTTCTCGATATATTGATCAATGTGTAAGATGCCAAGTTCTTCGTGCAGCTGGGCATTTCTAACGTACCACAGTGCATGGACTATAATTCTTAGAATCTAGTTTTGGAGGCGTTGTACATTCAAAGTGTTGGTGTTTGAGGTGTAGCATCAGATCGGAAATCCATATAGGGCAAAAGGTCAAATTAAAGTTTTGTAGAGTAGTGTTGCACAATCTATTTTTATTGTGGATTTACGGTTAATCAGTGGGTATCGTTGTCTTAGTCTAATGTAACTTTGGTAAGCTTCTGTTTTATGTGATACCCCCAGCTTAGGCAAGCGTTGAGGTATATTCCCAGATATTTGACAGTTGTGTCTTTGGAGTTTCAGGGTATATCATTGTTATCTACAAAGGGTTGCTCACCAAAATGTACTTTTGGTGTCCTAGGGTGACAATTATTTATCCATTTTTCCCAAATTTTTGCAAAGTAGGAACGTATAAATTTTTAATGGGATCGGCTATTTCCCTGGATCAGAAACGTAAAACAATTTAACTTAGCGCCTATTCATAATAACGTAAGCATAAGCCGCCCATAAGAAATACGTAATAGATAAAGTTGAATCATTGCAAAGCTTATGCGCTCGTTTATAATGCACTCCCTTAATTTTTACGTTAAACGTTCAAATGTAAGAAATACGTAAAGTTGAAATCGGTTCTGACTTTCATTTACAGTAATTTTTAATTTTTCTCTAGATTAATGTAACAGAATGTTTGTTTTGATTCTGAAATTGCATAACTTAATTTTAGTATTGTAGACATTTTGCTTTTGTTTTATAACGGATAGGGAACTATTAATTAAATTATTAAATATACTTTCTATGCCATAAAAGGGATAATAGGTGCAAAGGCAACATAATTACGCAAAATGCCTGGAAGGACATTGCTGTCGCTACTGTGTTTCGGCATGCGCAACTTTCAAATGTTTGCATAAGGCTTACGTGCATTATACATATTTCTTATGGGCGGCTTATGCTTACGTCATTATGAATAGGCGCTTACTATCAAAACTTCGCTCGGCGGAAGCAAACCAAATGTCCACGGCAGACGCGCTTTCTGTTGCCGATAGCCGCGGCTACCAGGCTCCTACGTGCTTACACGAACGCACGTACCTCCTCGTGTAAATTAAGTGTTCAGAGCGTGACACGCCAAATTTTATATCAGCCGTCTTTGTTTTCGTTCAAATATATAGGCTGTTTTTGTTTGCTACGCACGGACCTCTTCGTGTAAATCATGCCACAGTTTTTTATTTACTCTCTGTTCAAATGTATAAATAGATTATACAAAGACGATTGATGATCTTTCTTGGCGTAAAGATTTTGGTTTAGCATTTGTCGGGGTTTATTCTGATGTTCCAGGTTTTGAATTATGTTAGAAGTGTGTCTGTTGCGGTCTGTAATTTGGTGATTGCTTCATTAAGGTTATCGTAAGATCTCTTAGTCGTTTAGTTCAGCTTGGGTAAAAAACTCTGATTTTAGCTCTTCTGTGGTCATCAAAATATCATCGCAGTCACCAGAATGATGATTGTGGGGTTACAGGTGGATTAGGTACAGGAATGTTAGACTCATATGGTACAGGTCTGAAGGCTGATTTCAGTTTTGGATATGCAATACTTTGAATACTTTTTGTTATGGCTCTGAACTTTTACCATATAAAACAACGATTATCGATGTGATTTGTTTGCTCTCATCACATCATTAGAATTTTAGAAGGTAACAACTTCTGTATTTCGCTGGGTCCATTTTCTTAACCCCTAGCACACGTATCACACACACTGTGTGGCGCAAACCTTTTGTCTTGGTCTCTTACCTTGATACCAAAATAAGCTATATAAGCTTTTTTTCACAAATGAGGTTCTGTTCTCCCTTCTTGATTTGAAATGAATCACAAAGAGTTGGGATTGTTTACGCACTGTCGTTTTGAGAAACTCGCCATTTGTAGACTGACTTAAAATCCACTTGTAAATATATGTATTAAATATCTAAAACACATTTGCAGTATTTATATATAAATATAGGCATCCGCAAATATCGATTTTACCACAACTGACCGATTTCGATTACTCTAATGTATATGATATCGGTCGCTGTACACTGTTATGCGCAAATGTTAAAAAAAGCAAAATTACGTAATTACATAAAAATTGTGATGTTACAGAAAATCTGATACCATATTTGTAAACAACTCTAAAAATAATCTAAAAACACTCATTTTTATGCAAAGCCCCAAAATTATGTTACTCAGTGTTATTTGTAGTATGACTGGACTTATAATGCGATATATTTAATTATTCTTCTTGTATTTTAAATATTACTTTTAAAAATCAATTATTAATGCTAAAATAAACCATCTGTGAAAGGGTTTTTTGCCAACGCGAGGACTAAGGAGGTTAAGATTGGGGTGAAATATTAAACACTTTTGTGAAATGGTATAGCGCGGGACTCATAACATAATAGTTGTAAGTTCGATACTGTTTTTGCATTATTTATTTTTATATTTTTATTTTTAATTTAATAAATTAATAATTTTATTTTATTTTTATTTGTTAAATAAAATTTTAATATATTTATTTTTTAAACTTTGACTGAAATTATTAATATATATATAAAAAAAATTATGAGTGCTGCTGCTGTCACACAGGTCAAAGTCCAACTCATAGCAAAAATCGTTCGTGCCTTTCCGTGCCGACCCGAGCGCCTCCGAAGGACAAATTTCGGCCCGGCGGCAGGCGCGACCGAGTTAATATATTTCCGGAACTGCAAGCGATAGAAAATTTTCGTTTGAGAGCGGGTAATAAAGCACTCATTAAATTAAAAATATTAAATGTATTTCTTTTACTTTTATTTGTTTGCAAAATTATTATCATTATCATACTAATATATAAAAGGCGATGTGTTGGTTCGTCACACTTGATACTACGAAGACTTCGTAGGTGGCGTGTTTGGTTGCCAGAGTAACGCGTTCGGGGCCACGCGGAGATTAAAGCACACAGCAATTTTAAAAACTAAAATTAAAATTAAATTATTTATGTCCTATTGTTTTGTTTTTCTGTTCTTTTTTGGAAATAAGCATTCTTTGATATGGAACGGGTACAAACAGTTGAGCACCACAGAAATTACATGACAAAACGAAGAAGTGAGCAGCCTGGGGATGAAAGGGCAGCAATAAATTAAACTAGGCGACGTATATGTACCGAAAGAACTCCGGAGAAAGTTGAAGTAGAAAACCAAGTTTTCAAAGAACACTAAAAGAAATATCTGCAAAGAATGAAGCAAGGCGACAACAAATCACGAAAATGTGAAAACTTAAGAAACGTAATTTTTTTAATGACAGCAACGTTTGTAAAATGTGACAATGTTTCTTGGAGAGACGAAATAAATGTGTAAGTAATAATAACTACATAGGTGTAAACAAATTAAATCTGTCGCGGTTTGCCCGCTCACAAAGACGGAACGTGAGTGACAGTTATCTAGACGCAACAGTATGACTCATAGCTTAAGTCACCGTGGATGTGTGGGTTGAGGAATTGAAAAAGTAGAAAAGGGAATAAATGCCGTTTGGTGTATCCATGATGTGGCGTGATCCAACAAATCTTAGTGACGACTGCTACTTTTGCACAGAGAAGATGGTGGGCCATACCAATGTATCAGTAAGCGTAACATTGTGTATCCCAATATAATATCTGCTCCATAGTAAATCCATCCCTGTGCCATCCCCATCTAATGTCAAGTCTTAAACAAACACTAATTCAGAGGGTGACCCAATGATGAGATGTAACAACCGGACAGTATAGAGGATGAAACTACAGTGTCATTTACCCAGCATGAACTAAATGATTTGATTTGTGATCTGACTTTACCTAAACCAGCAGAGGATCACAATTTCGTAAAAAAAATTACTGTGTTTAATATTAAACTCTCCTGGTACAGACACTGAAAAGCTTAGTTGGTTCCGTTTTTTGCTGAGAAAGGCGGTTTGATATATTATTGAGACATTTCGGGAGTCATAAAATACAACATTAATTACAATTTAGGAGAGTAGAGGTTGTTCATAGATGCCAGCAAATCCAGTTTAAAGTTATCTTATTACACAATATTAACGCAATAAAACGAAAACCTGCTGGAAAGTGTGCAGTACAAGCTTCATGAATAGTTTGTGTTCGAGGATTTTAAAGTGATTGAAACCACCATTTTTATTTGGTTTTTGTGTAAATAGAGTTTAAAACTAGTTACCAGCCCGAAATACATTTACATCTGGTGAAAAAACATTGTTTCACTTCCACAGTTGATTTCTCGAAAATACTGTTATCACTTTTACACATAAAACTTGACTTAATGAAGCAATTCGTAGAACATTTAAGCAAAGACAGTAAATGCTTTTAGTGTCTTGGTGTTCAATTTTCAACAATTATGTCTGAAAAATTTAAAAATGGCATTTTTATTGACATACAAATACGAAAATTAGTGGCGGACAACATATTCCAGAAAATCATGAGTGAGTGCAAATTACAAAAATGGACTACTTTTAGAATGTAGTATAAAACTTTTGAAAACCCAAAAGCTGCAAATTGCACCATTTTAGTCGAAGAGATGTCGGAATCCTGTAAACTACTAGTTGCCACATGAACGTTAAAGTTTACTTTCTTTACACTCATTTAAATTACTTTCCTAAAAATTTTGTTGATTTTACAGAAATACATGGTAAGCGATTTTATCAGGATATTAATGTAATGGAAAAGGGATACAAAAGAAAGTGGACTGTCCATATAATGGCCAACTATTATTTAACGTTGAGAGACCGTACAGCCGAACATTGAAGGCAATCCAAGAAGAGTAAGTTTCAAAGACAGTCTAGTGGTGAATTTTAGGAAAAATTCATTCCAGTACACCTTTTGATTTCAAAACTTCAAAATCTTGCATATTAATGTTGTCAATGATAGACACACGTAGATATAGATCCTTTATTATAAACTTTAAAATCCTACAGTAGTACATTCCTTTTTGACATAATTATCATGCAAATTGAGGCACTTGTTATAACATCTTACAAGATTTGAGTTTATTTTAGAAAAAAACTTTCTATAACGCCCTATAACAGCATCTTGACTTAGTGTCATCCTTAAAATGATGCAACATCCAAGTATCATCGCCGATTACAAGTATGTTCAAAAATTGCCCTCTTTTTTCGATATAATGAAAAAATTCAAACCAGAACCCATTAGGTGCATTTGTGCTCCTCAAACAGGAGTTTTGGTACCCAATGGTTGCAGAACTAGCGGTATTCCAAAATTTCTGTCACCATTTCATACAAAATAGTTCGAGGGAGTTAAAAAAAAGTGTACAAACAAATCAGATATCGCGAGCAAACGAACTTCGGGCGTAATATTTGGCGGGATTTTCTGTAGCATGGTTTCTTTTCACTTGATCTAGTGGACGAATACGCAGCAACACAACCTTCTCTTTTTATTCCATACTTAACTCTCTATTAAACTACTGCGTACAGCGCCATAGCACGAGCGTAGTTATCCGCATCTATTTTTTGCGTATGCCCAATCGGAAATGTTTTTCCGAATTGTCTTCGTAGACGTATAGACTTTTAAAAGTCCTCTTATGCTGATATATAATAACTTTATTTGTCACATGTTATAATAATGTTTAAACAACTAGATATTTTTTTATAATTTATTTTTAATTTTTGTTACTAAATATTTAACATCGTTACTGATTACAAATTAATATAATTTCATTTGTTTTAAAAGTTGAAATCACCTACATTCAAAGTTTAAGTAAGTTTTAATAATAAATAATGATCCATACTAGGATTATTGAATTTGCATTAAGCCAATATTTATTAACCATTACTTGTCAAATGCACATGCGGTGTCTGAAATTACACAGGGCTTTTTTGAAGTTCATTTCTAATTGCTTTTATTTTTCGCTTAAATCAAAACTTGCACATTAAAATATTTAGGTAATTTAAAATAAACTTGAAATTTTTCGTTACTAATTTAAAAGGCATTTTTATAACTGTAAGTCTCTCTGAAGCAATAATCGACCACTTAATGTGGCGTAAAATTGAAAGCATTTGTCGAACCACAAAGTTCCTCCAAATTTTATATTGGATTTTCAACTAAAGATATAAAAGTATCAAACTTAGTATCTCAAATTTAAAAACTTTGTTATTAAAGAGGTTCGAATGCAATCAAACTTTCAGCAAATAAATGCTGTAACATTCAGAAAACAAATGCAATTTAAAGCGTAGCAGAATTATTATGTAATTTCAGTGTAGTTGATTGTTGATTTACAAATTACTATCACATATATGGAGTTATTAAGAAATGGAAGTCAAACACATTTTTAAAGTGACATTACTCTGTCACTTATAATTTTTAAATAACGATTTTAAATGTAATTTCAATTAATGTCCAATTTTATTTTTGATAATCAAAAAAGGCTACAAAAAGTTAAGGAGTAATTGTGTAATTTTCAATCAATTTTATACTCGATATAATTTCACAAGTGTGCTGGTTTAAAATGGGAACATAAATATAATAAATTAAAAAAGCGAATTGTAGTGGATACAAGTGAGCAAAGAAAATGAATGCAATATTTACCCAGCGAGGGCAGATGTTTATTTGTACGTAAAGCTTTTTCGGAGAGGCGATTTGATTGCGTTTAAATTTGCGGAAGCCAATTCACGTTTCGAAAGTAAAGAAAACATCTCCTGTCACTTAAATCAAGAGGAGTATTCGGCGAGTTAATTAAATAGTGCTCGCTTCCTCCGGGTAATGACAGTCGAAATGATGATACAGCAAAGAACAGAGGCAGAAACAACGTAGGTTGGGCAAACTGAAGACAGGAACAACGTGAACAGAATTTTGTTTAAATTAAGAAAACATTCTATTTAAACTAAAATGTAGCAAAAGCTTGTAAGTGTAAGTAAATAATAATATTTATTAAGTAATATCACATTTGGTGCAAAATTATATATACTTTTAACAACAGTAACAATATAAACTAATAATTTGATAATTAACTGAAATATTCGACTCTTGTAATTTTTGAATTAAAAGCATTTTTATTTCTCCTTGCAGTTCCAATATGAATGTTTCTAATTCTCTTTTTGCAAAATGTTACCGATAATTTGAATAAACCCTTTGTACTAAGATTCTCCACAGACTTTCTATGGTATTAACATTGAAACTACATGCTGGTCAAATAAATGCGAAGTTTCCACGGTCGGTGTTCTGGTGCATCGTGCGGTTGGTTCTCAGGTTTATAAGGCCGCGGTCGAAGTTCGGAAACTCTTGACGTTTCGTCCACAACTGTGGCGGACATCGTCAGAAAAAATCGTCTAAAGCGTCTAAAGCTTGAGCAAATAAACTTAATGTAAATAATTTTGAAAATATCCTGGAGGTAGGAAGAACCGTCACACTAAAAAGCACATTTAGATAAAGTCCATAATATAATTTTGGCTAGCAAACTACTGAAATTACATAAATTATTAAAACTACTTTTATTTTGACTGAGAGTGTCACATTATTTTTTACATAAATTGCTTATACAAAATTGTACTGCATCCATTCATACCATAGTAAAAGGAAATTGATATGTGAATATTAATCGACTGATTGAAAATGTTTAAAAGGAGTTCAATAAATTGTATACCGCACTTTATAACTACTGACAAAAGTTAAAATTACGACTAGACACTAGACCGACGATGGCGTATTTTTTTGGTGTATAAAGAAATTTCTCTTATGCACTAGCTTAAAAAAGAAACTATTATTAGTGAATATTTGTCTATAAATATTTAAATTTATTTAATAATATATAGTTTCACCTTGAGGTTTTGTAATCGTCTCCATTCTTCTTAACATCGAGTCAAGCAATAAACAAATGCTGTTTTTATAGACTACATTCTATTTATTATTAACACCATTAGAGAGTTTCTATTTACTTTTATTGAAGGAAGCTGAATGTGTTACGTGCCACATGTGGGCGAGTGTTATCTTGTTCAAACGTTGCTTGGGGCACTATCTAAAAGAATAAAAATTTCAAGTACTATAAAACCCTGTCAATATAGGTCCGAGTTAATTTTGTTTCTAACTTTGATTAGAAGTGATCTGCTATGATAGCTCTCCATACCATAGTACCCATAGTTTGCGTTGTATGCTTTTATAAATGCGATCTTCTTGCTCCCTTTCTCCGCATTAATATTCGACCATCGTTTCGGTTTCAACAAAATCTAGGTTCCCCAGAAATATGATTATGTGCCAGTCGAATGTCCATGGATACCTTTCCATTGCTCATTGTAACCTTCGCTATCGGAGCAAAAAGACACTTATGATGAGAAATACAGCTGAGTACCCACGTTTTTGTCAAAATATTCTTTTATACTATTTACCTCTCCACCCACCTGTTCAAAGTAACGATGAAGATTTAATCATTTTTTTATAGTAGAATTGAGTTTTCTTAATAGTATTTTTTTCTCAATAACAGCTCCTTCTGTATTAGTATGGCTTAGTATGAATTGAATTTAAAATGTGTGAAAAAGCAAAACTTTTGTAGGGAGAGATTCTTAAATTAATATAATTGCTCGCTGTTTTAACTTAATAAATTTTGTATCTCATTTCATATATAGTCCAGGCAAATTATCAATAATTTCTAAATTTTTTTTAGGTACATATATCGAGGCGTACCAGGGCGCATTCGATTTGGAAAAGCCTCAGAAAAATATGTAACGCCATATTTTTTTTATAATGCGAAAGTGCATTTGTGCATGTAAAAAATGCATTTATTTGACGTATTTTTTGCAGACCCCAAAGACTATTTTATTTCTCTCTTAATATTGACCAAAATAAGGGTTTTTGGGGCCACTGATCACGAATATGATGCTCAGAAAATGTCCCGATGCACTTGAAGGGAGCGTAGTACTGGAGATGGAGGCGATTTTGGGGAATCAGCTCAAAGTTGTTTGTTTTTTGAAATTAAACTGTCCATATAAATGTTTTTGAGGTCGCTGATAACAATATTGATTCTCAAATTAAGTTCCAATACACTAAAGTGAATAAGTGCCCTGGGACACATGGTAAAAAAATAGCCTAAAATACCAGGATACGCGTAGGGCATTTTTAAATGTAAATGTGATTCAATTTTAATTATTTTCGAAAACGATTTTTTCCGGATATTACTACCAAAAGAATTTTGCCTGCACACAGACAACTCCATCAGTGTGGCCGCTTATCAACAGTATTATATAAATAAGGGTTTTAAAAGTTTTTCAAGATTTAAAAACTGGTTTCTAAGATTCTGTTTTAAGTAAAAGAAATAAAAAGTGATAAAAAATTTTCAAGTAACAAATTAATATTTTTTCAAACTAAATTGAAATTTTCATAAAGCAATGATAGTCATTTAGAGCAACAGATTCAGAAAGAAAAACGTTACAATGATTCAATTTTCACAATAAATCTACTCTGTGGCGATATATATATATATATATATATATATATATTTATAT
Source organism: Sinelater perroti (assembly GCA_036346155.1). Lineage (NCBI taxonomy): Eukaryota > Metazoa > Arthropoda > Insecta > Coleoptera > Elateridae > Sinelater > Sinelater perroti. The sequence continues at coordinate 24,073,996 of JARFIY010000001.1, forward strand.
TTCAATCAGTTAAAAATAAAAAAAAACATTGGACTAAAAAATGGCTATTTTTTATAATTCTACAATTGGTGTATGCAAAAAGAAAATCAAAAATTTATACTCCAACATTAGATATTTTAAAGAAAGGGGGTATATAAAATAATTGAAACAAAATAATCAATAGTTACAAAAATACATACATACATATATACATCGGGTTTCACACATGGATGGAACTAATGACACATGTAATCGACGTACATGTCTAAAATTCTGGGTTTTTTTATAGCTTAAACATCTGCTAACAATAACCCGTCGTGATACCATCACATATCTCAACGCAAAATAAACAGCATTTGCAATAAGCTTTGCTTAACTGTTTTAACTTGAAAAAGAATGCAGCTGAAGCATGTTATTTGCTTAGAGGCGTACGGCAAACATGCACTATTAAAAACTATCTGTGAAGATTGGTTTAAACGCTTCAGATGTGCCGATTTCGACACGGTGGACAAGGAGCGCCCCGGAAGACCAAAAACAATTAAGGACGCGGATCTGCAAGCGTTATTGGATGAAGATGATAAGCAAACACAAAATCAACTTGCGGGGGCATTAAACATGATTCTTTCAGGTATTTCGGAACTTTACATATCATGGAAAAAATTTAAAAAAAGTAAAATGGCTGCCGTATGAGTTAAGTGAGAGACAGATGGAAAATCGAAGAACCACTTCCAAAATTGTGCTTTTTTAAGGCATGAAAGAAGAAGTGTCCTGAATCGAATTTTTACTGGTGATGAGAAGTAAATATATTTTGAGAATCCCAAACGCAAAAAATCGTGGCTTTCACCTGGCGATTCATCAACATCGACGGAACGGCCAAATCGCTTTAAAAAAAGACAGTGCTTTGTGTTTAGTGAGACTAGAAAGAAATCGTGTACTATGAGCGGCTGAAACCGAGCAAAGCTATCAATGGGCATTGCTACCGACAACAAATAATAAATTTGAACCATGCATCTTTCGAAAAATAGCTAGAATGGGACACGAGATACGAACAAGTGATACTGCAGCACGACAACGCTCCGTACCACCGCACCCTCCGTATTTGCCAGACCTGGCGCCTTCCGATTATCACTTGTTCTGATTGATGACGCATGGCTTGACTGGGCTACACTTGGCCAATTTCTAAGAAGTGCAAAATTGGTTGGATGAATGGTTTCGGTCCAAAGACGCGTCGTTTTGTCGTCGCGGTATTCATGTATTGCCGCAGAGATGGCAAAAATTACAATTAATTTGTTATATCACAAAATATTTACAAATACATTTATATTTTCAATTATCTATATCATTTATCACCAATTCTGAAATAATTTTGTCTTTGATCTCATCATCAGTTTAGCTCTCTTTTCTGCTATATTATCACAATCTGATTTTTTCTCTGATTCACTGAGTGTACTTACTACTTTCTATATTAATGCATTGGCCATTTTTATGACATTTTTTACATTATAGCAAATATCTACCGTGTGCTGAATCGCACACTGGCGAATTCTGGTTTCTCGATTATCCGACACCTCACCGAACTTTTTTAACCGAAACTGGTATGCGCTGAAATGCGGTTTTCTTTTTTACTGAAAACAGAATCTTGACTTACTTTTTTACTGAAAACAGAACGTTTGTAAACCTTGAAATGAAACTCGAAAAACCTTATTTATTTAATACTGCTGATAAGTGTACAAGATTTTGTAACAATATCTAAAAAAAAAATTATCGACTACCCCAAATACCCTTATACAGACAGTTTAAGCTCGAAAAAAACAAATATGAGATAATTCTCCAAAATCGCCCTCATTCTCAGAGTTATGTTTTGCCCAGGTGCATTGGTGCACTTTTTAAACATCATATTCGTGGTCAGCGACCCCAAAAACCTTCGAGTAACGGGAATGAGCTTATTTTGACCAACATTAAGCGAGAAGTAAAATATTCTTTAGGGTCTGTAAAATACCATCAAATAAATGCATTTTCTGCGTACACAAATACACTTTGGCATTATAACAAATAAATACGGTGTAAGATTTTTTCTAAGGCTTTTCCCAATCGATTACATCCTGCAACGTCTCAACACGTATACCCAGAAAAAACTTACTGATTTTTGCGTTTTTTTTTTTAATAATTTGCTTCGACTAATAAGCACGTGCTTCACCACAGTAAACGGATTTATGTTGGTGCTATAGACCAATAATAAAATATCCGTCTAGAATGCTACCTGGGCAGACACATAGTTTAATCCTAGGTTAGTCCCATTTTTTTCAAAACTAAATTTAGGTAGAAGAAAACGAAATCCAACCTAACTTATAATGAGGTTTTTCTAGGGTAAGAATCTGAACAAGATCTCTTATTTTATGTTATTCAACGGCACTAACATAACACACAAAGAAGATATCAAATATCTGGGTATCCGTCTCGATAGCAAACTAAACTGTAAAAAACATATACAGACTAAGCGAAAAGAATTAGATATCCGCGTGAAGAAGATGTTCTGGCTCCTCGGACGAAAATCCCAGCTCAGTTTAACAAACAAGGTGTTGTTATATAAAACCATGTTAGTACCGATTTGGACGTATGGGATCCAGTTTTGGGGATCTGCTAAGTCATCGAACATCGAGATATTACAGCGATTTCAAAGCAAAACACTTCGCGCAATAGCAAACGCCGAATGGTATGTGAACAACCGCACATTACATAACGATCTAAAGATCCCATGGATTAAAGATGTCATCAAAGCTTGCTGCATCAGATACAACGATCGTATTAGTGATCACCCTAGTGTTCTAGTGACAGACTTATTAAATAATGCAAACGCAGTTAGACGCCTGAAACGGACAAAGTTTAGTGACCTAACAAATTAGTAATAAGACTTGTATACCTTGTAATGACAGGAGGTCACTCTTGGTGTTCCTCCCCACATGCTATGTACATTAACTCATTTGCTTGTTAGTCTAGTTAGACTAGTTGTAAATATGCAGTAAATAAAAAAAAATTTATGTTATTCTTGCTATTTTTTTAATATTATTTGCGATATTTAAATTAATTGATTTTTATTTTACCTATTTTTAACAACAAGCCTACTGTGCAGTTGTTAATCTAAGAATTTTTATTTTGTCTACTAGAATTTCTACGTATTGATATGTACAACTGGTGCTCTCGAATTCAACAATTTTTTGTTATTTGGTAAGAAACCGTTATTATCAAACACTTCAAAAATGTTAGAATGTTCTACAAATGATTAATTACTACATAAAACTTACTTTCTTCCATTTTGAAAAGCTCTCCGCCGAGTAATAGTGAAAGCATTATACTAATAAAATATCAAAACAGCTACAGTTGTTAAGTATAATATAAAGCAATCTGTGCTGGGGTAAGTGTTTCGTATGATAATATATTCTCGATCGTTGCAGCAACTTACGTAAACATAGTTTAATGAGCAAACATTGTTTATGTTACTATCAAGGAAGACTAGACTTTAGTCGTATGTTTACTAAATATTACTTTTTTTGCAGATTATAAACTCTATAAAAAAATTATTAAATGAAACTCACAATTATCGTTTATTCGTCAATATTTATTTTATCGCCTTTAATATAGGCACCATTTGATGCAACACACATACGTCAGCGTTTATTCCAGTCTTCGAAACATTTTTTAGACGCTTTCAGGTATAGCCTTCAGCTCCTTAACCGAATGTTGTTCTATATACTTGATCGACTCAAAACGGGTACCGTAGAGTTGCAAAAAGAAGTCAGACGAAGGCAAATATGGTAAGTGCAGTGGTTGAACGATGGTAGTTGCCGCATTTTTGGCCTTAAATTCGGTCACAATTGCTGGTATACAATAGTGCATTTTCGCCGTACAAAATTCACGAATTGTTGTTCCACAATAACCGTTCTTGACGAATTTTCTCACGCAAACGTTTTAATACCGCCAAATATTATTCCGTATTGACTGCCTGTCCTTCCGAAATAAATTCATAATGGAGCAAACTATTAATATCGAAGAAACCGATTAGCATCACCTTGATTTTTGAGCGACTTTGACGTGATTTTTTAGGTTTTGGTTTTATTCTGATGCCTGTTGACTTGTTTGCTTGTCAAACTCATAAACTTGTCTTATCACCAATTATGATGCGTTTCATGAATGTAAGATCAGAATAGACGCGATCCATCATGTCTAAACAGACCTGTTTATGGAACTGTTTTTGTAGAAAATTCAGCTCCTTTGGAAAGAGCCGAGCGGCAACGCATCTTATGCCCAAATTATCCATTAAAATTGAACAGGTGGACTTGTGAGAAACCTTGAGGTCATGTGCTATTTTTCTTAAGCTGGAATGGTAATTACCGAGCACAATTTTCTTTAATTTTTCGATATTTTCGTCGTTTGAAGAGATCGGGGATCGTCCAGAACAAGGGTTTGCCTTCGGCCACCTTTCAGTTCCTATTGAACGCTTTGTACTACTCGTAGGTTAGTGTTTTTGATACAAATAATTTACCATAAGCCTTTTGTAACATTTTCAGCAAATCGGCACACAAAATTCGGTTTGCAAAACAAAATTTAAAACAAACTCTTTGCTCAATGATTTCGTTTATTTTAAAAATAGTAACGCACTACTGAGGTGTACTGATTTAAACAGCTGCGGTAAACAAACTGATTAACAGATCGCGTTCATTTTAGGCATAAAAATTAAGAATAGTGTTGTCAACTTATGCAAAAAATAGCTTTTTTTTAATCTTTAGTCGGGAATTTTTAAATTACAAATTCTCCATACTTTTTGACAGAAGGTATGAAAGAAATAGTACTTCACAATAAAATCTAAAGTTGCGATCTTTTTATAAGTCAAAATTAATAATTTTAATGGCTATAAATAACAGTTTACAATAGCTTGGGGCTTGGCCGCTAAACACTTAAATAAATTTATTTATTTTACCATTGTTTCATAATGCTAATTTAGCATCCTGAAATAAATGTGAAACTTGTTAGTTGCTTCATTATTTTAGCATAAATCAATAATATTAATTTTACTTCAAACTGTGAGGTTTGACACATTCAAAATATAATTCAATAAATAATTATAGTCAATCTGGCTTTATAATAAATTGATATCTAGGTGTATTAATTTATCCTGTAACTACATTTAAATTAAACTAAACTAAAACAAAATTGAGTGTTTTGCTTACAGTTCTAATGCTTTATTGATGCTTTTCTAACATATAATATTAGTGCAGCGGTTTTCAACTGTGTAATTATAATTTAGTTTAAAAATAGGAACATCTATTATATTTTATATTTAGAAGTTTAAAAACCACTTATGTTTATTCAAAGCAAATCACTATTTTACCGTCAATATTTATTTATAAAATTATACAGTTGAAAAAAAATAACAATATAAGGTATTAAAAATTAGGACATATAAAGTTACGTTCTTTTAATCTTTGATATAATATTCCGTTGGGACAACTTATAGTATTATTACTTTGTATAGCTTCTATCTTTTTCATCTTTTATTAGTCTCATAGAGCTTGTATAAGAAACCAAAGTTTTACATGGCAATAACTTATAATATTTCATTTTGCCATTGTAATCTTAGAGACAACATTGCAATTAATTTTGTGCACGAATTATTTTTTAGCATAGTTCTGTTTTTATTGGAGCACAAAGTTTATCTGATTACTATACTTATATTTGGTTAGCGCAACTCCTCAACATGTTAATAAATATTGTTTTACATTCATATCAAATTAAATTGTATTTTAACAATCTGCATTTCTGCTTTACAACAACTTTACTTACTGATATATTTTTTTTCTGTGGTATCATAAACCAATTTAACAAAGTTAGATACATTAGTTTGTTAGTATATCTTAAATTTTAAGAAAAACTGATACACTATAAATGATTTTAAATTTACTCTTATTTTTTAATATTTGTAAATAATTGCATAATTGCTCCATAATATTATAAAATAATTTCAATATACATTACATATAAGAAAAATAACCTTCAGGGTAAACTTTAAATGGAATAGAAAAATTAGTTGTTAAAATCTGTTTATTTTTAATATAAGATTAAAATTATACATATATTTTCTATTCAGTGACGTAGTACGTATTTTAGCGGTATATATAGATAACTATGTAAAACACACTTTACATTCCTCCTGCACTGGAATATGCGGGTGGACGCACTAGAAATTCAGTAAAACGTGCCAAAAAAGGGATTCTTTATTAAACGGAAATTTGTCTTAAATGGGAATATTTTCCGATCCCGACTTTAATGCTGGAAGACTTGTTAAATTCCCTGAATTAAACGGAACCTGTCTAAAACTTGAACGGAAATTAAAATTAATTTTTACACGGAAAATTAATAATTTTATATAAAGGCTTGTTAGAAAATCTTAATTTTAAATATTGTATCCACTTTACAAAATTGTCTCCTTAATTACTGTCTTCTGGTGTCCCACTTTTTGAGCTAATTACTTTTTACTCAGTTTTTTGATATGACATTACTTAGGAATTTAGTTGCGTATTCCTCCCACTATCCAACTAGATGTATAGGGGTGAATGATTTGTCTATAACCTCTGCAATTGAGACCTTTTGGTGTTATTTATAATTAAATTAAATTATATTTTTCTTTTAGAAATTTTACTTTTATAGGTTTCGGTTTATATTTTGACTTTAGTTATAATTACAGTTGTAAACGAAAAAAGTTATGTTTGGCTTAAGCAAGCAAGTAAATTAAAAAAAATCTTGTCAAACATATAACTTAGGTAGAACACAACTTTACGTCAGTATTGGTGTAATTTGTATACTACATCTTTTATTAAATATAAATTTAGCTTTAGTAGACATATAGTAGCGATCAAAAAATTTAGTCTGTTATTTTAAAACAAGTTGCGAATATTCATTTCATTCACTAACTAATCGAAACATTTATTTTTAGAAGTATGATTTTAGGTCTCGCACATATAAACATCAAGCCAGTTATTTTTATTTACTTAGTTGTGACATAACAAAATTAATCTGGAAAAGTAAATAGAAATAATTATTTAAATGCTATAAATCAAGCTTCATTTAAAGACTAAAAACATATTTAACATACAAACCTAATACTTTGTAGGAAACTTGTTAGCATCGATTATTGCTTAACATGTTTTGCTTTAGCATGTTTTTAAGATTCTGATGTTCTTCTTCAAATTTTTGTATCTGTGTAGACTATTTGTTTAAATTTTTAGTTTTCATATTTATCAATCGACGGTGTAGGTTTTCCCACAGGTGCTAAATTGGATTGAGATTTAGGAATTGACTTGACCAGCTGAGATAAATTACCTCATAAATACCAACCAATTTTAGTACCCTTTTTGAAAGTATACTTAAGGTCATGTTCAAATCAACCTTTTCAAGATTTTAGCGTATGAAAATGATAAGTTAATTTTTCTAAAATATCGACGCGTACAAGCTAATACATTTTTTACATTCCATGTAATGGACTAACTGAGAAGCAATATGTTGTCCTTCATGCTTTGAAGTAGATAGTTGGGTAGTATTTGAGATTAAAGTTATTATCTTTAATGCAGCATAATTCGTCGCTTTTTAATAAGAAAAATTAACGTTAGCTGAGAATGAAATATTTTTGCAAATTCGCCACTAGATTTTTAATTATCTTGTGATATAAAGTGCAATAAGCGTAAAAGATTTTTGACAGTAGATTAATAATTTCTCTGTTGAAATTTTCATTAATTTTACAATAAATGTGCACTTATGGTAAGATAAAGTGTTAAAAGTTTTCCGCGGGCTTTCTGGTTTTTGTAAAAGCCTTGCATATCCCTTATTTTGAATATTTTTCAGCAGTTTACATAAAACAATCTCATTAATTACAAATCTGTTTTCAATTTTACAATGTGACTTATCTCTTTGTATGCTCTAAATCCCTTTGATTTTACCATAATAGTATCTAAAAGAAGAAAAACTTAAGGAGACCTTTTAGACTTTAAGGAGAAGATAAAATATCTTAAAGTGACCTTAAAGTAAAAACTCACCTGGAATCAATATAATCAAAATTAGTGGTAGGCAACACCAATGTTACTAAAACCAAAAATGATGTTATGGAATATATACCACGCTGGTTAAATCCATAATAACATACACGGTTTTGGTATAGCGGGCAAAGATGACGCTAAAACTGCTATAACCGTACCAAACGAAATACAAAGACTTGATTGTTTGGAAATAATGGGCGTCATAAAAACAACACCTACAGTGGTGATGGAAACATTGCTGCACCTTCCTTCCCTTAATTTTAAAATCATAAGAAAAATCGAAGTGGCACTTTAAAGACTGCGCAACGTACCCATTCATAGAGAAAGTATGGAAGTGAAAGATCTAAACATTTGTCATGTCGGTAAAGGCATACTGGGTATAATAACAAACCACACAATGCTAAAATTTGCATTAAACATTAATTTTGAGGTTGGTGTTATAAATTTAAATGAATATACAACAGAAATAAGCAATCAAAACAGACTCAGGAAAATTATCTGGTACAGAGATGGGTCGAAGACAGAGTCTGGAACGGGAGCAGTTAACCTTTTTACTAGGAAAACATACATCCACTGTTTAAAATGTATCTCTAACACTCATTAAAGTAATGCAAAAAAATACTGAAGCATGGGTGTACATTTAAATGCTAACACGTTATATACTATATGTTTTTTTTTTCGGAAGATTACATATTAGTAGCACAGGACTACGATTATATAAACTACATAATCTGCAAACTTATGGAGAAATATACAAAGTGCGGTACACTGGACGAGGGGATTTGAAAACATAATATACAGGGGGGAAAAACTGTTGCTATGCTAAATAGCATTTTATGAGTCAAAAATATAAAGGCATTAACAGCTACAAAAATGGACTTTTGGAGAAGAGTGACAGGTAGATCAAGAATGGAAAGAATAACAAACAACAGAATTAGAGAAATTAAGAATTAGAACTACACTATAACAGAAGACAACAAAAATAAACAATTGTTACAATTTGGACATATACAAAGAAATTCCAGAAACAAGAATACCTAATTAAATTATTCAACGAATGCCGGTAGAAAAACGGAAATAAGATAGACCTCGAAAGAGTTGGTAAAGTGGCATCAATGAAGAAATTCGAAAAAGAAAACTGGATAAAAATTTCTGGAACGATAGAGAGGAATAGCGATTGGGTAACGGAAAAGGGAACACTAAGGGAAGATATTAAAATTAAAAAAAAACTAAGCAGATATAGATATTTGTTGCATTGCCATACACCAACCTAAATAGTTTGAGGTTTTATCGAAATAGGCGAATCAAAATATTTATTTAAAGTCATGCACCTCTGAAGGCGTTAAATAACTCAAAAGTAATAACCAAGCTGCTATGGAGATGCCGCGAAGAACTCAGGGATTTGGCAGGCAATAAGAAATTGATTCTGTTGCGGGTACCATGGCACTGTAGAGTTGCAAACAGTTGATAAGCTAGCACAATCATCTACCTCATATATAGGACTCTTACCAGTTCTAAGGATAACTAAGATTCATCACGAAGCCGAGTTAAAAAATAGGCTAAAAAACACTGAAAAAGTGTATTAGCACAAAACATAGAAAAATGTTTATAAAAGAACCATATCATAAAAAAAACGAAAGAACTTCATAAACATGAATCAGTTCTGAATAAGGATTGTACAATAGAGACTTGAGTTTCAGGCAATAACATCAAAAACGCAATAAAAACAACGAACGTATATATAAAAATTACTGTTGCATCACGCTGCAGCATCTAAAGAAAATGCAAAGAAACAACTAAAACTTTGTAAATTTATTTAATAGTATAAGGCAAATACAGTTTGTCCACAATCCTTTACATTTATTCAACAATGTATGTCTTCATCCCAGGTTCTTGTGATCGCCTCCATTCTTCTTAACGCATTAAACAATAAAAAATTGTGTCTTGATTTTCCATTCATTATTGACACCCTCCATATTATAACAACATTTCCTGGAGTTCTTGAATACCGCTGAGTTCTTTGAGCAATGATAGTTTTTCGATTAATAAAAATTCTGATGACCTAGTCGATTATGGAAAAGTTTTCACTCTGTTTTGTTGAAAAATGTTTAATATGTTAATCTTCTGAAGGAAAGAAGTACCTCAAGATGTAACACTGCCCTGATGTAGGTTTGGCTGGTAGTATTGCTTCTGAATCTGACTAGAGGTGGCCTGCTATCATAACTAATAGTTCTCTATATTGAAATGCTCATAGTAGCTGTCTCGTAGAAATAAAGTCTTCTTGTTCCCTTTCCCTGGGTCTACAGCGTATTAATATTTGATTATCGTTTTAATTAATTAGAAAAGACAATTTTGTGTTACCCGTGTGTCTACATAAAACTTTCTGTTCCCATTTGTAATATTCGTTGTCGGTGCAGAAAAGTTAGTGACACTCCCAAGAAAAAACATTGTGTATTGCGCTAGGTAAACTGAAAACGTGCTGTAGTCTAAGCGCAAGCCTATGAAGATAACCGATCCCTAGGGTTGGTTTTTTTTCATACTACTCCAGACCTCAGTCTGTTGGACTGTGTACCTTTTTCAATTAATTGGTACCATGCTTGTGTCACAGTACGGCTCGGACTATCAATTTTTCGGTCTATTTTTTTATTTCAAAAACATCCCCTTTATGTAAGCCAACAATTCGCTAACTTTTTTGTCGACGATGAGGCATTCTTACAGAATTAATTTTACACGCACAAAATCTGATTGGTCAAGAACACTATTACCCCTACTTTAAAAGGGATATTACTATTGCCCCTAGACCTCATATCTAAGAAATGATAAGACCAAATCTTGGACAGAAATAAATAACGGTTTTCAAATTTTAATTATAGAATGCCTAATTTAATATAAAGGTTTTATTGCAATATAATTAGTTTTTAAAAATTCTGCGATATTAATAAACAGTAGTGTAAATAATTTAAATATTAATAACAGTACCTAAAGTAACTGTTAATTAAAGACAAGTATTTTCTATTTTTAAATTAGGTTATACCTATAATATTAAATAATATAACGTCTAATTTTTCTGCACTGTTAATTTTTACAATGGGACACTTTAATTAACTGATATTTACAATCCTTTAATTAAAATAATTTTTAAGACATCCAAGTTATGTCGCAGACATTTTAATTCATTTATTTCGTTGCTTCGAAAATATCTCAAAAGTATTTTAACAAGAGAGAATTTAAAATATCTCTGTGTTATATCGATTTCACATAGAATGGTCCGGTTCATAAAATAATACAAGAGCAAAAAATGGGGTTTTTGGCAAAACCATTCAAACCACCGCTTTGCAGCTTTAGCGCAAAAACAACTTGCAACGCAAAAAATATTTGTTTGGAAAAAATTAGAATTGCCCAGAGTTATCTGTGTTTAAAGGCTTTTGTATTCAGATCACTGATTCGGGCGATCCATCTGCATGTTTTGCGTTTTTAGCGCCCCAGTCAATGATGAGATCTAACTTGCAGCGAAATCCGCGAATTTATGTCTACTCACATCGCTTTTGTTTGAGTTCGCGGACTTATCAGGAAGTTTTAGGCTTAGAGCTGGGTTTACTTATCTATGGGGAATATTTATAACCGCAGTCGGCGTTTGCATCCGCACCTCGCATTCTATAGCGAGCTGGAAATGGAATGAGATTTTCCTTGGAATTATCCGGCATTAAAAAAGCGTTTGCGAGAAACACAAAGCTGTAATGACTTTACATATATTCCACATAATTCGTGGCTGTTGTTTTTTATTTTAATATAGTGAAGCAATTAATTATAATTAGAATATATTTTTGCAGTAATAACCCGGAAGAAAAATTAATTATATTTTAAATATGAAATTCTGCCACGTATATGAATTTTAATTTAAGTCAAGGATGCTTTACGGTTTGTCTTATTTCCCTGTTAGACAGCATTTTTCAAGTTTTGAACATAAAATTTAATTTGACGCTGATATATAACGTCTGCACGAGCTACGTAGCTGCATTCAAATTTTATATTGCTCTATATTACTACGTGTATAGCATTAATGCATGCAAATATACTTTCACAACTAAATTGCAAACCACGTTTTATAAAACGCACACTTCCACGCGAAAGCTCATTTTATAGGTGGCAGCTGTGAAGAACGTGTTTCATATTTTACTATGTTTTCTTACAAAATTTATTTTTATATGCAAATAATAAAAAAATAATCTTGGAGCTTCTGCAGCATATTTTTATTTAAAAAGCAACACCTCCAGAAAAAACGTACAAAATGGTTCTAGAAATATGACTGGTCTATAGTTTGATTGACTACATGTTCTTAGTTCTTATGCTGTTCTATTGTTCTTTTTTAATACCTGTTGAATAATTTTGGGTTAGATTAGATTAGGCTTGACGATTAAAACATACTAATATTGCTGTTTATAATACTGACTTAACTTGCGGACGACCTGTCTGTTACGCCAAGCTGACCGTGACCTTCCTTGCTTATAAAATGATGTAATACTAGATAGAAATTAATTTTATTTTATACTAGGAAACTACTTTACTGGTAGAGTAATATGTTAGTACGCAGGACCTCTGATTAATAGACGTTCTGAAAAAGAAAAGCACAGCACCACTGAACGACCATGAATGTCAGAATAGGATTTGGCAGGAAGATCAATAGCATTAAAGTCTATATTTTGTAATTGCAGCCAGCTATTTTTTTTGCAAGTTAACCATCTATGAGTCTAGTTTACTGCCTAAGTAAGAAGTGTATTATAAAAATTTAGTCAGCTAATTTGCAGATTGCCTAGAATTAGATACCAAATCACTTTTGGTACTTCAAAGTTTTTACAAACTGTTTTACATAATACCACAATAATTCATATCGCTATCTATCTAGAACTTACCCAACTAAATGGTAAATGGAAGTGCTGGCCATAACTGCTTAAAGTTTCTATATCTTCCACTATATTATACAGGGATAGCTTAGATTTACAAAGAGTCGACATAAGCAAGAGATTAGGATACATGTACCAAGACAGTTCTAATTATACCAACAAATCCCATGTCAATTTCAATAATTTTTTGTAAAATTTTTTGCTCAATTATTTCTTAGTATAATAAATTCTGATATGAGTACAAGTCACTATTAAGAAATTTGTATTTTTCTATTCTTATGTGTAATCTGTTATTTTTATTGCAACTACATCCCTATTTACCCCAGTTACAGTAAATGGCAAGCGGTACCGATTGATGTTAACAGATTTTTTGTAACCAAATTTAGATGAAATTGATTTGGAGGACATGTGATTCTAACAAGACAACCTTACATGTTACACTGCTAATGCTACCATTCACGTATACCAAGAAGAGTCAGGCAAAAGAATAATTTTTAGAAATGCAATTGTTAGTTGGCAGTTGTGATTTAGCTCTTTTGGATTACTTTTTGTGGAGCTATTTAAAATCTGTTGTCTATGCAAACAAACCATGAACTTTTGATGCATTAAGATTGAACATCTTCATACTTAATTCGTGACATTAGGCCCTAGTTATTGCACAAAGTTATCAAAAATTGGATTTACCAAATTTGCTCGTGTGGACAAAGTCCACGTGGACATAACTGATCTGTTATTCAAACATATTGGATTGCGACGGTTAAGTCCTTCTGACAGCTACGAAAAAGAACCACTAAGATGCTGGTCGGAACTTTAACGTCGACATGTTGGTAAAGGCCCATTACCTTGAAAAACTTCGCCAAACAAATGACTAATTTTAATTTAAAATTTATTACACTGCAGGACGCTAACCTTAGCGTGTTTTAGTTTTCATTAATGGCACAACCATTTGCATTCAATTCGAAGTGTATGATATCTTCAAATTTCTGCCAAATTAAAATCATCACCTTATTGCCTAATTGATTTTGTTGGCTGTGATTATTAACTTTACAGGGCATATTACTAATATCAACAGTGATTGACCCAAAGATCAATTTCTTGTTTCCGTCATACCGTTATCCAATGGGTTTTTGAGCAATATACAACGAAGATATTTGGAATTATGCTTTGGTTATTTCAAGCAGATTTTGAAAAGGCTTCATATTTATAAAAATCGAAAATATTTTAGGACATTTTTGTGTTAGATACCAACTATTCCAGCCAAATCGTAGAAATGGACCAAAAATTAGATTCTAACGTTTCTGTTAAGTAAATAACAGTCACCCGTTGATTCCCATGGATGACCAGCGGTGATGAGACTTATGTGTTCGTGGACGTATTACAGACACCTTTTTTTAATTATTAAAAAGGTGTATGGAAAAGATAATTTAGCACTGCTATGGTAAATTGTATTAATGGATTAAATTTTTAGAAGAAAAGGAGTAAAAAATATTAGCATAGCTTATTATTGTTTTATTTCTTTAAAAGAAACTAGAAAATTATGGCAAAATGTAAGAAAATCAAAAGAATGTTATAGAAAACATGTTATTGAAAATATTGAATCCATAGCTGCTTTTAAAAATCTTTGAATTGTAGTTTCTTGTAAGTAAATTATGCTAATAAATGTTAGTTTTTCATTATATGGGTTTTAATGATAATATATCGTGTATTATAATTTCCACATTTGTTTAATAAATATTAGTAATGGGCTAAGCGTAACTTTTTAGTAGCGTTTTTTAAGCAAATAAATGAGAAATGCTTTGCGGTCTTTTAGCTTATCGTGTGGTTGGTTCTCGGGTTGTTAAGCCGTAGTCGGAGTTTGAAAACTCTTGGCATTTTATCCATAACTACAGCGAACTTATAAAAAAGGAAATTTTCAAAAAATTTACTGTTCCCGCGTTTTAGAATTCTATTTGGTGGCCAGGATTTGCCAAGACATGTTCAACACCAGATAGTTTTTTAAATCGATTGAGGCAAAGAAATCATTGATGTTCTGATGATAATTCCCAATATAGACTTATTTACAAAAACATGGTATGAAGTATATCCTTGGTATATCGTTTGGGTTTCTTATGTCCTCGACATAAACAAGTGCCGTATTTTGGTGGTGATAGTATGAGCTCATATAAAAAATTGATATTAACTTTTTCTGAAGAGAATTATTTGTCAAATATAATGGCCATATAAAATTCCATCCTAATAAAATGCATCTTTTGTTTTTTCCTTCTCTAGGCTTTAATTTCTGTACTTCGTTTATTTTGATGTTTACTTCTAACTTTTCAGATAGGAATTTTGCAACTTCAGCTACTCCGTCATTGTCCTTCAATTCATATCCTTAATTACAATATTCAATTTTCTTTTTAGGTTTTTTATTTTTCCCTTCATTTCTGCATTCTCTTCTCTCAATTTGGCTATTTCCTCGTGGTACTCTTTTTGATCTTTCCTTATTGCCTTAATGTCTGCCATCATATCCTTCATCATTTTCTCCAGGGTGGTTTCTCCTTTGCTTTCAGTGGTGTTTTTCCTGTTTTTTTACTTCTATTTGAGACTTCTCCGTCGCTTTCATCTTCCCATCTTTTTCTTTTACTGTCTTCCGTAGAAGGTTTTTTGCTTACCTACTTTTTTGGTGTCCGTGATAGCGGCATCTTGATTTCTCTGGTTTATTTATGGTTGTCCGCGCTTACCGTAAGTCTTGTTGGTTATACTTCCTTGAATATAGTTCTTTATAGCTGTTTGGGTTGTCTGACCTAGCGTCTTACACAGCGTTAAGCGTTATCTCCCAAGTCGACCTTTCGGAGGTTATAAGCTTATCTGCAAGCGTTCTGTCTATTTACGTATTTGGTTACTTTTAATGTACTTAGTAATTAGTTTAGCTTAATTACTGTATGTTTCTCAATTCAATTTTTTAATTTATGTATAACCCTATCTAATTTATCTTTCTATATTTATTTATATACGTGTTGTTTCCGCTCGTAAGGCTAGAAATTCGGGTTTACTTTAAATTTTATTATTTTCACCAGGAGTGTTTTAAATAAAAACTTCAAAAGTCTGTTATAATTTATAGACATTTCGCAATTATTCTGATAGCATTAGGTATAGGTCCAATAGTGGCTCACAGGTTGTAACATCAAGCTACTGAAAAATGGTAATAGCCTTAATATGGCTATCCTACTGACAATATGCACCTTGTGTTATTTGTTGTTTAAATAGTAAAGAAATTAAATCCATTGATTTTAATAAAATTAGAAAAACGTTTAAGAAAATTAGAAGAAGAGCAAGCAGCGTTCTGACCGAGTAGGCAGACACAAGATCACATTTATACGATTAGAACAATAATGGAAAAGACATTAGAAATGGGAAAAGACCTATACCTGGCGTTTGTGGATCTATCAGCAGTCTTTGATACGGTGCTGAAAGAAAAATATAGAAAGCACTAGGAGCGTTAAATATAAACCAAAAATTACAAATAACAATTAAAAGTGTTTATAATAAGGTAAAAACTTGTGTCAGACTAAATGGAGAAATGTCAGAAAGCTTCAATATGGAAAAAGGTATGAAACAGGGGGACAGCCTAAGTCCACTACTATTTGTCATATTTATGGACCAACTAATCAAGAAATGTAAAACAAAAACAAAAACCTCTACTATAGGTCACTACACACTAACACCAATAAAAACATTTGACCTAGTATATGCGGACGACATAATGCTGATAGCAAATACGAAAACTTAACTACAACGAAAAGTTAACATCTGGAAGGCCTGCTTAGAAGAAAAGGGAATGCAAATAAATATAGGAAAAACCAAGATCATGCATATAACAAAAGGAGAAGAAGATGAAAACACAAATATACAAATAAATGGGGAGTGATTGGAAACAGTAAACAAATATGAGTAACTGGGTACCATCTTTACCAAAAATGGAACAATAGATAATGAAATATAAAATAGAATACAAAAAGCAAGCAACATATGCTATTAAATCAATAACACAATCATAGGCAAAAAGGAAATAAGAACAAATACAAAAATAAGAATCTATAAAACCATATATACAGCGACCCTTACATAAGGATCTGAATTATAGCCGATTAGAGATAAACATAAGTCAAAAATTACAGCGGCAGAAATGAGATATTTAAGAAAGATCAAAGGGAAAACTAGAAGAGATCGAATAAGAAATAAAAGCATAAGAGATGATCTAGAACAAATACCATAAGTGAGCGAAATCGAAAACAAACAACTGAACTAGTATGGACATCTACTTAGAATGCCAGAAGACAGAATTCCCAGAAAAATAATGGAGATAGGAATAATCGGAAAACGAAAGAGAGGCAGGCCAAGGATAAAGTGGGAAGAGAATCTAAAAGAAATAATACACAACAGAGGAAAAAACATACAAAAATAAGAAACATGGTAAGGAACAGAAACAACTTTAGAAGATGAATAGAGGATCCCATCTACGGGGAAACGATAAAAAAGAAGAAAAAGAAGAAGATTTTAATTAAAGATAATGTAGTATAGTAACAGAAGTACATACGCCATAAACATTAATTAGTATAGATGGAGATTGATGCAACGAAGTGCAGCAAGCGATGTACTATAGACCCCGATGGTCAATAAATTGTAATATAAAAAATATTTTATTTTATTATACTAAACAAACAAATCTGTTAAATATAGTGCTCTAAAATGGAATAATTATTTGTGTTACCACAACTTAACTTTTAAATTTTGTTGTTCTAAATGTTTTACCAACAATATTATAAATTATTTTTCAAAAATAATGATGATGTATTGCCATTAGATAAATTTATTATGGTTGAAAAATGAAATAACGTTAAAAATAAACTTAGTACATAATAAACTTAGAATTAATAAAAAAAATTGTAATTTGGTCTGAGTTGTAGTGCTATGAGTACGACCTAGACACAAAATAAGTACAAAGCCACTTAAAACACATGATTTTAACGAAATACAAGAAATTACTCTTAAAAATACGTTGACCTATTCCTTTTAACGTATCTGAAATTATATACAACGAATACATTTCTCCAGAACAAACCGCAAAATTTTTTTATTATTATAAGGTTTTGAAACGACTGCAGGAGAATGTGTAACAGAAACATTTACAACTGATATTAAAATTGGTTTCTGGGCCATGGCAATGCTCTGACAAAATAGTGTTTGTATTACACTCAGCTTACTTGTTTACTAGCCATGCCAATATTTATTATTATATGAAAAAGGCTTGAAGAGCATATGACATGGATGAATAGTTTCAGAAGTGTTTCTAGCAGCAGACAATACGTTAGGGCAAGTACATTACTTCTAGTGGGAACTAAAATATATCAGTGTCAGTTTGATACGATAAAAGTGTGTTGGTTATTTATGTTAAATATAGCAGTACAATAGTCCTCTTATCAAAAACGATATTGATAAATATTATAATTTAAATCAAACAAATAGCAAATTTTTACCAAATAAAAGTACTAATAAAAAATGTAGCTTATGTACAGGCGTATTAAATTAAAAATCCGAAGTAAAGATTATAAAATATTTGCAAGAAATGTGCAACAATAAAAGGTATGACGTACTAGTGCAACTTTTATGCAATTAAGATATAAAGCTATGCTAAAACTTTTTTCGCCAAAAAATAGTCAGTGTTGATTTAGAACTCGGAGAAAAAATAAAATAAAACTTAAGAATACTAGTAAAATAATTTAATAATTATTTTCTAACAAGGAAGTTTATGGCAAGAGTATAACAAAAAAATCTGGTGTGAACATCACACGACTTTCCTTATCCTATTACTATATATTATATCTCGTCCATCGTCTCGGCCCTGCGCTGCTCTCGTCCCGGATCTTGTTATTTAAAAAAAGGACGAGGCGCGAGTCCAACACTCGAAAGCTGATTAAAATAAACAGTACACGACAATAATTGTCTAATGCTTAAAATTTTGTTACGTCACTGAAGGTAACCGTGCGAGCTCGGCCGCACGGCCTTCCGCATTATCGCCTGCGTGCTCCCTCCTAGCGGCTAAGCGCTCCCCCCGTCCTCCCGCAGTCGGCCAAGAAGCTCTCCGAGCGCTCTGTGATTGGTCCGTTTTTAAATTAATATTTAATCGGCTATAACTTATTTATTTGACCTCGAATAAAAAAATTTCATTGTAATTTTTTATTCGTCTGATCTATCTGGTAATATAAATTTCCCAAAACATTTTATGAACACCCGGTATATTAAAAATCCTGATCTTCATTTTTTTTGAGTTCCTATTTTACCAACTTTTATTTTAAATTCATGTTTATCTCATTATAACAAATCATTTTTATTCTTATAAATTTTTTGTATCTTTAACCGTTTAGATTCGCGACCGCTTTGCGACCGATTTTTCGACCTTGCGACCAAACGACTATGTCGATTTTTACCAAAAAACTGCGTGCCCTACCTACAAGTAACTTGCATACCAAATTTCAAGTCTCTAGCTCTTACGGTTCTCGAGATATCCTGTTTACTGCAGACCGACAGACAGACACACATACACGAACCAATGGCTCAAACCAACTTTTTTGGTGTCCTGGGGCTATATTTCGTCTAGAAATGTGAAAAACTGGGTAGGTCAAATTTCCGCCGATTACATTACTTTCTTTATTATAGAATAAGGAAAGTAAAAAGTATTAGCGTGAATAGTCTACAATGAAAATAATTATACTGTTTAGATACTGTTAGGAGCAGCTATGATGAAGCCATTTTATATACATATATATATATATATATATATATATATATATATATATATATAAATGGCTTCATTTATATATGTATACTACAACACTTGCAACGGTTAGGATAAAATAAATACTCGCTTTGGAGGTACATATACTAAAATTGGAACGATAAAGAGAAGATTAGCATGGCCCCTGCGCAAGGATGACGCCCAAAATCGTAAAGATTATAAATAAATAAATAAATTTATGCATTTTGCAAAAGAAAGTTTTATTTTAAGTAGACATAATTTGAGTACATAAAATAATTTTGTAGAATGCATAAATTTATTAGTTTAAATGATCTGTGGAAGTTTATTTTACGTGGTAATAAAGTAGCAGATTCTACTGAAAAAAAATAGAAACCAAATAAATATTAAAAATATTGTTTCTATTTAAATACGCCTAGTTTTTTAGAAAATAATTGCCGCAATAGTAAAATAATAATTTTGTATCGCAAAATATTACCAAGTAAAGCAGATAAAAAGAAAGGCTAAATACAAATAGTCTACTGCCAAAGTAAACTTTACCGTTTTTAGATTCTCAAAAACCATATTTGGAGTTTTCAGAGTATAAAGGAGCAACTAGAACTGCATCAATGAATCACAAATTATATGGATTGTGATGGAAAATCTTATAATGATTGATAGTACAATAAATCACGAATAGGCAGCAATTTAGAACTGCTTCGGTTGAGCCCTCGATCTCTCGCACATTAAATTGGATTTCACGCAGCTGGATATTTCAAATAACATTCTGAGGCTACAACGATTTTCTACAAAAATAGTTACTCAAATCGTGTTACAATTGACTACCTTATACGGTATATATAAACGCATTTCTATATTTTTGTGGGTGAAATATTCATTACAAAACTATTAGTAATTTATATTTGTTTGGTATTTAAATCAGTACGAATGATAGTGTTTAAAAAAGCAATTCATATTTTTATAATTATTTTCTTATATAAAACTTATTATTTTTATAAAACAAAGAGCAGCTTTTTTAAAAAAGCTCACATAGTTCACTAATATGAGATACACTTACCGGCATAAAAATCCGCTCACCCCGGCTTTTCTCAATAATATCTAGTTATTAACTAGTATCCTTAGGTACACTACTGAAAATGGTATCTATTTTACTAGCAGGCATAGCTGATGATAATAACGATCACATCATTTGAGCTGCGTAAAGTTTTGTTTATTGTTGTGTACTTTTTAAATCGCTGTTAATTTTTTTATTGCTAGAGTTTTTGGTTTACAGTGAATTCAAATTATGCATTTGCTAGTAGGAACTGTTACGGAAGCAGTTGTATTACTTGAAAACGGGCGCAGTCAGCGTTAGGTCTCTAATCGGCTAGATATTCCTCGTTCAACGCTAAAATAGAAGATTAAGAGAAAGCGGTAGCTGTGGTCGCAGGCCGGGAACAGGAGCTAAACTTAAGACATTCGGTCGTGACAACCGTTTGTCATTTTGTCTACGTTAAGAAATCGACATACTACTCCAGTGGAGACTCGAAATGCCCTTCAGCGTGTAAGAAATGTTAATATTTCTAAAAGAACAGTTAGGCGGAGACTCAACGAAGCAAATTTGTGTGTAAAAAGACCAGCACGAGGTCTAAGATTGCTACGGCAAGATCCAGTAGCACATTTGGCGTTTGGGCGTAATCATGCAAACTGGAGAATCGAACAGTGGAGGACCTTTATCTTTTCTGATGAGTACAGGTTTAATATTCGTGGCTCAGATGATCGTGAATGAGTATGGAGAAGAAGGGGAGAAACATTTGCTCTTTGTAATTTTTCGAAATGGGTACGATTTCGTGGAAATTAAATTATGGTGTTGGCAGGAATTTCTGCTGATGCACGAACAGAGCTTGTATGTATCGAAGCAGATTCATTAACAGCAGATAGGTATGTAAAAGAGATTCTATTACCTCATGCAATTCCTTTTGCTCCTTTCATTGGTAAAGATGTTTTGTTTATGCATGATAACACTCGACCACATTCTGCAAGAATCGTAACTGCCCTCTTAAATGAAGTTCAGATTTTCGTTATGGATTGGCCGGCAAATAGTTTCGATTTAAATCCTATAGAACATGTTTGAGACATGTTAAAACGACGCCTCAGAGCCAGACCTGCTGCTTCAAATAACCTCAACGAAATCCGAATTGCTTTGCTCGAAGAATAGGATCAGATCTCTCAAGAAGATATTCGGAAGTTGAGCTACAAAATGAATCGCCGGATGTCTGCAGTTATTCGCGCATGAAGAGGCAATACGCGATATTAGAACTTTACACCGTAGTTGTGTTTACCGTTTTGCTAATTTTTTAAAGTTAAAATAAAGTATGTGTTTTGTTGTTATCTTTATTTTGTCATCTCTAGGTAACACCAAATAATAATTAAAGTAGAAGTGCAGTAAAAATAACGTACTCGGTACTAAATTCACTTTAGTTAGCATTTTTTCAAATTTAAATTAAAAAATACCATAAAAATAGGGTAGATAACTGAATATTATTTGAGAGAAACCGGAGTGGGCGGATTTCTGTGCCGATGAGTGTATTAAAGTATAATAATATGTAATATTTAGGAATATTTATATGTAGGCTATCTTCTTAAATTGCTGGTGTGAGATTATCAGTTATATTTAAATATAAGAAGTAAAAAAAAATAAAATATGTTTACTTTAAAAACCTTAACAAATTACAAACAGTATAATTGTAACATAAAAAACCTGCATAGCTTGCAACGCATAGCTAAGTGGCGAAGCAGTCTCCCAAATTTGAGAACCCTTTAGTCTACCTGACCTTTCACCAATCAGTTTCAAAATCACTAGCATACAAGCCTTTTTGGTCACCTGTCGATTGATGAAAACAGAATTTGGAAATTCCTAACCGTTCTCGAGTTTTTGCTCGGACGGACGGACGGACAGACAGACGGACAACATGAAGTTAGTAAGTAACTCCGCTTTGCTTTACTACTTAATAAAAATATAATATCTACGTATTTTTAAACCATATAGTATCTGGCTGTATCTATTAGATCAGTCAGAAGAATGCTCGTATATGCATATATATATATATAAAACAATCACGTACAATGTTTGGAAACGATTAAAAAATAGCGATTCTAGCTTTATATCGCAAGAATAACTACAAATAAATAGACACTTATGGATAACAACAAAGAAAGCCTCGGACAGTGAATCGCGATGACAAATAGGCAACACATTAGGAATCAAAGAGTAAATAGTAAAGATGTTATTAGAATAGAAGAATGAAACGTTAAGTTATGGTACAATATAGACCAAGAAGTATTGATGATTACCGAAAAGGAAACGGGAAGGGTATAAACCTAAATTTGCAACTACTGAAAGCTTCGAATAACTCGGTAACAATTAACAGAAAATGACCAATTGATGAATTCACAGGTGGATATAATTTTGATCACCTACATACCGTGTCACACATTAATTTTAAATTTGAAATAAAATTGTCGTTATTATCGTATTTTAAAACTAATGCTTTTTTTGTCAGAGTTAAAAGGCGAGTTGAATATTGTGCTGCATGCCGTATGGTGATATGAAAAGTTTTTAAAGTCGTAACAGTTGCCGTTGACCAATTTCTTTCAAAATCGTCCTCATAGGTTATATATAGCCTAAGGTACCTGTATACCAAATTTGGTGTTAATACATCCAGTAGTTTTTGAGTTATCGTGGTTATTTTGGTTTATAAATCATAATAAAAAAGATATATATGAGAACATTGAATAAGCGATGAATCACTCGCTTTATGCAAGATTTGGACGAGATATTATGTCACTAACCAAAAAAGAATAGCAAAGTTCAATATAGGGTCGCTAAAGAATAAAAGCACTAAACAAATATATGCTAACTGTTTAAAAATAAAGATAAAAGATAATCCAGAGATGTCTAGAAAAAAACATAGAACAAAGTAAAAACTAACATCATAAAGGCAACAGCAGAATCATGGTTCATTAATCGAACGAAAGAAATAGTAAAGAAGAAAAGAAACTTTTATGAGATAGAAAATAACTGAGCAACCTGAAGATCGTCAGTACGTACAAAAAAAGAATTCAGAAAATTTAAAAATAAGACTAATGAAGAACAATTCTGAGGGAGTTTCATAAAGGAAATAGAGAAAAACCTATACAGATCACAGAAAAAGATATAGGGTATGTTAAGGAATAGGATACGGAACAGTAAATATGACATATAACATTATATAAAGAAAATAAAGACAATCTTGTCAATGTATCAAAGGAAAATATTAAAGAAAACAAGAAACAGTAAAGCATAAGGTCAGGAGTAAAGGACGGGTTGTTAAAATATGAAAGGCGAGATATAATAAGCAACTCCAAAAAAAAAATTATTTAACATAATAATCAGAGAAGGAACAGTACTAACAAAACGAAAAGTAAGTACAAATAACATATTATTTAAAAGAGGGACGAGAATAACCTGGAGAAAGGGCGACGCATTTAATACAACGTAGAAACTGCTTACTAAACTAGTGCTGATAAGATACAATTATATGAGCATATAAGTTCATAATTCCAACTAAAAGGACAGTATGACCTACTATTATCAATCTGTCACGGTAGTAAATTCAAACCAGCAATTTTGCCTTATGGGTAATTATATAAAAAGCAGACAAATTTTGGAAAAAGCTTTGATGGGCGATGCTGATTTTTCATATGCAAGGCCATAGACCACAAATAAAAAGTAAATCAGGGTT
This sequence comes from Sinelater perroti, assembly GCA_036346155.1. Taxonomy (NCBI): domain Eukaryota; kingdom Metazoa; phylum Arthropoda; class Insecta; order Coleoptera; family Elateridae; genus Sinelater; species Sinelater perroti. The sequence continues at coordinate 24,098,516 of JARFIY010000001.1, forward strand.
TGGCATTTAGCTTGTGATTTTCAGAGATTTTTAATTTTAAATGGATCAAAAAGACAAAGTTTGGTAATTTCTTACTACTAAACTTCAGCCTCTAGAAATAAACTGACTTCACACAAATATAGCCTATGACCATCCTGAGATTTTCGTTAAAAATTTTCAGATACGTTATGTGTATTGTAGAGTCAAAAAATTTGAAATTCTTTTCTACAAAAATATGGCAGCTATTATCTTAAACTACCTGCCGTAGCGCAAAGAAAAAATTTTAAAAATTGAAAGTTGTAAAATTCGTTAAAATTGCTCCCCCAGTCCAATTGACACTTCATCACCATGGTGTGATACACAAACATATTGACAATATTATTGGTAAAAACCTTGTTCTGCATATCTCTACTATCGGAGAAATTAATTTTTTAAAAAGGTATAATTTTGACATATTTCAATTAATATCAAAAGATGCAACTACTCAAAAATCTTTAAAACTATCACATGTACAGACAAATTAGTAGGAGCAATAAAAAACTCTTATAAATCTAGTCTCTAAAACATACTGTTTAGCCACAAAAAAATCAGTCAAATTTACATAGACTTCAATGGAAAAATTTGAATTAAATGATTCAATTATAAATAAATTAAAGACTTTAGACGGAGATTATTATTTCCGTTGTCCTCTTCCAGCAAGGTGGAGGCAGCTTACGTAGGGAGATCTCTAGTAGGCTTTTTGATGATTAAAAAACTTCCTGTTTTTGAAAGGTTGCCGAACCTCCTAGAACTACAGGTTTTCAATATTATAGGAAGGTTTTTTTCCCGAGTTGTAAAACATAACACCTATTATATTAAAAACCTACAGCTCTTGCAGATGGTTCTTGCACATGGAGGTAATACCTCAACTATCGAGGAAGAAGCGGCTTACCTCTATCTCATTTCTCATGAAAAGCCTGTCAGGGAAAGCTACGGGAATAAGAAAACCAAACCAAGCTCCCAAATTTCCAATACCGGTACTTAGGCTCTCCAAGTTTTCTAAAAATGTGTAGATATGAAACCCATTAACAGAAAAATAAGAAATAATTATGAAAATACGGAACTATTTTTAAGAGACATTTATTTATAAAAAGCTTTGGAAACATGGATGATTTAGAATATTCTGCCCATTCCAAATAGTTGTTGCTTGCTGGTTTGGTAAAATGCATTTTTTGGTACCAAGAATGTAAATCGCTTTTTCAAAATTATTTTTTAGTCTTGATCTCATTAGGTTGATTTCGAAATTCGCAATGAACGTCAATAAAACAGACTTGCTTAAATAGATTGGACAGTAGGTGAAGAAAGAAGCACCATCAGTTATTGCACCTGGCATCCTATTACGCATTATAAACTTTTAGGCCTCACGTTTGACAATGCCTCCAATCTTATCATATGAGTGTTTCCCGTGCCTGGTGGCAAAATAATCCAATTTAGTATCAATATTATAATCAGCTTTATAATGAAACAAGTTGAGAAAGTTAAATCTAGTTTTGTACCGGCTTGCCGCTCCACCAGAAGTGGTAAATTTTGGTAATTTGTGGTTGTTTATCTCCAAAGAGAAGATTAATTAACTATGGAATGTCGAAAAAATATATATTATTCTCCAAACATTTATAAATTATGCATAAAGAATATATCTTGAGTTCATTATTGCATTTGACATAAAAACAACTGGATGACAAGTCAATTAGGTTTGAGACTAATGATGTGGTTGTATTTTATTTTGGGGAGGAATAGCAAAATTTTTCGCAAACTTGACAAGACAAATACATTCTCCAGGCAACAGATTATATTTCAATTCTTGCAAGAAAGAAGCTTGAGACTTAACAATATAATAATAGGCTTTTAGCCCATTAAGTTTGGTCGAAAGTTTTGAGATAAATTCATCACGGTTAAGAGTTAATTTTTTCAATTTTGCTTATTTGCAAGATAAGAAGCTGATATTATTTTCGAGCACAATATTTTAAAAGAAAGCAGTGATTGAAATACTACTATAATCGCTGCATTCACCAAACATACAGTTAAGATTTTCTGTGATGCAAAGTATGTCTGATAAAATTTAAGAGCAGGACATAAATTGCGCGCATTTGGAAAGCATCAACTTGACATTCTGGTGGATAACGCAAAGAAAGACATTGTGGATGCCATTTGAACTTGCACGAACATTTTGAAGCGCAGGGAAGTAGTTTTAGATTTTGCAATCTATAAGGTTGGATATTGTTCAAGAAAAAGTGCATGCAATTTATGACGTTATTGAAATTTCAATTTGATTTTTTCTATAAAAGGCTATGCAAATTTGACTGCTTTTTTCTGGATAAACGGTATGGTTTACAAACTTGGTCTATGGGAGTTTCTAATTGCTCGTGCTAATTTATATTACAGTTTTAAAATTTTTCAGCCACTGCATTTTTGATATTGATTTAAATGCAATTTATAAATAAATTTAAGTGCAAAATATACCGTTTTAAAAAATTAATTTCTCCAACAATAAAGATACGCAAGATGAGGTTTTAACCAATAATTATTGTCAACATGGTGTATGACACTATAATCTATAATGTAATTTTAACGAAAGTTACAAAATTCCCATTTTTTTAAATTTTTAAATTTTAAAACTTTTTTCTACGCGCTATGAGAGGTTTACAAATATAAGATTTTTATGGTACATAAATGGGATCAAAGGCTACTCAGAACCAGAAGTTTGTGATCATAGCTGCCATTTTTTTGTAAAAAAGAATTTCCAATATAGCAATTTTTACGGTTTTGAACATTTTTTTGTTGACATTTACAATGTATGTAAGGTATCTGAAAATTCTTAACAAAAACCTATGTATGATTATAGGCTGCATTTGTGTAAACGGAGTTCAAAATTACCAAACATTCGTTTTTTCACCCATTTAATATTACAAATCTCTGAAAAACAAGAGCTAAATGCCAAACTTTGATTCATTTTTTACTTATGGCTTATGGTCCACATAAAAAAATCAGGATCAATATTCTCAAAACTTTTTATAAAATTTGTCGACTTTTCATAAAATTGCCCTTATGAAAATCAACCAATATTTTCAACCACCATATGTTTCTTAGCAGCAGCCTGTTGGCAATGGCCTGTAAGCGCAACCTCCAAACACCAATTTTAAATTAATTTGGTCAGAATGGTTTAATCTACCAGTAGTTGTAACCACCACTGTCTTCAGCTTAAGACCCTGAATGGCAATTAGTAGATAGTAGAAAACGCAATCGTAAAGAAGCTTGCGTTAAAATGCTTTCCCAGACCAAGCAAGCAAAAACCACAAACCATTGGTTAAAGCCTACCAATCGCTGTATTATGTTATGTAGCACCAATGCAGATAAGAACGAAACTTAAAAGTTGGCACCTGCAAAGACTCATCCTAAACTCCCACATATCTTTGTATTAGGCGCCACTACAATTAAATCCTCAATTAAACTGCTAGAAACAATTGCCAAAAATAAATATAAAATTAAAATACTCCACAATAAAAAGTTCAAATACAACCTAAAGAATCTGAGAAATACGCATTGTAATAAAGACTACGAAATACATTTAAAACTATCAGAAAAATTCCAAAACATTTTTAAATTGTGACTTCATAAACTTACATTATGCACAACACAAACAATATTTTCAAAATATGTAAATACTTATCACACCTGTTGGCAATCAGGCTGTAAATCTGAAACACTCGAATAACAGATTATCTACAAAAATTTGCAATATGCTTTTAGAGTAATACCAGGAAACAACAAGATTGATGGACTACTACACTGTGCTAATAGCTTAAACCCTGAAATGAGCAATTAGAGATATAAAAACAATCTGTAATAGTATACTGTGTTAAAATGACTGGAAATCACATGAGACTCTAATGCAAGCAAAACCACAAACATGGTTAAATGCCTAACTTCAATCGTAAATCTTAAGCACTCATAGTGTCGTATAAAACGAAACTTCAAAAAGATTGGTTCACCTAAGACAAAAGAACTTGCTATCACGTAAATCACCAGCATATCTTTCGTATAGGCACATGCCCACTAGAAGTCATCGAAACCTCAATCTAAAGATGATAAAAAGGCTAATAGAACAAATAGGAGCGATATTAAATCTACTGATGATACTTTTTACAAAAACTAGCAATGGCTTAACACCTTAGAATAGTTGAGTGGAACGCTAACGGCTTGTCACAACACAAAGACGAAATAATATCTTGTCTCGAAAACCAATATATCGATGTCATATTCATATCCAAAGCACACTTCATAGACGAAAGCTATTTAAGAATCTTAGAGTATACAATTTATGTCACACAGTATCCTGATAGTGGTGTATACGATACGTGTTATGGCTATAATTTCTTAAACCTAAATAAATCACTACGAACTTATTAAATAAAAACACCTTTAATCAACCGTAATTGTTATCGAAGATCGGACAGGACCGCTAACAATATCGAAAGTATATTATTCTCCGAGTTGCAACAACAAAGATCAATATGAGCACTACTTACACACTTTAGAAACCAAATTTATATCAGGAGATAATTTTAATGCTAAAAGCACATAATGGGAATCCAGATTATCAAAAAAAAAGGTAGACAACTAATAAAAGTAATTATCAACTTTGGTTTATAAAATCTATCCAACATACTGGTCAATAGATTTTGCAAAAATGTAAGACCTTAATTTTTGTATATTTAAGGGGTTCAACCAAAATAATCTAAAGATTCATGCTTGTCTAGACTTGTCAGAAAATTATTCGTCTATTATAGTAACAATCGGAAGACATATATTAATTAATAAAAAAAACACCAGCCCTGCGTAATAAGCACACTAACTGAGATTTATATAGGGAATTAATAGAAGAATCTTTACCACTGAATATTTCTCTAAAAACTAAAGATGAACTAACTAAAGCAATAAAACCTTTCAATCAAGTAGTATAGCAAACTTCTTGTAAAGCAGCTCCGCAAAATCAATAGCATATTAGAAACCCAAGGTGTCCTATAATAGTGAAAAAAAAATTGTCGAAAAACGCAGACTTCGACAGAGATGACAAATAAGATACCCGACATATAAGCGCAATCTAAATTAAGTAACCGTTAAATTAAAAATACTCCTGTCTAGCATTAAGTATCAGTCCATATAAAACTATCTTCTTCCAACAGTAGATACCGACTACTCGCTCTGGAAAGCGACTAAGAAGCTGAAAAAGCCACAGCAACATAAAACACCATTTCGTACTGACAATGTTAACTTGGTACAAACTAACCAAAGAAAATCACAGACCTTTGCAAACCACCTTACTCAGGTATTCCAACCATTTTTATTGGAATTCTTAAATAACAAATAAAAGAAAATATAGCTGCTCTTACATGTGTCTACCTTTTAAAAATATTACTATAAGTGAAACAACGAGTGCAATTGATAACCTGAACCTACGAAAAGCACCCGGATACAATCTCGTCACAGGAAAAGTCCTGAAAGGATAGATTTATTACATATCTATTTAATGCAGTGTTAGGATTACGTTTCATCTCGCCATGGTGGAAAGTTGTCACGATTATTCTAATTCTCAAACTCGGAAAACAAAGAAAATATATTATATCGTACATACCAATTAATCTGCTTCCGACATTATCTAAGATCTTTGAAAAATTGCTATTAAATAGAATTACACCTACGTGAATGGACAACCATCTAATTCGGGACTACCAATTTTGATTTAGGAAACAATCTGCTATCATTGAACAGATACATATCGTTAACAAAATAAACAAAAGGCTTTAAAGAAAAGGTACTTTGCAACTGTATTTATAGACGTGTCACACGTTTTTGACAAAGTTTGGCATAATGGCTTACTTTCCAAAATTAAGAACTAATTGTCTCCAGACAGTTATCAGCTCATCAAATAATATCTAGTTGACAAACACTTTCTAATCAAATTTGGAGGCCTATATTATACCTCTTATTTACAACAAATCAACCCACCTTATCAATAACAACGAATGCAACATTTGCTGATAATACGGCTGTACTAGCATTGCATTGAAGATGGCATCCCACAATCTCCATGCTTACCTGACTCTACTACAACTATGGTTCAAAAAGTGGCGTATCAAAATTAATGAAACAAAATCAATACAAGTGACATTTGCAAACACGAAGAGGCACCTGCCCACCGGTTACGCCTAGACCTAGACAAACATCTGGGAGAAATATATCGAAAAATATATTAGATTTTAGGACGAAAATCTCAACTACTGTTAGAGAGCAAAATTTAAATCAGGCTAGTCCTACTGCAAACAACTATAATATAAACATTTTGAGACACTTTCAAATTAAGACGCTAAGATCCATAGTATATACCAAACAAAATTATACGTCGGGATCTTGGTATCCCCACAATCAACGAGGAAATAAGGAAATACAAAGTACGGTACCAAGATCGGCTTGGTGCTCACCTAAACTTTCTGGTCGGGCATCTACTAGAAGAAGAGGAAGAAGAGTCCAGAGTCAAAAGATTCAAGATATCGGACCTACTGAATAGATTTAAGTGACTGCGAATGTTGTTATATTAGCTCTAATGAAACAAACTAGTTTTAGTTAGTTTGTTTTTTATTTCAGGAATTTGTTAATAGATAACTTTTGTCGTGTTTTTATACGAAATATTATACCACTGTCATTAAATGTGCACAGATAGATTGTAAAATCTCTAATAAAAAAAATGTTGTTTTGTTGATATAAGAAAAGATTTCGATCGGGTCAAGCTACAATACTGCTTATTAGTAATTTTCAAGAGAGAAAACATTCTTACAACTTTAATAAAAGTTGTAAAAACCTAATTACAATTGAAGTGGGAAAGTACAATGGATAGTTTGTTAATCTTGTGTAAGAAAATTATCTGGGTACAAAATGAGACAAAGAAACATTTCTATAGTATGATATATAGACAATACTGTTCTAATCGAGAAATATGAAGTCAACTTGTAGCACTTTTATGGTCTGTTTTACCAAATATCACTGATAATGATAACTTATAATACAATGATGAAAATAATAAAATTACTCCCAACAGAAGCATCATACCAAAGAACAGTTACATTTGATACAATGATAGTAGTGGACATCTTCCTAAGATCAACTGCATTTTTAAGATCTGGTGGTTGCATCAATGAAACGACTAAAACAAATTTTGAACGTGATTTAGTTTATCGCAAAGAATTGTTTAGGAAAAGTATCTTTATTTTAAACTTTTTAGAGTACATACTATTTTGTGAAATGTTAGAATAAGTTGGTAGAACTTTCTTATTAAATAATCATTTAGGTGTATCGGGTTTAGCATTAAAACATTCATACAATATTTTCTGTAATATAATTAAATTAGATTTAATTGTTCGCTGGACAGGAACCTGAAAAACTAGCTATTTAATTACAATTGATAATTATAACCGTTAAAATTTAACGAAAGCTATTATTAATTCTCGTAGATTAAATTAATGTAATTACTATTAATAAATGTTTTTGCCTTAACCTAATAGTAAAATCCTTATACATTTTTTCTAAGCAGTAAAAAATGTAAGCTTTGTATGCAAATACAATAGTCTTTTGCTAGTAAATCAGTAATAGCATACAGAGTAATTATCTAATTTGATTCTATAAAATTCTGTTGTGTCCGAAGATTTCATAAAATCGGACTTATTAAGGCTTTCAAAAGAGGGTCTCTTATTGCGAACATATTGTTCCTTACATTGCTTTATATAGCTTCTATATCAATGACATGCGTTTACTTCAAACTTTGTATGTCAAATAAAAAACTTTCTGGCAATAAATTGCATCCACAAATCTCTTTTTGCCACAGTAAACACATTCTTACATATAGTAGTCTGCACATCTTTGGCTAACGCTGAAGAACTTTCACTAGAAGTGACCGGACTTCTCAACCTTACCATATTATGTAAATAAATGGACCGGCAATATCACTATCAGCAGTAGTTCCTTAAAGAATGTTTTATTTTCAATAAGATGTTTTAAAATAAACCATACGTAAATAAACAAAAATAAAGTGCTAAATAAAAATGCAACACAACATATAAATGTCTAATTGCAATTATAAATTTGGTAATTTTTTTATCTGTATAAATGACATGCAATTAATTAATACAGACTAAAGTTAATTTTTCTCGTACACATCAGTTAATGTTTGTTGTTTCCATTTTGGAAGAAAGAGTCATCTTTCTAGTGAGTAGAGGTTTGTTACCCAATATTTATTTTAAATTATTATTTAATACTTAAAACGTTGAGAAATATTCATTTATATTATATGTTTCTCATAAATGCTAGAAAATCATAAACAAATTTCTTTGAAAGCAAATTATTAAAGAAAGGAAATTAACAGCGTTTTGTAAACTTTGAGTTATTGTATGTGTACGCTTTATTTTTTAAATTAATAAAAATTAAGCCCAAAAAATTCGAAACAAAGCATACATCTATAAATCTGGCTTTACTTTATATACAATTTGTAGTAATTTTAATGAATGTTTATAGGTTCGGCATTTAATTCATGTAGAAACTAAAATTAAATTCTGCAACTAATATAACTACACAGTAATTTAACTAAATATAGCCAATAATTAGAGCGAATCAAAGCAACGGCAAGACTAAATTACTCAACATCAATATAATTATGGGTGGTAGTACAGATTTTGCGTTCAATAGCTTCTAATGCAATCAGTGGGACTTATTTTATGTGGGTGGCTCTATTATATTCAAGAAAAGCCCGGTTATCCTGTTCTAATGCAATAACATCAATTTGTTTCAATTTGTTGAATAATAACAATAAGTAAATATTCTGTAAAATTAAATAATACAAAGAGCTATCCATTAATAATTGACTTTGTAGGGAAATTATCAAAATACTAATATAACTAACAATATTATAAACTTACATAAATTATATATTGCAGACATACATAAAAAAATTTGGACTTAATCAAATCTGTTAGTTAACAATAAGTCTAAGGCTTTTAAAACTTTTAAGCCTCCTGATTTCATTACTATTGTCTGACAGCGCTAGTCTATCTTCATATTTTACTTTTTTTTATTTTATCCCTCACTATACTGATGTTAAGGTTACTTTGTATATCAGGGAGCGTTAACTGTAAATCTTAGTACTTCATTTTGATATTTTTGAAGTCCAAGCTGGAACTACTAGTAGTGCTCCACAGCCGAATGCCGTAAGTCCAAAAAGGTTTAATAATAGTCTTGTAAAATTAGTACTTTGTTTTCTAGCTTTATTTGTGATTCTCTGCTAGTCAACCAATACATCTGATTGAATTTGATATCAAGCTATTTCTTCTGGGTAAATATATATTTTTTGCCACGTAACCCTTCTATCCAGATAAGTTCCAAGATATTTTACATCTAGTGTTTGAAGTACCTTAGTATTGTTTAATGTTACTACCGGGCATGTATCTCTTCTTATCGTGAATGTAACATGCGAAGACTTTAGATCGTTAACTCTGATTTTCCAAATAGTTAACCATTCTGCGAGTTTGTTTGTTGCTATAACGGGATCAGCCTCATATGCCAAGATCACTGAATCGTTTTCAAATGTAAACGGCTGTTTTATCGGTTGTAGGTATATCAGTTGTGTATAAAAAGTAAAGTACTGTTTCCAAAAGGCTACTCCGCGGTACAGAGGAGAAAATAATCAGAATGTCTGTCAATTCTTCTTGCATTTTAGATCGTATTTTTTTAACAATTAATAATATGATGATTTGAGGTAAGTTGTCCCTGATTCAGTATAGGTTTAAGACATTTCAGCGGCAAAGTTTCGTATATTTTTGATATTACAGGTAACAGGTTTATGTGTCTGCATGGTGATGCATCGTTTAAGTTTCTTCCTTGCTTTGAAATCACAATTACTTGTACTGTTTTCTATAGCTCAGGGAATCATTTTAGTCGCATAACAAAATAAAATATATATAAGTGCGCAACCAAGTTTCCGAGTTTTACAGATGGATGGCACTAACGACACATATGGCCAACATACATGTCTGAAGTTGTTTTTTTATAGCTTAGACATCTGTTAACAATAACCAGTAGTAATATCAACACATCGCAACGCAAAAATATTTTTTCTAATAACGAAGATGTCGGGTGATGTCTCAAATAAACAAATAAGCTTTGCTTTTCTGTTTTACCTTGAAAAGAAGCAGTTGAAGCACGTCAAACATGCACCATCAAAAACAACCTGTGAAGATTGGTTTAGACCCTTCAAAAGTGGCAATTTCGACACTGCAGACAAGGACCGCTTTGGAAGACCAAAAACAATTGAGGACGTCGATCTGCAAGCGTTAGTGAATGAAGATAATACACAAACACAAGATCAACTTGCGTAGGTATTAAACATGACTTACTAAGGTATTTCCAAACGTTTACATGCCATGGAAAAAATTCAAAAGGAAGGAAAATCGAAGAGTCACTTCCAAAATTTTGCTTTTGCGACATGAAAGAGTTTCCTGTATCAAATTGTTACTGGCTATGAGAAGTAAATATATATTAAAAATCTCAAACGCAAAAAATCGTGATTTTTCACCTGGGGAAACATCAACATCAACATCGGCGGCATGGTTAAATCGCTTCGGAAAGAAGACAATGCTCTGCGTTTGGTTGGACCAGAAAGGAATCGTGTACTATGAGCTGCTAAAACCAGGCGAAACTGTCAATGAGCATCGCTGCCGACAACAAATGATACATTTAAACCATGCATGTGAATGCACCAGAATGTGACACAAGACAACATGACATGACAACGCTCCGTGCCATCGCACTTCCATCGTTCAGGACACCATCAAAACGCTGAAATTGGATTTGCCACCGCACCCGCCGTATTCGCCAAAACTGGCTCCTTATTATCCCTAATTATTACTTGTTCCGATCGATAGCCATGGCTTGGGTGGGCTACATTTGGTCAATTCCGAAGAAGTCCAAAATCAGTTATATGAATGGTTTTGGCCCAAAGTCGTGTCGTTTTATCGTCACGGTATTCATGTATTGCCGCAGATATGGCAAAAGTGTGTAGCTAGCGAGAGACGATACTTTGAATAAACCATTCTTTTGTATTTCTCTTGAAATTTTTTATTTTTCGTTGATCGAAAAACCCGGAAACCTAGTTGCGCACCTATATGTTATTACTTTTATACACTTAGGTTCTTGTAATGAAATCTCAGCCTCGAGCTTTTTCCGATTAGTTTAAATCAGAATAGTTTTTCTGATATCTTTTACTGTAAAGGAAGGTAAATCCATTTTGGAATGTTTTTCTAGTAGTTTGCGTATATTTTGTTTTTTGTCGAATTTATTTGTAACGAAATGGCCAAACCACTTTACAGATGTTTACCAAAAGCCAAAACTTCTTCTTTGTCATTTTGTTTCTACTTACCTTTTTCGTTTTTGATTGGTGGTACTGGTTTAAGTAGGCTTTTAATTTTTGGGTGCTTTTTTTACAGTAAGTAATCAATTGCCTCTGAAGCAGTAAGGTTATTGAGGTATTCCTGTATATTTTAATTTTTGAGGTCAAGTATCACTCGTTTTAGATTTCGCGTTGCATTATTTAGTTTTCTTTTGTCGGCTTCTGATCTTGTTGCTTGCAATCTTTCCAAAGCTTGTTTTTTTGGAATATTTTCTTTAATTGATGCGAGGCCTGCTTCCGTGATTTTTATGGTGTAATGGTGGCTAAGCCACCGCGTTCCTGGTCAGAGGTGTTGCTTTCCAGACTACTTGTATACTTTTTGTTATTTAATTCTTCTTCTAATTTTAAAGGTATGTACAGAACGATAAATACATCCAAATGTAGTCAGAACATGTTCCAGTTGATATATTTGTTAAATAACGTTTGCTGCTTTTGCTTGTGTATAATTTCGTGTATATTGTTATGAATACAGTTAAATGACCAAAAGAGAAATTTAATGATGATATAGTTTTACAATGTTTTACGTTTATTTTTTTTTTGTAATAAAAATCAGTAGCATCGGGAATCTTGTGGCGGTAAATCGGTCAATATGTAGGTTACCGTTGATAAGCATCGTAGATTATTTTTATTTATTGTGGCTAGAAACTCTCTACCTTTTGTTGTGGTAGTTTTGGATCTCATTCTGGCGTTGTACTCTTCTCCGGATAGAAATCTGTTACTCAATGTTTTGAAGAAACATTCATCATGCTGTTTTAATTTATTGTTATGCTTGGGTGCACAATATATTGCATATACTGTTAATTCTTCCATATAGTCTTTTCTAGCGATATTTTTAGTTTGAATATAATCATGTTGATATTTTTTTATTTGCAATAATTCATGTTTTGTTATGATATAATTGCTATACTTCCATGTGCTCTTCCAGTGGGATTGTGTAGTATAATAAATGCGATAATTTGATATATTCATATGGCGGTTTTTGAATGTGCTTTAGAGACACATTAATTTTGTTCAATTCAGAAGATATTTAATTTCCTACATGTGGTAACACAGAATTATTCTGGTTTTCTGACGACAGTGGTTAGTAGGTTTAACATTGTATCTATCTGATCTATTAGTTTCTTCATCATACTTTTGAGTTCATTTATATCATTAATTGTTGCGTAGTAGCAACTGAATTTGGTTGATCAGTGTTTTTTGAGTACATTATCTCTTGAAGGTTTTCTTTTATCCGTTTAGAATATAATACTCCAGGTTAAACTATACTCATAGGAATTGTATTAACTTTTTGTCTTAATACTGCATAAAGCTTTTGTTAAAGCTGTTTATGGATCCAACATCTTTTTAACTTACCGGGTAATATCGCTCGCAGTTTGTATTTCTGACTCAGTTGTTTCTTTTTTCTTTTACAGTCTCTCGTTGGGTAATTTCTTAAACATTTTACGTATTTAGGCAATTGATAACGGTAATTCTTTGTAAGTCCGTACTTCTGGCACTTAGCACATTATGATATTTCTCTCTTCACATGTGGCACTTCAAACTGTATGATGCAGTTGTGTAGTAGTTTAACATTATGTATGTCTTTCTTATTTTCCTTGATGAGCAGTTTAATAAAAAACATAGGCTGTGAATTTTTAGAAACACGATATTCAATGTTTTATATGTTAATTATTGTGTGGCCAAGTGTTGGTAACACTGCCTTTAATAATTCGATATATGACGATACATGGAAATTCTTTAGAATTACTCTGAAATTTTTATCTTGTTTTGGCCCACATATATGAAATTCAATATTTTGTTCTTTAATATATTTATTTATAGTTTTCTCTAGCTGTTGGTTGAATTTTCACTTTCATTATTAATTAATGTAATAGTATAATTTTCTTGCGCTAAATTTTCAAGTAACTGTGTAAGTGGTTTAATGTTTTTTACTTTTAAGATAAAGATTGGTGGCGGTTTAATTTTATGGTTGATGTTAGTTTTCCCAAAGTGCTAAATCGGTTGCTAGTTCTAGTAGAATTACTAAGTCAATAGCTTGCTTTTGGTTGTTTAGGATAATCACCTGTTGTTTCAGGACTTCAGTACTCTTTTCTTATAATTTATTGTTTGCCATTCGCACTCCTTTTCCATGGATAGCGGTGGGAATTGAATACTTGAAGTTAATTGATACTGCTGATTAGACAGTAGTGGGTTGGGTAAAGATAACTAATCGTAATGCAACACATTTTTTATATTTATTGATTGAAATGGTTGTGAACATGCTTCTGGTTTCTGAGATATTTGAATTTGATTCTGTTCATAGTACTTTGGTGATTGAAATTGTGTATATCGTAAGTTTGAAAAACTTTGGGAGAATACCATTAGGGTAGTTCCTCAATTGTTTGAGTGAATAGAAAATAATAATAAATACAGGATGAAATTCCAGCTCTGCTCTGGCAACGAGAAACCCGCTACCAGTACGCTGATAGGTCAGAAGTCTCAAATTGTTTATAGTTTTTATAACACGGGCAGCACACACTGACAAATTTAGACACTTTTAGCACAGAATGCAAACTGTTGACGCAACACGCCCGTTTAGTTTGAAAGCACGAACCGAACTTAATTACAATATTGGTAAGAAAATGTAGCTTATTAGACAGTTTCTGCTTAAAGTCGCTGCAAATACCCACGCGTTTATTTTTATTCTCTTCTAGTTTTATTCACAAATCATTTAATAAAATTTATATGGAACTACTTAATGATATAAATTTCATTGCTACTTTTCGGGCGATTAAATTATAACAGGTCTTAGTTGACGTAACATTGTTACTAAAAATAAACCATACGTAAACTTCATAATTTTGAAAACGCACCATCATAAAAAATATACTACAGCATGTCAATGGCTTTAGATTTAATTTCTTTCAACCAAAAAGAAAACTTTCACAATCTTTGTTTCTTATTGTCACACATTACTTCAAGTGGACTAGTACTATTCGGCAAACTGCTGAGGAAAACCTCAAAGTAACATTGTGTGCAGTGTTGTTGCATTTATAATTTTAGGGTAACTTTATGAGATCTAAGAAGTGTGTAAATAAAGTAATAAGACTAACCGTTTATTTTATTTTATTTATTTCACATTTTATTAGGCAATGACAGTTACACTTGGACATTGCCCCATTCAAAGTAATTGCCTTGGGCAACCATATAGCACTGTAGACGGTTCTTCCGCTTGTTATAGCAGTGCTGGAACGCGGATATTAGAATTTCCTTCAGCTGGTCGGCTAGGGCCTCTTCTGTCCCAAAATGACGTCCTTTGAGGTGTATTTTCACACGTGGGAAGAGAAAAAAGTCACACGGACTCAAATTTGGTGAATAAGGAGGCTCTGACGCTTCGTTTCGGCTCGTACTAAAACACCCAAATCTCGTCACCAGAAAACGAGGGTCCTTTTCAATCCGCTCCAAAAAGTCAAGATATGTGTTCCTCCGGTTGTTCTTTTGTTCCAATGAAAGGTTTTTCGGAACCATTTTTTCCGCAGATTTTCCGCATCTTGAATTTCTTGGTCAAAATCTAATGAACGGTGGTCTGCATCAATGCAACTCTTCCCCAATCATTCTGACTGTTATTCGACAATCAGAATGCACAAGCTGCCGAATTCTGTCGACATTGATGTCATTTCGTGCAGCTGCAGGCTCTCCCTTCTAAAAATGTTTTAAACTATCGAAACACGTGCAACCTTGACACAACAAATAGACATTTTGTGCGTTTTTTTTAAATCATGAATAAATATAAATGTCGTCCAAGAATAAAATGTTTTTGTTGGAAGTTTAGATATCACAAAAATCAAAAACATTATACAAACTTTACGGTGTTTCCTCTGTTCTTTGCAAACTATACTATTGTATCAAACAAGCATAAAGTTCATACCACATTTTGTCAATCCAAAAGCAACTACTATTTAGACATTAATTTAAAAAAATAATAATTGGGACCTTTGCAACTGGCGATGAAAATCAAAAAACAATAAAAAGACTCAAACAAGCATAGAGTTTAAGCCACATTTTGACAAACCAAAAACAGCTACTATTTAATCATTAATTTAACACAAATAATTGCTACTTTTTTAACTGCGATGAGAATCAAAAACAATCAAAAGGCTGGATGACATGATTAACCAACTTTAAAATAGACCAAGACAATTCTATGAGCTAGAAAGGACATGGTTATCAATATTTAAGATTGCAAAGGAGTAATTTTTATTGATTATTTACAATAAAATAGGACAATAATATGCAAGCACTATAGATAGTTGTAAAACAAAAAGATTAAAGATAATTAATATTGGAAGGTGTTATTTGGCAAAGACAAATTTTGGTATATCAAAACAATATAAAACCTTACTAGTCGTCAATTGTGGTAGTAAAACTATTTAGAAATATTAAAATTAGTATTAATTAAATATACATCGTAATGTTGTTAGTTCTAATTTTACTTGCCTAATATTGAATAAAAAAATTTTTTTTTGTATGTAATGGTAATAATTAATTTATTATAAATAAATTTTATTGTTATAAGTTTTTATTATAATACATTTGATAATCTAAAAAGAAAATTTTTTTCACTTTGTTGTAAAGAAAGGGATATTTATTTACTAGAAAATAATTATTTTCTGCTACATAACTATTAACTTTAATGCACAAATTTATTCCACTTGTTTACAAAGTAAATAATAACACAGTGAACATTTATGTTATATTAAGACAAACTTTGCTAACTAAAGAGATTTATTAAGTATTTTTAGATATCTTTAATAGCGTATATTTTTAAGTAAATTTAAAATAAATTTGTTTTTCATTATTTAATAAAGAATGTCTGACTTCGACACTATGAAGTACTAAAGTAATTGATTGCTATCACTGAATTCAAATTGCAGCATTAAATCAATATTTCCCCTTGTAGGCGGATAATTTATAGCGGCCTTTTTTGTGAACGTTAACAGAAATTCCACAGGATCGCTACCAAATTACTGCCTAGCATTGAGTTAAATTATTGCAAAAAACATTTTTACTTATTCTTGTTGCGTAGTAAGGACATAGATTGACTTATAAATTAAGTATTAAAATATTTTCTTTTGTATATTGCAGAATCGCTTTCACATTCCAATTTTTTGCTCAGTTTTCATCAAAAAGAAACTAAATTGTTTTTGTTAAGTAACCTTTTGGCCAAAACACGCGTAGAGAAACAAAACTCTAAACTAAGAGTGGGGGGGGGGGGGCTTATGCTAAGTAGAAAGGTACAACGTCTTGTTGCATATTCCATTGACGAGGCATTCTTTGGCTCCTTGGAGGTATCCCAATTTGTGACTTTTCGTAAGTTAGACAGGGTTACTTTCAGGGTCCTCGGTAGTATACATGGTGATCCGGGTGTTTCAAGTAAACCTATAGCATAGTGAAACAGTTTATACAGTTCTTATTGCCTTTTACAAAATGGTTTTCATTCAAACCCTTGGTAAACACGATCAAAGTTAGATGTCTAAGGAGAATAGAAAATCTGATTTGCAGTAGAACCTCAAAGATCCCTAGAACTTGAATTATAATGAAAAAGGTTTAAAAACACTGCCCTTAAATTCTATGTATTTTAGAGAGCCACTATTAGTCAAATTAAAGACGGAGAATGGGCTGACGGAGCTATTGCTTGGTTCGCCATAATTTCCTTACAATAACCTCTCTCTACCACCAACCAGAGAATGTAAATATGTAAAGAAAATTGCTTAAAATTGTTATTGACCGTAATGCAAACACCACATTACTTTCGAAGGCACGGACACCAACGAACAAAGTGAGTCTTTACTAAAATTTACAGTAAATAATTTAGACGTACTGAATGCAGACAATACATCTAACTTTGTTAATATATAAAGAAAGGAGGTTATAGATATAACAATAGGTATTATTGGGTACGGTGCTTAAAAACGAACAAATTAACCATTTTTAAATTAAAATTTTATTTGACAAAAAATTAAAATTACAAAAAAAATTCTTTTGCATGTCTATTTAATGTAATCCTCCTCGCCGCAATGACCGCCTTCATCCTTGGCCTGTAGCCTGTAGCTCGCACGCTCTTTACAAAACAGCGTTGCCCTTATTGGCAAATGCTGCTTCTATAGCGGTGCATAAAAATTGCTACATTAGGGTGTTTGAAATTGTTAGTAACCCTTTAGACTACTCTCCAAACATAGTAGTCGGTTCAAATCAGGGCTATTATGGGGGAGGGGAGGGGGGAGTCAGAATTCTTTAGAGCAGAACATGTCTACGTTATTCGATAACCAGTTTTGTAGTAAATGGTTCGTGTGTGCCGGTGCACCATTCTGCTGAAATACATATTGCTCTCCTGGGGACACAGTTTCTATCTACAGTTTCACGACATTTGTCAGAATACGTAGATACTCCTCTTTTGTAAGTTTCCGCCTTCTGAAAGAAATGCGGTGGCATGATGTTACCTTTATTAGGCACAACACTTGGCATCTGAATACTGACCGGAAATTTTGTTCTAGCAATAATAGAAACATTTTCGGAGTGAGCCAGCGAATTTTCCTCCGACTGATTTTGCCACCAATAGTAAAATTTGTTATTGGAAAACAATCTGATCCGTCCCGCTGCATCGTTTTTCAACAAACACACTAGCAAGTTGCAGCGGGAAATTTACTTTGATCTGGCAGCCTCAGAGAGCACCTGACGCACTTTTATTGTATACGACTTATAATAGAGGTCTTTCTGTGCAATCCGGCGCATGGTTCGCTCACTGAGGTCAATTTCCTTAATGATTGCCCCAGGTCTTACAAAATCAACCCCAAATCATTTCTACGACTGCCGGAGTTCGTGTCACGCGTTCTTTCAAATGACTCTTTCGTCGCGTGTTAGCGGAATCTTCCCCAAACTTCTTAGAAGCATTACATTTTGCAACGTCATACACAGTTGATCTCAAAGAACCGAATGGCGGCTCTTCGATTGTACTCCGCACTTTTTTGCAACAGCTGGTACATTTTGAAGTTACGACTGTTTTCTTAGAGCATATGGCTTTCATGAACAGCAAAAGTTTTAGAAATTTTTAGCGCCGTACTTTGTATGTATGCTAATAGCCTTGTCAGAAACTGGCATATGTTTAAAGAAAAAAGTTATTCTGACCACAGGCGCATCTACTTTGAAATAGGAAGTATCAGCCATATACAAGACACCTGTTCTAACTATAAAAAAACAAACTGAAAAGCTTATCAGACAGACGCAGAACACAATCTTAAAGGGGTGGCAAAAAACTGTTATCTCAACGTATGAAGACAACTATACTCTGGTGGAATAAAAACCTCGGTCAAATGAGAAAACAGATTAGAAAGTTTTTTTAATGCAGCACAGAATCTGGGGATGAGATAATTAATTATACAAAGGCTGAATATAAGAAGGCTCCCTAAGAAAATCTAAAAAAGATACGTGACCGAAGCACTGTGGGGAGGTAGAAACCATTTGAGAAAGAGGCAGATTCTACAGAATACTCGCAAAGGGCACTCTGAGCCCTATAGCTACTACAGAAGTTTGCAAAGAAAACAGTGAGAAGAAGTCGCAGATTACTAATTTATCACCATAAAAACAACACCACCAGGGGCAATAGAGACGCTACTAAACTTTTCTTCTCTTAATTTTGAAATTATGGAAGAGGCTCTTAGTAGACTGCCCAACACACCTATCTCCAAAGATTGTATGAAAGTGAGGCATCTAAAAATTAGAGAAATATGAGAACAGACCACAAGACGCCATAATTCATATTCAACATAAATTTATAAGTAAATGTTATGAAATGAAATATATGTATAAACAAAGTGACCAACAGGAACACACCCGGAAAAATGATGTGGTATATAAACGGATCAAATATCGAGTCTGGGAGCAAGCGCACATTGCGAAAAGGAAACTGAAAGTTAAGTTTTTTAAGCGGAGATATTTGCTATAGTGCAGTGCGTGAGGCAAAATAATTTGAGAAATAATTAAAATACCTAAGTTAACATATTCAGGACATACCTTAAATGCGTTAACATCTAGGCTGATATGGAGCTATTGTGAAAAACTTAGTGCTTTGGCAGCCCTCAAGAGAAAGCTAATATGCTAGCACAAGAAAAATCATCAAATCCATATGTAGATCTCGAACTGATACTGTGTTAAAAGATAACATAAAAATACTGAAACAATGTATTAAGACAAAGACATGAAAAAGTTTTCATAAAAGGACCATCTCGCAAACGAACCGGAAAACTGTTAGCACAAAGCGGGTATCAGTTACTAACTATTATAGATTTTCTCACAGGACATTGTTTTCTTAGAGTACATTACAACAAAATAGGTTGTACAATATAAATTTGTGCCAGGAAAACATCTTGTGCGAGTGTGATGCTTTAACTCACAAGAGCCAAGCTATTTATGGAAAACCAACAATAGATCTAGAAGAATACAGCAACTATCCAGTAACGGACTTATACAAACGTACACAAAGAATATGGATAGTGGAAAAAGTGCTCCAAAGAAAATGGGAGAAACACAAGTCCATGACACTACTGTGCCACCCGAGACATAGATCAAATGGCTTTCAACAAAGAAAAAAGAATTTTTGCTTGTTATTGTTAATAACTCTAAAGATTCATTTTTTGTCTTTATATTTGCATGAGTTTAACTCCGTTAAAGTATTTTAAAATTTCTCGCATTTCATTAAGGAGTACCAACGCCATTCTTAACATATACTTATAATTTATACAGACCATTATGTTGACTTAAATTTAATAAAATAATTATGTTTGCTACCATTTTAAATAACATAATAATAGATAACATAAGAATTGATTCGAGTAAATCGTTCTATGAAATTCAACGGGGATTATTTTAATATGCATTTACGCACCCAAAAATGCACATACGTAAAAAACTTAGTTTTTTTTAAATAATTGGTATAGAGAAACCACCAGACCCGGAGAAGTTTTATTTTATTTAATTTCACTGTTACTCTTGGACATTCAGTACTTGGTTTAACAATCATAAATAGGTAAAAGTTATGAAGGTTAAGCAGACAGTAAGTGCTAGCATTAATATTAATTAAACTTAGAAACAGTTTTTAAAAATCTGTCTAGCTGTAGACATGTACTCAAGTGCATTATCATTCGAATCTGTTTATGAGATTAAAAGATTCAAATCGTTTCGATCATACTGAACTTGGTGGTTATTTTTTTGTAATGGACACTCCACTAATTGTAGGGTATGTAGGTGACTACTAATACGGCTACTATAACGCGTACTAAATACTTGTATTTTTTGTTTAACTATAAAAACAGCAAGATAAAGTTTAATAGTTTTATTAGAGACATACCATCAAGCGTTTATAATAATTTGAAATATTGTTTTCTCAGGATTTTTATATTGGATGTTTTGGTGGTACCCCAAAAGTTGTTTCATACATACATATTGGTTTGACCATAGTTTTATAAAAAATTATTTTGTTCTCCAAAGTTAGTTGCGACTAATGCACTAATATCCAGTACAATTCATTGTGGCCTTAATTCCATACTTAGAACTATCAACTTTAAAAATCTGTTAATTCTGATATCAGCAATGAGCAGGTGACTTTCTTTATGTGAAGGTTTCTTGTACATATTTGCTTTCATTTATTTTAATTTTCCACTGTTTGAACCAATACTGAATTTTGTCTAAGTGGAGCTGCAGCTGTTGAGACGCTACGTTACGATCGGTAAGCTAAGTGAGTATAGTCGTGTTGTTGGCAAAAGTAGCGGCCATATTTTCTGTTGTAATGTGGAAACTCGCTATTAATAGTAGATACAAAATTGGCCCAGTATGCTACCCTGGAAAACACCCAAATTGATGAGATAAGAAGATGTCAACTGTCTGTCAAATCTGACAAAAAAATATCGGTTGAATATGTATGATTTCAAAAGTTTGAAGTAATTTTTGGGTAGCTGCAAAGTAGACTTTTGAACCAAACTTTGTTAAAAGCTTGAGTGATAGCTAGAAACACTGTAGAAAAGTATTTACTCTCTTGAAAATCTTTGGTAATTTTGTCCCCAACCGGTGGTCTTATTCAACTGTTGCATGGTTTTTCTGGAAACTAAATTGGTGTTTAAGAATAAGATGATTATCCAAAAGAATTCGTTGTAACTTTTTGAAGCATTTTTTCAAAAACTTTATCAAACTGCCAATAAATTAATTGGTTTATAAGATGGTCCTTGATTAGTAGGTTCAGGGGAATTTCAAAATAAAATTATTTCAGTATTTTTTCGCTGTTCAGAAAGGCATATAAGTTTTAGTGTTACATTAAATGAGTGTATTACATATTGGAAACTTTTGTAAAACAAGCTTTTTGAGGACTGAACCAGTAGTTAGTTCATGTTGGAATTCCCAATTTTGAGAATGATTGCTTCTACTTAGTGCATTCTAAATTTTTTAATTGGCAAGCTTACTTGATACAGCATTTCTAGTATCTCGCAAATATTATCTTATTGTCTAGTTTCGCATAAAATAATTTAAAAACATCAACTAAGTAATCAGCAAATGTCAAAGCCTTTTTACAGTCGCTTTTCACTCATGTATTGTGAATGATACAAATCAGCACTTTATGTTTTAGATATCTTGTGGCTTTCTAAAGCGGTAGTCATCTATTTTCTGTTAAAAATGTTGTTTTAAGAAGTTTTATATATTCTGGTTTCTAATGGTTCAAAAGTGGCATGATTTGCTGCTCTTTTATCATTGGGATGTTATGTGGTTTACCAGATTATTCTTAGTCTACGTGTCTATCTAATTTTATGTTTGACAGTACCTAATCGGGGCAATTTCATCTAGATTCGTAAGTATTTTTTGTATGTTATGGTTCATTTTTGAAAGCGATTCTAGTTTGTATATTTTTATAACGTCAAGTATAGGTCAAGCAGATCTGGTTATTTTTTATGGTCCGTGGGCCAAGGTTCTTCGGTGGACAAGAATATTAATTCTATGTTCTTTACTGCTTTCAGCATTTAGTAGTGCTTATTCTACAACCCCAGTGGATTTGTTTGGTATTAAAATCGTCTTCTAAAATACATCTGCTATTCAATGTGCAGAAGTAATGTTTATACGTTTATTTTTTATTATTATGCCTCGATAGGTAGTAAACAGTTAATATTCTAGGGGGACCCTGCCAGTCTTTAATAACTTGTACTTTGCAGAATCTTTTGCCAAAGTGAGTGAAGCAATCTTTGTTAAAATTCTTCTTTATAAAGCTCACGTTTCAGAAGTTTTATGAAGTATCTTAATATCTTTAGACAAATATCAGATGGTCTTTACAGTTTACTTTTTTAGATTACGTATTTCGACTAAAACGATTTTCAGGATCTAACCAATAATTTGCAGATTAGATATTTATTTCGGTTTATGTAAATATCAGCGTTTTCTTGCTTTTTTGCTATTAACTACTTGCCATTCTGTATTGTGAGCGTGGTCCCGTAGATGAGAGGCGAGCTGCGTTACTGAGGGACCCGGGTTAGTTCCCAGTACTCTCTGATGTCTGGCAGGTGGCCTACTCGGTCACTATAAATAATTGAGTACCTGCGTTCACTCAAACAAGGGGTAGTAATGGCGGTCGTATAAAGCATGGTGCTTGCCACATTGCCTTACATAAAAGATGATACGCAACAACCAGACAGAAAACGCGAACATGAGAGCCTTAACCTCTTGGTTGACAGGTCGTGCCCTCACACGGAGTATTAGAACCTTATCATCTTCAGTAAACAGTCTTTCGAAGTATGCATTAAAAAGTAGCGGAGATAGCACACACACTTGTCGAATTCCCTGTTGAACCCCGAACTCCTTCGATGTCTTGTCTTCTACTCTTACAAGCGCTTTTTGTTGCCAATAAAGATTAGAAATTATGCGAATATCCTTATTATTAAAATTTAATTATTGAAGTATTTCTGTTGGTTTATTGTGATTTACTTTATCAAAAGCTTTTTCAAAGTCGACAAAGCAGATAAAGACAAAATAATGTTTCCTTTGAGCTGAAGCCGCTTCTAAATCCAAATTGTGTTTCGCTTATATTTTGTTCCACCATTCGGTATATTCATTCGTGTATAATCTTTAGAAATACCTTCAAAATGTGGCACATTAAGCTTATTGATCTATATTCTTCACATCTCTTTGAATTCCGTTTCTTCGAAATAGGAATAAACGTTGAGACCAACCATTCCCTCGAAATTATTCCACTATCATATATTTGATTAAAGAGATCGGTTATAATGTCTAGTTAGTCCTCCTGAATTAGCTTAAGGATGTCGCTACATACTTTGCCTGGTCTGGTTGCCTGTTACTCTTTAGCTTCTTAATTGAGTTGGAAACTTCTTTTGTAGTGATGGTAGGGTCTTGTTTCAATTATAATTTTTTACAAATCTTCTCTGTGTTCATCGTTGTACAGTGATTGCATGTAATATTTCCATTTGTTTAGTCTTTTGTCCGTATCTAAGGTGGTCTCGCCGTTATTGTCCATAAGAATTCACTTGCGTCTTGCCTTACATATACAGGCAATTTCTTTCACCTTCATATGTAAATTAAATACATCGTGTTGCGGTTCTTGCTGTTCAGTTATGCTGCACTTTTCTGCTAACTAGTTTTCTTTCGCTTCTTTAATTTTTCATTTAACCTGCATATAAAGTCGTTTATATTGTATTTCGTCTTTACTTTTATATGATTTGCGTTTTTCCATAAATTAAGAATTTCATCTGTCATCCATACGTTAGTCTTTTTTCTTGACTTTGACACAAGCTTTAACTTAGTTATGTCTATGATTATATTTTTAACGGCATTCCATCGTTCTCATCAATCTTATTATTCAAGTGTTGTGTTATTTCATTTTTGACGTTTTCGTCTTTAAGCTTATAAGTGCCTATTTTTGCTCACCGTTGTGTCCTTGTTATTTTTTTAAATCGAAGTCTTAATGTTCCCAACAGTAGGTTTTGGTCGGATGGAATATCTGCGCCAGGATAAGTTTTTGCTGATGTAACAGCATTTCGGAATTTTTTGTTTATTAACATAAAATCTATTTGATTTTTAATGATACCGTGTTTATTATCAGCAGATGAATTCTAAGTCTGCGAGGTGGTAGTTTAAAAAAGGTATTTATAATTATGTATTGATTTACTTTGCAGAATTGTATTAGGCTTTCCCCTCTCTCGTTTTAGTTTCCAAGGCCGCATCTGCTGACTATATTTTCTTTCACTTCGTTCCTTACCTTTGCGTTAAAATCTCCGTAAGTAAAGTTATTTCCCGTTGCTTTTCTAGGTTTATATTTCAGCCGCCCACTCTGGGTCAGATGCTGTTTGTAGCCGCTTCTCTGAAGACAGATACTACTATGTTAGTTTTGGTTCGCCCCGAGTATTTGATTTCTCCGGTACCCCCCAAATCTGAGAGGATTTTTCCTATCCGCCACTTGGGGAGGCGCCCGATGGAGGACTAGCAACCCGACACGAGACATTAAGTACATCAGCAACCAAAAAAAGTGATATAATTGCAAACTTAAAAAAAAACACAAACCTGTGTTTGTAGTAACTAATATTGTAGTTAATTTTTGGTGACTATAAATGTACCTAATGCCAGAGTGGTTCAATAAGTTGAGGCGGATAGCCCACTCAGTCACTAAAAATAATTGAGTACCTGCGTTCACTTGAACAGAAAGCAATATTGGCGGTCGTCTAAAGCGCGGTGGTTGCCACATCGCCCAGCATCAGAGATAATGCGCGAAGACCGGTCAGAGAAACCAAACATATGAGAGCCTTAAACTCTCAGTTTGCAGATCATGCTCCCATGTAGTAATATACCTAATTATATGTACATTTATTTCCGAGAGAAATAAACTCTTAAGAAATTTAACGAAAAGGGACATGGTAAAACGATTATGTAGTCTAAGAAGCATGGCCATTTTTTTAATTAATATACCGTTGCGTAACAAGAAAAATAACAAGTCCTAATTCTACGATGCTACTAATTTTTAGTAATTTCTTATTATTTAATTAATTATTTAAAAAATATTTTTGTGTTTCGTTATTTTTCTAGTTGAGTTTTATTTTACTTTATAGGGTTATAGGTTTTTTCCCTAAAACTAAATTAAAAATACACTCTTCATAATATATTTTGAATTGGAGTTACTAGCCCACTCTGTGTAGTCGTTAACGGAACAATTTTATAAATGTTGTTACCTACTGCAGGCTTAGTAATAACATAAATACCTAGAAAAGCGTTAAAACTCACAATACTTGTTTTAACTCAAGTACATGTGTGAAAATTGTTTACAAGCCTAGTAAAACTTGTATTTGTTGGAGGCTATATGTATATTTTTTTGCATTTTGAAGGGTCGGCTACTATATGTACAATAAGTGGCGATAGTACAATTTCAGTGAAATATGCAACACAAATTGAGCTTGAAAAAATGGATAATAAATGTCTCGATGATACTTCTGGTGATGTTTTAAAGCTAAGCATATTATTAGAAGGAAATAATGACACTAAATATGATAAACTGGTTGACTCATGTACTAATACCGACCACAAATTATCTGACTGATCGAGTACAACTCATCATTACAAAACAATTGTAACCAGAGTTGGAACCTAGTAGTGAAGATTAAAAGTGGGAGTTAGTAAAATCAATTGTACCAAACAAAAAAACTGAATGGTTTCAGAAGTCCAAAAGTGACAAGAATAATTTTATAAGTCAAAGATGCAGTAGAGCTTATTGGACCTACTGTGAAACTAAGATCTGCTGTACGTGTTGTGATGTTTTTCAAAATATCAAAAAATTGTAAGCATTTGTAATAACCATACTACTATAGTAAAAACAATAATATGCAATACTTGTAAAAGTAACACTTTTTTTAAGCTACTCATTATTGTTAAACGGTTTTCCCACATATTAAAAAATGTGTTTAGGGATACTTTTGGGTAAGTTAGGTAAAAAATAATTTTACAAGTTAGCTGGGTAAATAACTTCGTGTCAAAAAATGTTACTTGGTCATCGAAAGGTAAGGAAAATTAAGAAATTAAGTCAAGTAAGGAGACAGGAACAAACAAATTACAAACACTAATACATTATATAACAATGCCTATTAATAATTGCATTTTGGAATATCAGTCACTTATTTAATTATAAATACAACATTTATTACACATGCAGATGATTCATTAATTCTTCAATAATTAATATTGGACTCAACAGAAAATAGAATAGTGAAATATAAAAACAAGAATGCTAAATAGTGAGCATATATCACTGAAATATTACAATAGTAAATGTTAATATAGTAAGTTACGTTTTGAAATGTTTTAATAGTTCAGTCGCAAAATTTTAATTTATTATAAAAGTTACTTTAATTCAATGGGATGTAATAAGTTGTTATAACGGCTGACTCAGAATGGAATGCATATTTCAGAACAACAGAACATAGTAACTTTTTATGATATATTTACGTAAGTGAGATAATATTGAAGCAGAAATGTGGAAATTATGTACGAAAAATTACGTCATCAAGATGTTTGCAATCACTCACTCCTCCAACCGAGACCTCAAATGCGTGAAAACACGTTAACACATGTCTTGTTCAATTGCTGTGATTTTTTCTCATATACGGGCTTGACGCAGATTAGTGGGAGCATTCATGTAAACTCGATGTTTCAGATATCCCCACAAGAAAAAATATGGTGTGGCTAGGTCAGGACTCCGTGGTGGCCAATTAATGTCACCTCTACGCGAAATAAGCCGGTTAGAAAACAATTCTCTAATTTCCTCTAATGCCGCGCGTGCTGTGTGATTTATGGCCCCATCTTGCTAGGACCATATCTCTCCCATACTTGAAGAGCCGGACTAAAGAAATTACGAATCATGGCGGTGTATCTTTCAGAATTGACAGACGGGCTTATGGTTATCTTAAAAAAAATTCGGACCAATAATGCCTTTTAAAATTGCAGCCCAAACGGTGACTTTTGGGCTGTGGAGGTATTATTCTCGAGGATTGTTTTTTGATCAATACCGCATATTTTGACGGTTAACGTACCTGTCTAAGTGAAAATGGGCTTTATCACTAAACAAAAAGCATCTCGCGCGCAAAGCAAGGCGTAACGGGTAGTCCGTTGCTTTCAAAGCTTGCACCAACTGGATCTTGTAGGCATAAAAAAGTAAATCTTTTTTCAAAATTCTCTGAACGCTAGACCAGTTGAAATTCAAAGCCGCCGCGCGTTTACGGATCAACCTTCGGGGATGTTGCTGAGTGCTAGCACGCACGCGATTGATGTTTTCTGGCGTTCTTACTGTTCGCCGGCAACCAACTGGTTTGAAATTTACCACTACGCTCGATCTTCTGAACCCAAATCTTTATTAAATTAGCACTTGGCGCTTGCTGTATGTTATGAAGCCTATATCGAATTCAAAAACGCCTACGTACAGCTACGTAACTGTTGGTTTCGTAACAACTGTGCACGTTGCTCTCCTAGAGACTGCTTCATAGCAACTGACAAATTCCATGCACCCTACTACTCAGCACATGGCCGCCCGCTCCTCTCCCTCTATTATATCCCGTGCTATTTCAAAGACAAATATGCATTCCATTCTGAGTCACCCGTATTTTTATATAATAAAAATTTAACAAAAAAAGCTTAGAAGAAATGTTTGCTGAATTCATATTAAATCAAAATATTCTTTATAGGTAAATAAATTCAAAAGAGAAAAAAAAGCAGTGACAAATATTATTTTTATTAGATGGCCGAAATCAATCTAACTTCTAAAAATAACTAGCAGAATCTACAATGCCATTTCAAATAGCAGGAAATTTAAGTTGTAACACGTACCAGAGATAGCAAGTGTCTTAAAAGAAGAGACTATAAATGTTAATAAAGAACTGGATGCTACGGTATCACGGAGAATACTTGCATTTGAAGTCAAATTTTTTCATGTTGATTTAAATAAGTTTAACAAAAATTTATTTACGTTGTTTTATAACTAAAAACTATTTGAGCAAGTGAAGAAGTAAAGTCTCCTATAAATAAATATTGCACAAGAGTATTTTTGATTTAATTTTTCTTGTGTGCTGTATAACTTATAAAGTGAATAATAATATTATAAATTTTTTTCTATATAAATTGATTTTTACTCGCTCAGTTATTGTAGAAAATGATATTTTATTTATATTCTTCCACCGCACCCATTACCTTTAGACAACAGCTCCGCCTTTCATAAACATGAGCCGTCGAAGGAACTTTACTTGAACTGAGCACAAATATTTAGCTTCTCGATTTCAGTGGCAAACTTCTGAATTTAAATTACTTAGAACACTTCGAATACATTTCGTATGGTAACCCTTAACTACATTTTGATCTATTATAAATGGCTGGAAATACATGATGATACTTAATAGTCTTCTTTAAAATTGAGAATAGTCACTTTGTTTACCCTCTTGGAACAACAGTTATAGCAACTTTAATAGATTGTAATTTAATAAACCTTTCTAACACAGAAAATATTATTAATGACAAGTTTTAGTAATGATTTGACGTATTTCTTATTGCAAAATAAATATAAAGTTTTCGCAAAATGAAACTTAACAAATTGGAATATCGATGCATCGATTTCAAAGATTAAACTTTGTATTTTATTTATTGTTATTCGACTACCTTTGTATATTATTTATAATATATTTTTAAAGGTAGTAACTAAAAACAGCTGACACATGTCAAATGGTGAATATTAAATATTATTTTTGAAATTTATTATATATTTGTTATTTTTACAAACTGTATTCTTATAACAAGTCTAAAATTTTTTTTTATTTTCAAATTCTTCTTAAATATTAAAACTAGAACAGTTGTGAAATGCATTCTTCTTCCTAATTTTACTTTTAGAAAGCTTAGTTTAAGTCAGACATCTTCATGTCAAGATTTCTGAAAATTTTACACTATGTCTATTTTCTTAAAATCAATTACCAAAATTTTATTTAAATTTGAAAAGATCGTTTAAATGATCTCTTTCGTCGATTGAACAATATTTTTCTTTTTTTGTCGATTTTCGTAAAGTCTGCGTCATTGCATTACCTTTTTCTCTTGCTAGGGTATCAGGATCATAGTTAAATTTCCTAAAACAATAGATTGAAATACTTTTTCTTTATTATCACGACAGAGGTTTAACAATTATTTGCAAGAGGTCACACGTTAGCGTATTTAAGCCACTGCAAATATTGGGGTTTCCATCTGGCACTAACCCTGTTCATTTGAAGATGTTCGTAGAAAATGCAATACTGCGTAAGATGGCACGTCACTACGATCCCAAGTGATTGTTGTTACGCGGCTAAAATTTTTGCCAAACGTTGAACCAACTTTGCTTTTTTATTACTATGTTAACTCTTACCGTCCTTTCGTTAATTGGTTCCAGCTTTTTATTATATTTTTTTCTTTTAATCATCGTGGACACTCCTCGTTTTGTTCGTTTTTTTTCCACCCCACTCCGTATGTGTATGGATCCTATATTTTCAATGCGTTTTGTTTTCTTTTGCTCCTCGTAAACAGTACAATGTCTATATTCATTGTCTTGATTTCACTTATGACTTCCTGCATCGTCCCACTGATTCATTTAACATTTCAGGTACCAACGGTTATTTTTCGGTTTATTCGTGTACTTTTAGATTTTTTCTCTTCTTCTCTCCTGGGGTTTTATAAACTTGGTTTTAGAGTCCTACACAGAACTGCCCCTCTCCGTTTCCTATTGTTCTCCCCTTTGCAAGGTGTAGATTACCACCCGGAGATTTAATTCATATTTCTTGGTTTTCATTCTGCTAGTTTCTCTCTTCTCCCTTGCCACAATTTGCTCTTGGAGGATCTTTTTTTCCAATCACCGATTATGGAACCGACGCTGTTCGTAGCCGCCCAGTTTGGACGCTACTGTTTGCCTATTTGGTCTGCTAGAATTATTTTATTTCCCTCCTGTCTGCTATATCTACCGGGAATTTTCCTATCTGCCATCTAGGCAGGCGCCCTCTAGGATACACCCCCCCCCCCAGAGGATCATGATATATGCGCTAAAAATTGCTTTTTGTCTAGTTCCTGAAGGTGATGTGCCAAAATCTGTGTTACCTAGAAGTGTTTGGTGGGATTAGGATCGGCGCTTTGTGAAGATTAGTTTAGTATTTAAACACTCATCTCGTTGTGTGGATAGAACGGTTTTCCTATTGGCAAAGAAAATTTTTCTTCGAATTGTTATTATAGTGCTAGATTCATAGTGTTGTCAAGAATATTAAGATACATCTTAACGTTTATCTTTTTAGCTACAGGAACTAAACCAAATCACAAAAAAGCCTTAAACCATCAGATAAGAAACGTTCTGTACCAAACCCAAGCGTATCCATTGAATTTTTAATTTATATAGTGAAATTGTATCACCAAAACAACCGTAAAAACCCACGCATTTTAGCCCTGACAAACAGTTCTGTTGGTAGCAAGCCAGAAGCACTTTCAAAATCACGAATGATTGTTGCCACCAAAAATGCTCTCTACCACTTTGTTTCGAGTCTATTTACATTATTTGTAGTTGATTTATGTACCCGTAGCAAGACCGGATGCCGACATACTTATTGTCTGTTTAACGAGCTTATATAACT
Source organism: Sinelater perroti (assembly GCA_036346155.1). Lineage (NCBI taxonomy): Eukaryota > Metazoa > Arthropoda > Insecta > Coleoptera > Elateridae > Sinelater > Sinelater perroti. Next base: position 24,129,707 of record JARFIY010000001.1, read on the forward strand.
TGCATATGCTTCTATTTGCATATTTATCTCGTTCTTTGTCGTTTCAGTAAATATAACAGTCAGACAATTTATTAGTATACAACTTATACTTCTGATATAAGATAAGAATATTTTCTGTTTGCAGGAAAGTTCTTAATAACTTTGTCATTATAAGCCCCATGGGCTTTTTAAATAGAAAGATATTTACGGTGGAGACGTTGTGGAGAGTTGTGTGATAATGAACCGAATCAGCTTTGGACACAAACCAGTAGGACCAAAACCATAATTGCGTGAGTAGAGCAAGTTACTATAGAAGACCGTCGGCAAGATGTGCGTCATATCGTTTTTTTTTTCGTCGGATCTGTATAGTCCATTTTGCATGACGATCTGAAAATGTGGAAAGTTTCTTCAAGGCTGCGCGAGTGGAAGTGTCTTAGGACATGTTGACACGTGATGCCTCCATAAATTTTGAAACATAAAGGATACTCTTTGTGGCAGACCATTTTCCAATCGAACTTCTGCCGCATCAGTGATTTTTCAGTGCAAAGAAAATCACCCCAAAGAAGTGTTCTCAGCAGCCATAGAATCATAACGACAACGTTGTAAAAATGTATACGTCTAGAGGGAGATTACGTTGAGAAGTTTCAACGTTCTTGGGTAAGCACTTTTTCAGAAAAAATATTAGGAACCTTAGAACTCAAACGCACCTGGTAAGCTTGTTCACCTGTAGATGTGTGGTGGGACACATTGGTTATTTTTTTTAGTAGTCCTCTATCCTTAATGCTAATAAGAGGGACTTTCCCTCCCCTTCCTACTTGATTTCTATCGTAATCGACCCTAGAGGTGAATATATTACAAAGTTTATAGTATTACAATTTATTATTGTTTTGACAGACAGTACACTATTGAGATTTTTAATGCTCTTATACTGCTAAGGAGGGACCATGCCGCTTAAAGTAATAGATGGACTGAAAGACAGGAGATAAAAAGAGCCATTTGTTGGTCTATTTCAAATAAAAAGAAAACCATTATAAAAAGTTTAAACTAGCGGATTTGAGCACAGTGTTCTAATACGAACTAGTCGCCATAAAAGAAAGTCTACGCTATTTAATCAACCACCGCCACGTTATTACCAATTGCTCGATTTTTTTTACAACAACCAATCGATACTAAAACATTGAACACAATGAGAGCACCAACCAAACTGGTGGAGAAAATTGTAGAAAGAAAGAAGATGACCTTCCACTTTTAGTAAAGTAAGCAATGGCCGAAAATGGGTTCGTTTGTTCTAACATTAAGGCGCCTAAATTCACATGAGAGAATGAGTAATGAGCAGGTAGGATCTCAAATGGCAATAGACAGAGGCAGGGAATCATACAAGAAAGCTTTTACTATCCTAGGAGACAATAAACATAGCATTAGTTTATCTTAACTGGCACACCATCTAACTAATTATGGTATATGGAAACTTCCGGGTTTACTTGACGAAGTTTGAAAAGCTGCGACGGGGGCAAGATATCTGCTCATTCGAAGCCGGAACCATGATCATGCACGTGCTAATTATCTGTGCCATCTGAGGCGAGTTTAGCGCTCGAGTGAAAGAAGTTCTATTGTACTATGGCTACAAACGTCCGAAAAATTCATTGTACTTGCTACAAAGGTTAGCTGGCGGAAAACTTTGGACCAGTTTTGCCAGTATGTGATAAATCTAAATGCGGGGTAAGATTCGATTGCGATACAAATTTGCAAGTGGTGTTCGGTGACTGTGTTGCGATTGCTTTAGAGGCAGAGACTAAACATTGTGGATTTCGAGCGTCAGTTAGACATAAGGCGATGTTAAGTAGTATAAGGTAGAATTTTAAGTGATAAAAACCTTGAACAACTTAATTTGTTTTCCGTGATTCTCCCCGGGTCCTGCACTAAAGCCTAATGTTGGGACAAGTTTGTAGCGACCACGGTTACCAAAAAGCAAAATGGTAAAATAAACATAATTTAAATGTTGTGAAAACGTCAATATAGTCTCGTAAGGTATAGAGCTCCGACTGATTGCATTAGGCAACTTTTCAACAAAATGTATTACGATCACTAATGGTCCATTTCAATTGTCCACGAATTTTGTAAAGGGCTCTGATTGGTATTTTGAAATCTTATGCACCTTTATTTTATTTTTGAAAATAGCCGCTGTTTCAGAGTGATACCCGTCATCTGGATGCTGACTTACCCAATAGATATTTTAATCTGTAACATCTTGATCCTCGGGTCTCATGTAATTACTCCGATTATGTGCGTCGACTTCACGGCTGTTACGTATTTGTCACTAACACTCCGAATACAATGCAGATGTAATCAATATGATACCTTCGCTCTGTTTAAGTACATAAACCGAATTACAGTTGCCTTTTAGGTGATTTAAGTTTTTACAGATACTAATGATAGTAAACATAGTAAAAATTTGATTTAATACATTTTAATAAAGAAAGCTGAAAAATCAATACATTTAAAATTATAATTTTTATTTGAATAAGTATAAGAAAGGTTGGTAAATAATTTTACAATGCTTCGAACCCAAAATGAAAATGTGACTGAAAAATATTAAAAATATAAAGAATTAAACTATATGTAAACTATAAACAAATACTTTGAAGATATTTAGGAAAACTAATTAAAATATCGTATTCAGAAGACTAAAAGCAAATCGACTAATCCCCATCGTATTAAAAGTATATTACGTGGAGACATAAGAATAAAAATTTATTTAATAATTTATGTATTTTACTAGTCGTAAAAGTGATCTCGCTTTCGCAAACAAAGTACGAAGCAATCGGGAAAATGGTCACACTATTACTATACACCTTTATCAACACGCAAAACATTCAGTTAATATTTGTAATATTACAGTAGTGAAAAAGAGAAACATTCTAATTCAGGACATTTAATTTTTTAGGAAAGACTTTTAAATTTACATAGAATTTTTTGCATCACCAATTACAAACGTCGAATATATAAAATTTCGTTAGTTAAACGTAAAATTATTATTGTTATTTAATATCCACATTTTATAAATATAGATACATAATATCTCATACACAAGCTGGAAAAATACGCTGCAAAGCCTCAAGTTATACGCAAAAGATAAAAATTAATGTAGTATAAATAAAAATAATACTAAAGGCACAGAAATAAAATAAACGAACAAGTAATTAAAAAAGTAATTTTCTCTTGTTCAAGACGTTGGCCGATAATTTTAGTTATTTTATTATTTGCAGTAATGTAAATTTAATGCTAAACATCAGCTTTCACTACACTAAACAGCCTTTTGTTCTACTTTAGAGCTTGTCCCCTCTTTCAAATAGTGCTTTCAAGCAGTTGAGTTCGCTTTTATAGTTCTCTCAAATTTTACTTCAAATTAAGTGCTTTCAAATCCTTTCATTTCAGCATGCTCGAAAAACGAAAAGTTGATGGTGCGAGAATTAAATTGCGAGCTGCTACCATCATACTACGAACAGCGCGCCACGGCGCGGTGGTTTGAACCGAACAGTAACCTATTGTCAGATAAATGTTAAAAGACCAACAACGAAGTTTCATTAAGTTTATATACTGTAGTGCAAATTAAAGTGCTATTAAAAATCCAATCCCATACGATTTTAAATATTTGTACTCTGTAATTTAAAACATGCGAAATTAACAAAATAGGTTTCTACTCCATAATTTCTTAAATAATAATGAGTCCAGTGGGAGCCCTTTCAATCTTAATTTAAGTTAATAGGATTAGATTTTTATACGCCAATAAAAAAGTGCACCGTGTGCTTCTATTTCCCGAATTTTATTTATTACTCTATAAATCTTCACCCGATTTTATATTTTTCCTTAAGTTTACTAATAAAATACTTCTGTTTTATGTTGCAGATATTAATTATCAGGTATTTACTTTATCATTTTTATTTAACTTTTTTTATTATCTACAATTTACCTTAATGTAGCTAGACATTTAGTAAATTATATATCGATTAGTAATAACAATGACATGAATACTTAACATGTAATTTTTATGTTTTATATAATATAACAAAAGTAAAGTTATAATTGTAATATACAGGGTGGTATCCAAAAGTAGTAGGACTATTTTTTTAAATTTATTGAACATTTTGGTACATCGACTTAATACTCTCCAAAATAGGCCCCTTGGGCATCCACACACTTCTGGTAGCGAGCCTTCCAGGTCGCGAAGGCCTTCTGGAAGTCGTCCTCCGGGATGCTGTTCAGCACCCTCGTCGTTGCTGCTTGCACTGCTTCCATCTAGTCGAAACGATGCCAGGAGATCCCTCACAATCCACGCGCCGTGGCGCGTTGTCATGGTGGAGCTTCCACTTCCCCACCAGGTCTGGTCGCACACGTGTGATCCGATTTCGCAGCCGTGTGAGTACTTCCACGTAAAATCTACAGTCTGTAAAATTTACAGTAAAATTTACAGTCTGTCCAGGAGGTACAAACTCTTTATGGACAATGCCACGATGGTCAAAAAATGCAATCAACATCGATTTCACTTTCGATTTCGACATTCTGGCCTTTTTTACGGGGTGATCGTGCGTGCGGTGTGCCACTCTTCGCTCTGACGTCCATGGTTTCGGTAGCTGATTTTCCAAGTTTGTATCAAAACTTGATGGCGTACCGCTGCTCCAAATTTCGCTCCATCGCAACTGACGACGAGGCGTTACAACAGAAGGTCACTAAAACAGTGGTCCATACTCAACTAACGCACGCAGGCGACTGCCGCAGGTCGAAACCTGTTCCCAAGGCTCCCCTCCATAACATCTGGCCTTGCAGACCCTCCTCCATCGCTCTACTTCTGAATACAACCCTGTAGAATTAGAACTAATTTAAATAATTTTGTCTGGCAGGTCCATTGCTTTAAAACGTTTGAGTCTGCGTGTTTCTTCATCATTATGTAGAAGTTCCGTAGCTGCGGTATTCGAAGGAAAGGACAACCTATGTCGACATTGTATGATGTGTTTGGTAATTTCCTTTGCTGATAGTAGATATCTGTAGATCTCGATGGATGAGTTCATTTGGCACATACTACGGAGTATCTGTTACAGTACGCATTACTTTTGATTAGAAACGCTGCAGTACTGCTAAGTTGGATTTACTAGCAGTCTCTCACAGTTGTAGCCCATAGGTCCACACTGATTTAAGTAATTCTTTATATAGTAGTACTTTGTATTCTATGAATAATTGTGACGGGCGACCCATTAACTATTACATTTTACTGAACCTTGTATCTAGCTATTTTCTTTTGATCCATATATGTTTTCTCCGTATAAGTCGTTGGTCTAGATGAATGGTTAGATATTTCACGTCTTCTGTTTGTGGAAGCTGCTGGTTTAAGTATACTACAGGAAAAGTTTTTTTCATAAGGTGAAGGTTGCATGTCTTGATTTAGTCTCATTTGCTTTGATGCGCCACATTTTGAGCCAAGTTTGGATTTGATTTAAGTGGTGTTGAAGATAACATAGTGCTAAGTCTGGGTTGTTGTGAGATGCCATAATATCTGTATCATTAGCAAATGTGGCTGTTACTGTCAGATTTGTAGTTTGAAGATCAAAAGTATATAGCAGATACAGCGTTGGTCCTAATAGGCTTCCTTGAGATACTGATTGGGTAATTTGGCGTCTATTCACCTTTTATTCATACGAAAAAATATCTGTTTGATAGGTATTTTAAAACAGTGTAGTAAAGATGAGGTAGATAAATTTTTATTTTGAACAGTAACGTCTCGTGCCATACCATGCTTGCGTAATACTTAAAAAAAAACGCAGTTTGTTTTTTGATCTCGGCGAATTTGGTCAATTAATCTGTGCACCTGCTGTGCAGAGCGTTTTTTCTTTAAATCCAAATTGCTGTTCTGGTATTATATTTTGTAAAAGAGGTTTTAAACTTTAGACAAGACAAACTGTTGGGTCGGTAAGAAGATGGTTCCTCAAGTGGTTTTTCAAGTTATAGAATTGGTACTATTTGTACGACTTTCCAATTGTTAGAAAAAATCGTGTTTTCAATATAACATTGAAGATGTATGCGATTAGATTTACGCAGGTTTCTAGCAAATGTTTTAAGATATCTCTACTGATTATGGGGGTGATTTTTGGATATCTAATTCAGTGAATATAGTTTGCTTTACTTTATTTAACCGTATCTCTTTAATAGGTAGTGTCATCTAGAACGGGGTGCCGAGATAATCATAGATGAAGTTCTTTTCATCTGTATTGATTTCAATTAGATATGTGTAAATATTTCTTTTAGATTTGCCTTTTTTTGGTCGATTTTTGTCTAGGTTCTATTTGATGATCTGAATGGAGGTATATATTTTTGTGGTTGCTTAAGTTTTCGTTGCTTCCTTAGCAGACAATGTATTAAGATAGTCTCGGATTGCTTGCTGTTTTATATTGTTCAGTAGTATTTTTGGATGTCTGCTTTCCTGCATTTAGTGCCCTTTTATTATCTGGTGCTTTTTTCCATTTTCATCTAACTCTATGCTTTCAAACTATTTTCTGTTTTACTAATATAGGAAGATCTCGATTTTTAGTTTGTGATAAAATAAGCGTTGCATGCCACGCAACGTATTGGATGGTTCGGTGTTCAACTGATATTGAAATATTATTTTTAGTTTTAAGAGACACTTTGAGTGAGATTTTGTCATATAATATTCTTCGGAATTCTCCTCGGTTAGTCTTTCTATTGCATAGCGTTGGAGGTTTGCAGTGATTAAGTACCCGAGTACTAAGCGTAATTACGATGAGGGAGTGATTCGACGATAGATCTACTTTTGATTCGAATCTAAGAGATATGCCTTTTATTATATATCAGAATATCAGAATATTATATATCAGAAATCAAGCAGACTAAGTAGTTAGTTTATTAATACCTGTAGGCCAGTGAATTAGTTGTTCAGTAAGGCATATAAATTGTTCACTTTCATTGTTTTCAGCAGCTTTCTCTCTTTTAATGTTATCACCCTAGATCCCCAGTGGTGATGCTTGGCATTAGCTCTGACAATAATTAAAAAAGTGATCACACTGATCTTGATTTGTAGATGTTGGGGTGGGCAATGACCTGTTGTAATTATTATAGTGGAGTCAAATTAGACAAAAAGGGGCCTAAACTTCGGAATAATTACAGTTTCCATTTTTTATAAACCTTTTGCATTAGCTTCTAAATACTGTTAAAAAAATGTCGCCACTCGAAAAAGTATGCAAATTGTTTATTTGTTAATTAACACCAAATTACTTGTAAAATTGAATATCTGGAGTATAAATCGATGAAAAAATCTGAAAATTTATTCCTAGGAGTTTTCGGGTGTGCTAATTACGAATCTGAAGTCAGATTTGCAAAATTCAAAATGGCGGATACAAAACAGCCTACTGAACAATAGTAAAAATGCAAAATTAACCGGACAAAAGACCCCCTAAAACACGTGTATATCTTAGTTACGTGTATAGCTGTTTTGTATTGAATTTTTTAACTAAAACTTTTTTTATCTCCAAAAATTCGTATTTTTAACTGTTTTTTGTATTTTTTAGTTATCAACGTTTAATAATTAAAAAAAAGTAAAATTATGACAATTTTTGTTTAAGCTACTACCACTGCGTGTTAAAATAAATTAAAAAATTGTTTTATTAAAATTATAACAATTTTCTTATTGTCAAATTTCCCAAATTTTGAGTTCAAAAATTGTTTTTATCTATTTTCTTAAAAAGTAGCATGAAATATTATAATTATTATACAATAAAGTATATCAACTTAAATAGTGCAGTTCAGAAGCTTCAAATTGATCATCTGTAAAAGATAAATATTATTTTGCAAGACTTTAATATTAATGGTCAAAGTTGGTAATTTTTGAAAATTAGCGTATTTCGAAGGTAAGAATTTTAAAAAATGAATTTTTCTAATTTTTTTGATAACTTATTTTAAATAATCACTTTAGGTATACTATCCACCTATTTGCTTACTTTTTGTTTAATTTATTTAATTTATAACGAATTTAAAGAAATTATCGAGAAGTATAGCAACGGTCGACTTCAAATTTAAATATGAAGACTTAGAGAAACTTAGAAAAGGGTTTAAACATACTTAGTTCTTTAAGGAATACTAACTTTTTAAGGTACAATTGGTTTTATATCGATTGCTTTTGTCATTCAAAAGCTACATTGAGTTACAAACAGCTCGCGCTCGCGGGGTCGTGCTCTTCGCCTTAGCAGACAGTCGATACAGCGTCACTTAGTGCGTTAGTTCACAATTTATTGCTTGTTTAATTTTACTCATTGTGACAAATGTTTTATATATATATACATTTCGTAAAATTTCCAGTTCTTTCGAGTGGCGTTATTAGTTTTTTGCTACAAATTGAATTAACAAGATCTTTGCGAAAAACCGTATTTTTGCACCTTAACTGTTAAATAAAAAAATTTGCACAAAGTTTCGTGCTTCAACATTTTGATATGTTATTCTATACATCTTTACAAATCAATTCCCACAAAAATCAGCGAAGCAGGAATTTTTCCGAAGTGAAAATCTAATTTAACTCCAGTATTAACCAGTCTCTGTGTTAACACTTATAGCTTGTATATGATAGTTTTTGCATTTAGGTAGTTACGTATGTTTAAATCGAGTTTTATGTTATAATTGCAGCGCCCGTATGAGCAATGCCATCAGAGTATTGAGTACTGTATATGTAATAATTATATATTTTTAGGTAGAAACGGCCAGTGAAATGAGCTTCAGATATTAATACTATATCTAGTTTATTGTTTACTAGAAATGTTTTTATTTCTCGCCAATGTTGGCAAAGTTCATTAGCGTTCCATTTGGCGATTCTGAACGTGTATAGAACCATTATGCAACTTTTGAGATGATAGCGGTTAAAAAATTGAGCATGGTACTCATTTGTTACCACCATGTTTTTTAATTAATTGAAGTCATCTGTTTGATGTGCATTTGTACTTTGTAACATTTGGTTATTATTAGCATTTTGGTTATTTTCATTTTCCTTATTTTCTCTAAGTATTTAGGCATAAGATTTTCCTGTTTCTTGAGGTGGTCTTTGTGGTATATAGGTTATACGATTTGTTTGAGTAGCACTTATTTTTTTCAAAGCAACGTCTCTAGTTGGGTGGGTGATTTTCCGCACAATTTACGTATTTGACATTCTTGTTTCTTTTTTTGTTTTTGGCAGTCAGAAGTTAAATAATTACCTGGGCACTTAACACAACCCGGGGTTCTGCTGCAAATAACCTTTATGTGGGCGTGCCTCTAGTATTTTGTACATTACTATATTTCTCTTTTAGGGTGTGGAGGTTCAATTATTATTTTTGTATTCATTAATGCTTTATGTTGTATATTTCTTTATTAGTATTATTTGATGCGATGTTTTTTGCTCCTCTGTTTTATGTGGCATATATTTCTTACTTCATGTCCATGCTCTTCGATACTTTATGTGTCAATTGAGTAGTTACTCTCCGCAGTACTACTACAAAATTGGGGTTTTGCGTGAGTTTATAAATTTGAAATTTTGTTTTTATTTTTTTAGTGCTTTTATTATACTGGAGTATTATTCAGGAGTTTTTATTTCGTCATCCTTTGTTAATGGCTCATATCTATTCGACGAACTTTTGTGTAACCAGTAGTTATTCACTTTCGTTTGTTTTAACGGTTTTATACTTTAGTCTTTAGTATTAGTTCTACTTTGTTTCTTATTTTCTCCCGTTTTCTAGTTTGTGATGTATATTGTTGGCCTGCATTATGTTGTGTATTTGTTATCGTGTGTTGTTGACATTGTTAGATGTCCATTAATTGTTGCAGCAAGTATCCAAAATTTGTGATAAAGTGTTAATTTATGGTATTACTTGTGCAATTTGTGTTATATGTAGGATTGATGTGTCTGGCTAAAGCATGTATTGAGCGTATCCAGTCTGTTCATAATACTGTGATCCAAGAGGCTGCGATGGATGAACAGTATAATCGTTTGGTAAAAACAACATTTATTCGTTTAGTGGATGATTACTTATACTATTTAGTACTTATTTTATCTATACTGCTTTATTGCATCACTTCACTTGTTAACATTTAATCGTAACACTTAGTGTTTGAAAGCAAATGGAACACCGACCACGTCTTTTCGCTTGTTCAAAACTCAGTAACATTCGACCTCAGGTAGGCTGGTATTTGATTTAACACACAGGAACTTGATTTCCTCCGGGCGCAAAAGCACGTCCGCGCGCTTCAATAACGCAAGCCGAACGATTAGATTCATGCAATTTTTATTTCTAATAGCCTACCGCGTTTCTAAAATGAAAGTTTTTGTTGTATGTTCTGGTAGCAAACAAATCTTTTTATTTGGAAATCTTTAGATTTGTATTCAATTAATAATTTATTTTTGTTATTGACATAAAATAAATAACACATCAACTTTCATGTATTTTTGATAAAAAGAAAATTCTAACAGCAACGCTTTACATTACAATAAATTAGTTTAATCTAGAGTTTAATGAAAACTGACATTTTCATAATTACACAAAACAATTTGGAAGATGAGAACTTTTCGAGCCTGGGCTCATCTGCACTGGACAATAAGTTGATGGTAGTATATTATTATTATTAAATCTCTTTATTATATAGAATATTAAAAATGCAACGCATTATCTCATTTGTTAGATAACTCACGATCACGGCGGCGTTATTATTGGAAGCGATAGCTTTCCACATATTTTGGTGAAGTATTTATAAATGTAAAATTTTTAAGAACTAATAAAAAATTCAATTATGTTTTTAAAAACAAGACCAGATAATTAATGAATAACAAACAACTAATAAAGGTTAGGGGAAATATTTTTCACCGAAGAGTATGAATAAAAATAAAGAGTTATGAAATTTGAATATCTGATACAAACTCTCAGGACTTCTTTAACATTAAACAAGAAAAGTAAGAGTCTTAGAAAATAAATAAAAAGCTGGTGTTAAAAAATACAACAATAATAACATCACTACCAGTAGAATTAAATATGGAACAACAAGAATAAAATGTATTACCAAACATGAATAAGTTTAAAGAATTAGTCAAGGAATATACAACTAACTTGAAAAATAGGAGATAAAGCAAAAATAAAGTTAAACAAATTAATAAACAATGAAAAATTTCGGAAAAAAAGTTTGATCAAGGTATACTTTAAAAATATATTAAAATTGGAAAACGAAAAAAATCGATAAAGTTTTCATATTTTGTATTTACTTATTCAGAAGTTTTCCTTTTTACTTAAACATGACATAAAATAAAATGTTAATAAATAAATAAAAAATTAATTATTTGATACTTTTCCAGCCTTTAAATTCAAACTTTCACAACCAAGCGGTATTTGTAATCTTAGTTGTAACGTCACTTTGTTATACTTTATGGTTTATTTACATACTTCTTAAAAGTTCCAATATAAATTTTTCTTAAAACTAAGTGAAGTAAACTTAAAAGTATATTAATATTACGTAAAAGTATGTTATAGATAAAATGGAGCAGTCTTTTGGCATTTTTAAATATACTTGCCGTCATTTGGCGCTATACAACACAGTATTTGTACTGTTTTTACTTTTCTTTCATCAATGCCTATCACCACTTATTAAAAACATTCCAATCATTGAGCTATTAAATTGTCATCATAACTGGTATTGTGCTTTTGTTTAGCATGTTTAAATATTTACTTCTATAATAAAATAAGGAATTAACTTACACCTTTTCATTTAGTTCTTAGTTATAATTTGTCTGCAAAACATTAAAAGACCGTTTTAAAATTAGTATCATAATTTCAAAAAGTAATCACAATGACGTGCTGTTTTTTGCCTTAGCACTTAGACCTTTATTTAAATGAGGCATGTTATTAGTCTAATTATTTATTGTTACAATTTGTGTTTTTTAATACACTCTTGTTAATTTAAATTTTTTGTGTTCTAATCGTGGTTGTCAAATATGTGTATATGAAGCAAAACTTTCGGCTTACTCACACCCTAACACTTAGCAATTGATGCTGCATCCAATATTTCTTATCATTTGGTAACTGTATACACGTTGTAGACATAATTGACATTTGTAATTTGGTTAAAATGGGTTATGTATTTCAAAGCGACCAGAACAACAATAAACAGAAATTTGTGCAGTCTACCACTTTTTTTGGGACTCATTTAGTTCCCCCGAACCCTGATATGATAAAGAATATTTTTTCTGGTAGTTTTATTGACGTATTAACAAAGTCTGGCACAAGTCACCATATGTACTCAATATTTTTCTTTTCTTTATTAGTACTAGGTTTCTGTGGCACTATTATTTATAAATTGTCAACTGGTTAAACTTTATTTAATAATAACACAATATAGTTCTAAGAAACATGTAATGCTTATTAATGTGAGAAATTAAGAAGTATTTAAAAGCCATTAAATTATGTCTTTTTAAATAAAACAAATGTACGACAAATAAATTTAAACAAAATTGTTGACCAATATAACCTTAGCTACCATACATAGTTGTAGAACTTTCAGCTGGTGTTATTTAAAAAAAGAAATACTCCTACTATAAAGCATCCTTTTATTATCAGTTGCGAAAATCAACTTTTCTATGTCTAGTACCTTTACAGAATATTAATAAATTGGGGAGAATTAAAGCCGTGCTTAGCATTTATATGCGCACAAGGCCTAATGTATGTGGCTTATTGTGTGTCGTTACCTAAATTGATGACTTGTAAGTTATTACTTTCCAGGAATTCCAGGAGGAGAGTCCCTCGTGGGTTTGTGTGGGTGCTGCCCCATGTGATGTTGTGGGTATTCGCATCACAGCCCGCTAGGAGTTGTTGGCCTCGCTGAACCTGATTACTTCCATCAGTTCAAAGCCTGATGGTGGGTTAACAACGTAAGGGAGATAAACTGAAGATATTATTATATCCGTCTTGTTACCATCTCTTACTTATATTAGTTTTATTGTTGTTATGTCTCTAAAGCAGAAATTGTACAAAGGCATGCATTTTATATGGGCTTTTAAAAAAATAAATGACATTGGGATAACAGGGGATCTATTAAATATTACCTTATCTCTGACTTATCCATTATCTTACCCTTAACTACCCAGGGTTCCTGGATTATGGCAATATCAATGCCCTCAGAGGTTAAGCGGCTGCTGCAGAGGATAGCCGTGGCGCTTCTACTATGTTGAAGGTTCGCTTGAAGCAACCTCAGACTCTTTGCTGGTGCTTGCATCATCTTGGGTAGTAAGAGTGAGAGCTGATAGCAGTTTGCCTATTGCTCTTTCCAACTCTAGGCATGGCTTCATGTCTAGGTTTCGAAGGTTTGGCATAAGTTTTTCGTCGATAAAAATTATCAACGTCCTTCCATTTGGTTCTGTTGCACTGTGGATTACCCTCCAATCCTCAGTGTACAGTCCCTTATTTTGGGTCTTGAGCAGGTCTAAGATCTGCTTTGGCGGTTTGGTGCTAACGGGTTGGGTGCCCATAAAAGCACTTTCACCGAATTGAGGATATCTTTAGCCGGTCCTACATTAAGGTTTGCTCCCTCCCAACATTTGAGGTTAAGAGTCGTAGTTAAGAGCCACGATCTAGTTTCCTTATTGTTACAGAAAAGGAACTCCTCCTTTCTCTTAGTAGCAGCTAAGGAACTGTAGACCTGTACCCTATTCTCCCGGTTTTATTTGTCCAACAGTTCTACTTGAATTTGATCGGCCAGATCCTCAGTCAGCTTTTGTTACGGATAGTCCAAAGGAACTACTGCCATTTTTGTGCCTTTAAGAGCATTTTTAAAAATTAGTTTCTTCTCCTCCTTGCCCTGCTCACTGGTGCAGGGCTTTTTAGCTGAGGTTTTGACAGAGCTAGGTGTGTTTCCATCAGATCTCTGCCGTTTTAAAGAGGTTTTCTAGAAGTTTCACCTGTGCTAGCAGCTTCGGTGTTTTTGTTTTTCTTTTGATGTTTTCTGGGTCTTATAGGTCCCTCTCTTGCTCACGCCTTAGCGATAGCAGCCATCCGTTTTTGGGCAACTGAAAGGTGCTTAGTTGTTACAGTAGTGGAGGTTTCTGTAGCCTCCTTAGTGAAATGGGCAGCCACATCTTCTTCGGTCATGTTGTTTTTTGGCCACATCGGGGTTAGATAAGTTCAGCAAAACTTCTTCTTCCTTGCTGTTGGAGAGTGTTACTGAAGGAAAAATGTCGTCAATATGCATCTTGATCACACGAATAAGGGGAAAAAGGTAGGTAACCAACGTTAGGAGCTTCCTGCTGGCAAAAAAGGTATTAATACTACGAGGTTGCACCCGGTACTCCGAGTTGAAACCAGGAGAGACTGATCTTCTATCCAGTCAGGCATCCCTTTGCCTCCTCTTGATCCAGGCAGTTAAATTAAGACCCCCCCCCCTTCTTTCTGTCCGCGAGATATGACCACAGTCAACAGGAAGTTTATGGTTTTTCGGCTACACTTACCTAAAAGGAGTGATAGCCGGCGCCGTTGCCCTCGGTGCAAGCTCTTAGCCACGACACGACAGCTGGGCTGGGGAGGGGGTTGGCTCGCGGGGAGGTTGTCATCTAGGTCATGTTGCAGGTTTTTACACCCGCTTAGACACATCACATGTATCCACTATGTTGCGGGTTTTAAACCGTCCAAGTCTCTAAGTCCTTACAGTGAGAGGCTTATCACCACCCTACTCTTGACAGTTGATCAGAAATAGCTGGCCAAATACCCTGGGCGTCCTCTTATCCGCTACCTGGAGACGCACCCGATATATACCACAGACAGACCGACCTACGTTAGCCACCTGAGGAGGTGCAGTTTGCGATTTTTTTTTCATCGAGGTTAAGACCAAACCCCGTTTCCTAACCTTTCCAGAGCTTTGAAAAACACACTAGAGACAGACAATAATTGCTGCTCTTGTCGACGACACTGTAAATTTTATGACAAAAATATAGCCAGCTAAGGCCTACAAGAGTTTTATCACAAAGCCATCAATTTTTTACCGGTCAACATTGATAGTATTTCTATTTCTGTGAAGAATAAAGAAAAACGCTTAAAAATCTATCTATATCTTAACATGAAAGATTACAAGTAAAAAGGCAACAGTTAAAAAATTCAAATTATCTTATTTTATTTGTTATACTTAAACAATACATTTATTTAATGCTCTTCAAGAGTATAAATAAATTTTAATTGTCAAAAAAGTGTGTATTAACACTCAAACATTTATAAGTGAGTTATATCTAACCTACAATAACAACAAATTTTTACTTGTCCTTGATTAATAACTTATTTCCTATTTTTGAAGTTACAAATACAATTACACTCACGTTGTTATAAATCAGGCACAAATTTATTAATTTGTATTATTGCAATAAATTTTTAATAATTCAATATTTATGTTGTTAAAAACAATATTATTTATGAAAAAGTGTAACTTTGTCTTAACAAAAACAAACTTATAAAGTAAAGAAACACAAATGTTCCTTATTTTGAAAAAAACTGTGTTACATTTGTAATGACAAACCTTTATAATTTAATAACATAAATAAAATACTTTATAAGTTGACTTCAACTTGAACGTGATTTAGGATAAATGTATATTTTAATATTTTTAGACAGGAGATTATAAAAATTTGTATTGTAAAACCCAACAGCTTTTTTACATCACTGTTTTATTTGTTCTGTCGTTCGCAGAAAATTAATTTTTATCGCAGAACTAAATCTTGTCAGCAGTATGCTTGAATCCTCACCAAAATAATGTTTGAGGCAAATTTAGTTATCAGAAGCATAACTTTAAAAGTTTAAAAAAACAATTCCTGTTTTTTTCAGATGACATGATTAATAGTGTTCTAAATTTTCCAGACTTGCTTTAATAAACGTCATGACATGCAATACTATATAAACAACAACAGTTAAATTTTAATTTGTTAAAAAATATTTAGTTTGTGAGGGTTCCTAATTGAAATTTAAAATTATATGCAAAGATTCGTGTGGTTGGTTCGCGGGTTATAAGGCCATGATCGGAGTTCGAAAACTCTTGACGTTTCGTCATAATACGAGAACAATGCACCATAACACCAGCCGTAAAAGCCTTCCCATATATATGAAGAGCTATTTTTATAATTACGTAAATTGTCGTCCGGCCAAAAATGTAGGACTAATAATTAATAATTTTAAATACAAACAAGGTCTAGGTCTTCCCAACGATGTTAGTAAGTTCCGACCAGTATGGTTTAGTCGCTTGGCTGCAAATAAGTTACTCATATGCTAAGAGTGCAACTATGCAAGACAACATATTCTTAAAAAAACATAATTTTTTCAACAAATAAATGGTATCTGCAGTCATTTTCTATTTACGTAGTATATTTAGTAAATCCATAAAAATGGAAATTGTTATTTTTCACTGATTTTATTTATTTCAGTATATCAACACAGATAATCAAAAATTTCTATAAGTTACGCCAACATTCTTGACGCAAAGACTGTAAAGGGATAACAGACAAATAATTATTTTTAATGTTTCTATACGTGTAATATGGTACATAGCAGGCGTACAACATTTTCTATTTGGAAGTAAGCTTGTTGAGCACTAAATTTATTCAAAAAAGGGTACAGTTAAATTTATTCAAACACATGGCGTCAATTTCAAATGTTGTTTACTTATTATAAGAGTACATTTTGTCAAAAAATAATACTTAAGAACATTTTTATAAGAAACAATATTTTTGTTTGAATTAAAATAAGGTACATGTGGGGAGGAATGGAGAGAGAGATAGAGAGAAAGAATTTAGAATTGTTTAATGATACTTCAACTGTTAGGGTAGTTAACACCAGAAAGACAGAAATGATCGATTAAGAACATTTCTTTTAAAATTATATACACTATAAATATACTATTAAATAAATATAATTAAAACCATTAAATAAATAGATGCGGACAAAAACACATTTTCAACGAATATATAAAATTATGACTAGATGGAGCGAGTAAAATTAACCCTATGCTAAAAGCAAAATAAATTGTCAACCCCATTGAAGATATTCGTCAAAATTGATAAGATACTCAGAGCCAAGCCAACTTTCCAACGTTACTCCCTACATTGCACTCATTCTAAAAGTAATGTACCACTGTCAGTGGCAACTAGATATCTGTGTCACTTGACAATGTTGCAAATTCGAGTAAGAACGAACTCTTGTTTGCGAGATTCACGCTTAGAAGAACCTCATGCTACAATAACGTTTTTAATAGCTCTAAGTTTGTTTTGAAGTCTTTCCAATAATTCGCCCATTTTTCAATATTCTGCTTTTAAGGTAAGATTTTATATGGTCATCCGCTATAACATCTATGTCCGTTTTGTTTTGAGCAGCACGCTTCACTGCATCGTCCGCTTCCTTATTGTCTCTGATTGCTATGTGACTTGGAACCCAGACCACTTAGCCCTGTAATTTTTGACGCTGTAAATTGTATATTAGTTGGTATATTTTTATAACAAGAAGATGAAAAGAAAACGTATTACAAATTGCTTTTAGGACACTCAGGGCATCCAAAATTATCACGATGCTCTTTAACATCTGTAAAATGAAGTTACAGCTTTCATAATAGCAAGGAAATACCGCTGTTTGAACTAAGTTTGTACAAATCTTCTAGGCTTTAGCCAACGCCAGCAGTACCAAAGTAAAGATGTTTCTTAGAAACATTAATGTAGACCATCATATTCCCGATATTGCTCCAATAGCTTAAAGAATTCCGACCGGTTAATAGCCGGTGGAACTCCATGTTTGTCAAAATAGGTAAGCGTAGTATTTACTTTGATATGAGTAAACCAAGGAGGCACGGCGATAAAAATTGCATTATACAATCGCGGAAACGTTATACTGAGATCGTTAATGAGTTCCATGTGGTAGCATGTGGTGTTCGCGTGCACACTCGGTATAGCTCTACGTATGACGAACGACAGCAGATACGAAAATATGAATGTGTTGGAAATGAGGAGAGTTTTACGATGAAAGAAACTAAAGCACGTTGACGCCTGGTCTCTAGACTTTACATGTCTAGAGACTGTCTACAGGACTAGTAAGAAAACCTCTTGTGACTAGTTTAATTCCCGTGTAATAAATGGTGTCTAAACAGCGTAATCTAGAAAAAGTTGCCGATGCATTTATGCTGTTACCATATTCACACTTTGATAGAACAAGAGCTTGATGGACACGAAACATTGTTGTTCTATCGGTTCTCCATTTAGTGTTACATAGTTCTTTTAAAACTTTTAAGTGAAATATCCGTGTGCCTAAGAATCGGCAGGTCGGTTACACAGAAATCAGTTCTTCGTTCAGAAACTAGCGTAGATGTATGCCACGTTTTCGTGAAAAAACAATGTCTTTGGGTTTTGGTAATGGATAGACGGAAACAGTTTTTAGTGGCCCTTGCAACAACGTTATTAATAGTAAGCTGGATTTGACACTCTATATTGCAAGTGACGATCCAGCAAAGTAGATAGCTAGATTGTATACATATAACATGCTGCTTTTATCGTACTTAGACAACTACCAATTTCGTTGATGGCTACTGCAAAGAGTGTTACGCTGAATATCAATCCTTGTAGGATACCGTTCTCCTGGTCATGAATAACAGATGTAAAACCTATAACTCTTACTTGAAACGTACGATGAGTAAAAGATGCCATACGTCTTCATAATCCGCACTCGTATAACTGCTTTAACAATGCATATCTCCAAGAGGTATCGTACGCTTTTTCGATATCAAACAGCACCGCCACAAAGTTTGTTGTCTTAGAAAACATTACATACAGTTGTTTGTAGTAGGGACAGATTATTGATGGTTGAGTGGCTTTTATAAAACCCATATTATTAGTTATCTACTACATTGTTGATTGCTAGAAACTCAACAAGTCGTCGGTTTATTAAGCATTCCAAAAGTTTGAAAAAACAGCTTAAAGCAAAATAGGTCGGTAACTAGATGGATCTGAGCGCTGTTTACCCTGCTTAAGAAAAGGTATAATTATATAAATATGTCAGAGAATAGCAATCTGACTTTTGCGCCAAATGAGGTTGCACACTTCAAGCACATATTGAAGTGTATAACGAGATAGATATTTTACAAACTGATAGTGGATGTTATCCGGCCCAGGTAAAGTATCGTGGCAGTTCTCAAATGCAAAAGTCAATTCTTCTATCGCAAACTCGGCATTATATAATTATGAGTTATCTGAATGAAAATTCAGTGATTGTCGCTATTGTTGTTTCTTATGCTCCAAACCCAATTCAAGGAAATGTTCAAAGCTTGATAATCTTTAAAAATAGTTTGCAAGGCATCCCAAAACCTGCGTGGGCGTACTTATAAGTTTATCGTCCGCTATCAAAGCAGCTATTGGGGTATATACTCCTTTACCGCCAATTTTTTGTGGATATTTTCTCAAACACCCTTAGCTGATGTATTGTTTAGGGTAGAAACATAGTCAATCCAAGATTTTAGTTTGATTTCTTTTATAAGGCGCGTGATTTTGACGCGCTTTGTACGAAACAACTCTTGATTTTCGGGTCGGACGACGTTTGAGACGACAAATAGCTTTTTTCGTTCTCAAATAGCAGTTGCTTCGTTCCACGAAGAACCAGGTGTGTGACTTGCATTGCTAAAGACAAAAGCGTTTACTGTCTTAATAATTGTCGATGTTAAGTGTTGAACTGTGAGTTCAACATCTTAAAACGCCATTATTGCAAAATAAACATCGTCAGAAAAACGTGACATTTTAATGTTAGACGGTTGGTAGAGAAAACCAGATATTACCAATGGAAAGTAATCAGAAACACAAAAATCATCACGCACAGTCTATTGAAGAGTGGGTAAAACCAAAGGGGAACACAGTCAAATGGAAAAGAACGTTCCATATTTAGTTGAATAGTACGTGTGAGCCTGTATTCAATAAAGATATACCGATGCTTTCTAAAAAGTTTTCAATTACTTGACCCCTACAATCAGTGTTAGTAGAACTTCAAAGAATAATAATAAATGGACGTGGAAGGACAAAAATGGAGATATTCCCCGGGCGGAACATACATAAAACATACCGTTACTGGTTGTCCAGTGTCACTTATAATTGCTATATATTGCAGATCTGATTGAACAGAGACATTAAAGTGAAGCACGGTGTTTTTAACAAAAATAGCTTTAACACCTTTTGCACGCTCACTTGTGATATCTTTTTGGAGTATGGTGTAATTCCGTAAAGATTTTGTGTGAGTATTTTTAAAATGGATTTCTTGCAGATCAATAACAGTTGATTTATATTTTTTTATCAAAAGGTGCATTTCAGATATGTGGACAAATTAAACATTGCAGTTCCACTGGAGAAAGTTATTTATAATTATCAATTAGGGCGAGTTTTGCTAACTCCAAGTCTAGGGAGTTCTTTGAGTTCTGCCATTTTGTCCAGCACCATGTCAGCCAGTATAGCTTTGTAATTTATTGGTCTTGAAGCCTTCGTTACTCTGCTCTTCTGGGAAGAACTTGATTTCGACGACCCGATAAAGTTCTTTCTTGAAATTAGTTTGGATTTCATAGAGGAGGAGTTTGAGTTTTTGGATTTCGGTATCGGCATACTTGTGAAAATATAAAACAAGAAAGAGATTATTTGATCGATAAAAGTTAGATAAAAGATCGTTACAAGTGAGAAAATATTAAAAATAAGAATCCTTATTATGATGGGAAATATTGTCTCTTTTGAAGACGAATGTTAGTTCAGGATTTGTAGCTCTAAAAGTAGTATGATACACCAATATATGCATACTTACGTTGTTTCTTGTTAGTAAATGACGCGATCCTCATAAAATGCCTTAGCACTTAATATTAAAATATTAAAAGCGAAAATACTCAAGATGATACGATAACCTACAAAATTTGGATATAAAAGAAGACTAAAGTTTCAAATCTTTGTAGTCCAAAAACATTACACTTTGTGTTAGTTCAGATACGTTTACCTTACCAAAAATCAATAATATCGTGGATCAGCTGTCATCTGCAAGAAGGCGGCAAATAATCTAAAAATTCCTCTTAGTTATACTGACTTTTGGACAATTTCTATGATCTTGACTTTTAACTGCTTTTCGCTCTTCAAAAATTGTTTATGCCACGCGTATACTTAAATTTATATAATGCGTCTTATGCCTTCTCAATATTTTGGACGGTTTTATGCCGCTACCGTGAAAAACTTAATAATAGTTCATCGTGCAACTTGCTCTAATATTGCGATATTGACTAAAGAAAGAGTAGCATGAGGTACTATAAGAAGAAAATCTTCTTTAAGAATCCCCACTTATAACACTTGAAAACTATACTCTTCTCCATTCACAACTTGTAAAAAATAAATATCGATTTATATTTGATTCACTTACTTATAAACAAGAAATTTGTCTATCTTTTGGTCTTTGTAGGTATTAATAGTGGTTTATCTTAGAATTTCCTAATATTACAAAGCGAAGTTTACCGAGAAGTTAACTGAGAAGCAGCATAAATATAACTGGACAGATAATCGATTTCTATTAATACGAAGAATCTCTAACATTATGAATTTTCAGCTACCATATACTCAAACAGATAGAAATTTTATGTTGGATACTATCGCACATAACACTATCGTAAAACATGTTCTCAATCAGACACAGAATTTACAAGAAAAAGTCATCGATTATTTTGCAAATTTTATATAAAAACGAATTATAACTGCTGTATAATACAAAAAAAATGTTATTATATGAAAACCATCCAGCATTGTACAAACAAATTTTATATATTATGTACAATATTAAGGTATTAAAATGTTACAATAAGTTTTAAAGTTTTTCTATTATGTGAACTACAAAGGAGACATAAAAGAATGCATCTATATAGCAATACCCTATAGAAAGCCCAATGGGTTGCGGGCGCTAAAACATCAATCAAGAAATTTTGCAGCTGCCTTAAAATATACTTAGAATTCACTCACAAATTAAGAGCGCGATTTTAAATCGACATTGGAAACAGTAAGACTAAACTGATAAAAATGTGTATTTAGATTTGTAAAAATTGCTCATAACCTTAATCACAGCCAAGGCATTTTAAATTTCAAATCTGAAGCAAGTTTTCAAAAACTGCATAAATTGTGCAGATATATTTGCTAAAACAGAGGTATTTTTTATAATAATACGGCAGGCCACAGATTGCAAAATATATATACACTGTTAAGTACGATGTATATCAAAAAGACCCCAATTCGTAAAACTGAACTCAATTTTTTGCAAGAGTAATTTGTAAAAATTTTCTATTTCTTCTAAATAATAAATTTGTAAGTCCAAAATAAATTAAAACACGCGTTTTTTAAATTACATCGACTGAATCTCATTTCATATTGTAAATGTATGAAAACAAAATCCGTTTTCATACACTTTTAGTTTAGATGTATCTTTGCAAATGATAAAACAATCGAAAATATTAAAAACTCATGTAACAGCTGTTAAACGATGACTATTTTATAATAATCGTTTAAAAATTTATAAAAAGACGCAATCGGGGTTAAGCTCGCCTACCTTGCTAATAGTGCGGTAGCACAATTAGTTGAAATTAAATAGAAATTTATGATTAGAATAATTACAAACTATTAGACTATTTATATCTTCACTCCATTATATGGAAAATCTTGTCTTACACAAATAAAATATAATTCAATAACATATAAAAAAACTTGTAATAACAAACAAAGGGTGTAATTTAAGCAAATTGAATTTAATATTTTTGTAAAGCATGCCAGAAGCATTCTAGCAAAGAACAAAGGAGCACATCACCACATGCAATTTTAACAAGCAAAGATGATTTACTACTGCTTCTACCACAACTTTGAAGAAACGTACCAATTCCCGGTTCTAGGACATTAAGGAAGGCACAGTATAAAAGTCAAAATAAAATTTAGGTTTAACAAAAACACAAAGACCCAATAATTAAAAAGTAGAAATCGGTTAACGCAAACATTTGTATTTACAGTTATAATAAGCAACAACCATTTTTAATAAACATTTATCATAAGTATATAGTTCTTTCTCTTACTTTGATTATTTGTAATATAAGACGTTGTATAGAGTGATATATCGTTAATATTTTTGTTCTCCGGCATTATGAACCGAATTATTTTTTTTTATCTAAACCAAATCCACGCCAAAGTTTTCCTGGGAACTTTTATAGAAAAAAATTCTATCACTGGTAACTTTCGCTACATTGTCTATATAAAGCTATCAATATCAACTGCTATCTAAATGCTAAGGTCAATTATTATCCTGCCCAAATCTATTCGGTTGCAACATTCCACGCCACTAAATTCATCAGACTTTTTTCGACATTAAAAACAGAAAGATACATGGAACTTAAAACTGTTACTACAATAAACGGGTATTTCAGCGTATTATAATTCCACATAATTCAAAATATTAACAAATATACCGATTTTCAATGCTAAGATCTTCCTAATAAGCAAGAGCGTTTTTGTCGTAGTTTGAAAACACCACAGATAAATAAGTTGCAGATTAATGATTCAAAATTTACAGTCTTCAAGGCCAATAATAAAATACTTGGTTTTATTTCTTCAGCCAATGCCCAACTCCCTAATAAAACTAAATAAATAAATAAAATATTTTATGTAACTACCAGAGATTTATATAGCTCAGAAAAACTGTAAAATATCTAGCCGAATGTATGAACATTTTCTGGTCTTACGGAAAGAAACAAACCACAAAATTAACTTTTTTTGTTCAAAAACAATTGCTCTCATTCCTTATCTTATTAGTAAAATTAATTGTAAGACAATTGAAATGATCCAAGAGATGATAACCAAAGCACTGCTGTCTTGCAGATACCTCTTATTACCCCGCACCATCAGTTATCCTACACTTCCAAACAAACAATTTTTTCTAGCTCAGTAGACCTCTAAAAATGGTAAAAGCAAGACACAAAATATCCTTTTTTATATATAGTGCCACCATATGGTACATCAGAATATTAAAATATATATTTATTAAAAAAACACTACAGTTTACGTTACACAATAAAATCTTTTTACACAAAGATATAATTTTATCCACATTTTGAACGTCATTAAGTGGAAAACCATAAAATATTGAGATGTCAACAATTTTTAAGCGTTTCACTTCATTTCATTAATTTATTTAATATTTTGAAAAAAAACATAACTAATCGAAGTATCCTCCGTCAACACTGATCACTTCCCCCCGCTTTTCCGGCAGCTTTATGATCCCGCGACGGTAGAATTTGGTATCTTTCGAGTCAACATTATCTTTTTCTGTCGAAAGTCTTCGGTGTTGCATTTGTTTTTTCGTCTGGTGAACACCTTTCGTGTTGAGGATCCGAGTTTTTGAAGATGATCCATTTCTCATCTCTTGTAATCAATCGATTGGCCAAGAACAGAGTTTTATTTTGACGATCCAACAAAGTGTAACTGGCATTTACTCGTTTTGTCTTTTGAGCAACAGACAACTTATATGTAACCCAACGCGTCTTCTTCCAGACCTTACCGAACTCATGGAGGATATGTCAATAGCCTGAGGGCTGCAATCGAAATCATCGGCCAACATTCGCCATGTCACCAAAGGAGTCTCTTCAGTGGCTTCAATAACGGCTTGACGATCAGCCTCTTTTGGACGTCCAGCTCCTTGCTTGTGATCCAAGTCTTCATTGCCGACTTTGAACTCTACAAAATGCGTTCGAACCGTCAACTCTCCAACCGTACATTCGCCCCATGCTTTATTAATTCGGCGAGTGGCAATTGGTTTTGAACTTACCTTGTAATAGTACAGCATTAACAATATTTTTTGCTCGCGGTTAAGCTTCGTACTGAAACAAATGTACAAGTATTATGTTCGTTTTCAAATGGTATCACAATTATACAATAACAATGTAAGAAATATAAAAAAGGTAAAACGCTTGAGTATTTGTGGACAACAAATACTATAATGCACTGGAAAATTATCTCGATAATATAATCGTCCCCTTGAATTCAAATTACCAACCAAAAAAGGAACAATAAGCCAAAGCCTCGAAAAATTAATAAAAAGGTAATTTTGTTGAAAATTCATATATTTATATTCTATACTATTGTTCGGGCCAATCAACAATTTTCTTTATTTGGGTTTTAAAATAGGGTCGGCCGTCTTGTGGCTTTCCTGTACGCGTTTTGTTTAATTAGAGTTAGCTGCGGTGGTTGGTTCGCCTGCGCGGCGACGTCGCTATAAAAACGGCCGTTTTAGGTGTAGTCATGATGGTTTTGGAAACGTTCGACCGGCTTTAATTTTTCCGTGTGTTTCGGACACAACCAGCTGAAGGACCCACATTAGGAAAGACGCTTCCGATTGGCCCTGCAGCAAAGATTGGGGTAACTTGTCTTTTTTTCCGCCCACCCTGTTTTCTCTTTCTCAATTCCCCTAATTACAGCCCCCAGGAGCCGATTCCTGCAGCAGAGTATCCGATTTCACGGTGTGTCTTCTAGATTTTACCTTTGTTTGAAATTAAAAATACGATACAGTGCGCTTAAACCTTAACAACTGTCACTTACTTATTATTCAACGTTATCTTAATTTTTTTATTTTATTTTCATTTTTGTTGAAAATTTTTACTAATTGACAAGTAACTTATGTTTCAACACATTATTACACAATTAGGTTGTAAAACATAATCAATATAAACAAAAATAAAGGATTTGTATTAAATATAAGAACATTAATAAAAATATTAATAAGAATTATTTTTATTAAAATTTAGCTTCATTATTTAAAAAACTTTATTTTCAGTGCTTAACTTGTGGATTATTATTATTGAAAAAGCATTTAAGTAATCTGTTCTTTTAAAAAATTTTAATTATAATATCAAAACGATTATACCTTATATTCAAATATTAAATATGTAAAAATACAGTATTTGGTTTAAATATTAAATTTTTGATATACATTTTTTTAAGAAAATACTGTTGTAAATCATATTTTCCACAATAGTTTTAGTCAGTGTACCTTTTCTTCTTATTATATTCTTTCAGATGGTTATTTCTTTTTGTATTTTTGCTAGTATGTCTTCGTTGCTGACTCGGTCAACCCATCTGACCTTTAGCATTTGTGGGAAGCACCACATTTCAAAAGCTCCTAATCTTCTATATTTTATTTGGAATGCTGTCGAAGTCTTACATTGTTAATTTCCACAAGCGTATATTCCAAGTCTTTTCGTATATATATATATATATATATATATATATATATATATATATATATATATATATATATATATACATTAAACAACAGTGGTGACAGATAATAACCTTGTCAAACACTTTTTCTAATTTTTACTTCTTTGGGTTAGTGTCCCATTGGAGCAGTGATTTTGCCAAATAATTTTTTTGTAAAGTTATTTTATATTTTAGATTCTATACCGCTAATTTGTGGTTGCCTACTTATTTGTTTGTGAAAATAAGATGCACCGCGGTAAGGTGAGATTATCATTTAGATGAAGAGGCTTTGCAATTTCATTAATTATATATATAAAAAAAATTATGAGTGCTGCTGCTGCTGTCACACACGTCAAAGGTCAAATCGTTCGTGCCTTTTCGTGCCGACCCGAGCGCCTCCGAAGGACAAATTTCGGCCCGGTGGCAGGCGCGACCGAGGTAACATATTTCCGGAACTGCAAGCGATGGAAAATTTTCGTTTGAGAGCGGGTAATAAAGCACTTATATATAAAGAAAATTATGAGTGCTGTCACACAGGTCAAAGGTCAAAGGTCAAAGTTCAACTCTAACTGGGTATACGTAAATGCGTTGTCATGGCAACGGCGTACGTCAATTATGTTAAACAGAGCTTTTTAATCGTGTTTTTATTATTTTTAAAAACTACTATGCGAAGGGGCTCAAGCATGTCAGAGTTGGACAAGCACTACGGGGGGCCGCTGCCAGACCTCGTTATATATATAAAAAAAATTATGAGTGCTGCTGCTGCTGTCACACAGGTCAAAGGTCAAATCGTTCATGCCTTTCCGTGCCGACCCGAGCGCATCCGAAGGACAAATTTCGGTCCGGCGGCAGGCGCGACCTAGGTAATATATTTCCGGAACCGCAAGCGATAGAAAATTTTCGTTTGAGAGCGGGTAATAAAGCACTTATACATAAAAAAAATTATGAGTGCTGTCACATAGGTCAAAGGTCAAAGGTCAAAGTTCAACTCCAACTGGGTATACGTAAATGCGTTGTCATGGCAACGGCGTACGTCAATTATGTCAAACAGAGCTTTTTAATCGTGTTTTTATTTATTTTTAAAAACTGCTATGCGAAGGGGCTCAAGCATGTCGGAATTGGACAAGCTCTCAGGGGGGCCGCTGCCAGACCTCGTTTTATTTAAAAAAAATGTATCTTTATCAACACCGCCGAAAGTACGCCTCCCTTTGCATTTTTCACTGTTGTTAGTCTGTGTTTTTTTGCATCCAGTCTATACACGCAAATTTCTTAACGTCGTCAGTCCACTTTGTTTGTGGCCTCCCTCTTTTCTTATTGTGACTTTGTGGCATCCATACAATTATTCAACGTGTCTATCTATTGTCGTTCATCTTGGTTATATGGTCCACCCAATTCCATCTAAATTTACACACTCAATGTATCACATCCGTCACATTTGATCTTTTCCGTATTTTATCATTAGGTATATGATCACGGAGTGTAATTCCTATCATGCGTCCTTCCATTGCACGTTGTGTGACTTATAGCTTTTTTATTATGCTGTTATTAAGAACTCAACATTCTGTATCATATTTTAATGTCGGAAATATGTGTTGGTCGAAAAATCTTGTTTATAATGTGTTCTGGTTTTGAGATTTTAACACTTTACTGATCGTAGCCTATGCTAGTAATATGCATCTAGCTAGATCAGCTTTTAAGTTATCTTTTGATAATATGAGTTTTTGTCCTAGGTAAATGTATAAATCCATCTTGTTTATTTAGCGACCGTCAACTTTTAGATTTCATTTTATTCATCCTAAGTTATTTGAGTAGTTATGTATTTCGTTTTTATTGCGTTTGTTTTTAGAATATTTTGTTTTGATTGTTGATGTAATTATTGTAACATTTGCTGCACTTCTTCTTTATCATTGTTTATTAGAACATTAATATCAGCAAAGCATAGATCGTTTATCTTTTCTCCGTAGATATTAATGCCTTTGCCGTCCCATTTCAGCACTTTGAAAATGTCTTCCATCGTTAGTGTAAATAACTTAGGTGAAATCAAGTCTACTCGTAGAATTCGTCTATTGATTTTAATCTTCTTGGTTTTTTCATGCAACGTAATTTAAAATGTAGCGTTTTTATAAAAATTTTGTATTAAAGATATATATCCGTGATCTACTCGGCTATTGCTTAATGCAATTAGAACTGCCCATGATTCGATAAAGTCGAAAATCTTTCTTCCAGTCCACGTAGGCCATCCATAGTGCTATATTGCATACATTTGCTTTTTTTTTATTAGCCTTCTAATTATTTGAAGATGTCTAAATTACTGAAGCCTTTGCTGAACCCATCTTGTTCTTGTGGTTAATAGCTATCAAGCTTGTTAGTCGATCATTTTGTAATTATCTTTGTAAAAGGTTTGTATAAAAGTGACAGAAGACTGTTGAGTCTGTATTTTGTCAATTTATATTTATTCTCTTTTTTTAAAATGTAGAATTATCAAGGCATTGTTCCAAACATCGGATATTTTATTTTTATTTATTATATAGTTTTTCTAATAGCTTTAATTCTGGTTCCGTATTTTAAAATTTCAGCTATAACATTGTCTTCGCCTGATGCTCAGCGATTAGATAGCTGTCTTAATGATCTGGTAATTTCTTCTAATCCTATCTATAATTATCTTCCTATCTTTCTTTGTTTTACTTTGTGGCGGTTTTATCTTAGTTTCGTGTAGCGTCTGCTAGAAGTTTTCTGTTGTTTTTATTATTTGTTCTGTTTGTC
The DNA here is from genome assembly GCA_036346155.1 of Sinelater perroti. NCBI lineage: Eukaryota > Metazoa > Arthropoda > Insecta > Coleoptera > Elateridae > Sinelater > Sinelater perroti. Next base: position 24,158,757 of record JARFIY010000001.1, read on the forward strand.
TAATTATTTCGTCGATCTCATTTATTAACTTTGTTGTGTTGGGCTTTCCTTCCGACATTGTTGTAAATAAGTTTTTTAAACTTTTTTACTTTCCTTATTTTATAATAAGGTGATTTTAGCCATTGGCGCGCGCGCGCTTGTGTGTGTGTGTGTGTGTGTCGGTCTGCAGTAAACAGGATATCTCGAGAACCGTAAGAGCTAGAGACTTGAAATTTTGTATGCAAGTTACTTGTAGATAGGGGACGCAGTGCGTTTTGGTAAAAATCGGCCGAGCCGCAAAGTCGCAAAATCGGTCGCAAAGTGGTCGCGAATCTAAACGGTTGAAGATACAAAAAATTTATGAGAATAAAAATGATTTTTTATCATGAGATAAACATGAATTTAAAATAAAAGTTGGTAAAATAGGAACTCGAAAAAAAATTGAAGATCATGATTTTTCATATACCGGATGTTCATCAAATGTTTCGGGAAATTTATATTACCGGATAGATCAAACCGAGACGAACAAAAAATTACCATGAAATTTTTTGATCCGAGGTCAAATAAATAAGTTATAGCCGATTAAAAATTAATTAAACGGACCAATCACAGCGCGCTCGGAGAGCTAACGGGCCGACTGTGGTAGGACGGGGAGCGCTTGGCCGCTAGGAGGGAGCACGCAGGCGATAATGGCGAAGGCCCTGCGGCCGAGCTCGCACGGTTACCTTCAGTGACGTAGCAAAATTTTAAGTAAGCCTCAATTATTGTCTTGTACTGTTTATTTTAATCAGCTTTCGAGTATGGACTCGTCTTTCGTCCTTTTTTAAATTAACAAATTTTTAGACGAGAGCACCGCAGGGCCGAGACGATGGACTCGCGCCTCGTCCTTTTTTAAAATAACAAGTTCCGGGACCAGAGCAGCGCAGGGCCGAGACGATGGACACGGTATAATTTATAATAATAGGATAAGGAAAGTCGTGTAATGTTCACACCAGATTCTTTCTTATGGTATCTCTTTAATTTGTTGATTTCTATAACTTTAATTATATTTGTTTTCCTACCGCTGTTCATTTTTCTACGTTTTTCGATTAATGTATTAGTATCTTTACTAAGTTATTGATTTTCTTTCCTGCCACTGTTACAGACGTTCTTACTGTGCATTCTGTTATTACTGTATTTAAAGTATTTAGATATTTATTGGTATCTATCGTTTGTGTTTGACCTAGGATCCTTATTTGGCATTTGCATTTAGTTGTTTTCAGCTTTTCTACGCCAATTTTGTGCTTCCTACTAATAATGAACTTTTTTATTTCTAAGTTTGTATCAATGTGTATCTTAGCCCTTACAATGCGATGGTCGCTTCCTATATTTACAAAGTTTATTACATTTGTATTTAGTACTATATCTTTGTTTTTACTTAGTAGTTTCCCGTAATAAGCCTTGAAGGCCCTTTGGAGTCGTAACAAGAGCCTACGGTACACAAGGGTAGTAACGTGGCTAGCGCTACGTACCGATCGCCCATTATTACCCTAGAATTTGACCTTCAGGTACTCATTTGTTGCAGCCTGAGTCGAGCTGGACCGTAAAAATGCCAGCGATTGAATTGGCGAGAGTGGGATTCGAACCCGCAATTCTTGATTTCGTAGTCTAGCGACCTATCCACTAAACCACCACGGCTCCTTTTACTTAGTGCAAAATTAATTTTATTTTTTATAATTTTGTTGGGTTCTTTTCTAAGTCCAGCTTCTACTTTCAGACTTCCTAAAATATGTGTTCATTATGTAAAAATTATTTTTATTTGCATAGTTTATTAGCATCTTCATTTCTTTCATTTTGTTCCCTATGCTAAAAGGTCTTATTTCTTCTTCGTTGCCATCTTTTTGTTTTCCAATTTTTGCGTTAAAATCCCCTATAATTAGTATGTATTTTGTTGGATCATTTCGGGCTGCTTCGTTAATACCTTGATACATTTACTCAATTCGTCATAATCGTAATCAGTAGTTGGAGCATATTTTTGAGTGCATGTGCATCGTTTGTTAAGTCTTATGTCTATTAAAATTATTTTTTCGATATGCTCTTGTATTGCACTACTTTATTTGTTATGCTTTTGTTTGTTAGAAATGCAACCCTTCCTATTTGTTTATCTTTATTTCCTCTAGAATATAGTACATGGGCGCTTTTCAATATTATGCATCCTTTTCCTTTTCTTCTTACTTCCGATATTCTATGATACACCATTTAATTTTTCTTAATTCTTGAACTAGTTCTTTCATTCTATCTTCTGCAGCTATGAATGTTTTCACATGCAGTATTTGTTTTATTTTACGTAGTTGTATAGGATCTTGTTGGTAGACTATTTTTCTTAAACTTGTGTTTCCCCTAGAATCCTTGAGCCAGAATGTTTTGTCAACGGTGTGAGATTCTGAAATGTTTTCTCTACACGTCTGGGATATTTCAGTTTAAAATGTGACATTTCATTGTGTAGGAGATATGTTAGCCTTTATTCAGCATGCTGGCCAGATAGATTGGTGAGGTTGGATTAGATCAGGGAAGGATTTATTTGTATTGGATAGAATGGGGACTAGAATATGAATCACTCTTAGTATTTGGGGGGTGAGGGCAATTCAAACCTCCTAAAGTAGACCTATTCTTTGTTAGGATCACAGAGGAGTGTCTATTTGCTACCCGCACAATCTAATGCAGAACAATATAATTGCCTGATACTCTCGTTCACATTAGCGTTATTGCTAATTATAATAAAAAATTAAAAAACTAATTTTTGTATTATTAGTCAAGCATTTATAAGGTTTACTTCTTAGAAAAGTTATTTATAAAATATAGTCTATTAAAACGAACTCAAATTTTCTGTAAACGTACACAATACTAATGCACAAGTAAACTAAATGTAAAAGAACACTAAAAATAAAATTTTAAAAAATAAAGTTTGACATATTAGGTGTAAATTAAGAATCTTGAAAATAAATGCTAAAAACAATTAAATTTTAAAATAAAACAAACGTTAAATAAAAAACAAAAATATAAATATAAGGAAATACTATCGAATCTCACAGAAATAAATGGTACGTTTTGTAATCAAATGAAAATATGTAGAAAATTACAATAAAAATTATGGGTCATTGTTAAAAATAAAATAAGAATTAATATATATAAAAATTAGCTTAGAAAGTGTTCGTAATAAAAAAACTACCAAGCACACTATTTCAGGAGATATCTTAAATTCAAAATAATAGACCAAGAATTTGAGCAAAACTACTGTTAAATTGAGAATTTATTAAGACATTTTAGATTACGACTGAAAGCTGCTTTAATAAACTCTAATACCAAATTTAAAGTACTGTTTCAGCGCTTTATAATATTTAAGACAACAGACGATATTATAAAGGAAGGAATGCTAACCTAAAAACAACTGTGCTATTTTTAAAAATAAGAATGTGGTATAAGGAAATATAGAACATAACAGATAATAGTAGAAAAATAAATAAATTTCAAGCTTTAAAATTATGAAAACTTTTAATAATATGATTATAAAGTTTTCATGCTCACTAACTAAAAATTAGATGTTATTGCAATACATAAAAAGTGTTTTTCACTTTGCGTTTTAGCAAACGCCTGTGCGATACTCAGCGACAATCAGTTTACTGTTTTACAAAACAGCCAAAATTGGATTACGTTAACTTTTCCGCATTCTTTGCGTGTAAAAATAATTACTTGGCTGCGATGTTTTGGACGTTAATTGAATTACGAGAAGCGCTCCCGAAATTCCTTCTCTAATATAACAGCGTTAGCCTACAAATCCACTTAAACGAACTCCAAAGTTTTTAGTATTTCAGTAGGTAGATAAACCTTGTTTGCGTGTTTATTTCGCTCTATCTTTTTTGGATCAAAAAGTTTTTTTGTACCACTGTTGAATATTTTAAATAGATGAGAGTTGTATTTTAACTATAAATAATTTATATTACTTTGAACTTCTACATTCATAATTTATATGTATATAAATTTGTCAAAAAATGTAGTCAATGGGAAGCATTTTATTACAGCAAATGTCGAACCGATGGTTTGGCCTTAAAAAATAAGATTCAATTATTTCAGCGCAGCAAACGTACTGTCAATATTTCGTCGGAGATGCTTCCTCGGGTAAAACGATTCGCTACTTAAGTGAAAGCATCCTGCAACAAGGTTCTAGCTAAAATAGAGGCAAATATTGAGCGTGGGAGGAGAACGTCGAAGAATAACGAAGAACGTAGACCGGAAACTATCTGCAGAGCCGAATGAGTTTCGAAATTTCCTGCAACATATTTGGAAGCATTTATGCTTGTCTTGCAAACAGTTTATAAACTATTCCTAATCCTAATTGTAGATTATGCAGTTCCTTTTTAGCCGGTTTTTCAAATGATTTAATTATCTATGTTCGATGTCATTTACAATTTGTTGTTAAACAGAATTTGGAGACTAAAACAACAAAAATTGAAAGGCAGTTTGGTGAAGCAAATTGTATTTTATTACATAATTTTTTAGGACATTATTGCACCACAATTTTTTAAAAAACAATTGTAAATAATTAAAAAAATAATTTTGTATCTTTTATATTTTCTACGATATATAAATATGAAACATTAATAAAATGGATAAATATGTAGTAATCTTGTGGGGTTTTTAAGTAATATTTAAAAATAAACTATAGATGGATACGTGTAATTTTTTTAAATGCGACGGAGAAATATCATCACCTTTCTCTTCATATCGAGATAAAAATTGGTAGAAAATTTTCCATTATGCTTAATGTGGCGATTAGCAGGTATCAGTTATTGTATATGAGCTTGTTGCTGTTCATTTGTATTATTTTTCACCTCCAATCAATACACAGCAGTTGCCACAAATAGCACCCCTTTGTCGATGAAAATCATTGGATACACAACCTTCAGCCGTTAGGAACTCGATTACAACGCGTGACCAACTAAACGCCTATATCGCTGGTGATTTGGTCCCTGTATTAGAGTTACTTGATTTTTCAGATAAACGGTAAAGAATATTATAATAGCTATGTACCTCAAAACAATATGAATAGACTTATTGTCTAAAAAGTTACAATATTCATAGCACCTCTTAAATTTTTATTTCTCAAATACGAATACAACCACAATGTTTTATCTATAAGTAAACGAATAAACCAACTTGCAAATGCACAACTTTTTAAAAATACATATGTAACTAACGAAATTCTTCTTTTCTAGTGTGTTATACTTGCCTCGTAGCATATGTCTCAGATATGAAACTTTTCGTTGTTTTATTATTTGTAATAGTTCGTGTTGAATGTTGGCTTTGTGTAATACTTTTTTATTTGCGATTCGTTACACCCAAGGACATTTGCACTAGTTTTCGCATGGTTTATGTTTTAAAAGTTTCAATTCGGTTCATTGATCTTATCTTTAGTGACCATGTTTTGGCGCCATGTTTCTATAGACCATCTAGGCCAATCCAGGTTTCGTATGATTCTTAGAACTTTTACATCTAGTCCAATTTCTTGTAGTATATGAACCATCGGTTGATGTTTTATGCTTTTTGGTAGTCTATAAGAGCTACGAAAATATCCTTTTGTTGGTCAGAGCATTTGCATGCAATATAATACTTCTCTTGGCCTCATTGCATTTCTAAATTCAAGTTGCGTATTGCCACTATATTCTTCAAATTGCTTATATATTCTTGCATGTAGAATTTTTAGTAAAGCTTTTATGATATGACTTATTAGGCTTATTAGTTTATGCTTATCTCAGTTATATGTATTAGTCCCTTTTGATAATGCTATAAACGTGGATCTTAGCCATTCAGGTGATATGTATCAACTATCAAATATTTTATTAAATAAAATACATAAATATGTTGGATGTAAATAACTTTAGTATTTCTGTATGTACGCTGTCAGCTCCTAAGCTTTTATTTGCTTTGAATTTTTATCGCATGTATCACTTCTAATATGAGTATTAGTGGCCTTGTGCATTTGGGAGCTTTGTTTTGATTTGACATCATTGGACGATCTCCTTGGTATATAAGTTTCCTATGTAGTTTTCTCAAATCTTCGTTGTCTCTTACTATTTCATTATTTTGTCTGATGCTACTTATATTTTTCTTCCTGAATTTGTTTAAATTTTTTGTGAAAGTTGAAAGTGTTGTATATTTTCGGCAGTCTTTTTGTGTTATTTTATTTTGTATGCCTTTGTGTATTTTGTTGTATTAAGCTTTGCTAGTAGTTTTTATTCCGTTCTGTCAAGAACTTCTCTTGTCATCCTTGGTTTCTTTGCTTTCTGTTTTTTGTACTCAATCACTTTTTCGGTTGCTTTAAGGTTTGTTTCTATTGCTTTCTAGTCTGCTTCTTTATTTTGGCTTATATTTAGTCCGTTTCTCCTGAATTGTGCTTCAATTTCTACTATGAGTTTTTTCTATTTCTCTCAAGATACCAATATTATATTTTTTATCGTTTGTGTAGGTCTTAATAATTTTCCTCTGAATGTAAAATTTTCTATTAGTGGATTATGATCACAGCCAATGTCGCATGGTAATTTGCAAGTATATAAACGTTTTGGATGTATATAATAATATGTGTTTTTATTAGTAAATTCTTCCCTGCAAAATTTTACTATTAGGTTTTCCACTGCTTGTTATTTATTGTAATTTAAACGGATGGATTCTTTCATGTAATTGCTCTTAAATAATTTTTTAATTTCTCGGTTTATTTTATCTTTTATTGGGGCGTAGACTTATACAATATTGATATTTAGTGGTTTTCTTCCAGCTGTATTGCGATTATTAGTCCTGAGTTTATCACTGATTTTGCATCGGTTAATTGCAATCACCACTCCAGCAGATGAGGTTGACATTTGGTAGTCATGTATTATCCTTACACCACCTAAATTAAAATATACCAAAAAAATAAAAATAAAATCACTTATGAAGAATATTTACAGTTCTAATTTATCTTGTAACGTAATTCAAAGGCTCTAATTAGCTACCCTTAAACCAGCATTGTTTACTATTTTTTTATTTTTTCACTTGCGATGAGTATGGTACTTTAAGAAAATGAAAGCGCTTTGTTTTATTTCTTTTAGTATATTATTATAAAATAGACATTAGATGTAATTAAGTTAAAGCTGTAGGCATTATAACACAAAAGCAATTGCAAACTAGAAAGAGGTAAAACTCTTTGTTACTTAGGCTAAATTCTCTAAAAGGCATTTTTAGCTTTTCGGCGTTTTATTATATCCTTCAAAGTTGATAGTGGTGCCGGCGAACATAAATTCTGAATACTTTTAACGTCTTAGAAAACTCCGAGTGAAAGGTCACTGCAGACTTCTTCATCCGTATTGACGTACATAACAGCATTACTATCTACTATAACCTGACTAAATTTTGCAATAAGAAAAGTTTGAATATAAATTTAAATTATGGAATATTTTATTCATTTTAGTGCACCATCGTTTTATTAACTAAAACTAAAATAAATTAAATGTTACAGATGCTGGTTATCATATATTATTAATGTTATTTATATTCTTATTAGATACTTAACATCCATATTACAATAGGTTGTAAACTATTTAATTTGTCTTCGCATTAACTTTAAATTTTTGAAAAGTAATTTTGTAAATAACATAATTTATTTAAAGTTTAAAGAACTAATAAAATTTTTTAAAATTAACTAAAAATCCATAAATAAATAAAATTACAAATCGTAATGGTCAAATAAACCCCAAATTAATTAGTTGTTTAAGTCACAAACAGCTCTTTTTTTAAGTTTATGTTCATAGATATACGACCAGGCATTATATATAGTATTACAAGCAATCGTTTACTTCACATATGTATTAAAAATGTAGGTCATGGTAATGACGTAAAGTACTCTTAAAGCCTGACGTGGTGACATTATTTGTATACCGCTTTTGTAAAACGTAGGATACTTGACAAGTAGCAAGACAAATTAAAACTATTCTACACTAATTCGGCTTTCTTAAAAAAGTTTTATTGGATAACAGGAAGCCAAAAGTGAGTTTTGTTACTATTACAATATTTATTATTGTAATACTTAAGAGTACCCACAATTCTTACTTTTACACCTACACTTTGAAAATTATGCTATATAATAACTGCCAGCTAAGAACCCAATTATGAACTAACCCTGACATTTGCAGTACTAGTTCTATAGGTTCTTTTTTGTAATTTGCCGAAAATCCTTATATGATTAAATTATCGGCCATTCTCTACATACGAATTTGGTGGTTATAACTTATCTAACATCACACTTAAAGAATGTGGGTTTATTACCTACTTTTCTAGAAGCATTATTACAGGAAATTGTAAAAATAAACAAAATAATAATACTGTTATAATTAGCTTTTCTTTAATTCCTAAATAAATAATTAAACCTAAAATCCAAGCTTATTGCAACAAATATAAATTGTTTTAGTTCAAAATAGTATTACATTTCTGTTTTAAATCTACAGAATGGGAAAAAGTGACTAATATTAGAAATTATAACTTATATAGATAGCGTGTGGTTTTAGAAATGTTGTAAATGCTAATTTCTGCTTTTGCTTTACAACAAAAACAGCTTATAGTAATCTAATGCCTTACATGATATGAGCGTATAATTCATAGTACAGATGTAAAAATAATGTGGTGTTCAAAGACATTGTATTTTAGCAGATACCACATTTGTCAAGAACTGCCATTCTAAGACTCAGTAGATCAGTACTAGACACTTTCAGAAAGAGTAACCTCCATTCAGATTAAGAAGGAGTGTGCAAGCAGTGCAGAATATATTCATCTAAAGTTAATAAATCACTCGTAAAAGTAGTCTAACCCATCTCTGAAGTTCTCATTTTTATCAAAAGCTTTTAATGAAGATAGTGATTTTTGAATGAATCACAGTTAAAAAAGTGCAAACTGATTGTGCACTGTAACATTTAACCAAAATTTATCTTTATTTAATATAAAATAAACCCAGATTTTTTCTTAATCGTATCACAAGACAACACTTCGGCTACTGTGTCTACTAAACTGACATTTGCACAAAAAGAATCTACCTCTTGTTTTACACAACTATTAGTCAGTGGCTTCACAAAAATTACAACAAAAGCCCTAATTTTATGCTATATGGTAAGACAAAATAGGACCTTTACAACCAGAATCCAAAAAATTTAGATAAATTTGCAGATACCAATAGACATATTGTAATAAGTTAGTTAAAATTATTTTCAAATGATTATTGCATCTGTGTATCGGTGATAAAGACTACGACAAATTTTAACTCTACAAATAATTGTACTGTTATATTCTATATACCAATAATTAAAAAAAGCTATTAACATTTTTTAATAATAAGTATATACATAATATTTTTTATTTATAACATAATGTAACACAAGAATAAAGGGTTGTGCTTCCAAGGTAGCATTTATTGTTGGAATGGCCAATGTAAATGCCGGTGACAGGAAAATGTTTTTGGCAGCTGGTTCTTGTATGACATCCACTTCTCACTTATGGCTCCTAGTACCACATCCTCAGCAAAAGCATTAACGTACAGGCTCACCTAAGCGAGAGTAGACAGATATGGCTATATTTAGCAGCTTCTCATCCAGAACTATCAAAAGCGGCTAACCCAAAATGGACAGGCGGATTTTGCATTAAGAATTAACAGCCTAATACATGTAAAACATAAAAGAAGAAAATGTAATACAATAAAAAACGGGGTAGAGGAGAGATATGCGCAGAATTTTTTGAAACCAGTTTTAAAAACTCAAACAAGATCAAAAACGTAAATTAGATAAGTTTTACAAGAAACAAAGAAGAAGGGGGACCTGAAGCATAGGGACAATAACGTGCAAGGGTTAGTAACCAAAATAAAAGCAGTAATAATAGAAATAGAGAAAATCTGAATAGAATCATACTAGCAGAAATCAAGAAGAAAGGAAGAAGCCAAGAAACACAGAAACTACATATACTTATGGAGTGGAGTAGCCAAAAACAAAAGAGTGGAGTATCCTTATTAATCAAAAATAAATGAATAAACCCGTAACAAATGTAAAATAAAGTAAACAAAAAAATAATTCAAATTAATCTAAAATTATATGCACAAAATACAAAAATTTTAAGAGTATATGCTGTAAATTTAACGAGCAAATAAAAAGTATTAGCAACTAAAGTAATCTGTTAGTAATCGAAGACTTCAATACCAGAGTGGAAGAAAACGATCCGTGATATGGACATTTGAAGAAACAATAAATGAAATTAACATACGAATATTAACAATTTAGTCCATCCAACGGAAGTGCTCACATCTATTATCATTACATCATTAGATATATTTAAGACCACTATTTATTTTATATATATACATATATATATATATATATATATATATATATATATATATATATATATATATATATATATGTATCTGTTTTTTATTGACAATAGCATATTTACAATCTACTTCCACAGATGCTATACCTTTGAATGATTTCTTCTTCGTTATATTAAATCTTGAGGCCAGGTTCTGTGAAGTCTTCTTGTGTTTGGACCGCTTTCATATAACTGCTCTACCAGTGCGTTGTGGTGGTTGATTATTTGATTTTGGTATTTAATAACACTGCGCTCGATCTCTTCTTTGATGGTTGGAATTTTCAAGTCGGTATGAAGTGTGAGATTACTGACATACCAAGGAGCATCTGCCAGGATTCTGAGAACTTTAGACTGAAACCTTTGTATGATTGCCAGGTTTGATGGTTTAGCACTCCCCCATAACTGAAGCCCGTAGGTCCAGATAGGTTTAATTATACATTTGTATAACAGAATTTTGTTATTTAACGACAGTTTTGATTTTCGTCCAAGAAGCCAATACATTTGTCGAAGTTTGATATCCATTTGCTTACGTTTAGTCTTGATGTGACTTTTCCATGTTAATCGTTGGTCTAGGGTTAGTCCCAGGTATTTCACTTCAATTTTCATAGGTACGGATATGTTGTTGATTATTACAGGTGGACAGGTTGCTTGTCGATTAGTGAACGTGACTTGGACCGATTTAGTTTGGTTAATCTGCATTCTCCATTTATAATACCAGTCCGTAAGCAGATCCAAATGGGTTTGTAGTTGTTCGGAAGTTGTTGTAGGATTTTCACTGGTGGATAGAACAGCAACATGATCGGCGAATGAGGCAATTGTAGTAGTATTTGTTTCAGATAGGTCGGTGGTGTGTATTAAAAATAGGAATGGTCCAAGGCCGCTGCCTTGTGGGACACCGGATTCTACAGCATGAGAGTTAGATTGACATCCGTTGTATTTTACTGAAAAGTTTCTATCAGTTAAATAGGATTTTAGGAGGAGTATATATTACTAGAGAGTGTGTTTTTCAACTTGCATAGGAGACCAGGATGCCACACTTTATCAAAAGTCTGTTAGATATCGAGAAATACAGCATTTTAGTATTTGTCCTGTAAACAGGTCATATCCCGGAGCTTTATGTATGTTAAGTTTGCTTATTTCTTTTTTAACTAATGCAGGCGTGAAAAACTTAATTGGAAGAGACATTTGGCATGGTATTTGAATGAAAATATCTACCTCATCGTCTGGATCTCCTTTAATTGGTTGAAACACTTCAGCTAGGTACGTGGCAAAAGTATTGGCCTTCTCCTGATCACTACGCGCCCACTCTCCATTGGATTGTTTAATTGGTGGAACAGCCATCTGAGGTCTTTTCAACTTTTTTGTTGCCCTCCACAATGTATTATCATTAGGCGAAAGTTTAGTAATATATTGTTCAAAATTATTATTTTGGATTTCTTTAAGTGCTGATTTTAGTTCTCTAGACAGTCTATTATATTGATGTTGGTCAATATTGTTCCTTGATCTTTGCCAGAATTTTCTGACACTTCGTTTCCTTAGTAATTAGTTGTTTGATGCGTAACGGCACAAAGAGAAAGTCAATGGTTTTGTGGTCGTTTTGAGGAGTAGAGTGCCAAGCTGCTTGTTGTACTATTTTTGTGAAGTATTGTACTGTTTCATTTAGGTCTTCGGGAGATTCTATTCGTAGCTTAAGGTTAATATTTGTTTCCAGATAGACTTCAAATTGCGCCCAATCAGTATTTTTAGATGTTAGTTTAGGAGGTAGTGGTTTATTAATGACACTGGTACTTATACTGCATATGACTGGTGTGTGATCGGTAGATAAATCAAAGTTTGACTCAATTAGGCAATTATTTCTTGGAAAACCGCAAGTGATGAAGTAGTCTAAAAGATCAGGTAGTCTATTTGGGTCGGTTAGCCAGTAGGTAGGTATCCCGTTAGTGAAATGGTCATAATTGTTATCAATCATGGTTCGCAGAAGGTTTCGACCTTTTGGTGTGCTAATTCTTGAGCCGAAATGAGTGTGCTTGGCATTCCAATCGTCCTCTACGATTAATTTGATACCAAGGGTACTGAGAAAGTCTTTGTATTCGTCTGATGATATAGCATGTCTTGGGGGGCTATAGATAGCAGAAACCGTAAAGTGCCATGGAAGAGCCTTTATTACTATACTTGTTGCTTGAATTTTGTCAATTTGGTACGAGGGTAGTTCATGATGAGAAATCGAACTACGTATAATTACAGCTGAACCTGCATGGGCTGTATTATCAGGGTGGGGAGTATTATATGTCGTGAATTGTGGTATATTAAAAGTTGTACGATTGGTGAAATGGGTTTCTGATATGAGCAGAATGTCAATTTTGTTTAAATTTAAAAATGATATTATTTCTTGCTTGTGATTGAGCAGTCCATTAGCGTTCCAAGTAGGAATTCTGAGAATGTGAGCCATTATGGATTCAGTTTAGCAATAAGTGATGTTAATAGATTTAATATCATACCGTTTTGGTTTATTAATTGTGAAACATTGTTTTGAATTCATTCAAGAAAGTTGTTAGTTGTTCACCTAAGGTGGGTGTTTGAGGAGCTTGGGTGAGGTTGCGTTTAGCAGCGACGTTTGCACATGTTGATTGTGTATTTTGTGTAGAGCCACTTTATGGCATCCTTGTGTTGGTTGGCAAGTCGTTAGTTTGTATATTTCCATTTGGGATAAATCTTTTATGTTGATTTATGCGAGTTATATTATTAGGTCTATTTCTTGTTGCCACTAGATTCTTATAAACGGCACAGCCCTTGTAGTTGGCGGGGTGACCTTCTCCACACAATGCACATTTTGCTGGTGTGATTTTGGGTTTCTTATATGTTTTAGAATCGTGTTGTTCTCCATACTTTACACAGTTATAAGGTTTGGTGCAATAAGATTTCGAATGGCCGTATGATTGGCACCTCATGCATTGTATTATGTCTCTGTTCCTTCTGGATGGTTCTACTGTTATTTTGGTGTTACATAAAAAATCTTTTCTAAATATTTCTTTATTGTTTGACTGAGGTTCCAAATCAACGAAGAACAGAGAAAATGGTTCTTTACTCATTCTGTGCTTCACGTTCATGATATTTCGGACTTTATGACCTACGTTTTCTAGATCTGCTTTAATGTCTTCAATTGGAATGGAGTAGTGTAGATTTCTAATTACTATGCGATATGCACGGTCTTCTTTAATTTGGTACGTATGGTGTACGATGTTTTCTTCTCTTAGGTGGCGTACAAGTTTTCTGTACGTTTCAATTGTATGTGCAGTGATTTTGACTGTTTCATTAGCTAGGGTTTTACTATAGTAGGTTCCTTCCTTTGCTACTAAGGCGAGATTGGTGATCATGTCTTTAAAGTTTTTTACACCGTAGATAAATATAGGGGGTGGTTTAGGAGTTCTTTCAGTGTTCAATTTATTACTAGAATCTTCTGTTTCGGCTAATTCGTTTGGATTTATTGTAGATAACGGATTATAACGATTTTGGATGTCTGTTTGATAAGTGGCGGGAACACTTGATTCATTATTTTGTCTTTCTCGTTTTCGCTTTTTAACAACTTGGCAAGAGTGTTTGTTGTCTGTTTCGGGTTCTTCGTCGCTAGTGTCTATTACTATACGTTCTACAGGATTATTGTGTGGGTTTAAGGCTGTAGGTTGTGACATGAGCTGTTGTGGGGGTTGTAGTTGGAAATTGATTGGAGGATTAATACCCTGATGAGTAGCTAGTGGGTTATTGGGAGACTGTTGAGGCTGAAATGATTGCTGTAGTTGTGGGGCATTATGCATGGGTACACCTTGTTGTTGCCAATACATTTGATTAGGGATGTTGGGGGTAGGATACCCAAAGGGCTGGTTAGGTTGTTGTGATGTGGGGAACATCACTGATAACTAACATATCTGTTAAAATCGAAGGTTACCGACGTTTTTAATTTGTATTTAAGGTTTTATATATCAAGTGTTACGCAATTCATACGGGCTTTTTTCTTATTTGTATTTAAGGTTTCATATATCAATGTATTACACAATACATACAGGATCTTTTCTAGATGATATGATAATAGTAAGAGGAGACCGAAAACAATAATAAAAATGTAGGGGCATTCCGTCAACCGAGTGCAATTTACGTTTCTATAAGGTTGTAGTAATCCTTGTTTGTAAAGGAAAAACGATCTGACACAGAGAAGAAAATGGAATAGAGCAACTAGAAGAAATAAATGAACCAAAGCATAAAAAGAACTGCTAAGACAGGATATTATAAAGAAGTCAAAATAAATTAAAGATGCACTTAAATGAGCAAAATATAGAGGAAAAGTTAAATAAAATATACAAGAATTTAAAATTAATATGCATAAGACAGCATACAAAGCTTTGAGGGTAAAGCAAATAGAAACAAGAGAGGAATCAAAGGAAATCAAAACTAATGTTAATTTCCTTGTATGTTAATTGAATAATTTAGTTGTATTAATTTTGGAATTTTTAAATGTTTATTAATAAGATAGTCGTTTAATTATTGTAACTCGCCAGTATGGCAAAATGGGATCGCTTCCTTCCCAGACGTTGAGGGGTGGCCATATAAGCCATCGCTACCGGAACAGAATCAGATTTGATCAGCAAACTACAAGATTGTCTTTTGTATAAAAATTCATAACTTGTAATTTGCTATAAAACGTTTGTTAACTTGGATGTACAAAGGTGTGTTAATTTGCAACCGACCGAATTATTTTAAATAGTCCGTCAAGCGACGACACCAGAATCAATTCAGTCAATCGGGCGACGAGAATAAAATAAACCAACTAAGAAAGTTACTTGGAATGTCTAAAGAAAAATACCAGAATCCGGACAAAAGCATGAGGAACGTTGAATACAAGCAAAGCAACATGTAAAATAAGAGAAGAATGAATACTGTGATAATGTATGTAAAAACAGAAGAAACAGGAATAACTGTACAAGATTCGACAAAGGCATTAAAGAACAATAAAAATTAATCAGCGTAATCGGAAAACATTAGAATGGCATTACTAAAGGATATTTGGCATAAACTAAAGAAAAGAACAACTAAAATGTTTCAAGAAATAAGAAACGGGAAGATTATGTAAATAGAATTGAAAAAGTCACATTGTGTCGTTACACAAAGTCGATAAAAATGTGTGCCATAATTTCTAGAAAGAAATAAACATATTTAGAACGATGGTGAAACTACTAGAAAAAGTTACAAATAATTAAGATGGAAGAACATATGAAAGAATTTCGTGAAAAGCAAAGCGGATTTAAATGTAAAAGATATAGACAATATTCACTGCATCAGACAAGTAATCGAGAAGAACAGATTAAAAATATTGAAACTTATATAACTTTTGTAGGCTTAGAAAAAACATACGATAATATTCCAAAGGAAAAACTCTAAAACGCAATAAGATTAAAATATAAGTGGGTTAAAATAATTAAAGCGTTATACCAAAACACAAAAGCTCATATTGAAATGGGCTCAAATTAAAAAACAAAACACAAAACATTATAATCACTCATTTGTTTCCAACAGTTAATTTTGGTATAAGATAAGGAAGATATGATATAAGTGTTTTGAAAATTAATAAGAAACAACAAGAAGAGGTTAAACAATCAATTTTAAGAAAACTTAATAAACGTGTGTTGGGGGAGTCGCACATAAGTTATATGTAGAACACGAAACAATAAGAAAATACAAGTCGTAGAAGGTAAAGTATTGATAGGAAAAGTGCAACAAAAAGTTATACGGACTAATATGGAATAAGAAGCTCACAAAAGATACAAAAAGGAAAGTTAGAAAGTATGACAACATGTGGAGGAGAAATGTGACCCATACCAAACAAAATAAGGAATAAAATAAGAAGGGGCAACTCGAATATTCAATTCAAAATAAATAATAACGGTTTAAATAGATTTAAAAAATTGAGAAAACCTTATAATTCTTTTTGAGCTAAGAAGAGCAAAAGTATAAGACTCTCGTAAATGTGTTTTACTCGTGGATTGCTTTATCATTTTGTATCTCTCATTATCAATGTTATTACAATGATTTTTATTAAAAATTTAACAATTGTTATAAGTTTCAAATATTAATATTTTAGTTAAATTAATTCAACATAATTTTGAAATCTTTCTCATAGATTTAAGATACCAAATTTAATACCCAAGTTGATATTTTAACAAAATATTATTTTTCAGTTTAAATTGGAAGTTGCATATTGCTCAACATTAATGTTAACAGGTGTATAGATTACTAGAAAATCAACTATGTACTTAAAAACGTTGTTGAATATACTTGAAATAAGTCCTGCACACGATCAGAATAAATTTGATTTGTAATTTTTTAATAGTGATTACTGCTGTAATCTGCAAATGTATATTATTAGTTGTGTATTTTTTAACTTCTATCACAGAAGAATCACAGATTAAACAATATTAGTTTAATACAGAGAAATATAATAACTTATTTTATTAAAACCAGGTTTCGTAAATATTACGTTATACAAATCTAGATCTAAATAAATGGATAACTTGGCAACAATAATGTTCTAAGTTAAATGATTATAATGCAAAGTATCAATTAAACAATGCACACTAAAATAAACATGCTGCAAAAATTAAGCTCACGATTCAAAGAAATTATTACTTTAAAATCTTGAAATACTTTGTGCATATTTTAATATTCACGTGTAAAATAACTTCTTCAGACAGAAAATGAAAATTACTTCAGTATCGAACATAAGCCTCGCAGTCTGACTCTACGATGATATAAGGTACATACTATGTATTGATAAAAATCAAGCATCTTTATTAAGATATGGTGTGTTACATTTTTGGCACTTGATCCCGCTCTTAATAATCGTCCCACAAACTTACGTAATCATGCAAGTTCGCCAAAGCGGAAAGCATTCAGGAACATTTCCAGTTTTTTGAAACTTTATTACAAGATTACGTCATTTATTACCCTAGAAATTTTCTAGATAATATATTTTTGTACCTGACTGGTTTGAAGAATAACTTGATTCTTACATTCGTAAAATGTGAGAGCACCAAATATGCATGTGGTCTTTTTAAAGATGAACATTGTATAATCACAAATTATTCCAACAATAATTTGTTATCTGACAATCGGTTGAACCCAAGTGTTTCGAGTAAAAGTATACAATGTTTTTTTATTAACTCTCATTGTTATTTATGATCTCCATTAAGTAATTACATATCCAATAAATGACACATCAAATAATTAGTAATAATAACACAAACGATTAATTTTTACGGCAGCACCTAATTATACAACCATCTTGAGTAGTATAACAATATTAGTATATTATTGTAATAAATATAAACTTGAATTAAATCTAAATAAATCAGTTTAATCATTCTATTGGTTTAAAGCTTTTAGGTATACGTGCTTCCTCTTCATTATGTAGATATTAGGGTAAAGAAGCAATCTACTTCAAAATTATTTGCTAAGCTTTATAATTTCCCCAGCAATGGAACTTAGTATTTCATTGTATTTTTTTGTTCTTAATACATTTTCTTCTTATAAGACGTTTGTCAAAATAAATGTCTAGGTACAACACTTTTCCGTATGTGGAGATGATTGATTGTCCAGTAAAGTTGGTAGATAAGTTTTCCAACGTAAAGTGAAGTTTACATGTGTTAGTTTATCTCCATTCTCTTTAATGCGCTATTTTGTGATAAAGGTTTGGATATTATTTAAATGGTATTTTAAGGGGCGGTGGTACACCCTATCTCCGCAATGTTAAATTTAATATATTTATAGTGATTTTTCTATGAAACTATCAACTCTATGGTATTGAAATTAGGTACACAAATAGATTGATGGTTTCTATACAAATTGACATTTTTAAAAATGTTTTATGCTACAAACAAATAAAAAAAATTTCTTAAATCAAATAAAAAACACTCAATTTTACACAAGAATATATTTAAATAATTTGGAAGTTTTTGAGTTAGAAACTTAAAAAATACAGTTACCACAGAACAACTGGTAAAAATTACATGTTAGTAGCTTATATAGCTTACAAAAAACATGATTGAATTTTTAAAAACTTATTTGCGGAAAAAGTGAGATGAAGATATGTGCTATGTTAATTCATTCCTGGTCCATATTCAGGGTCATCTGGATCATTATCTTCATCCTTCCTGTGCTTTTCTTTTGTTCCTGGAATTTTTGTTTGTCACATAAGCTTGCAGATCTGCTGCACCAGCTGCCTCCATTTCACCACTGACCTCAGTGTAGTTATTTATTATATTTATTCTTTACATTCTCACACTTTTGACAGTATTTATCTCAAGAGTTTAATATATATTATTTTTATCAATACTTGTTACAGAAACTATACCATACTTGTATGTCCTCGCTTCTGCCAAGAATCATTCAGAGCAATAGTCAAACCAATAGAACCTTTTTGCACTGTACAAAATTATTCAATACACTTGTTTGTATTTGAATATTAATTATATGGTTCACTTGATTCAATTGTTCATTGTCACACTCATTATTTTTCTCACAATCAGTGAAAAGTTTTCTTCTAGAAGCACCAGTAACAGAAGATTGCTTTGAACTTACCGATGTCTCATGTAACTTCATACTTTCCGGTATTACATCTTTATTCTCGTGAACATTTCTTCCACTACAGAACTATTAATATTCTCATCTACAGCCTTAGGTTTTCTTCCAGGACCACCACAACGTTTTTAAACACTCTAGACATCTTCTAAAATGTTAAAAATAGTTTTGAATTCACAACACACATGCCTCAACAAATACTTCCAAAACAAAGAAACAAAAGACTGCAAAAGACGCGCGAAGCAATGTTTGTAGAGCAGCCACACAAACAGAATTTTTGTACAGTGCATAAGTACCGCGAAATGTAAATCTAATTTGTAATAAATGAAAGTGAAAACAAAACATGGGGTCGGCGAAGAGATTGCTCTGTAAGCAATCCCAGAACAAACTTAAAAAACCTTTCGATTTCGATTTCGAATTTTGGGAAAATTCGAAATCGAATATCTGGAAAATTATTCGACAGAATTTTTTCTTCATTTTCGAATTCAGCGTAAAATTTCCTATAAGAATCACATTTAAAATCGTAATGTCGAAAATTGTCCCGAAATTCGAAGTCGAATATCTCGAAAACTATTCGACATAAAATTTTTCGATTTCATTATTGAAATCAGCCTAAAATGTTCTTTAAGAATTACTCTTAAAATCGCAATGTCGAAATTTTCCCGAAATTCGAAGTCGAATATCTCGAAAACTATTCGAGATAGAAACTTTTTGATTTCGATTTTTAAATCAGCGTAAAATTTCCTATAAGAATCCACTTTAAAATTAAAAAAATCCATAATTTTGTGACAGCGACAGACAGACCGACAGACATATAGAATTCAGTAACGAATTTTTTAAGTTCGTTGAAAAGAGGGCGTTTCGCCAATTGTCATAATGACATTTAATACACATTTAAGACCTTTAGAGATGATTTTATTAAAGGTATATTATAAAATAGACTATGAAGAACTATAAAACACAAAAAACAAAAATCTTTTAACCACAAATGGTGTACCATCTCCCCTTAAGTAACGTGATATATAACCGAGTTATTGTGATATGCCATAACAGCTATATTATCAGAAAAGGATATTGTTACTGTTAAATTTCTAGTTTAGATTAGAAGTGTATATTAGATACACAGTTGGTCTAAACACGTTTTCCTGGGGCATTCCTGTATTAGTAGGAAAAAATAATATGCAGTATGCTGTTAGCTTTAAGAGGAAATGTCTGATTTTCAAATAAAATAATAAGACAGTGATGTAGGGACAAAGTAAGTTAGATTTAATTTTTTACAGCAATTCCGCGTCAAAAGGTTATATACAGGGTCCATC
This sequence comes from Sinelater perroti, assembly GCA_036346155.1. Classification (NCBI taxonomy): domain Eukaryota; kingdom Metazoa; phylum Arthropoda; class Insecta; order Coleoptera; family Elateridae; genus Sinelater; species Sinelater perroti. The sequence continues at coordinate 24,179,090 of JARFIY010000001.1, forward strand.
CCAAAAGAAATGAGCCTTTTTAAAAAAAAAATAGTTTTATTGAGCAGATCGCTACAACACCTCAAAATTCTTCAAAATAGGATCCTCCTGCATCAATGCACTTTTGGAGACGGGTCTTCCAAGTCCGGAAGGCTTCCTGGTAGGCCTCCTTAGGGATGTCCTTGAGGGCTGCTGTGACATTCTCTTGGATGTCCTCAACCGAGTCCCAGTGCTTGCCCTTTAGCACTCTTTTCAACCGCGGAAACAAAAAGAAGTCCGGGGGAGACAAGTCCGGGCTGTAGGGAGGCTGGGGAACCACGCCGAGTTGAATCCGGGCCAGGTACTTGGTCACGATGAACGCGGTGTGGCTCGGCGCGTTGTCGTGGTGCAAACTCCAGTCGTTTTTGATCGCGCTCCGCTTACTTGTGACCTTTCTTTTGAGTCTTTTGAGGACTTCCAGGTAGAAGGCGGCATTCACTGTGCGTCCGGGTTGTACGAACTCGTAGTGCACAATCCCCCTGGCGTCGAAGAAGGCGATAAACAATCATCCTTGAAGGCCTCCTGAAGCATTCCAAACGTTTCGGTAGCATTCTTGCCGAGTTTGAAGCAGAATTTAATTGCGTAGCGTTGATCGATTTTTGAATCCATCGCGCCGTGTCGAAAATTGAAAATAGACATTCACGGAAACACCCGTCCTGCCGCTCCGAGAGCTCAGAGCCGACTTGCACCGACCGCGTATGGAAGCTAAGACCCCCCACCACCTGCCCCAAGCGTCAAAGCACGCCGGAATGTACACTCGCGTCCGAAAAAAAATAAGGCTCATTTCTTTTGGGATGGACCTTGTATAATATATATAAAAAAAGCCGTTGAATAATGTATGCTCCTACTTGTAATGAATATAAATTCGACCAATTAACCTGTGCGCCTATTCTAAAGCAACATGTTGCTCTCTAAATCTAAACTGGTGTCTTGGATTAAAATATGTATACATTTTAATATTTTTAAGAATAAAATCAAATATCTTTAAAGCACAATAGGGAGGTACCCGGTTCTCGGCCGTGTGAGAAGCATTGGTTGCCAGAATAACACATTCGGGGCCACGAGAAAATACACGAACCATCATCGTACATTTAAAGCACTGTTCAGTATTTAGTAATTGTTTTAAAATTCTTCCAGTTATTTAATCGCATACGGCTAATTATATAACTTTCCGCAGTTATTATTTTGTTTTAAAGATTTTGGGGTGCGCAAATCGGAATCTTTGATAATTGGTTTTGGTAGTACGGCTGTACGTAGTACTTTGGCTACATCTTGTCTGGTTTCATTTGCCACGTTTTCAGAAAGACAAGAAATAGAAGATTTTATTTGGGAAATAATGTGTTCAGTGGGGATACGATTTGGAGTAATAGCAAAATTAAACCTTCTTCAAAAGCCTGAATAACTAAGTCACTTACAGGGTAGTCAGAAAGGTTATGTAGCATGGCAGTGATGGCTGGGTATTAGGTAGTCGATTTTGGCATAACTTGCAGAATTTACGTTTTTTGAATAAGATCCTGTTTCTCATATATACATGACACTTGTTATATATTATTCTAGAAAAAGTATTCCAAATAATAAAGGGAGTACAAATAAGTCTCAGCCGTTTGACAAAAGACGGCTCCACCAGCAAGTTATGGTTAAAATTGGCAGAGGTAAAATGTCATACCATAAAGTTGGACATCTGGCAACAACATAACCTTAAAATGTTAGCGATTTTGTATCAGCAGCACATAATAATAAGCGTCATTTGCTGGAACTTTTGATTTACTTCTTTAATTTGAAGAAATTTGCAGCTAAGACGCATCGATTGCTTGTAGAAGTATACTGTGAGGCTGCTTTAAGTGAGAGAAGTTGTCGTGAGGTTTCAAAAGTTTAAGAACGATGAGCTTGATGTCGAAGAGAAAGAACGTAGTGGAAGGCCAAAAGTGTATGAAGACGCGAAATTGGAAGCATTATTGAAAGAAGATTCCTGCCAAACGCACTTATATTAGGAGTGACTCAACAAGGAATTTCACGTCGTTTAAAATAATTGGGAACGATTCAAAAGCAAGGAAATTGGGTTGCATATGATTTGAAGCCGAGAAACGTTAAACGCCGATTTTGCACATGTGAACTGCTGCTTTCCAAGCATAAACGAAAGGGTTTTTTGCGTCGTATGATTATTAGTGCTGAAAAATAAATGCATTACAACAACCCAAACAAGAGGAAATAATGGGAACCATAGCCATGCTTCAACATCGACAGCCAAGCCGAATATTCATGTAAAAAAAACTTATGTTGTGTATTTCGTGGGATCAGATTGGTGTCGCGTATTTTCTAAGTTGGTTAAACCGAACGAAGCCATTACGGAACCTCTCTACCGAATACAATTGATGAAATTGAGCCGAGCACTCAAGTAAAAACGTGCCCACTACACGACAAAATTATTCTCCTGCATGATAATGCTCGTCCACATGTAGCGGCGTCGGTCAAACCCTACTTGAATACACTCAATTGGGAAGTCCTGCCCCACCCGCCGTATTCACCAGACATTGCCCCTTCTGATTATCACTTATTTCGATCCATGGCACATGGATTGTTTGAGCAGCATTTCACATCATATGAAGATACCAAAAATTGGGTAAAAAAAAGCGTTCTTCCGACGCGGTATCCGTATGATGCCAGAAGGATAGGAGAAAGTAGTGTCTAGCGATGGGCAATACTTTTAATAAAACATAATATTCCGTTCTTTTACAATAAATGTCCAATTTTTGATAAGAAACGGCGGAGACTTATTTGTACTCCCTTTAGAATGGACGTTGGAGAAACTTAAAATTATTACGACTACCTTACTACAAAATAGTTATTCCAATAAATATTTATCTTATATAATCAGAACTATTAATAAAAATAACAACTCATAATGCCGATATTATTCCCTTATTACATCAATTACATAATACCCGTAAATCAACAAACTTTTCCTAAACCAATGCACTTCTCGCCATACTTTTACTTCTAGCTCTATAAATATCAAAACAAATCACATAAAACATTAATCTTGTATCAAAAACCCATAGTGTTGTTTGTGGAAAGCGAAGAGCTAAACTCTTGAAAATGACGTCCAAGCCGATGCCGAAACATCGAATCTTTTGAAAGTATGAACACTAAATATAAAATAAATTTATATCTACACTTTAAGAAAACAATGCATCATATAATACATTATTATACAACAAGTAAAAAACAAACAAAAATTATCATAAACACTGAGAAAAATTAACTTTAATATTAAACATTTGTTTTATGAAAGGTGTCACCCTGAGAGATAGAATAAGAAGCAAGCAGATAAGCGAAGAATTAGAGATCAACCTAATAACAAATGTCATCGAAGGACGACAGTTAGCGTGGTGGGGTCATTTGCAACGGATGGATCAAGATAGACAAGTTAAACAAATATGGGTAACGAGAAAAGCAGGCGAAAGGAAACAGGGAATCATGGGACAATGTCATAGGAAAAATACTAACAGCGAAAGGAAAAACAATGGTGGAGGCAAAGGCAATGACAAGTAACAGAAAAGAATGGTATAAATTTGTACATAACTAAATAACTTAATTAAGTTAAGAAAGTAGGTATATAGGTATTATAACACATAATATATTTATTTTATTTTATTTTAGTTTATTTTATAAGCTAACACCAATTTGGTAAATGGCTTTTGATTATATATATATATATATATATATATATATATATATATATATATATATATATGTTATCTATTACATAATTAGTTGGATAATTGTACTGTTCAACTGAATTTAAAATACCATTTTTACCTTTGGAGAGTGCTCGCGGCGGTCGTGCACGGAACACGGACGAATTTAATAGTGGCGATAAATAATCCGAATACGGGTCTTATCACACTGAAATTGAACGTAGTGAAGTGCAGAACACCGGTAAGCAGAAGTGACATAAGTGAAGTAAACAATAGTAAATAATAATTAAAACTGAAGTGCAATTTAAACTGAGTTATAACAAGCTAAAACCAAACTTTCCTTCAATAACGGCCGACTTTATCAATCGAGAGAGCGCAACGGGGTATTAGAGGTCGACCTGAGCGAATGAACTGTGCAATAAGCCGACCCGCGATTATCGGAGTTTGAAACTAAAAACTGTAAATATTTATTTAAAGTACTAGTGTAAATATTTATGTAAATTTCAAATGAGTAACAGCGTAAAAAGGAACATAGATTTAAATAGCAGCGAAGAGAAAGAAATAGAGATATTCAAGCCTAGTAAAAAAGTAATTAGATCACCAACTGAAGAACACAAACAGAAGCCGACAATAACAAATATGGCAGATTTCCAAGAAATCAAGAATATGATGCTAACAATGACTGAAGAAATAAAGAAAAATACAGAAGAAACACGTAAACTAAGAGAGGAAATGCAAAAAAAAGTAGGAAAGATGGCTAACGGAGAAGAAACAACTAAAAAATAGGATCACCAAATTAGAAAACCAGATAGAAGGAATGGATAAGGAGAAAAGGAGAAACAACGTGGTGATAAAAGGAATAGGATTTGACCCACAACAGAAACAAAACGCGGCTAAACAATTCCTAAAGGACAGATTAATGGTAGAAGCAGAAGTTAACAAAGTAATAAGCATAAAAACCAAGGAGGGACGATTAGTAAATATTATTGAAGTAAATGCATGGGAAACTAAACAAGAAATTATGAAGAACAAATACAAATTGAAAGGTAGTAAGATATATATTGAAAATGATCTAACACTAAAGGAAAGAGAAATACAGGCTGAGTTAAGCAAAATTGCTAAGGAAGAAATTACCAAAGGACACAAAGTAAAAATAGGATACAGGAAAATAACCATTGATGGAGAAGCCTACATTTGGGATGATGATGAAAAGGGCGTAACCATAGCAAAAAATTGAACAAACCAAACAAAGGAATAACAGAGATGACGAAAATGGCAAAGAAAAAGGACAATGAAGCGGAATACAAATTATGGAAAATTGGAAAATGGAAAATAGGGACAAAAAAAGAGAAAGACGAAACACTAACAAAAGAAATAGAAAAACAAAGAGAAATACAAATAAAAAAGAAACTAAATACATGGAAACTAGGAGCTTGGAATATCAGAAGTATACAAGGAAAAGAAATGGAAATAATAAATGAATTTGAAGCAGCAAATTTAGAAATATTAGTGATAAATGAAACAAAAAAGAAAGGAAATGGAAAAATCAGTCTAACAAACGGGCACATATTAATATACAGTGGAGTACAGAACGATCAAAGAGCAGCAGGTGGAGTTGGCTGTATAATACACAAAAAAATAACTGAACAAATCAGTACCTAAAAAGCAATATCGGAAAGAATACTATTAGTAGAATTAAGGAATAGACATGGAAAGATTATGACAATAATATCAATATACTGACCAGACGAAAATGAAAGAGTAGAAGAGAAAGAAAAATTCTGGGAAGAATTAACAAATACCACAGAAGAAGCAAAAGGAAGTATATACATAGCAGGCGACTTCAATAGTAGAGTAGGGAAGAAAGATGAAGAATATAAAGAAATAATAGGACAATATGGAGAGGAAGTGCGAAACAATAACGGGAAAAGACTTTTGGATTTCTGTCAATTGCAAAACATAATTATAACCAACACATTCTATCAACACAAGGAAATACACAAGTTCACTAGAGTACAAATAAATAGAGGGAGAAATCAATCATAGATTATATATTAGCACAAAAGAAGAAGAAAACATATTAGATGTAAGAGTGAAAAGAAGTGCAGAAATCTATAGCGACCACTACTTGCTTATAGGAAAAATAAGACAAAATAACACGGAAATAGAAAAATAATTAAAAACAATAAAACGAAGCCATACAGCAATAAAAACATATAAACTTAGAAATAAAGAAACTGCAAAAATATATCAACAGAAAACAGAAAACAAACTAAAGAACAAAATGGACGTAATAAAACAGGCAGATGCACAAAAGGATGGAAGCTATTTAAAGAAATCCTAATTAATACAGTGAAAGAGATATGTGGAACTTATAGGATGGAAAACGGAAAAAACAAACAGCCTGGTGGACAAATGAGATAAAAGAAGAAACCATGAAGAAGAAGAAAGAATGGAAAAATACTTAACAAGCAAAACAAGAGAACAATACGAATTATATAAAAATCAAAGGAAAAAGAAAGGAATTAGTAGCAACAGCAAAAGAAAAATTATGGACAGATTTTGGAAACAAAATGGAAAAGATAGCACAGGTAACCAGAAATTATTTTACAAAATCATAAAATCCTTTAGAACAGAAAAGCAGAGAAAAGAGATATACATAAAGAACAAAACCAAGAAACAATAACAAATGACACAGAAATAATGGAAAGATGGAGAGAATACTTTCAGGAGCTACTAGGACAACAGACACGTACAACAAGAATTATTACAAATGAAACGGGGAAAACAAACCAGATAGAAGAAGAGGAAATTGAAAAATAAAATGGACGAGCTGAGGAATGTAGTAAGAAAACTAAAAATGGAAAAGCACTGGGAGATGATAAAGTTACAGCAGAAATGATTAAACACTTGGGAGAGACAGGGATGGAACTACTACTAGAAATATTAAACAAAGCATGGCAAAGTGAAAAATTCCAGAAGAATGGGAGTGGCACTAATAACGCCAATACACAAGAAGGAGACAGAAAACAGTGCTGTAACTATAGAGGAATAACGCTACTGAACATTATTATAAAATATATGAACAAATAATCAATAACAGATTAAAAATAATATTAGAACCCCAACTAGCAGAACCGCAAAGTGGATTTAGACCAGGGAGAAGTGCGCAAGACCACATCTTCACAATTAAACAACTAATAGAGAAAAGACAACCACAAAACAAAAATCTTTACCTAGCCTTTATAGATCTGCAGAAGGTATTTGACACAGTTCCTAGAGATAAAGTATGGAAAGGACTGAAAGAAAAGGAATAAATAACAAAATTATACGAGTGATTGAAGACCTATATGAAACCAACACAAATTACATAATAAGTAACAATAGAAATCAGAAGGGTTCAAGACAGAGAAGGGATTAAGACAGGGAGGAGGACTAAGCCCAACCCTATTTAACATGGACAATATCATCAGAAAAACTGAACAAAACATAAAGAAGTTGTTTGTAGGACATAGAAATTTAGAAAGAGTAGAAATAGCCGAGGAGTTTTCGCAGACGACGTGGTGTTAATAGCAGGACAGGAAAAACTTTACAAGAAAATATAAATACATGGAAAGAAGTACTAGAAACAGAGGGCATGAAAATAAACGTAGATAAAACTAAAATAGTGGTAATTGGAGAACAGGATATTAGAACAAATATCAGAATAGAAGACATCAAAATAGAACAAGTAAAGGAATATAAATATTTGGGAATAACATTAGACAAAACAGGGAAACAAGTTGCAGAAATAAACGAGAGAATAAATAAAACAATAAAACTGTACTATGCAATGAACAAAAAATTCATAAACAAGAAAGAAATAAGTAATAAAACCAAGATAAAAGTCTTTAATACAATATACAGACCAGTACTAACCTACGGAAGTGAATCGTGGATACTCTCAAACAGACAAAAAAACCAAAATCAAGCTACAGAAATGAAATACCTTAGACGAATACTAGGAGTAACCAGAAAGGACAGGATTAGAAACACAGAAATAAGAAAAGAATTAGAGGTGAAACCAATAATACAATTTATAGAACAAAAGCAACTCAGTTGGTGGGGACATATACAGCGAATGAATAACAAAAGACAAGTAAAGGCAGTATACGAGGCCAAGACACAGACAAAAAGGAAAAGGGGAAGACCAAGGAAACAATAGAACCAAGTGATAGAAGAAATACTACAAAAAAGAGGAAAATCATGGGAAGAGGCAAAAAGAGTAGCAAGAAATAGAAAAGATTGGAAGAAATTTATAGAAGAAAATTAAAAATAAAAATAAAATGTAATTATAGATATATAATGTAATATGAATAAATAAGAATGTAAACCCGACACCGAAAGGTATAAGGGTAACGATTATAATAATAATAATAAAATTTTTAGCTTTGAGCGGTAATTTAAGCGTAACATTTTCATCTACTATTCTTAGAAATATTTCTAGTTAGTGTTTTTATTGCATAGGGTTGTTCTACAGCAATTCAAGATCTAAGTACTACATATAGTTATGATAGGATAATGGTCTGGTAATAAAGTTATATTTATTTCAGCTTGGTAGTAGTTTTGCTATATTTATTATTAGAGGTAATTAGAGGTAATATATTCAATTGAGTATAGTGATCAATTGTACAATTAGGTCGAAACTTCTGACCACATTTTTTGAACTCCTCATTAAAAAGTAGAATAGGAATGTCTCATAAACCCGACCCATTGAAACACCCCTAAGGGGGGTTTTCCTGCTTTTTTTATTTTAAAGTGACATATCTCATGAACGATAATATATAGAGTGCTGAGACCTTCATAGTTGATTGGTTGGTCTAAGTTAGAGTTTCCAAGGTGTTTATGAGTTTCAACATTTGTATATATTACCGTTTCGCCCCCTGATCTTGTTTTACTATAGAGAAGTCAATAATATCAGGTAGTATATTGATATTTGTGAGTCGGTAGATTGGTTAACCAGGCGACAGGACATAAATATTGTTTTTATCTATTGTTTTCAGCGGTTCTACTTTTTTGGGTGTAATCACCATCGATTCTCGGTGTTTATTCTTGACACTGTAGTCTCCTGCTGCAATAAATTAGCATTCAATAGTATCGAAAAGTGATTTAATTGTTTCTGTTTTATGGCATATCTATGTAGATCTATATACTGCAATAATCGCCAAAGCTGATTAACCAATTTTTGAAGCTTCTATAGTTAAAAAGTAGATTATGCTGCCTATTTGTTCTATAAGTTTTGCCAACATGTTTTAACACATAAATGTTTGTTATGCAGATGTATTTTTTTGCAAGAACTTTACATTATTGGCAAGTTGGTTCTTTCTTTTGATTATTTTGTAGGATATCTATTACTTTGCAGTTGCTTATGGACAATTTAACCCCTATAGTTAGCTGGTCTACTTTCTCCACAGTTTACACATCTTACATCTTTAATTCTTTCTTTCTTTTAAGAGTTGGTAGTTAACTGATTGCATACTTCACATCACATGGAGGCCTGCTCTAAAAACTCTTTGTGTGTCCGTACCTGTGATATTTTATGCATTACAACATTTCTTTTTTAAAATGTAGATGTTCAATTGTTTCTTTTGTGTCTATTAATTATTTTATTTTATATATACTTTTATTAGCACTACTATCAAATATCAATAAGGCAGTTCGTTTTTGGTACCCTTTTGTTTCTATGTTCATGTTCTTCGATGCTGTTTTTATATTTTTTGTACAAATTGGATAACGTGTTTTCTACAATACTACTTTAAAATTATGATCTTGTTTACGTTTGTAAGTACAGTTTTTTCTTTCTTTCCGTTAATAATTTTATTATTTTTTGGGGAGTGGGCGCACTTATGAGCACTGCAACTTAAAGGGTTTATTGTGTTTACTAATATACACTTAAGTAACTTAATACTACGACGTAACATACACTTATGGGATAGAGGAGTAATGCTCGTGAGTTACGTCAACACTGCATGGTTTTATTACAACAAGATAAAATTCAGGAGTTTTGCTTAAATCTTTATCCGATCGCTTTAAACAGTTTTATTTTCGTAATAGTTTCCAGCTATTTCATTTATCGGTTGTGTAAATACGTTTTACACCTGCTACGAAATTGGTAACGGTTTATAAACTTTTTTTGTTGCTTCGTTTCCGTTGGATGTGTTCATATCAGTCATCATCAGATAAATCTCATATCTGTTTAACGTAGTCGGCTTGGGCAACAAACTCACCATCATTATCATCATCTATACTTATATGTAAAAGACGATGTGTTGGTTCGTCACACTTGATATTACGAAGACTTCATAGGTGGCGTGTTTGATTGCTAGAGTAACGCGTTCAGGGCCACGCGAAAATACACGAATTGCACACTGCAATTTTAAAAACTTAAATTAAAATTAAATTATTTATATCTTATTGTTTTAATTTTTCTATACTTTTCTTGCAAATAAGCATTCTTTGATATGGAACGGGTACAAACAGCTGAACACCACAGAAATTACATGAGGAAACGAAGAAGTGAACAGACTGCGGATGGAAGGGCAGCAGTAAATGAAGCGAGGCGACGTATATGCGCCGAAAGAACTCCGGAGGAAGTTGAAGTGTAGCAAGAAACCAAGCGAGGCAACTGCCACGTTCTCAAAGAACGCCAGAAGAAATAGCTGTAGAGAACGAAGCAAAGCGACAGCTAAGTTTACGAAGTACCGCGGAAGAAATAGCAGCAAGAAACCAAGCAAGGCAACCGCGACGTTCTCAAAGAACATCGGAAGAAATAGCTGCAGAATAGTAACGATTGCTACAGAAAGTTCGCAATACTTGCATTCTCTGTAGCAGCCAAGCGTAGTTGGCGGGATTTTCTAGTTTTGATTAATTTGCAATTTCACAGCTTTTTAATTCTGTCCTGTTTTTTGTTTTTCACCAGTTTACATGCATTATGTTTTGGATGCCGAAGATTAGATTTATATTGCTGACTTTTTATTGCGTTGTTGAAGCTATATGACTTTCAGCAGATGTAACGTGTATTCAAAGTTTGGTTGCACTTGGCGTAATAAAATAGTTTGTAAATCCACATATGCTGCACTATACTGAAACATGCATTGAGAGTATCCATTCTGATTATAATATAGTGTTCCAAGAAGTTGCGACTGGTAAATAGAGTAGTTGTTAGCTAATAACGAAATTTCTCGAGTTTTGTAAGCAAATTGCTTATCACTTGACCTGCACAACTTCTCTTGCTAACACCAAAGTGCAACACTTGAGATTTTTAGGTATTTCGAACGCCGAACACGCCTGAATACTAAAAAACCCAATGAACCCTTAAATTGAAAATAAGCAATAAATAATAACCGAGCTTACTGAAGGCTACGCAACATGTTCGTTCCAATTAAATACACAAACTGCACTATAAAAAACTAATACTGAAATTCGTAGCAAAACTTAATTATTTATAATAAAAGTTTTGCTGATATCAAATGACTGATATAATTCCTGTGAAAGCGTTTTACTTTAGCTAAATAAGGTTTGAGCTGTTGTCACGTTAAAAATTAATGACAATAAATAGATTCAGTCAATAAATGAATTGAAATATACGAATTAGCAAACGCTGTGTGCATTTTAGTTTATTTTATTGTGTAATAAATATATATATATATATATTATATATATATATATATATATATATATATATATATATATATATATATATATATATATATATATATATATATATATATATTCAGCTCTACATGCCATTAAAGCCCATGGCTTAACATTGCATTTCATATACTTTCACATTTACATTTTATACCTCTACATTTTCATTTCTTTAACTTTACTAACTATTCTCCTCCACTTCACTCTGTCTCTCGCTATACTTCTCCAATCCTCCATCCCCACTCTTCTCAAATCATTTACTACTGCATCCAACCATCTCTTTTTGGGTCGCCCTTTTTTCTTTTTCCCTTCTGTCCCTCCTTCTAAAATCCTTCTCGCATGCCAGTTTTCGGGCATTTTAACAGGCCTAACCATCGTACTCTTTGAGCTTTTACGAACGCTATTATTGATATGTCACCACACTCATCTTGTAACTCCTTATTTGTTCATTGCTGTCCTTTTTGCTTAGTCTCCTGAACTGCCACTATCTCTATACCGTACTTCCTCATTATCCTTACCAAATTGTTTAGTGCCCCTTCGCTATAAGTACCCCTCACATTCCACGATCCAATTTTTCTTAATCTTTTCTTACCTCTTTTTTTAACGGTTTTTATTTTATGTCCTAGTCCGTAGCCATTTTCGTTTTCGTTATTCCGTCCAACTACCTTATATTCATTTCTTAGTTTTTCCCCATGTTGTACGTGTTGTTTTTCTTATTTGTTCTTCAAAATCATTTACTTCCAGGGACCACTCTGCTACCGTTCTCTTGTTCCTAATGCTCTGCTTCTCGGGATTTTCTTGTTTTGCGTCATCCGTTTTCACTACTTTATTGATTATTTTTAATTTATTATAACTTGGATACGCTGTTTGCCCCTCATCTCTAGCTTCTTTCAACAGTGGTATTAATTTTCTTCCTTCCTCCGGCACTTTTTTTGAGTAGTCTTCATCTATCCCTATATCTGATCCTTTCAGGTTCTTTGCTTTACTTAATGCCTCTTTCCTTGTACTCTCCTTCATTAGCTTTACTAATATCGACCTATTTCTTCCCTTACTTGGTTTCCCTAATCTTCTTACTTCATCTATCTCGCTCCTCTTGTCTAAGATCATTCCTATTTTCTCTATTATTCTGCATACTTTTTCTTTCGTTTCTTCCTCTCCCTCACTGACATCATCCCCAACACCTTTTATTACGAGATTTTTTCCCCTTATTTCTCTTTCCAGCGCATCTATTTTCTCATTTTGTTCTGCCACTTGCTTCTCCAACTTTTCTTTCACCTTCTTTAACTCTTGCCCTAATCTATACTTATATTATTATTTATAGACTGGAACATCTCCTCTATTCTTTTCATGTCCATTTTTTGATCTACCTATGCTCAATTTTTTACTTCTGCATGCACTAAATTTAATTATTCCTATTTTATTGCAATTACAAATATTTATTAACTTTTCAATTTTGGCGATTATTTATATTCTACTTTCCTATCTATTTTTTGTGTTTTGTAAATCACAATCAAAGAAATTCCGCGTTTATTTTTTTACCTTAAATCATGTATACATCAGTCATGAAAATTAATTGATTTTTTTAATTTCTTGTCTTCTTATTTTTCGCAAAAGCTTCTTCAGTATATTTAAATTAAATGTACTCTGCTATAATATTATTATATATTATTATTATATTACTAATAAACCTTTTCGTCTAAGAATTATTAAAGACCACTAAAAGTTTAAATGCATCGATATACCAGGTTTACGTTAATAGGAAGAATGAATGGTGACTTTCACATTTCTGGACGAATAGCTCAGGACACCAAAAGTCATTTGAGCCATTGGTTCCGTGTAGTGTCTGTCGGACTGGCAGTAAACAGGCATATCTCGAGAACCCGAAACTAGAGCTTGAAATTTGGTTCTTACTCGTGTACCGACCAGTGCGAAGCTTGTAAATATCTGCATAGTCGTTTGGTCCAAGGTCGCAAAACAGTAGCAAAGCGGTAGTCGTATCTAGAAGCAGTTGAAGATACAAAATGTATGAATAATAAAGTATTCGGATTATGAAATCACGAGATAATATAATTTAAAATAACACTGGTAAAATACTATCTCGAATTGAAGCTCGTTGATCTTTTATACGCGGCTGGCTATCATAAAATGTTTCAGGAAATTTAGTAGTTACTCGATAGATCAGGCTGAGACGAACAAAAAATTACAATGAAATGTTTTGATCCGAGGTCAAATAAATAAGTTATAGCCGATTAAAAATTAATTAAACGGACCAATCACAGCGCGCTCGGAGAGCTACCGGGCCGACTGCGGGAGGACGGGGGGGGAAGAGCGCTTGGCCGCTAGGAGGGAGCACGCAGGCGATAATGGGGAAGGCTGTGCGCCGGAGCTCGCACGGTTACCTTCAGTGACGTAGCAAAATTTTAAGTACGAGTCAATTATTGTCTTGTACTATTTATTTTAATCAGCTTTCTAGTGTTGGACTCGCGCCTGGTGCTTTTATAAAATAACAAGTTCCGGGACGAGAGCAGCTCAGGGCCGAGACGATGGGCCCGGTATAATATATAATAATAGGATAAGGAAAGTCGTGTGATGTTCACACCAGATTTTTTATTTATGTTCACAAAATACTTTTATATTTTCTCTAGTATATAAAATTGTTTTAATTATACTCCGGATTTCTGACTTTACAAAATACAGTACAATATTTATGTTTAAACTGCACACTGACTGGTTAGACTTATTGATACCTACTTTTTTTAACATAATTTGTTAATATTCTTGTAGCATGTTCCAACATAATAACGTCAGTAACATAAGTTTAATGTGTACCAGCACTTGATGTATTTTTGGTAGTCTGTCAATTGTTATAAAACAATTCATAAAAAGAGGTGGATTAGAGCATCAAACAACATTTGGAAAAAATTATGTTATAATTTTATTATAAGGAAAGTAAAAAATGTTATAAGTGCAGAAATATCCTTAGGAAGGTGAAAAGTGACTAATTTTTAGAATTATGTTTTCCAAGATATAATTAATTTTTACTTTCCTTATCCTATAATAAGGAAAGTAATGTAATCGGTGGAAATTTGACCTACCCAGTTTTTCACATTTCTGGACGAATTATAAACTCAGGACACAAAAAAAGTTGGTTTGGGCCCTTGGTTCGTGTGAGTGTGCGTGCGCGCTTGTGTATGTATGTGTGTGTGTGTGTGTGTGTGTGTGTGTGTGTGTGTGTGTGTGTGTGTGTGTGTGTGTGTGTGTGTGTGTGTGTGTGTGTGTGTGTGTGTGTGTGTGTGTGTGTGTGTGTGTGTGTGTGTGTGTGTTGTGTGTGTGTGTGTGTGTGTGTGTGTGTGTGTGTATGTGTGTGTGTGTGTGTGTGTGTGTGGTACGTGTGCATGCGTGCGTGACGTACGTACGTGCGTAGTGTGCGTATGTGTAGTACGTCGTTGCGTGCGTGCGTCGTCGTCGTTAATTGTATGTTTATTTGTGTGTGTGTGTGTGTGTGTGTGTGTGTGTGTGTGTGTGTGTGTGTGTATGTGTGTGTGTGTGTGTGTGTTGTGTGTGTGTGTGTGTGTGTGTGTGTGTGTGTGTGTGTGTGTGTGTGTGTGTCGACAGACCTGCGGTGTTCTCTGGTATATAATAATAGGATAATGAAAGTCGTGTGATGTTCACACCAGATTTTTAAATTAAACGTCTGTTATTTAAGGTGGCATCGTCAAACTAACTATTTTTTTATTTTAATTAATATTAAAGCGTAGCGGACATATGCGCCTCTTTTGTAGGAAGGTCAAGACTGGAAGCGGAAATTAGCATGCAACAAAAAGAATAAATATTTCTTTTTCTTATTTTAAGATTTATAATACATAAATTTGACCACAATCTGTCAAAGAGTTTTTAAATAAACCTTCACACCAATTTAAAAACATGCGACTTTCAGAAAAATATAATTAAAGCTTTGAGTAGCAAAAAATCAATTATTTTTATGACTTACCGAATAGTCAACTATTTGAAGATTGTACAACAGTTCCTTATTTTCTTCATGCATCTCATTTTCCTACAGAAGTAGAACGAAATGCAGCGCGATTTTTGAACACCAATTTGTTTACACTGGTCTTGTTAGTTCGAATTTTTGCTTAGACTTAACGATATCAACGATCTAACAGTAGCCTCATTAAACAATCCTGATATGTAGAAATTTCAATAATTTTTAAACTAGAATGAAGGTGCATTGAAGCATCAGTTACAATACTTCAATTTAAACTATTATTTAGTAAATATATATTTATGAAAACTTCCTTCTTTGTAAGTAGGAAGAAAGTACTTTTATACATATTTATGTAACAGCACCAATAGAGCTTTAGCTTTTAATTCCATAATATTATTCTTTATATTTTTCACGGGCTTTAAATCGTTTACTAAACTTTGTGATCGAAGAAAACGTTTCGCTCAAATTAAATTTCGGGTGTAATTATAATAACTACAGTACTGGTTCAGTTAGAGCATGTTTTACATTTCTAAAACGTACATATATGTATTTTGAATGCATTTGCAAACAGTATATGATGATTGTTGTATCGAAAGCAATAATCTAAATTAAACCTTTTGTATGTATCTCTTTTGCTTTTTAATTCAGCACAATTTACTACTAGATGAATATGAAATTATCTGAAAGCAATATTAACCTTTTGGTTAATTTTATAGGAATTTTATTTTGGAGGCGTTTAGTGTAGTTGATGTAAATCTCAGTTATATTAGAATATACGATGGTAAAGTTCAAAAATGTTTATGTACATCTACGTATCATTATTTATGAGACTTTTAAGCCACATGGGAAAAGTATATAGTGTAGATTATTATAAATCCGTTGCCTTTAAAACTTTTACACGATAGAAAACAAACTATCATTGATTTTTAAAATAATAGATAGTATTTAATTTGTGGAAGAATTTATTGATATTAAAAGACAAACAGGAAAACCCTGTTTCACTTTGTTGCATGTAGCAAACAGAGAGAAAAATAAAAAAATTATCAACTATAACAAAATGTCAATTCACAACGCAGTCTTTTAATTCTATATTTGAAATTTAAGGTTTTAATTTTAATTATTTGCATAAGTTATGCACTAAAAAATTAAATATTATAAAGAAAAACTAAGCTACTGTGAAAGAAAAATACAACTAATTAATTTGTAACAAAGGGATTGTAAGAAAAAGAAATATTTGAATAAAATTAAACGAAATACATAATACCTACAAAAAATATTTCTTTAACGCTTAGAGTATATTACATACACACCATACTATGGAAAAACATACTTTTATACAATATACAATGTAATTAAACAAATACAGCATTAATATAACAATATATTTTAAATATAAATTCGTTATAAAAATAATAACAAATGTATCTGTTAGAATAACATATTTAATAAAAATATGCAAATTATATTACATGTGATTAATACCTATAGTAATTTTTATTCGAGATAGTTTATGTTAAGTACATTTTTACTTGAATAGCTCGTTCAAGCGTGGGCTTTTGGGAAAGGTTAGGATATATGGTATAAGTAGGAAGAACGTAATCAATTTTCTGTCAGACCCTCTTTAATAGAGGCTGCTAGACACCACGTACCGAATTAATCACGGTAACCATTTAGGATAAACCTCGGGAAATGAATCCAAAGAGAAAACGCCAACAAAGTAAAATATTATTTTATTTTTTATCCATTTTGTATACAATGTACTATTTAAAAGTTTTAAATAATTATTTAAAAACAACTTTCATTGTATTAAAATTGTAGTACAAAATACCTGTTTAATTGAATTACAGTTTTAAGTACATTGTAGATCTGCTTCTTTCATACTAAAATATACAATATTAATGTAAGATTTGTATATTTGTAATTACTCAGCATTTATTTTGTTTGGTGGCTTTTGTTAAAGATAAATCAAGGATAATAAAATAAAATTTCGAATTGACTATGGCATCCAGAGAATGTTAATACGGCCACAGCGATAGCGTGAGATATCATTAAACTTTCAAATATTTTTACAATTTAAATATTTAAATGACTAGGTTTAATTCAAAAATAAACTATAAGTGTTAAATAACAGTGCGCTTTCATAACCCGCAACAGATAAGATATTTATTTAACCCACAATTTCTTATACAAACAAATCCATATTACTTACATCATATCAATAAAAACAATGACCAAGCAAACCAAACAATAACATCAAAAAATAGTCAAATTAAAAGAAGCAAAAATACCGTTAATATATGTGCACACAACTACCAATTATCAAAAGATACTAAACGATTTGCGTTCAAATATTATTAATGAGTTTACTACAATCTGTAAAGGAACAACTTTACGAATTAACCTTACGAGCAGCGAGGATTATCGTATATTGACTAAACAATATTATGAGAATAACATAAGAGATCAGACATCCAAAAACCCGGTTACAATTCAACTCTCCCTCATAATACGTAATATCCAATTTTTATATCGGAAGAAGGCATTAAGAAAAAACTTGTTAAATTAGGACACACAGTAAATAAAGTTGCAAAACTATACAAGAACAGAATTTTCATACATATGTATTAGCGCAGTAAACCATACTAAAACCAATAAAGCAATGGGAATTTTTAATCTCGCTAAACTAGGCTAATGCCTTAGTGAAGTACAGCCAAGAAGAAAATCTAGGAACATTTCTCAGTGTAGGAGGTGTCAAAGATACGAGCACAAAAAATTACTGTAAATTCAAACCACGATGCATTAAATGCACAGAAAACTATATATACACGGACTGTCCAAAAAAGTAGAACAAAAACCTCCAATACGTTAATTGCGAAGAAGAGCATCCTGCAAATTATAAAGGTTGTTTTAACAACAATATTAAACCCAATGCATTCCAAGAGAACTACCGCAGAAGAACTGAAAAAACATATGCGAGTATAGTTAGAGACAATCTAAGTTCGGCAACAAACCAAACCGAAATTTTAGACATCATAAAAACAATTATTAAACTACTAATAGAAAATAAGGGGTTAGGCCACTGTAGTGGCGAAAAAAATAGGCATATTTTGTGATTTTTTAGCGGGACAATAAAAAAAATCAAAATTCTGGAAAAGGTCGTTTATTGTACAAGTCATAAACTGTAAAAATTAATTTTTTCAAAGTAATATAAAAGAAAATGGCGGCTGCACAGCTATTTGTCAACGATGCCTTTTTTTGAAGGGTGTACAGCCGGACCAACGGCTTTCAATATTCTTCATCGACCTTGAACCGACCGAAAATAATAAGGAGATCTTTATCGTACGATCTCTAGAAAACCTAGTTGTCAGTTTTGAACCCCCAAGAAAAAATATAGAAATAGTACAATGCACGAGATACGAAAATTATGGATATACTCGAACATACTCTAATAGGGCCACACAATACCAAGACTTGTACTGAAACGAGGAACTCTAAGGTCATATGCGTACTATGCGAGGGAAATCACCCCGCAAATTACAAATAATACTTAGTTTATCAAGAACTTCAAAAGAAACACCAACCAAATAACAAATTGACAGTTAGGAAACCCTTTCAACTTCAACCAACAAAACAAAATTTCCCATACATGAATAGACAAGAATCTGATCATCAACTCCCAACCTCATTCATCTAATCCAACCTACTCCAAAATAGCCTCAAACCACCTCTATTCAAACCAAGACTTAACATTTTTTGATGAATTTAAAAACCTATTCAATCAGCTCCTTCAACAAAATAGTATAATCCTAAATATGTTAATTACAGTCATAACCAAATTAACTCACTAATGGCTAACTTTCTCCGTATAGCATCATGGAACGTTAATGGACTGCAACATAAAAACCTTGAAATTGAAAATTGTCTGCATATTAACAATATAGACATTCTTCTCGTTTTAGAGAGTCACTTTACAAACAGATCGTACATAGAAATTCGATCTCAAGAAATTAATCAAGAGATAAAATGGCTACAAAAATAAAAGTCCTCCGGACCACGACCTCATAACGGCAATAGTACCGAAACAGTTACCTGACCACAAAATTCGTTTCCTACAAATTCTCTTTAACAGAATCATTAGTCTTACCTACTACCCGTTACAATTAAAATTTGCACAGATAATTCTTATCATTAAACATGGTAAACCTCCCAATGAAATCACTCCATATAGCCCAATAAGCTAATGAGCCTTCTGTCACTGGTGTCAAAATTGCTTGAGAAACTAATTCTACGGCGTATTAATAAAAATTTGCTACAAGACATATGGATGCCTAACTATCAATTTGGCTACAGATATCAGCACTCAACGATTTAACGATGCCATAAACTAACGAATATCATTCAACTGCATTTCGATATACATAATTCTGTACTGCTGTATTCCTGAATATACGACAAACTTTCGACAGAGTGTGGCATAAAGGATTACTTTTCAAATTCAAGAAAACCTTGCCTCACGAGTATTATCTACTGTTACGTTCATATCTTACTCCAAGAACATTTCAAGGCAAGCATGATAAGGAACTAACCCAAAATAAAAACATCAATGCATGTGTACCACAGGGAAGCGTGCTAGGGCCTCTATTATAACTCCTATACACCCATGATCTACCTACAACAGAACAAACGGAAATTAGTACATTCGCTGACGACACAGCAATACTTGTATGCAATGAAAACGCTGTATCAGCATTAACTTCTTTACAGACCCACTTAAACAAAATATAACAGTGGCTAACTAAGAGAAGAATCAAAGTGAATGAAAACAAATCAAAACATTACATTTACGACCAAACCTACCTACCCGTTACTCTCCGTAGTAGACCCATACCCCAGTCTAATGATGCCAAATACTTGGGACTCCATCTGGGCAATAGACTTGACGTGGAAAACCCACATTAGCAAAAAACGTAAAGAAATGGACTTAAAGTTGAAGAAGCTATATTGGCTCATCGGAAGAAACTCGCCGTTACTACTAGCCAACAAAATACTGCTATACAAGTGCATAATTCGCCTCATATGGACCTACGGTTGCCAGCTATGAGACTGTGCAAGTCGATCAAATACTGATATCATCCAGCGCTTTCAATCAAAAGCCGCGCATTGGTATGTATCCAACTAAACCCTCCATACAGATCTTGATATCTCTTATGTAACTGAGACAATCAACCAATACGCTGCAAAGCACCAAACGACATTAGAACTTCACCCCAACGAACTTGTGACACCTCTCATAGACACCTCTTAGACGCCTTAAGAAGAAGTGACCAAAAGATCTCGCAGATCAATAGCGGACTGACCCCATTGGGAGCTCTTCTACTCGCGCCTGATATAACATACTATAAGCTCATAGAATGTATACTATTCTGATTGCTTATCAAAAATTTGTTAATAAAAAAATTTAATTAAATACAAAACCAAATTTCCAAAGCATAACAAAATACTAGATCACTTCAGTTAAAAGCACTGTTAAATCGATTTAATCGGCTTGTGAGGTGGTACCTAGCAACTACCGAATACAGTCATATCAACCATATATTCAACAATTAGAGTTTAAAATAGTAGCTTATAGCACGCAACTAGACAAATACTAAAGCAACGAACAACTATTCCACCACTCATAAAAACAATGTAACTTACGCATCAGTTCAAGAAAAGTGCAGCGTGCTGGTTAACCAGATTTAAATCAATCTAAATCCTGCTGACGGAACTGATATAAATCACATAGACGAAATAAATTATGTATCAAAAAACTTTTCTACAACTACAGATGGAATAAAACCTACATCATATAACTAAATAAAAACAGAAATTGATAAAAATCCGAAAATCTCCAGGTCCCGATTTGAACCCAAATACAGTTTTAAGAAATTTAACTTGTAAGTCTCTAGCCTTTCTTGTGGCGTTTTTTAATGCATGTTTAAGACTAGGGCACTTCTCAACAAAATAAACACATCTTGCCTTTCCATAAACCAGGAAAAAATAAGTTCAGAGAGATAGCGTCCAATACGTTTACTATCCACATTATCTAAATTACTGGAAAAAATTATTAATAAGCGGCTACAAGAATCTCTAAACCTTATTAATATTATTTCCCTTTTCCAGTTTGGATTTAAAGAAAACCATAGAACAAGACAACTGTTATGATTAATAGAAACCATAGAAAAGGGTTTCCATTATAAAAAGTACACAGTAGTAGCTTTTTTAGACCTGTAATTAGCTTTCCATAAATTCTTAACGAAAGGTCTTCTGTTTAAATTTTTTATTCGAACATTAGCTGCCTTTTTGCGTAAAATATTTCTTGTAATCAGAATAAACTCAGCGTATTTAGGTAGCAAAATTATTCAAGCAGGAATCTCACAAGAGAATATATTTGGTCCAACATTATTCAATAGATATGTACGTAATATTTCGATACCACGAAAAACAGAACTAACTATATTCGCAAACGACATGATGGTAGTTTCATAACAAGCAAATCTGAATAGTGTAGCATTTAATTTTCAGAAAGGGATAAACAAACTAACTCATTGGTTTAACAAACGGCGTATCCAAATAAACCTGACAAAATACAAATGTAAAATATTTACTCTGCAAAGAATAAGAAATCTACCTCGACTTTAAGTAAATTCTACCAATATTGAATGGAACTCGAGAAATTCAGTTATTATTAAATACATATAGGTCTACTTAGATACACAGTTCAAATGGGATTGTCATGTCAATAAAAAGCTTAACGAACGTCATGCTTGCTTGAGGATGCTATATCCAACCCTAAATAGAAAATCTTCTTTAAATGTAGAATACTTCCTAATCCTAATTTATAAATCCATGCTTAGACCCTACTCACCTATTATTTGTTGCCAAGTGTAGAGTAACTCCCTAAAAACACTAATACTAAAGAAAGTGTCATATAAATAAACACAAATACTATTTGCTACAGACTATCTTTGTTTATTTTTAATTTTGTCAAAACAATATAAGATAATTTTTTATTTAGTAGTAACAAACCGTATTCGATTATTATTACTTATATAAATTTAAATTTTGCCAAATATATACACTTAACTTACTAATGTAATCGCATTATATAATCATGCTTTATGAAATGCTATAACTATAACACAAGCTTATGTTTATAGTTCAGTAGCCCGAATAATACCCAAAATTAAGGTTCAGTTATTTTTAATTTTACTTAGTACGACCACAACCCAACGCTTTTTGCACATGACCTGGATTTGCTCGTCAGCTATTAATATTATCTAAAGCTAGGGAAACGCGAACGTTTTTCGGATGTTGCCGTAAATAGTTTATATATATTCTCCGGGAAATCAAACACCCTCACCTACTCATTTTTTTAACGCACTTTTGCAGGTCGATCCCTAGTGCAGTGAAATCTTGAAGCCTCAACTTTATGATGCCGTGTAGCGCTTTTTAGTTCAACTCGATATACATGGTCAAAAACCGGAAATAAGACCGGAAGTCGAAAAAAAAATTGATAAAATAAAAAAATTGAAAACAGTGTTATTTTAAATTTTACTTTACGGCATCGTTTTCCACGTGAACGGTTCCGTATAATGGTTTCACGCAATAAAAATTACTATTTTCTTACTCACATTCATTAGAAAACTTTTTCATTTTCTGAAATATTTTCATCTTGTAATTTTATTTTTAAATTTTTCGTTATGTGAAAATAATCATTCATGGATAATTCATCAGCCACCATTTTTTTCCTACAAACGTCACAAATAAAGTCACTTTTAGTTACATTTGGAAAAAATTTTAGATTTTTAGGAACAGCCTTCAAATTTTTCGAATGCTCTACAGCACTCGCAAACGAATTAAAACAGCGCTTTGAAGGCATATCATTAACACTTGAATTGTTCGTTAACTCTTAAAATAAAATAAATACTTATGGAACGCCGAAAATTCGAAGATATCATGCATTTCGAACTATCTTTAATTTATGTACGCATTAGCACTCAATACTCATTCACTTTAGCTCGACACTTTGTTAAAACTCGTGATGCCACATAACAGCTAATTACATTTTAATTCGCGTCTTTTTTACTTTCCTCATCCTATAATAAGAAAAGTATTTGACCTACCCAGTTTTTCACATTTATGGACGAATTATAGCCCCAGGACACCAAAAAAGTTGGTTTGGGCCATTGGTTCGTGTGTGTGTGTGTGTCTGTCGGTCTGTCAGTAAACAGGATATCTCGAGAACCGTAAGACCTAGAGACTTGAAATTTGGTATGCAAGTTACCTGTAGGTAAGGGACGCAGTGCGAAGCTTTTGGTAAAAATCGGCCTAGCCGTTTGGTCGCAAGGTCGCAATATCGGTCGCAAAGCGGTCGCAAAGCGGTCGCGAATCTAAACGGTTGAAGATACAAAAAATTTATGAGAGTAAAAATGATTTGTTATCATGAGATAAACATGAATTTAAAATAAAAGTTGGTAAAATAGGAACTCGAAAAAAAATTGAAGCTCAGGATTTTTAATATACCGGGTGTTCATAAAATATTTCGGGAAATTTATATTACCGGACAGATCAGACCGAGGCGAACAAAAAATTACAATGAAATTTTTTGATCCGAGGTCAAATAAATAAGTTATAGCCGATTAAAAATTAATTAAACGGACCAATCACAGCGCGCTCGGAGAGCTGCCCGGTCGACTGCGGGAGGAATTGGGGAGGGGGGGCTTGGCCGCTATGAGGGAGCACGCAGGCGATAATGGGGAAGGCTGTGCGGCCGAGCTCGCACGTAGCAAAATTTTAAGTACGAGTCAATTATTGTCTTGTACTGTTTATTTTAATCAACTTTCGAGTGTTGGACTCGCGCCTCGTCCTTTTTTAAATTAACAAATTTTTAGACGAGAGCAGCATAGGGCCGAGACGATGGACTCTCGCCTCGTCCTTTTTTAAAATAACCCGGTATAATATATAATAATAGGATAAGAAAGTCGTGTGTTGTTCACACCAGATTTTTTACGTATCACCTCACTTTGTTTTCACGACACAACTTCGTCTTGATGTGAGGTTAACAGAAAAAGAACATCTGAAACTATGCGCGATTGCGCTAAGCATTCGAGAATAACATTATCAAATAACAATTAGACTTGCAAAGTATACGATACGAGTAAGTTTGCGATCAATTTATATTCATAAACAGCTAGCTATGTACTCGCGCTTGCGCCGCGCGTCCGCGATAATCCATGCGTCGCGCGCGTCTGCCCTCATGCCGACGTGTTTATTTGCTTGTCATTTACGGATTTGTTGCTTTCCAACTCTGAAAATTTATGAAGGTATTGTCGAAGAGTTGCTCTTTCGAGTACTATAAATTTTACTATGAAAAGTTATGGCCAATTTCGGAAAAACATCCCGAACTTAAAACTTATTTTTCATTTAGAAATCAGAATTTTAAGCAAAAACCATATGGAAGAGCAGATCAAAATCTATCGATTTACATGTATTTTAATTATTTTTCTAGTCTTCTTCCTACGAGTACGAGTGAGTTGAATACAGGGCGCTCGGGCGAAAAATGCGCTGCTAGCGGCGGGTGGCCGTTCTCAGTGGACGCGCAGTGATGTTTAGAAATACTAGAAACGAAATTGGCGATTTATTTAAATGCTAAAGTAAAGGGGGTGACAAGTTCTCAGTGGACGCGCATTATATAGTTTTAGATAATTGCATTGATAAAACGTTAATAAATTTACGTTCTATAATTTTAACATTAACAGTAAAGGTATTATTTTGTGACAAGCAATGCAGATTAATATTTAATAATTGCATTGATAAATATTAATAAATTACGTTCTATAATTTTAACATACATAATTTATTATTTTGTGCCGACTCGGGATCTCAATCTGCCTATTTCCCAAAGTAAAGCCACTGAGTCTTTGGACTCGCCATTTGAGTAGCTAGTCTTCACGAGTGATCTACAATCTGCCTACTCCCAATGGCATAGCTGATGCCGAAACGTCTTTGAGATTCTACTCTCAAAATGAGACGCGAGTTCATCTCGTGAAGCTAAGTCTGTTTAAACATAGTTAACCGCGAACCTATGCCGAAACGTCGAGAATTATTCTATATAATAGACGCGGTTCATCTATGATACTATAGTATTATATATATATATATATATACCGGAATACTATATATATATATATATATATATATATAAAGGGTACAAATAAATCTCCGCCGTTTGACAAAAGATGGCTCCAAGTTCTGGTTGAAATTGTCAGATGTAAAACGTTATATAGTAAGATTGGACATCTAGCAACACCATAACCTTAAAGCATTAGCGATTCTGTATCAGCATTACATAATGTTTTTGTGCGAAAATGTCGAGTTTTGAGTCGAATAAACGTCATTTGTGGGAACTTTTGATTTATTTCTTTAATTTGAAGAAATCTGCAGCTGAAGCGCATAGATTGCTTGTAGAAGCATATGGTGAGGCTGCTTTAAGAAAGAGAAGTTGTCGTGAGTACTTTCATAAGTTTAAAAACGGTGAGTTTGACGTTGAAAACAAAGAACGTAGCGGAAGGCTGGAAGTGTACGGCGACGCGGAATTGGAAACATTATCGGAGAAAGATTCCTGCCAAACGCAAGAAGAACTTGCACTTGCATTAGGAGTGACTCAACAAGCAATTTCACATCGTTTAAAATCGTTGGGAATGATTCAAAAGCAAGAAAAGTGGGTTCCATATAAACTGAAACCGAGAAACGTTGAACGCCGATTTTGCACATGTGAAATGCTGCTTGCCAAACATAAACGAAAGGCTTTTTTGCATGGCATGACTATACGATGTGACTACCACCAGTGGTCACTACTGGTGATGAAATTTGATCTAATACGATAACTCAAAGAAAAGGAAATCATGGGGACCGCGTGGTCATGCTTCAACATCGACAGCCAAGTCGAATATTCATGGAAAAAAACTCATGTTGTGTATTTGGTGGGATCAGCTTGGTGTCTTGTACTATGAGTTGCTCTCTATTAAACACAGTTGATGAGATTGAGCAGAGCACTCAAGAAAAAACGCGCCTAGTACTACTCCAGACACGCCAAAATTATTCTCCTGCATGATGGTGCTCGTCCACATGTTGCGGTGGCGGTCAAAACCTACTTAGAAACACTCAATTGGGAACTCCTAACCGACCCGCCCTATTCAACAGACATTTCCCCTTGCGATTGTCACTTGTTTAGATCGATGGCACACGGCCTGTCTGAGCAGCACTTACATCATATGAAAATACCAAAAATTGGGTCGATTCGTGGATAGCCTAAAAAGAGGAAGCGTTCTTCCGACGCGGTATCTATATGTTGCCAGAAAGATGGGAAAAAGTAGTGGCTATCGATGGACAATACTTTGAATAAAACATAAAGTTCCGTCCTTTCACAATAAATGTCCAATTTTTGATAAAAAACGTAGGAGACTTATTTGTACTCTTTTATATAAATATATATAATAAAAATAGTTGACATAAACTGTTTTTTTTGAAACAGAAGAACAAAAATGGTCTCACTCCCTAAAAAATATAATAAAATTCTATAACACAGTTTTAGATAGCAAACAATTTAAATTATAAATGGCAAGCGAGTCAGTTAAAAATATAAAGGAAATGGAATTAATTAATAAATTTTAACAACGAAACTGAATATGAACAAGTTATCTACAAGATATTCACTATTTGTACCTAATAGAAACATTCGAAATTAATTTTTTCTTGTTGTTGTGGATAGATTTAACGCACCATTTATTAATATGTTTTGCATTGCTTTATTTTAACGAGACAAAACAGTGATTAATTCTGTAAATAAATATTTTTAGAGTGTTGACAAAAACTACTTCAAAATGGGTAATCTAACGCTTTAGTCTACATAGATGGATTAAATTCATTGAAATAAAAGAATATTATGCAAGAAAAAAAGATGTCTTTAATTAATTTTTATTTCTTTAATGCTAATCGCTAAAGTTTTTTTTATTACTTATTTTAAAAATGCTTTGTAATTGCAATTTTAATTTTCACTTCTGTATAACATAATACGAATTTTATTGTGGTTTTAATGTTATTTCATATATAAATCATTTTTAAATATATCATTAATAACTGATATATAAGAAAACAAAATGCATACAACGAATTTGTCCAAAATTAAAACATTGTTGTTCTAAAAACTGTCATTTAATGTAGCTAGCCATGATTCTGGGCAGTTTATCTTTAATGCTTTTTGTTGTTCTTCAACATTTTAACCATAATTTTACCATTAACATTTTTTTGTAATTAACACTGCTTGCAAGTTTGTTTTTACATATCTCTTCTAAAACGATCTTTCGTTTTCTTCTTAACGACATTTCTTTCTATTTGTTAAATTTGATGAGTAATGTTTTTGTTTAGAACAATGCTATCTACAAATCAAAGATGCAGAACACGCATATCAGTTATAATTCTAAACAGAAAAGAATAAGAGCAGTAAAAATGTAACATTGATTTTTTAAACAATAAATTAATTTGAATATTTTTATTGATCTAAGGAATGGTATAACAAAGTCACTTAACATAGAAGAACACTTTCCAACGATAGCACTCTTTTCTAAAATAACTTATATAGGTTGTCTAAATGTATTAATACTACTTAAGTAAGAATGTTACTAACAAATTTGGTATCTAACGTGTCAGTTCTTTTTAGTCTTTGATGATTTGGCTTTTCTATAAGATTCGACGCCAGGTTGTTGGGGTGTACTAAAATTACCTTTTAATATTTTTGCAAAATGTCGTTTGCTTGATATCTAACAGAAATTATGTCAATAATATATTGCTGAATTAACCAATCAGGGACGTACCATGGAACCTTGATAGTATATAATTTATGACTATTTTTAAAACATTGTAGGATCTGCAGGTTCGAGTTACTGGACGACTCCAATAACAAAATACTGTATGTCCATATAAATTTTATTATAACTTTGTATATTAAAGCTAATTTTCAATTAACAGTTAAGAGTTTCTGCCTATTAATCAGTGGAGTTGACATAATTTTAATCTTAATTGTAGCGTTTTTCTATATATGCGTCGTCCAAATAAACGTTCTGTTTAAATATATGCAAAATATTTGGCGCTATTTTGTTGAGGAATTATATTGTTTAGATTAACTGAGATGCAAGTTTCTTGTGACAAGGTGAAAATAATAGACGGACTTGCTTGCGTTTACCTGCGTACGTCAAGTCTTCATCCGGTCTTTTATTTTATTCAGTTTGCATGGGGGTATTTATGATTTGAGTCATTGTGGGAAGCTGAAAGGGTAGCATCATCGGCATAAGTAGTTACCATTGTCTGTTTAATTTATGGAAGTTCTATCTTAGTTAATATAGCACTGGTTCAAGTATGTCCTGTGAAAGTGTCTCTTGTCCAGATATGATTTTGAGCTTTTGTAGGAAACTAGTAAAATCGTTTTGATCTTATAAAAACGTTTAGAGTACCATACCTTGACAAATGCTTGTGACACGTCTAAAAAACTGCAGAACAATATATTTCTAGCTGGAGATTATTATCCACTCTAGTGAAAATCCTATGAATCTGTTGTGTGGTAGCGTGTCCTAAATTTAAAGCTGTGATTAAGCATGACATTCCTTTTTTTGACGGTTGGTTTTATTTTTTTAGAAAAAGTTATTCGAAAATTTTAACTATAACTAGAATGTGGCGCGGAAATATTCTTGTTCCCATTGATTACTAATCTAACTAGTACCGAATAGAGTTCTTAACTGTGTCGCGCTGAGAGGTACCGTCCGGATGGTTTGTAGTAAAGAAGAAATATGTAGGTATTTTTATATAGCTATTATGAGTAAAATGAGTTTCTGAGTTGAGCATGATGTCAACGTCTTTATTTGTCATTAAAGATAAAAATAACATAACATTCTTTAAATTGTTCGATTAGTTCCCAGTACAGTCTTACTATTGTTGCAACGGAACTACACTTGGATCTTGTTATTCAAAAATATATTTTTAATGCATTTACTAAGCTCTTGCGCATAAATTACGCTTTAAAAAATAAAAAAAAAATTTATTTCTTTTAATTTAACCGTTCTATAATTACATTTTTTTACAACTGCTTTGTGCAATTACGTTTTTAATTATCTACATAGGTACATGTCCTTAAAGTCATATAAACGATCTGTTCAGATAATTGATATTTTGTGCTACTTTAAATATATACAACAAATTCTTCAACACTGCGGTAGTGTAACTAACCACAAAGTAATTTTTTTGATATACAAATATTTCTCTTAGTAAGAAAATTTTTGTAGTTTTATTACGTACTTCTGCTACAAGGATCCCCGCCCGTATCTCAAAGTGCGAAGTTACATTAATTATTATTTGACCTAGATTACTTGGATATCCTAGAAAGTTAGGGACCCTCAAACTCACAAGTATTCCCATAAATGTACAAAGACGACGTACCTAACTAATATCTGACAAGGAGTTTGCCAGTAGGTAAGTTTAAGAAATTTACGTATTAAAGGTGTTTCATCAATAATCCGCTAGCTTAATGTAAAATAAGGTTGTTGTTTGCGTATGAAGTGTTTATTAAAATACTTCAATAACATTATTTTTTAAAAATTGGACTAGCTAGACTCGTATGTCTTTAGTTGTTTGCAAATAAAATACATATGCATATACTTTTAACAAAGATACGGCTAACCGTAAAAAACTGGTTATTTAAATTATTCATAGAGCAACATAAAACTCTACTTAAAATTCTAAAAAAATTTAAAATTATTAAAGAAGAAAAACAAATTAAAACAATATGAGTGGATCATTATAAATAAATCAGTCGATTAAGAAAATTACTAGGAAAAACACTTAAAAATGTCATTATATCGTTTCACAATTGCATAATAATTTGCCTGTATCTTGCATTAATAACTAAAAAGGAATTGTCACAAACTATGTTAAAATTTAGACAAATATACAATATTTCCAGGCCTATACTAAAATTAACATTTTAATTTATAAAGCCCTTATAAAGTCACATTCATATAAGGTTTATTTGTTGGAATTCACTACACAACAAAAATGCACATCGATCCAAAACATTTTTTTTTTATTTCCATTGCTAATTTACGATCTACTGTGTAGTGAGTAATAAGTAAATAGTATGACAAAGTAGGTAATAACATGAAGAGAGCACCATCTAGCAACGGGTCACCAGGATTCACACAGTGAAAGTCTTCAGGCCAAAGTCTGTTTAATCTTCTAGCTTCAGGCTGTTGGGAGTAGAGATCAGCAATAAGTTGATTGCAATGTCCCAAAAAACGTGCTTTATTTTTGGCAGCCGAATTTCTGATGACTTCAGTGAGGAAAGGAATTTGGAAGTCGAAGTGGAGAGTTTGATTTTTCACATACCAGGGGGCGTTGGGTATAGCACGAAGGGTTTTCGATTGGTAAGACTAGAGAATTTTTGTGTTAGATGGTTTACTGCATCCCAAAAGCTTGATGCCGTAGAACCATATAGGTGTAAGAATGACTTTATAGAGAAAAATCTTGTTTTCTATGGACAACTGGGATTTGCGTCCAAGCAGCCGATACATATGTTTAGTCTTTATATTTAATTGTTGTCTTTCGGCTTTGATGTGAGTTTTTCGGGTAAGTCGCTGGTCTAAGTGAAGTTCAAGATATGTTACTTCTGTTGTTATAGAAATGGGTTAGTCATAAATGGTGACTGGAGGTGACAGGTGGAATGTTTAGTAGTAAAGGTGATTTGAGAGGATTTTGCGTTATTCACTTTAATCTTTAGAGATCAAACCAGCTTTGTAGGAGGTTTAAATGGAGTTGAATGTTTTCAAATGCCTGATTCGCTTGATTATCAGAAGATAGAATTGCTGGATTGTCAGCGAAGGTAGCAATCAGAGTATTGTCTGTTGTTAGTATATCTTCATTGTAGAGGAGATAAAGGAAGGGACCAAGGACACTGCCTTGCGGAACAACAGAGTTGATAGGATCATAATTTGACAATGTGTCTTGGTATTGGACTTTGTAGTATTTTTGAGTTATGTAGGATTTAAGAAGGAGGAAAATCGGATGAGGGAGCATTTCCTTGATTTTATAAAGCAATCCGGAGTGCCAAACTTTGTCAAAAGCTTGTTGTATATCTAAGACGACTGAGGCACACATTCGTTTTCCCTCAAGGGTTGCTTTGTTGTAGTTGGCATTGCTGGATTGTAGAGTGACCTTTTCAAAAACCAAATTGGTGAGTGGGGATATCTCCTCAATAGGAGTTTCTTCAATGATACGGTGAAGTAGTAAATGAAGATTTTTGAAAGAAGAGGCAATGAGCTAATATGTCGATAAGAAGTAGGTTCTTGCGGAAGTTTACCTGGTTTTGGAATCATAGCATACTATTATAAGTTGTAGTGATGAGCGTTACAGCTTTCTTAGGAAGATGCTTTAGAATATTACCTTACTACATAAGGTCCTAGCCGAGATCTTAAAAAGAATTAGTTGGGTTATTTGTCTGCGCATTTCCGCAGAGGAGATTGTTCTCAAGGGTAGAGAGAGTTGTCCGGGGGAGATGAGATATCCTTCGATTTCTACGTCAAAATTAATATTGTTAGATTGCAAAGAAGTAAAAACTTGTTCGAGGTGCTCTCTAGGAGTATTAGTTGTAACCACATTGGATCGCGCTCAACTTTCATCGGGTTTGCTTAATGGTGACAATGGTCCGTTTAAACTTTTTGGTAGCTTTTCAGATAGTGCGATTGTTGGGCGATTGGAAACGTAGTAGGTGAATGTTACATTTCTGTTATCGTAAATAGCGTTACTAAGTCTGTGGGTTGCAGCATTCCGAGCAGTCTTATCTCGAGGGTTTCTAGATCTTTGCCAATTGGCGCGGTCTCTGCGTTTTTTTTTGGTGCCATTTTGTGTTCGATTGGAGTAGCTTGTCAAGCAGCTTCTTGTAGGAGTGTTGTAATGTGCTCTACTACATCGCCTGTTTCACTAGGGATGTGCATTCGGGGTCTTAAAGTTAATGTTGTCGTTGATATAAAGCTGGAATTGATCCCAGTCTGTTTGACCCAAAACATAAAATCAAAAATAGTTAATAAGAACGCTAATAATTAGACAATATGCAATAACTGTAATATTACCTATTATAAATTAAAAATGACATTCTATACGTTAAATAAAAGTTAATGTCAACAGATATTAAGAGTTCTTAATTAAATTCCAATTATGTAGGTAATTTTTAACTGTAACTGTTATTTTGAACTCATTATTTCAAATTTTATTAAAGTTATCAAAGTTTATTAATGTAAAGGGTTCGCTAAAAGTAAAGGGATATTTCTTTGCGTAACAGATTTTTTCTAAAGACAAACTTTCTTATTATGATGATAATGACTGGATATTTTTAATACTGAAAATTATATTTTGTATTTCAAGGTTTTGACTCTGCCGCATTTTTATAACAAACACAAACTAGATATGATCCAATTTTAAGTAATACAATCTGCTTCACTACACATAGAAAACATCGTCAAGTAAAATTTAATTGTATCATGTAGATGTTACACAGTTTTTACAATCATAGATACAATTGCGACAATTAACTTATATATGGAGCTAATAGACGGCTGCAAGAATATCAGGGACTGTTTGTATAAAGTAATTGAAGTCTTTCAGAAGTTTTAGAATTTGATAACACAACAATTATACTAGACAGTATAAAAGGTTATACTGGCAAGTAGAGAATCTTCCTAAGTTTATATTTACAATAAGCACTTCTGCACAGTTACAATAAGCATAGCGTTTTGCGCATTAAAATTTGTTAATTTTCGGTCAGTAGTGAGAACGTAGTGGATATTTATTACCAAATACTAAACAAAAATAGAATATATGCGTAGTACATCAAATACACGGAGCATTTCTGCGTGTGTATTACAAAAACAAGCCCAAGCTGTGGGTTGACAGCATCCAATGTTAATTATTCTTAAAAATTAGGTGATCACACGACCCAAAAAAGTGCCAATGTTGCCGATGTATTCTACGCAAACGTATTTATACAAGATCATCCTAGATGTAGCTATTGTAACAAGTCTCTAAGACTACAATTTTCTTTTCCAGTTCAGTATAATTTATGAAAAGCCGTTTAAAAAATTTGGTTTACTATAGCGAACAATTGTATATACGTATGTGTTTTGAAAAACTTTTTTTGCAGCGATGAATCATACAAGACGGTTCAAAATAATGGACTCAATTTCATACGTCTGTAATCTCTAACCTATACATTGTATTTTTAATGATTCACATAACAAAGATTCTAAAGTTTCCAATAGTACCACTAGAGCGCCAGTGACTCTGCAACGTATACATTATTGTCATTAAAACATTAAACTTCCAACGAGAAAGAACATTTGTCGTTGAAATCAATTTGATCAAACCGTTTATGTAAATGTAAAAGCATGAACCACCCATATGCTTTGGATTAGAATTTCAGACCATTTAGAAAAAGTTTAGAGTGTAGCTCAGTGAAGTTAACCCGTACAGTGAGCAGAAAATTTTAACTGCCACATATAACTGTATCCAAACTATATCACTTACCACTGGTGCAGGCTAAAGAGTATATAATTTTCTAATGGTATGCACGAAACATGAAAGATGACACCTTCCCGGCGCGTTTAATTATTAGTGACGAGGCAACGTTGTTTAAAAGTAAACCGATATAATAGCCATATAATACTGAAACAAAAAAAAAACTCTCCTAAAGTTAATGTGTTCTGCGGCGTATCGAGAACAAATGTTTAAAGTATCTTTCTTTTTTGATGATAATACGGTTATTGAGGTAATGTATCTCGCAATGTTGCAAAACTGACTTTTTTCTCAAAAGAATAAAAATCTAAAAAACTTTATTTTCCAACAGGATGGAGCTCTACCTTATTGGCACTGGTGTACTGACTAAATATCTGGACAGATTATATAGAAGATAAAGACTTGTCACTTATGTTTTAGCTCTCGAGATCTCCTAATCAGTAGTTTATGTACCATCTCCATCAACAATTTTTAATGGCTTAATAAATCGAATTACAGCTACGGTAAACTCAGTGACGTAAGGCATTCTTCATCGTGTAAGGGATAAATTTTGCTACTATCTAGAAAAGTTCAATTTCCTCAGTAAACTTCAAAAGTTAGTAATAATACTAAAAGAAACATTCAGTAAAATAAAAATTAGCAAAGGAGAAACGGAAACATTTCAAACAAATAGTGGATTGTAGCAAGGAGACCCGATGTCAAATACTTTGTTTAAATTGGTTTTAGAAAAAATAATTAGGACCAGTAATATAAAACCAAAAGAGGGTATTCGTAAAAGGCTTAATCATTGTTTGGCTTTTGTCGACGAGGTTTTGATCTTAAAAAAATTAACTATCGGAAATTACAATTTATATCAATGGAAGATATTAAAGAAAATAAATAATTAAGAATAATAATAAAAGCATCAAAATATAGCAAGTTAAATCTAGGAACAGAAATAACATAGAATGGAAAAATAGTCAATGAGATAAAACGAAGGTGATTTAAAACATTTTTTAACATTCAAAGAACTTTCAGACCTAACCAAAGTTAAACTCTATAAAACAATTATAAGACGGTTAGTTCTATACGCATGTGAGTGCTGAGTCATAACGGAACAGGAAGAACATAAAATTAAAGCATGAGAAAGAAAGATAGTAAAATTAATATTCGGAGGTGTAAATGAAGAAGAAAACTGCCGAAGAAGAATAAATAAAAAAATAGAAGGATCGTTTCAAGATTTGAAAATAAGAGTTCGGCACGAGCCTTCAAAGTGAACAAACGTACGTGTCGAACTATTTCGGACTTCGCTACAGCCGTGCCTGCAGGCAGGTTGACAAGGTCAGAACAATCCATTATTTATTTATTATTACTTTTGCGCTATTTTATTTGCTCATATATAAATTATCAATAATCTCGAATAAACAACGGACCCCCTAGCATAGGGGCAACCCTGCGAATCAAAATGTCCATAAACAAACGGTCCGCTTTGCACTTATTACCACTAGCTTAAACCCAAAAAGTTATCAATAGCAGCTAGCAGTATTATAGTACATAAATACTTACTTCTTAGTTTACCTTAAATATAGGAATTAATCGCGACATAAATAGGTCAACTTTACATGATATTTTATTTATACTTTAAATTTTAACTAAATATCATAAATACAATATTTAATTCAACTAGTTTTATTATAGCTAGATACGGTTTTCTCAAGTTTTCTGTTTGCTCTGTACATTTGCAAGCACAGGAAAATTATTTTAAAAATAGCGTTGCTGTTTTTAGTTCCCTTTTTATTATTTATTACTAAACAAAATTTTGGCCAGATGCCTTACATGTATAATAAAAATGCTATAAAATAAAAAACGCTTACGCAAGATACAATAAATATTTTATTTTCTAATCCGTCTCAACTTTGTAATAGAACATTTCGAATAAGACCGGTGTTGCAAGACTTTCTAGTACATTTTGCTTACGCGGAAACTTAAAACAAATAATAAATGAAAATTAGGTTGCACGAACCTACATATAATTAAGAAGCAAATAAAAGATTAACTTTCTTATTCACTTCTTCTTCTTCTTGCGGTTCCTATCCGTTCCGGATGTTGGCAATCATTTGGGCTATTATAATTTTGTTGACTGCTGTCTTGAATAACTGTGTTGTGGTCATAGAAAACCATGTTCGCAGGTTTTGAAGCCATGATATCCTTCTTCTACCCGGACCTCTTTTGCCTTGTACTTTTCCCTGCAGTATAACTTGAAGTAGTTGGAATCTGTTTTCGTTCCGCATAATGTGTCCTAGGTACTGGAGCTTTCTTGTTTTTATTGTAGTCAGTATTTCTTTTTCCTTTTTCATTCTTTGCAGAATTTCGTCATTCCTGACTCTCTCTATCCATGACACTCTTAACATTCTGCGATAGAGCCACATTTCAAATGCCTCCAGCCTTTTTTCTGTTGTTTTTGTCAGGGTCCATGACTCTACTCCATAAAGAAGGATAGCGAAGACGTAGCATCTCAGAAATCTCATCTTTGAATTAATTGTTAAATTGTGGCTTTTGAAGATGGTACTCATTTTGTTGAACACGGCTCTAGCCTTTTCAATGCGGATCTTTATTTCCTGTGACTTGTCCCACTGGTCATTAATGGTGCTACCAAGGTAAGTATACTTTTCCACTTGTTCTATAGGTATATGGTTTATCATGAGTTGACATCTGGGAATATTATTTTTAGTGATGATCATTAATTTCGTTTTGTTTATATTGATGTCTATGCCCTGTCTCTGACTACATTCTGTTACTCTGTTTAATAGTACTTGTAAGTCCTCTAACTTTTCAGCGAAAATGACTGTGTCATCTGCGTACCTGATGTTCTTTAATCTTTCTCCATTTAAGAGAATCCCTATATTTGTGTTTTCTAACGCTTCTCTGAAGATGTATTCTGAATAAAGGTTGAACAATAGCGGAGACAGTACACAGCCCTGCCTCACCCCTCTCTGAATTTTTATATCTTCGATGTTTTCTTCTTCTAATTTCATTGATGCCGTCTGATTCCAATATAGATTTCTAATCATTCTTAGATCTTTTTCGTCTAGTCCTATGTTTCTTAAAATATCTATCATCTTTTGATGTTGGACTCTATCAAAAGCTTTTTGAAAGTCTATGAAGCAGGCATATACATCGCAGTTTACATCCATGCAACGTTGAATTAATACTTGAATGCTAAATAGGGCTTCGCGTGTTCCGACTGCGTTCCTGAATCCAAACTGTGTAGGTGCTATTTGTTCTTCGCATAGTTTGTATATTCTATTATGAATTATTTTTAGAAATGATTTTAATAGGTGGCTCATGAGGCTTATTGTTCTATACTCGTTGCACTTCTTAGCTCCTGGCTTTTTAGGTAGTAGAATGAATTCAGATTTAAGCCATTCTATAGGTATTTTTCCAGTGTCATATATATAGTTGAATAGATCTGTCAGCCATTTCACGTTTTCTTCATCTAGGAGTTTCAAAAACTCTGTCTGTATGTTGTCTGGGTCAGGTGCTTTGCCTTCCTTCATACTTTTTATTGCATTATGTACTTCTTCTACTAGTATTTTTGGTCCGGTTTCGCTGTTAATCTGGAGAGGTTTTGGTCTATTATCGTGAAATAGGTGTTCTGTATATTTTTTCCATATTTCACTGATTTCATTTTTATTGATAATAATTTTCCCTTCTTCATTCACTAGTTTGTTCACAGTTCTCTTTTTATATTTCCCAGTCACCTCGTTAATTTTCTTATATATATTAAAATTGTCATGTCTCGCTTGTAAGGTTTCTATTTCCGCATATTTTTCTTTTACCTCGTTTTCTTTTGCTTCTCTTATTTTCAATTTTATTCTTCTATTAATGGTATTATATTCTACTGGATGGCTTTTTGCTAGTCTTCTTTTCTCCATCAGTTGTAGGATTTCATTTGTCATCCATGTCTTTTCTTTACGGTGTCTGGTTTTAAGAATTCCTTTTGATACTTTCCACAGTGTCTTTTACTTTTTGACCTCCTCTTCTATATTTGATATATTGACCATATGTCTATTTATGTTTGTGTTTAATCTAATCTCGTCGTTTAACCTTATCTTTGCTTTATGTTTTATTAGTGGTTCTTTTAGTTTTCTTACATCATACTTATTAGTACCTTTCTTTCTTATTCTTTTTAATTTAACTTTAAAGGTGCCCACTAATGGGATGTGGTCTGACTGTATATCTGCACCTGGATATGTTTTTACACAGGTGCAACTGTTTCTGTATCTTTTATTTATCAGGATAAAGTCTATCTGATTTCTAACAACGTTTTCCGGTGAGTCTTTAGGCGATTTCTACGTGTAAAGTCCTCTTAGTGGAAGTGTGAAAAATGTATTCATTATTGCTAAGCCTTGTTCTCCTGCAAATATGCTTATTCACTAATAATACCTAATGATAGATA
Source organism: Sinelater perroti (assembly GCA_036346155.1). Lineage (NCBI taxonomy): Eukaryota > Metazoa > Arthropoda > Insecta > Coleoptera > Elateridae > Sinelater > Sinelater perroti. Next base: position 24,217,569 of record JARFIY010000001.1, read on the forward strand.
AACATGCTTTCAATTAAAAAATTATAATTACAGCTTAACCGCTAATAAACTTTTTTTTAATTAAAAATGTATGTAAGTAATATCACATTTGTTTTTATGGTTACTCGGTATTCTATTGGAAAAAATGATGCTTTTAATTATAAAAGCTTCTACTCCTGAATTTAGCAAACAGTCACAGTGATTTAGAGAACTAACAAAATAAAGCATTAAGCAACACTTCATTGTCAATTAGAAAGAATTAGAAGTCCGTAATGCAGCAGCTGCTATATTCGCGTAGGTGTAAAAGTGCTATTAACAAATTACCTAGACTTCGTTCTTTATATCAGTTACTATCAGAAAATATATATTTTTTATATACTTCTAACGAAACTTATGTACAAAAATGCAATTTGTATTTAAATTAGCTGACAATAATAAAACAAATATACCTTTTATACAGAAGGTTAAACGTTGCTATTAAGTTAAAGTTAACAATACAGTATCTTGCTAATCAAATATATCAAGGTAGTAACTTTAGACCATTTTTGTATTTAATGTTACGACACCACAATGGTAATACTCATTAATGACATAGCTGTTCTCTCATCAGCTACAAGTTATGACAAAAAACTTTTAAAGTCACTTAAATATGTTAGAAATCTGACTGAGACTTTGGCTAATCAAAATTATTTATAAAAAATTCTCTAAAAGATCACCATAGAATGGACTACTTACAAGACTACTTAAGTAACACCCATATTTCGAAAAAATCAAATGTTTCATATTTAAGATTCTTAGTTATCGTTAGGTGTTAAAGTTGTGCAAACAAAATTCCATTTAAATACAAAATACGATCATTACTCATTACACATATGTAAGACGACTGTTTGTATTTATATATATTCGTCACAAGCGAAGGTCATTAACTTTGTGTGTTTTTAATTCGTATTTCAGGTTTCATATATCAAGTGTTACGCAATGCATACGAGATTTTTCCTACTTTATATAAAAGACTGTCCTACAAAATAATTACACTTACGAGATATAGCTGTGTAGATGCAATGAACCATATAATACAATAATATTTCATACTTTTGGCCAAAAATGCTTCAAATGCTGACGAACGGTCTTTAGTGTGGTCCAATCAAACTCTTCATAATGACTTTGGTATACCGTCTATGCGATCAAATTCAAATAACGCACCACTAATGACAACAACCAACGCATATACTCTAGTAGCATTACCTATAAAAATGGTCAGAAATATTAGTTAACTAGAAAAGACTGGACCACTGTTTCTAGACGGTACAAATTGAAATCAATTATTTCTCAAAACATTTAGTTCTCCCCCCTCCTCTCTCTGTCCTTTTTGCCTTCTTGTATCCCTTTTCCTATATATTAAGAGAAGGAGAGAGAAAGCTATACGATTTTAAAAATAATATAATTAAATAAGGTATCTTCTAATAACAGTTCTAAAATTTTCTCTAATTAGCTAACATTTCTGATCATTTTCATTTCTGATGCTACTAGAGTGTAATTATTCATTGGCATACAATTTAGACTTTGTTTGGTCTAAAGTGTCAATCATTGAGGGTGTTTTCGAATTTAAAAGGCTCACGGATTATTCTGCTGGTAGGATAGGACATAGGAGCGAGTGTTTTAAAATTGTAAAAAATCCTAAATTGTATCACATCTGCATAATTTTAGTTAATCTGTTGTTTACTTTAATATGTATAATTTTTCCTAGAATATACGACAAAGCATCATAAATATCAAAACAGAAAACCAAAACCCACAAACAACAACTTTTTAACCAATGCCAAAACCATTTATCTACTACTATCCGTCACAGTAAAGCACCACTGTGCCTATTTTCTTTAACTATACTTTAAGCAAAACAACTATCTAAACTTTTAAAAATGTTTTAACTGTGCTGTTACTCTTAATCATATTTCCATGAAACATTTCATATTCCAGCTAGAATAATTTATTAAAAATTTTTAAAAATAGTTAATGACACCAAGCAAGATGTAGCCAAAGTGCTACAAACAGCCATGCTCAAATTCAACATCTAACTTTCTGATTTACAACCTCTAAAAATTTTAAGATAAATCAAAACTGTTATAATTTTACCAACAAACAAGAGCAACGGCACAGTTGCCCTCAAAAACTTAGATGACATGTTAATATAGACAATTTACTAAAATTATTATTATACCCAAGTACATAACAACCCAACAACCTATTTTGATAAGAAAACCAAGACCATTATTAACAAATTTATCTCTCGATATCAAAAAAACTCTTTTTCCCCGACAAAACCCATTAAAACACCAAAATTATATTCTATTACATTCTTTTGTCAGTGTCTTTAGTTTCTGTACATACAACTTAACTAAATACCTAGTCAAAATCTTTCAACGATTTACAGAACAAGCTTCGGCATAGGTCCAACTCGTACCACTGAGAAATTCTCAAATTACATGATAATGGCCAGTATTACCGCTGCCTTCTATTTACTACTTTGTAACTTTTAATCTACAATGTTACACTTTTGAATTAATTAACCATTGCTTATTCAATATCTATTGTACCATTAAAAACAAATTTTATAGCCAAACTCATGGCGTTCCTATAGGATATTCATCACTCTCATCTGTTGTAGCACACTTATTTATATCCGATTTTAAAGTAAAAGCCCTCGCTTTCTTTTCCTATTAGATAAAGTACACTAACGATCCTTTCCATCTAAATAAATTCCATACCAACATTAATTTTATAAGGAAAGTCGAACAAAACTATTTCTTCTTTTTCCTGGATACTCTCATTGCCAACAATTCTTTCAATAATAGTTTCCGTCATACTGTCATACAGAAAAGAGACTTATACCAATTGTTATTTAAATGTTAAATTCTACCATTACATTTATAAACCTTTAGTAGCAGGCCCGTCAAACTTCTTGACAATAAGAATCGACAAATTGAAATTAATTTTTACCAAAACTCTAAAGTATTTCGAAAAATCTGTAACTCACATTATTATAAATGTTAACAAAAACAAAACTTCCAAAATTAATGACCTTTTCGGCCAAATTAAAGGGCTTTTGTCTTACATTAGAAGTAGACTTACAAAATAAGCCGCATACTAAACAAATAGAATATACAAACAATTTTCTTAACTAATAATGAGATAGTTGACCTTATCCTCTTAGTTAAGGACCCTTAACCCCATGAATTCAAGAGAGTTTGCGAAATACCTTGTGGTGACTATGACAGAAGCTCCATAGGGCAAACACAAATATCAAACCGCGTATACGAACTTTCTATGGATATACGAAAAGGCCATAATTTTTTTTATTTTAATATTTTTTTATTTTATCCATTATTTCAAAACCAGTAATTATCCCATGTCATCAATTACGTAACTTATTCAAACTTTTCCCAACTCAGCACATTCCTTCTTATAACATGTTTTCGCCAAACTTTCACTTCGAATTCAATAAATAGGCAATTAGAGCATGCAAAAGGTCAGTCTTCTTCTTTGGCTTACAGTTCTCCTTGGATAGTATGTAGGAAAATTGAAATCCCGAGTAAAGAACAAACTCCAATCTCTAGGATAATGGAATCGAATTGCGTACTGTAAATAACAAAATTTTACAAAAACCGATGCGATTTAATTTGTAAATCTAATTATTTATTTATTTTTAACCGTGGAAATACTCGGGGGGTACTAAGAGCGCCAAAGCTTTGCGATCAAAGCAAGCGGTCAAATTAGAAACCCCAGGCATAAGAACCTGCGTGGTGAACTGAAAGCTTCAACCGCAGAGCATCCTCCTTCTCTATTGGCTTATGATGACCGGTAGATTTCATAGAGCTATATCACCCTCGTATTTGTGCTTTGTGAGGCGAGCGGTATCGGTGGATGAAAGAAACCTGGTGACTGACCCATCTCTAGGATGGCTAAGTTTTCTGGAGTACGGCAACACATCAATTCGGCCTGGATTTTACCTAGACGGAACTAACCCACCTTGAACAATCCTCTGCGACGTCGGGTCAGACCACCAGCAGGGTGAGCTCCTTGGAAGTGATGGGGCATCAGTGGGCCCCTACAATGGGGTGACTCACTTATGTGTAATGCATTCTCAAGAACTACATCTCTCTTAGTCTTGGCTTCGGACGGTGGAGAACTAAGGAGATAAAGTTTACTTACCCAATATGAGTTCCTTATGGAAAACTACCCATAGAAAGCGTCTTCGGGTACATCCACAATTCTGCAACAGCAGCAACAACAAGGCATTCAGTCCAAAAAAAAAGAATTTCTGGTACTGAAAAAAGAGGCGTAGAAAACCCGCCTTACAGCAGTAAGAGACTAGGAGGAGGCAATCACGACATTTTTGAAACAAGAGAACCGGCGGCACTACTCTACCCAAACGTTGGCTGCTTCAGCTGCCAAACAGCAATTAGGTGAACAACAACCTCAACTTTATACAGGAGGCTATAGAGAGGCTCGCAAAAGCTACCTTCGGGTAGCTATTGTAGACCTAGCCAACTCATACAGAAAATAATCAGTGCTCAAGCGAAAACACTACAGGCAGCGATGCTGAAGATATTAAACACACATATGTTTACCTAGCAGAAAACCAACCCATACCCACGTGTAAAAGATGGCAGTATTGCGCGGTGATTTTTAGGATCACCTGTGAAAACGATAATGTTTTACAGCCGCTAAAACAGGCAATTTACAACTTTCCTTCCCGGGAAATAAGGCCGGCTGGATGTCGTGTGGGTGGATCGGCTGCTTCTGTGGATTCGGAAGATCTGATGCCACAGAAACAGTCATACGTAGGCTGGCAGTACAGAACCCCTAGGCAAAAGACCTAATTAATTTTATCTGTGCATCTTCCACAATGCTAAAAAGGAGAAACCGAGAGATAGACTCCTAGTGTTTGGTATAAGTAAGGAGGCAGTGACTGTCATTAATAACAAAGGAGAGAAACTGTTTAATCAATTTTCGGTTTTGAATGTTAAAATCAAGGAAGAGTAGCAATAGCCAAAGAAGGAGGGTGCGTCCTCGGATGAAAGAACAATAAAAGAACCGCAACGGCAAAACAGCAGCCACTGTAGCATCACCAATAGGACATAGCTGCAACAGTCCCGCAATAGATGCCCTGCATGATGGAAGCAACTCCTATATCATGACAGAGGTAACTCTAGAAGCTTGCTCAAAAGGATTGGTTGGCTTGACTGAAGAACGCACGGGAAGGGGCGCTGGCGAGGTAGCACAATGGATCCAATCTGTTACCCTTTACGTTATATTCAGAATTTAAACAGTGGAAACTTTTTTCAATATAGCAAATGGCTATACAAGTTTATTATTATACTTATTTTTACCAAATATAGTATTTGGGTTAATTTTGTATAAGAAAATTCGAAATTCACATCTCAAGCACCTATCAAAATTTGTTATTAGTTTCATTTTATTAGTTAAAATCCAAGTATATTAGAAAATATGAGTTTACACCTACTATATCACATAACAATTAGTGGAGTCACCTTTAAAGTTATAATGGCTTTAGAGGCACTCTTAATAATATTAGATATAATCACTAGCTTAATTTTAGCGGATGAGATATGATAGATATGAGAACAACTATTATATAACCATATGAACTACCGATTTAATGACGTACTACTGTGCCGATATAAAAAAAAAATAAAAATGTGTTTTAGTATAAACAACTACAACATTTGATAAGCACATTTCCTGCAGAAATATTAGTTACAATTAAATATGGATTAAAAAACCAAAAAATTTAGAAACAGTAAATTAATGTAAAAGCTGTTATTGTCCATAAAGAGAAAAAATAATAAAATATATTTTATGATAGGTTTTTATTATCTTATTTTAAAAAGGTTGATATCAAACTGTCTCAACAATAAAACATTATTAAAATATAAATATAGGCTATTTTTGGTTTATAGTAGTATAGTAAATGTTTCAAATTACAGCCAAAAATCAGCTTGTAGAAGCTAGAATTTAGCTTCATTTATAGCCGTTTTTATATTTGAATACACCATCTGCAGGATAGTGCTACGAATGTGTCACCGGGCGTACTAAAAAATAATTTATTTATGGAATTATGCACCAGAGCATGTAAGCAATCTGTCGCGAGAGATAGCTACAATGCCGCCCAACAAAATTCTTTAGCTTTAACTCTGAAAAAATACTATAGAAGTAATTGTAAAATTTTAATTTTTTTGAAATAGTTAAAAGCACTTTCCGCTAAAAATCAAATGATCATTTTTATCCCTATCGATCTCAGAGATATTATTTTGTATATCGAACTTAAAACTTTTTAAGAATAATTTGTTATAATGGAACAATAACAGCTAGGAATTTTATGTCTTTTGCCATTTTAAAAATACGTTAAAAAACTGAAAAGTTACTAATTTTTTATATTATATAGCCTCATTTTGACAGCTATATTCTATTTAGACCCTTTGCAAGATTTTGCATTTTTAATTTCCTTATCTTATAATCAGGAAAGTAATGTAATCGGAGGAAATTTGACCTACCCAGTTTTTTACATTTCTGGACGAATTATAGCCTGTGTGTGTGTGTGTGTGTGCGCGCGTGTGCGTGCGTGTGTGTGTGTGTGTGTGTGTGTGTGTGTGTGGCGCGCGCGCGTGTGTGTGCGTGTGTCGTGCGTGTGCGTGTGCGTGCGTGTGTGTGTGTGTGTGTGTGTGTGTGTGTGTGTGTGTGTGTGTGTGTGTGTGTGTGTGTGTGTGTGAGTAGTGTGTGTCGTGCGTACGGTGTGTGTGTGTGTGTGTGTGCGTGCGTGTGCGTGTGCGTGCGTTGTGTGTGTGTGTGTGTGTGTGTGTGTGTGTGTGTCTATCGGTCTGTCAGTGAACAGGATATCTCGAGAACCATAAGAGCTAGAGACTTGAAATTTGGTATCAAGTTACTTGTAGGTACAGGACGCAGTGCAAGCTGTTGGTAAAAATCGGCTGAGCCGTTTGGTCCTAAGGTCGCAAAAGCGGTCAAAGCGGTCGCAATCTAAACAGTTGAAGATACAAAATTTATGAGAATAAAAATGATTTGTTATCATGAGATAAACATTAATTTAAAATAAAAGTTGGTAAAATAGGAACTCGAAAAAAAATTGAAGCTCAAGTTTTTAATATACCGGGTGTTCATAAAATGTTTCAGGAAATTTATATTACAGGATAGATCAAAGCGAGACAGAACAAAAATTCAATGAAATTTTTTGATCCGAGAACAAATAAAAAGTTATAGCCGATTAAAAATTAATTAAACAGACCAATCACAGCGCGCTCGGAGAGCTACCGGGCCGACTGCGGGAGGACGGGGGGGGGGAGCGCTTGGCCGCTAGGAGGGAGCACGCAGGCGATAATAGCGAAGGCTGTGCGGCCGAGCTCGCTCGGTTATCTTCAGTGAGGTAGCAAAATTTTAAGTACGAGTCAATTATTGTCTTGTACTGTTTATTTTAATCAGCTTTCGAGTGTTGGACTCGCGCTTCGTCCTTTTTTAAAGTAACAAATTTTTAGACGAGAGCAGCGCAGGGCCGAGACGATGGACACGGTATAATATATAATAATAGGATAAGGAAAGTCGTGTGATGTTCACACCAGATTTTTATTTGTGCTCAAAATTTATGATCAATTAGTATTAGGTAGTGGACTAAGTAGGGACCATAGAAAGAAATATTTTTTAAAATCTTCAAACGTTGAACGTAGTGCAGTTTTCTTGATAAAAATTTAACCCTTTAATATCTGCACCTTTTCGAAATATTTAGGCACACATTTTGAAGAGACGTAGATTTAGAGAATAAGTTTGTTAAATAATTCTATTCTACTTCCAATAGCAAAAATGGAATTATTATCTTTTAAGTTCATATTTCAAGTTACATAATATCAATAGCAATTTGACCTTTGCGTTATACAAGTACAAGCTTGGGGAGTTGGTTTAATGCCTAGTTTGCGTAAATCAGTGTAATAGTTGCTAGGAAACAAACAATTATATAAAGAGTAGCTGCTGCTAGATAAAAGCACCTAGTTGTCTTCGATGTATGAGCTTCTTATATTACACCAACAATTTATAACAATTTTATATTTTAATAGAACAAACGTTTATTTTATATAGAATTTTATTTTCTTAATATTAAATTCAAAATGTGTTATATATCGCTATAAAACCAGCTTATTTATTGTTTGTTAGTTACCAGCTCTTAAATCTTATAACAATTAATCTAAATTTCTAATAAAAATATCCACATATACGTGTTTAATAGACGGCAATATAAATTAATGTTTGTACATTATTTGTCTGAAATAATTGTGTTTTCCTGACAAGTTACATTTCAAAAATTTTAAATAAAAATTGTGTAACTACTATAATACCGTGAAAAAATCAACGACCACATAAACCAAAACAATCGTCGTTATGTGGAGACACAATCCACATTCTGTCTTGATCACCAGTCTGAAACCTAAATTCCCCGATCACAGATTACACTCAGCGCTAGTGTAAATGTCATACAAAGTAATTCCCACTCTGTTGTTACAAGTAATAAAGATATATAATGATTTATTTCAATTGTAAGTGCGTGTATACATATTTTAGATTATTCAGGCTTCTAAAATTTTGTGCCATTTACACATAACAATAAAGTCATTTTAAAACTTTGCAAATTTGAATAATCAGTTTAAAAATATTTTAACATAAGCTAATTGTTAAACTAAATAAATAATAGACTTAAATTTTGTTTGTCAATTATGTTTTACAATATGAATAAAAATATCAACTACACTATTTTATATTGTTAGTACCTTATTTTATCTAATTTATATTAAAGACATTGTAAATATCAATGACAAAAAAATTATTCATATTTCTTAAGGTAGAAGGTTCTACTTTTTTATTAATTTCTATTTTTATTTATAATTCGTCTTAAGTAATTAAAAATTTAGTAATCTTTATATCAAAGAATTAGCCTGTACAGTAGTACCCAGTAGTGTAACTAACTGTCTTAAGTAATATAACAATAAGTAAATTAGTTACAATTCTAATAAAGAAAGGAGCATAAACTAAGTTAAACAATTTTGCTTAGTAATTAAATTAATGCAAACTTCTTGGATCTACGTATTCTCTCTTCATCATTTAGAAGGTCCGATAATGCCGTATTAGAGTGAAGGAATAACCTATTTCGAAATCGTATGCTGAGCTTTGTTACTTCCTTGATAATGGTAGGTTCATGCAGATTTCGATGAATAATCTTGTTTGGTACATGCCATAAAGTATTTACAAGAACAAGCATTAGCTTTGACTGAAGTACGGCTACATTAGATTTGCTAGTAAATTCATGTGCCTTCAATAATGTTTGACATAGTAGTATTTTGTCTTCCAAAGATAATTGGAAACGACAGCTTATTAACTAATACATCCTGGAGAAGAATAATTTCATAATAGATCTTTTTGATTGTGTATTAACGTAATTTTGTCATATAAATTTTACTACACAGAAGTCAATAATATCAAGCAGTTTGTTGACATACGTGGACTAATAAGTTAGTTGATCAAATGACAGGCCAAAAATTTATTTTTGGTCAGCTATTTTAGCAGTTTTTTTTCTTTAGGCGTAAAAAAGTGTTTAAATTGTTTTTGCGTTGTAACTTGTCTAGGTGGGTAATATTCTTTAGAAAGTTTTCAGCTAGTCTTTAACATTTAGATTTCTTGCATTTAGTTCCTTTCTATGTTAACAATAATCTGCGATATGCGGATGACACTGTAATAATAGCTTGCAATCCCGAAGAGCTACAAAACATGCTAGAAAATATCAACAGTTAGCAAAGAGTATGGTCTCAAAATGAACTGTAAGAAAACTAAATTCATGGTCATCAAGAAAATAGGAAATAATAACATAACAATATAAAAATAAAAATCGAAAACACCGAAATCGAAAGATTGCACAAATACCAATATTTAGGGACCATAATAAACAGTTGTAATGACCAAGCTACTGAAATCAATAGAAGAATCGAAATGGCGAGGGCAGCGTTTGTGGAAAATGAGGCAATTCTTCTCTAATCGCAATCTCTCGCTAGATCTGAGAATGCGCATGGTACGATGCTACGTCTTCTCGATTCTGTTGTACGGAATGGAGGCTTGGACCCTTAAACAACAGCAAATGAAAAAACTGGAAGCCTTTGAGCTCTGGATATACAGACGCATACTTAAAATATCATGGACAGAACACGTTTCCAATGAAGAAGTCCTCCATCGCATAAACAAAGAACGAGGGTTACTACTGACATTGAAAAAACGCAACTTGGAATATTTCGGACATGTCATGCGAGGTGAAAGATACTGCTTGCTGCAATTGCTCATACAGGGCAAGATCTCAGGACAAAGATCGAGAGGCAGAAGAAGGATGTCGTGGATGAGGAACCTCCGGGAATGGTTTGGATGTTCATCAATAGATCTATTCAGAGCAGCTACATCAAAAATTAGAATAGCTATGATGATTGCTAACCTCCGATAGGAGATAGCACTTTAAGAAGAAGAATGTTAACAAAATCCATTGGCACTCCATTAGATAATTACTAATGTATATTAAATTATTATGTAACTTTTTAAACGATGTTAAAAAATGAGTCAAGTACTTATACGTTATATAAGTCTAGCCAATATCTATGCATCATCGGCAATTTAGTAATTTCTTCTAACCATATGACATACGATCCTAGTTGCTTTTTTAAAATTTTTATTACTTTGTAGTTGATTGTGGATAAGATTAGCTCTATAGTGGCGGAAAGCTTTATTTACATTTTACTTCAAATTACTTATAGTTTTCTATTGACAGTTAGCATTTATATATGCAACTACACACTTTACACAGCATGAGATTCTGCTGCAAAAGTGTTTTATTTTATAAAATTGTTTTTTAGTGCTATAGTACCGTACAATTTCAACAAAGATTAAAGGTAGCTGATTATTGGTGCCTCTATGTCACATATTACATATTTTTCGTACTTTTTGTCTATTTTCTTTAATGCCTTCTTTATATCAGTTAAATAATCTACTTTCCTCAATACTACTATAAAATTACGGTTTTGTTTATGTTTATAGGTGTTTTTCTTTCTACTAATTTATTACAAAAGAAGCCAATTTAGGGGGTTTCGCTTAAATATTTTCCTGGTCGCTTTAAAAAGTTTAAATCTTGTGATATTTTCTAGCTATTTTATTTAACTACTATGTAAGTGGTGAAATCGCAAGAAGAAGGAAGCTAGGATGGGCTGCCTTTGGCAGATTAAGTTACATATTAAAAAACCGAAAGATACCTCAATACCTGAGAACAAAAGTGTTTGACAGCTGTATACTGCCCGTCATTACTTACGGGGCCCAGACCTGAACTTTGACAAAGAGAAATGTAGACAAACTTATGAAGACCCAAAGAGCCATGGAGCGCCAAATGTTACAAATAACCCTAAAAGACAGAAAACGAAACACTTGGATAAGGGAGAAGACAAAAGTCACAGATGTGGGAAAAAGAATAGCTAGCCTGAAGTGGCAATTCGTAGGACACAATGCCCGCCAAACGGACAACAGGTGGAACGCACGAATCCAGGACTGGCGACCCTGGCTAGGCAAAAGAACAAGGGGTAGACCACAGATGCGATGGATAGATGATGTAAAACTACACGCCGGTCTTGCATGAAAAAGAATTGCACAAGACAGGACACGATGGAAGGAACTAGGGGAGGCCTACATCCGCAAATGGATTGAAGAAGGCTAAAGAGTAAAGAGAAAGAGTAAGTGGTGTTATATAATTTTTTCTGTTATATGAAATCCATTAGGTGCTATAAGATAAAATATCATATTTGTTTGACATATTCGGCTTGTATAACCAGTAATCACTCGCTTTTATTTATTTTAATAGTGCATCAGATTGAAACATACGTTGAAAGTATCCATGCTAGTTTTAATATGGTAGTTCAGATAATTGCAACGTGTAGATTGGGAATCGTTAGGTACGAACATCATTTCTTTAGCTTTGTAAACAAACCGCTTATTAGTTAATTAGTACAATTTCTCTAGCCAACACCCAAGCGCAATAATTGATATTTTTAGCAATTTGGGATTACAAACACGCTTCTGTATTACAAAACCCAAATGGGGACTAAATATAACACGTCCAATCTATTTGACTTTTGACAAAGCTTATTAAATATTGAAGAAGCTATAATAATTAGAAAGTTAGTTTTATGAGGTTTTGCGTGACTTAATATATTACGTAAAAAATAAATTTTCTATATGAACAGGTAAATCGCCAAAAAACATTAGAAATATTATTAGATAATCTTTTTTTTTAAAGACAGCTTTTTATATAATTTATCTACCCATGCAAAGTTACATAATAGTACTCTATGTTTATTTTAATGTTCGGCTTTTTATATCTACAAAAATTATTTGAAAATGGGAGAAACATGTGAAACAAGATAAATATGGTAGCACTATGTAGTTTATCACAATCCAGCTCGTACTTTCAAACAGAGGGGACGTGTTGCGTGTCGCAGCATCAGTTCGCATTCTGTGTTCAGATTGACGAAACTAGTCAATGTGCACCACTCGTCTTATGGTCATTCTAAACAATTTTCGCGAGTGGAGACCTGCGACTCGCCGGCGGGTTGGTGGAACGCGCCTATCAGCTTAGTTCGACTGGCCTACAATTCCTGATGCCATAGTTGCTGTTTTACAAGAAAAAGTGTTGCAGAGGGTTTCTAACCATTATAACGCTTATTCTGCGTACATTTGTCATTTAACTTTTGAAACGTAAGTTGTGCTTCAAAATAGAGATGGCCAAAGTGACTCCTTTTTGGGATCAGGTACAGATCGCTCACTCACCAAAAACAGCTAGCTCTTTCTTATAACTCATAACTCATTTTCTGCTACATTTATGCCTACTGGCTATATCAATTAGGCTATTACAACTATTATTATGAAACCAATTGTAATAAACTGTTTAATTCAACAACGATTTATTTAAATTTTTTTCCCCTGACAATAGCGGCATTTTCCTTTTCCTTCTTTGGTAAAATGGTATCAAATATCACTCGACAACCTACTAGCTCTCACCGACATTTCGTTCTAAAATAACACAAACTATTATAAATAACGTAAATCGTTTATATATTATATTATAGATGTTATAGATAAATATTACTTACCAAGCTGTATAAAGGTGAAGACTGATAGATAGAATAAGCAAAGTCTCAAAAAACTGAGGAGTTATCGGAATCAGAAACAAGTCGAAATCAAGTTTCGGGAGTGAATCAGATCAGTGAGTCAGATCGAGACGGGATAACCAAGAGCTGCTCGCACATGCGCAGACCGCACGACAGCGAAAGAGCGAGAATCGAGTGGGAGATCGAAGAGCTACCGCTCTTATTTTGTGAGTCATAATTCACTCACTCTCTACCGAGAGCTGGTTCTTTTGAGTAACTCATGAGCGGATCGCCCATCTTTACTTCAAATGCATGTGTAGTGTTTACAAATTATTTCGTGACCTACGGGTTAAGTGCTGTTTATGTTTAACAGCGGTTGTGTTTGATTACCACTACCGTAAAGAACGTAAACAAACATGGTTTTCTATCAAAATCAGAACGTACCCACGCCGCTGCAAAACGCTCAACAATTTGTACCTATCCAATTTGATCAAAATCAGCAGATACAATATATGCAATACTATCCGTATCCTAAAATAAATAATCACAATCTAATAAATGATATTTACAAACGCCAAAAACAAGCGCGACTTACCAAAGCAATACATTCTTATATCAGCTTGTTAGAACACAATCTCATACAGATTTTGGTTGGAAAATGGTTGAAAATAAAAAACGAGGACTTACAGATAACAACAATTCACAAATACAACCCAAACATTTAGAACGTTGATTAAATATTACAAACCGATTCCAGCCGTTAAACGACAACCAAGCAAAATAATAGAACATTTAAAAGGGCGCCCAAACCACCGCCTGTACAGATCCGGTGTTAAAGCAATCAAACCACTAGTGCATTTACTAGAAGTTATAGGAAAAAATAAATATACCGTAAAAATTTTAAATAACAATAAAGCAAAACTATTACAAAAAGATCTGAAAAGTATACTGATATCATTAAAGCTCTAACGAAAAGAAATACAGAATTTCACAACCACCAGCACAGACAAGAGCAAAAATTTAGGGTATTTTTGAAAAATATACACCCATCCGCTAACTTAGAAGAATTAAAAAAAGCTAAAAGCGCACGGACATTTGGTTATTAATATTGAAAATATTAAACAAAGGAGCACAAAGATCGCTATTTTTGTAGATTTGAAACTGACCAAAAACAACAAAAAAGTTTTACAACATAAATAGAATGGCACATTATATGGTAAAATTTGAACCAAAAGTAAAGTGTGATAATACTTCAATGTGCAAAATGGCAAAAATTTAGACATACTAAAAACTTTCGTGACAGAACCCCCCGTTGTGTTAAATGCACCGGCAACCATTTAACTGCCCAATGAAAACGGAAAGTATGTAAGTAGAAAACACCCTGCAAATTATAAGGGATGTTTTGTCTACATCAAAAATTGTTCACTCCGCTAAGAAACAAACAATTTGCACCTACTTGTCAATACACAGCACAACTGACTCAATCAAATCTTAGTTACGCTAAACCAACACTGGGAAACAGATGCATCTCTAGCGGTGACTACAATAAAGAACATGCTTAGTAAGGTTTGCGATTTATTACCGCTAAAAACAGAAAACTGCGAAAAGCCGTAACCAATAATAAGTTGCAGTATACATCTACAGGAAAACCAACATACCGACCATCAGACATTGCAAAGATAAAAGATTGCTGCACTTTTCCATTGTAAAGACATTAACCCAAATTATTTTAAAGCAGCATCTTGCCTCGATCTTTAAGCTTTGTTATCAGGTCGGGCCCGAGCGGTGATACATCGGGCATCGGGACGCTACGACCGGCAACGCGTGGGACACGGAAGGCTAAAAAAACGAAGCGTCTGTTTCAACTTACAATGAGAATTATATTTACAACCTTACAAACCTAACCTACTTTACGCTAACTTAACCTACTTAACTAATTTACAAGAATTTAACCTACAACTTAAAGTATGCGCTGAAACGGGCCGCGAGCTAGGTGCAGCAGCGGAGCCGGTGGTGGAACCAGGCAGCGAGTAGCAGATCCGGGCGGCGGAGCCGGTAAACCAGCAGCAGGTCCGGAAAGCGAGCAGCAGGTCCGGGCAGCGAGCAGCAGATCCGGGAGGCGAGCAGCAAAAGAAACCAAAAGGGACTCACCTGATGACACTTGATGGTTACTTCATTTCTTAAGGGGCTGACGACTGAGGCGAATGCTTTGGTAGCTCAGGTTTTAAGGGCTCAGCCGTGCTCTACTCTGCTGGTGGAGTGCAGAGTTTCAGGGTGGAAGCACGCTGAGCCCGCTGGAGAATACAGGGCTTGCCCAGGATTGGTGGACGCCGGGGGCGCCTTTGCCCTGATTGGAAAATTCCGTGGCAACTATGGTCGGTGGCGTTCAGGTCGACTCGAGACCGCTTGGCACGACGCGGCGCGGTAGGTCAAGAACCCCAATTCTGCACACGGCGCCACAAGGTCGGCCTCAGGTAGCATTCCTTTGTGATTACAAATTCCAAAGGAGGGCTTTGTGTTGCATGTAAAATTCCAGGCCAGGTAATATCAGTCCCGGCGAAATTGGCGCCAAGTAACAGCTTACTACTCGCCAATTATTGTGAGCGTAGGAACCAAAATAATGTCTAAAATAAAACGTCCTAGGCTCTGCAATAAATAAATGAACTGGCATCTTTTCAGAACGACAATTAATAAGACTCTACGGCTTAATATATCTTTAAAATTGAAGAAAAATTAAACTCCGCTGTTAAAATACTTAATAAATCTATCCAACAAGCCGCATAGCTAGCAATATTTTCAAACACCGAGTAAACAGAAACCACCAACTGTCCTATTATGGACAAAAAGCAATTGCCGACAAATGTAAGTTACTCCAAAAATCCCGATGATAAGCAAAGGCTCAATCATGCGATCGCAAAGCTCAAAAACTTCTCTTCGATATCAAAAACACATCATAAACTTACCTAAAAAATTAGTTACCGTCGAAAACCAGCGACTACTCCCTTTGAAATGCGACTAAGAAGCTAAAACAACTACAAAAATAATACTTGGGCAAAAGTAACCCTGAAAAACTCTTGCTCTTACTTTTGCAAATATTTGGAATTCATGTTCCTTTTATTTTATTTCCAGACAACAAGAAGAGAGGAAATAAATTACTCAATTTTTTGAATTTCTTTTCCAGATGTACTTAACAACTAATAACTTTAAGGTCAACAAACTCAAGGCTATAATTATGGTTATAAATCTACCCAAATCACCCGATTATGACTTAATTACGCCTAGAATGTTGCGAGAATTGCCAAAAAAAGTTTCAGATCCCTCACCTATCTAATAAATATTGTTTTAAGAGTAAGGTATTTTCTGAAGCAATGAAAAGTTGTCACAGTTATATTAATACCTAAGCCTAAAACGAACTACAGATGTAACTTCATATAGACCAATTAGTCTATTGTCAATTGTATCAAAAATTTTGAAAAACTATTACTACAAATATCAACACCAATATTTGAAGATAATCATCTGTTACCAAACCATTAAATCTTATTAGAGGCTATTAAATAAACTAAATAGCAAAGACTTTCAATCTAATTATAATACATTGTAGTTATTATTATTTACTTAAAAAGAAACCGGCCTGCTTACTGTAAAGTGGAAAAAATTGTTTAGGTAATAATCTATTATGTAAGTCAAATAAATGCTAAATATTACTACGTTTATACGAATTTACCTATATAAATTATATATTTACAGTTTTAAAAGTTTGACTTAAAAACAAGAATACACAAAATATTTATAAAGTAATTGCCTCTATAATTTTAAATTTGCTTTTTTATGGTTATAGGAAAATCTGTGTCTGGTTTTATTTCCTCTTAAAATTTTTTAAATAAAGGGCTCTTTAATAATTTATGGAAAACAAACTATAATAGGGAAGTTTTTAGTCCCTCTATGGCGCGTTTCAATGGCGAACAGGAAACGTGTTGTATATATACAGAATAGATGTGAATAAGGCTAGGAGCTAAATAGGCACTCACAATTTTCGAGGACACAATATAGGAAGGCAGCTATTCCATTACTGAATCAAAGCTGACGAAGGATGATTATGTAACTGACTTTATTTCAGATATTTATAGGTGGCAACCTATAACCGGTTGTAATACTTTACACGGAACTCAACGGTAAACTACTGTGATATCTATTTATCATCACACATGTAACTGAGAATCAAGGAAAATAACAGTTAAGTGTAATAATATGTTTAAAATAAACAGAAACATTATAAAAATAGTTAGATAGATTATGTTGATCTTATTTCAAACTGGAAAACTGCATAGTCAATACCGAGATCAAGAGATTAAATATAGATATTTTGGGTCTCCGCGAAATGTGATGAGTAGGGTCGGGCTAGTGTGTGGTAAACTACAACATCCTATACCACTTCGGAACTAAGGGCAGTCACCATCAATACACAGCGAGTATAGTCATTAGCAAAAGAATAAAGAACAGCCTAATAAATGTCGTGCCACTGTCAAGGAGGGTCATATTAATTCATTTATAAACGATTCTTAGGAAATAAACATCATTTAGATTTACTTGCATACTTTAAAAAAGACAACAATAAAGTAAAAAAACTTCTATAAACAAATAGATGCATTAAAACTAAAAAGAATTAAAAAAAAAAGAATTATATATACTTGGATACTTTAACACAAAAACTCATTGAGGCAGAATGGATGACCGTATTGGTGAATGTAGATTAGGCGAGAGAAATAAACGGGGTGATAAGCTAATGCATTTTGTGCAAAAGAAAATCTAACAGTGACAAATACATTGTTTAAACTACGCCATCCAAAGACTCGACACGTATAAAGCTCCATCCCATAATGCTAGACTTCATAAAAATATACAAAAAATTTAAAAAAATATTTAAAGAATTTGTACCATTTTATTAGATTGTCCAGCCACGAAATTCTTCTTCTTCCCACTGATCTTTTGCCTTCGATTTTTCCTTGTATTATAATTTGCAGTATGTTGTATTTGGATCCTCTCATTATGTGGCCAAAGTATTCTAACTTTCTCTTCTGTATCTTTAAAACAACCTCTTTCTCTTTCCCCATCCTTTCAAGGACTTGGTCATTGGATATTCTGCTTCTCTGTGATATTTGTAAAAGTCTGCGGTAAATCTATAACTCGAAAGCCTCAATTCTCTTAATATTATTTTTCTTTAAGGTCCATGCCTCTGCTCCATATAGTAATATGGAAAAGACATAGCACTGCGCCATGCGGGTTCTTAATTTTAAATTTAAATTTTTATTAGTGAGGAATGATTTCATTCTTATGAATGCTGATCTTGCCATTTCTATCCGCTTATTTATTTCTACAGTCTGGTCGTGTTCCTGATTTAATGTTGTACCTAAATATTGATATCTATTTACTCTTTCTATATGTTGGTTGTTAATTATTATGGATTGTTGTACGTTAAACATTGCTTTATTAATTACCATATATTTAGTTTTATTGAGATTTATTTTAAGGCCATACTGTTTGCTGACCATGTTAATATTTTTCATCATTAATTGTAAATCATTTACATTTGTAGCAATTACTACCGTATCATCGCCATAACGGTTATTATTGATTACTTTTCCATTCACTATTACGCCGGTTGTATCCTCTGAAAGGGCTTCTTGGAAAATTTCTCGGAGTATAAATTAAATAACATGGGTGACAGGACCCACCCTTGTCTCACTCCTTTACATATCTCAATTTCTTTTGATGTTTCCTGTTCTACTCGTATTGCTGCGTTCTGCCTCCAGGATGAATTTAGAAATAATAAATTTAATTAATAAAAGCTAAGACACAAAAAGCAAAAGCACAATTTATCAACAGATAATAAAAAAATTGTGAAAAGAACTCAAGAAACTAAAAAATAAATGTTTTACAAGTGTACTAAAAAAAAGAATTTTAACCAATACATGACTTTTTCAACACGCAGAAAAATAAAAGAAACACTAAAAAGCAAATATATTTGCTAAGAAACAAAATCGAAAGATAATTTTAAATTTAAACCGAAATCCAAAATTTGGAAATTAAAAATGGGATGAAACATTTTATGTAACGAAGTTATTATGCAATAAAAAAAATCGAGACAAGAGGAGTTATAGTTGTAGATGGAGTATATGCGGATATTTTGAAGTTATTTGACGATTCTAATATAAATAATCCAGTAGATTATTTAATACTATATATACATAAGACAGAAGTTATATATCAGAAATAGTTAAAGTCGACATTTATAGCACTGCCAAAAGTCCCAAATGCTTCCACTGTGATGACTTTTTTCATTATTGGTCTAACAAAAATATTAATAACGTAAAATAATCAATATATTAGCAAGGAATTTAGTCTATCAAAATTAATAAAATAGTTTTTAAATTAAAAAAATACTTAAAACTCCAAAAAAGAAACTAAAACTATGGACAAGTTTTAGAATTGATGGATAAAGGAATATACCATTATTTATCAAAGATTATCGAAAAACTTAAAATTTATAACTTTCCCTTACTTTCAAATTTTTAGCAACAAACCTTATTTCCCGTAACAACAATAATTTAAACAACTTGTAATATGTACTATATACATAAACAATACCAAAGTATTAAAAAATAATGCAAAATGCTTATGAAATATCCTGCTCTCATAAGAATATTCATATTTAAATCCACTTCACATAAACTTTCTTTCATTTTTGGGGTGCAGGGTACGATGTGTGCACTGAAGGTCTGGGACGGATTCATATCGGCTATTCTGAACCGACGCAGAGCTTTCGTGTTCGTTTATGCATGAATAAACTTTGTAATGCGCCGTCTCTACATCACGTTTTTTTGTCATTCAAATGACATGTCTAATTTTCTTGTTTGGCAAGATTTTTTGAACTAGTTTTGTTTTTTGTAAAAAATGAAAAATTTTCGTAAGTTTCATATTAGTTTTAGTTTCATAAAAGCAATTATTTCTTTAATAATATTTTAGTTTTTTAAATTAAAATTTATAAAATGACGCGAGAAAGTTTGTCAAGCACATTTATTAAAAGCAGATGTTACAATATTTAAATATAGAAAAGCAACTAAATGTAGTAATAGTTTGAAATCTTTTGCATATATAAAACAAAACTAAAATCTAAAGTTTATAGCAGATACAACAATAATATATTAACATTAAATATTCAAAAGCATCGGCAACGATATATACACTAGCCATAATTACACCTTATCATTACATATACACATGATTGACATACATTGATGGAGTACAGTATAAACATCAATTCACCAAGCTTTTTGTTAGTATACGAAATAGAAATACCGATGAAGTTATATATTCACATAAACTAATTAAATCAAGAGTAACCAGAATAGTACCACACGCATTTTATTTGCCTTTATTGTCATATTAAATTAGTTTCCAAATGATGTTTGGTGCTCATCTCTAAACCTCCTTGTCCCGAATCCCATCTCTACATCTAACCTTGATTGTCCGCTACCCACCCTAGTCACAACTAAACGGGATTTTTACCGCCGCCCGGCATTCCTATTCGAACCCTCGTGAGCGACGAAGCCGCCGGCCAGCCGACCAGGTGTGCAATTGCGCTGTGCTTGCACGCTGTCGCTACCTTTTGTACATTCCGCTCCGTCCGTGGTGCCCCAGTACAACTGGTCAAGGAAAACTCACCCCCAGGTTGAAGCCGCTAACGAAGAGCACGCCGAAATCTGCCGTCCAGGCTACCAGAGACCATTACTTGCGGTAAGTCTCGTTTTAGTTGTCCGTCGTGCATTTGTTCCCAACAACACTTTTTTCCCGCAGTCTGGAGAGTGCACAACTGACCTGCCGTCCACCATATTTGAAGTTATTCAATCATAGTTGTATTGTTTTTTTGTTTTTTCTCAATTTCTTTGTTTGCTTAATTGCTACTTTGTGATTAATTTCTTTGTGCCCAATATATATAGTTTACATAGCTCTGTTTTGTTTTATTTCCTGTTTTGCTATCGAGTTACTTAACTGTGCTTAATTATCAAACAAATGATCAATGCCTTTTTGATTAGATTATAGATATTTAGGCACTAAGTGCGTTAGCCCTTAAGTCTGCTAGTTAGTGAGTTTATTTATGGGTTAATTATAAGTTTAAGTTGCTAATTGGTAATAAATACAAATGTGTCGATGTCTGCAAATCCGTTGCAACAGGCTGATTCAAGTAACATTTACCTTCCTCTTAGTTTTTCATTAAAGCTTTCGTTTTCCTTTTGGAGAGTAAAAAACTGCAGCAGTCGGTTTCTATAATATATAAATTAATATGATTATGCATTAGCCCGCAACGTCAAGTCTATAAATTTTTTGGTCATCAGGCTTATCCTCATTTATCGGTAAAACTAAGTTAAATACAAAATTAGTTTTTCAGACCATGTTCATACAAAATAGTTATTGGAACACCACTTATGACCTTGTAATGGATCTGTTGACCCTACTTGTTAAATTCTTAATTAACTTTTCGATATAATAATAGGCACCAAACTATTTTTACCTATTCAGATTTGGCATGGTGCAAGAGTGCCTCGCCGTCGACAAAGAGTATATTATCAGAAAGTCAACGAATTTGAAAAGGGATGTATCGTTGCCCTATACGAAGAATGTCCATTGTGACGCAAATATGGGACTAGTGGATTGAAGAATCTACTTAGGAGGATCGTCATTTTTAGAGAGTTACGATTACAGACTATACTGCAGGATCAAGTGCTTTAGCGCAATAATGGTGGACCATTACCTAGTATAGATTGTCTACCTCTTCTGTTTGACGTTAATTATTCGCAATGGGACCAACAACACGACGTCCTTATTTGCAATTGCCACTGATATCTCTACATCTGCAACGAAGGTTACAATGAGTAACAAAAAGGCGTTTCTGGATACACGTATCGGAAATAATAATTGTCTTTTTTAATAAATCCAGATATTCTTTGTCAAAAACATTCTCCAATATAGATACATTGTGACGCAAAGAAAGAGAGCACTAAACTGCATTTTATACAAAGCGTACCATGCCTAACTAGAAGTAACATTACCGATCAGACCTACACCAATGCAGTCCTACAGTCCGTGGTATTTTTTCTTCAAAAGGTATTTTAAGCAATCTTTCAAAAAGATAACATTTGTCCACATATGGTGCGTAATACATTAAACTTCCTTCAAAAAAACAGAGTGGCTGGTCCAAACATCTGAACTTTCATGGATCGAAAATGTTTGGAATATCATTGCGCGAAGAATACAGCAGTATCTACAACCTTCAAAAAAATCTGCGTGAATTACGGGAGCGTGTGAATAAGGAAAGAAATGCACCCTTTCAAGATACAATTTGCTCATTTTTTGATTTGCTGCTAAGAATAGGTAAGGTCACAAAATCCTGAGATGGGACTATACATTATTGAAAAAATATAAAAGTTTTACAAACAAAAGTTTTGGTTGTTAATTTGCATTGTATTCTTCGTGCTACAATTTCAAGGAACAGTAGACATCGAGTGGAAGTTAATCAGTGTTACTTTTACAAGTCCTACTTATTTGGTCGCTTTTCTGTCAAATTTTCTAGGACATATAGCACAGTGGCTACATACAGCGGAAAATTCTGGTTCTACACCAAGCTAAATCAGGTCTAACATTCGATTTTTAAATCATTCTTATATTAATTTTCGGATAGCTTTAAGCGACGCCTCCGAAACGATTTTTGGTCTTGTTCACTAGGTTCCGTCTCCGGTTACAACTGTTTTGGAATTGGCAATTGTACTCCAACGATCAAATAATTCGCTATCGATATCGACAGAACAGTCAGATAATTCAAAATTCTTTATTACTTTTTAAGAATGCATTTTCCTCCTTTGCACAAAAATTCCATATATATATATATATATATATATATATATTTGTTAGCTATTTATTCATATCAAATGCAGAAATACGTAGACTAATAAATTTAAGTTATAACTAGGTTCGTAGATTCGTAAATGCTTATGAGCTGAAACAAGCTGCTGCGAGTTCTAATACGTTTTTCAATTGACTTCTGTAAGTAATAGGACTGCAATAATAGTAGATCAAAGAACATTTAAGATATTCCAATAATGACCACGTGGAGTTAATCAATTCAAAAATTATTTTTTAAAACACTATTAGCTAAACATTTTGTAGAAATACTACCTACTGGAAAAACCTTCGTGTTACGATTTCTATGAAATTTAGTAGATTAGTAGATTAAAATTAGTTTATTACTCGGAATCTCAATATGTCTACTCTACAAGGAAAACTATGAGTTAAAGAAGAAAACTAACTTTACTTTATACTATATTTATCGAAATAGAAGTAAAAGTTTGATATAAAATCAACTATTCTACTGTTTAATATGGGCCTTATTCTGTTACCAATACCTCCGATATATTTTTTTCATTTATTAAATAGTTTACAATCTGTTAAAATTTTACATTTAGTAAACATTTTGGCAATCGTATGTTAATAATTACATAAGAACATGTCGGCGAAAAGTCCATTGACATTCATCTTTTATATTACATGTACTTTTTGTCACTGATCACTTACACTTCCACACACAATCTGTTTGACAAATATGTCAACTTTTTGAGTCTGGCTTTCTTGTCATCGTTTTCTAGTAATTCTTCTACCAGAACATTTACGCTGTCATAATAGCCCATGCTGTGTTTGTGTATTTTCTCATTAATGGTTTGGATATCCAGATCGCGTTGTATGACCATGGTGCGTCAACGATCGAAAGTTGTGTTTTGGCTTGGAAGCGTCTGAGTATTTCAATATTAGAGGCGCTCGCTATTCTCCAGAGTTGTATTCAGTACAGGTTATATTCGTATTATTAAGTTGTTTCGTGACCTTTTTCCTTTTATAACCACGTATGAGTTGACAGTCATTCTTGTTGGTTGTTAGGATTTCTTCATTGTCTTCGCTTGTAGATAACATTATTTGAAATTGCTGATTTGGGTTTGGAGTATTTGTATAATTAAATTGCATTTGTAATTGGGCTGGCGGAGAGAGTAATTAGTAGGTATTTGTTGGAATGATGATGTTTGAGGTATTAGATTAGGTGCGATGGGAACGTTTGTTGTTGGTTGCCATTGCATATTAGTTTGTAGATAATATTGAGGATTATTCATAGCATTAATATTTCCTAAACCTGTTTATAATTGATTGAATAAAATACACTATCAAACTAGTTTTAAGTTTGTTGACCGCCATTGTGATTTTTATTTGCGGGTCCGTGATAACACTTGATATCGCACTCGCAGAGCCGTTCTCGGTACGTGTTTACGGTACGAAACTTAAACGAGCAATTCCAAAAATTAAACGCGTACTATATAACCTATAACGATTACTGCTACCCGTAGAAGCACTACAGATGCCCTCGCTGGGCGAAGGCCTGGTTGCTGGCCGGAGAGGCCCGGCCCACTGGCGCCGCTGGCTCTGCTGGCACCGTTGAAGCCCTGACCACCGCCGCAGAGTTTGCCCTCCGTGCGGGCGCACTCCTGGAAGCACTTGAAGAAGTGTTCGCTTAGCCCTGTGACCCTGCGGTTGTCACTGTTTTGCAACAATAGCGGAACGTACACCTAGGATCCGCACCGCTTCACTGCTCGCACGCGACTCATATCGTTACCTAGATGGAAAAAATTATAAATCTACGTTAATTACTAAACTTTTATAATAGACTAGCTACTTAAAATTAGTGCATGGAACGCTAATGGTCTAACCCTACACCTTCACGAAATTAAACTCTCCGAAACGCATTTCACTAACAAAAGTTACCTCAAGTTTTATTTTCATTTATACATTTGAACAGAAAGTAAACAAAGAAATGTGGCGTGGTTTTCAGCTCTTGACTTACACGAGGAGGTCCGTGAATTCGTGACGCACGTCGGGGCCGCTCTCGCTCCTTGCTAAATGGCCAGTCGGCCGCTGCTACTGGGCCACTGCATTGTAATTTAAGTAAGTTAAATTGTTCCACGTTACGATTCTAGGGAAAAGCCGATTCAGTTAAAAATTTATATGTTCCAAATTTGCAAAAATTGCCGGCGGGTGGACAATTGTTATCTTAGAACCACAAAAATACCTTTTGCGGGAAACCCCCTACTATAATATATATCACACAAATCACCCGGATGGCACTGCACACAACGGAACAGCCACAATTATACATAGTAAGTATTAAACACCATAAAACGGAAAAATATCAGCAAAACCACATTTAGACGACTACTGT
The DNA here is from genome assembly GCA_036346155.1 of Sinelater perroti. NCBI lineage: Eukaryota > Metazoa > Arthropoda > Insecta > Coleoptera > Elateridae > Sinelater > Sinelater perroti. The sequence continues at coordinate 24,243,105 of JARFIY010000001.1, forward strand.
ATTAGTTGCAGTCTCATTGATTTACAACCTACCCAAACATAAATAGCAAAGATTACATACACTACCTTGTTGAACAAATTTCTTCTAGCTGGTGAATTCAAACATGAGCACTGGGGCTTACATATTACAATAATTGGCGGGAGATGTCTACTAGCTGCCATACAGGAAAACAATTTAAATTATTTATATACTGGAGAGCCAACTGATTAAGAAAACAGGCTTAATGGATTTCGCTATCACAAAAGATCAAATTCAGTCATTTTAATCGCCGTATACTCGGGTATAATTAATATGCTCAAACAGTCTTCATTATGCAATAAGAACACAGACTTAAGTGTTGAATTTTACAGAACTGATCTTCTAAACACAAAATGTTTTATAACTATAAAAGAACAAATAAATAAAAAAGACTACTAAGAACCCGCTAGCAACTCACTAGATACGATGCAGATAAAAGAGAACTAAATAGAGCTACAAAATAGCTCAAAAATCTATTACCACAATATAAAAATCTAAAACGTATAGGATTACTTAGTAATCCTTTCTGCTACAGAACACACCGATTATTCGCTATCGAAAGCGGTGCGTAAAATCAAGAGATCAACCTATCACATTTCACTCATCAAGAACGAAGACGGAACCTGGGTTCGAAGCGATGCAAACAAAACCACGTTGTTTGGTAAACATATAGCTAAGATCTTTAAATCTCATTCTTCTCAATATCCTGAAGAAGAACAAGAAATTTTCGATTTGCTTCAATTTCCCTTCCGAATGTGTTTATCGCTAAAACGCTTTACAGTAAAAGAAGTTCTAGAAGTAATACGCAATAGAACCAATGCCAAAAAATTTTCAGGATGCGATATAATTACTGGAAAACTTATCAAACAATTATTTGAGAAAGCGACTTGCATTTTTATGCTAATCTATAATGTTGTAGGTAAGAATAAGACACTACCAAAACCTGTGGAAAATAGTCCAGTTAGTTATGGTTTCCAACCCAGTTAAACCCCCAGGAGAAATAACGTCATTTAGATCTATTAGTCTTCTTCCTATACTGTCAAAAATATTTAAAAAACTTATCCTACTGCGATACAACCTACATTAAAAAAGCAAGGTATGATGTCAAATCATCATTTTGGTTTTCGTAATCAATATTAAACAATTGATCAAATACACCGTTTTGTTAGCAAAATATCCTGCGATTTTTGAGAGTTCCGCTGCGTTCTTGGACACTTTCCTGGCATTTGATATAGTATAATACCAAGCATTATATTATAAATTGAAAAAGTCTTTTCCACGCCAAATATATGCTATTATCAAGTCCTACTAACTAATAGACAGTTTTACATTTAATAGAAAGACAAAATCATCGATCTGCATCCGATACACGCTAGTTTCTCAAGACAGCGTATTGAACATGTACTTTATTTGCTGTCTACAGGTTATTTTCCAACTACAACAACAATTTGATGACATAGCATGCTAGCGCCCCATTTACAAACTGAAGCTGCATATAGATACTTGCAAGCACACCTAAACAAAATACAACAATAACAGACTCTGGAGAATTTAAGTTAATCAGTTCAGTCCCACCACGTAAAAACGAAGTAACTGCCCATCTGCGATTCTCAGTGGCTCGCAACTGAAACATATGGAATTTGTTAAGTACCTTGAACTTTCATCTTGACAGGACATTGAATTAAGGAACGCATATTTTCACCAATCATAAGCAGTTGGGACTCAAACTCTACTGGCTAATTGGAAGAAGCCCCAAACTGTCATAAAAATGCTAGTTCATAAAGTTTTGCTTAAGCCTAACTGGAGTTACTGAATATATCTATAGTAAACAGTAAACAAGTCCAACTTGGAGATTCTGGAATGCTTTTAAAACAAAGTGCTTCATACGATCGTTAACCCTCCGTAGTACGTGCCCAATAGTGACCTGTGTGTTCCGGTAGTGAAAAATGTAATACAAACCTTTGTCAAAAAGTACAAAGGACAGACTATGTTCACCTCATACTTTATTACACGAAAATGAAGAACCAAGAACCAAGGTGGCTGTTACTGTCAGATTTGTAGTTGGTAGATCAGTCGTGTAGTAAATAAAGCGTTGGTTCCACCACACTTCCTGAATTTCTCGGAAAGATTGGCCTTAATAAAATTTTAACTTTGCTAAGGAATATTTATCTGTCCATCTTGTTCTTCTTAGTATTCTTAATTAGCGATTGTTCAGAATGAAACATTAGTAGTGCAGTGATAGACTGACTGTTGACTTTGCCACATCCATTTTTTTGCCATGCCAATCTAACTCTGTTCAGGATCGCAAATCGATCTTTGCTTTCAATTCTCGGATAACTTTATTCCATCTCTTATGATCAATTCACTTGCGATGAGTGACTCTGTCAGCAATTACCTCCTCTTGCTGGTTGAATTACTTATACTTCTTGACTGTATCATAAACGTGAGCTTTTTTTAGCGAAACCACGCAATAATTTATGTTGACGATTTTTTTACGCAAAGGCATTCAAATACAGCTGCTCTACGGTAGTATTCTTGGATTATTTTGTCGACAATCGTAGGTTGTTGATTATGTTAAGCTAACTTGTTGTGTTACAGAATAGCCTATTTTGCATGTTTATAAGATGAATTTTTAGCTTTCCCTCAATATAACTAAAAAATTCAGGATTTACCTCATTTACCAGAAAATATACTGGGTAAATAGCTAAATCTTATAAAGCTGTGCATATTGCACAAGTATGAAATATTTAGATGCTAAATCGGAACTCTGCTAGAAATGGAAATTGAAAAATAATAAAAATGCATCAAATCTGCACGATTTTACTACGATATAGCGTGCTTCAACAAAGCGACGGATACAGCCGAAATTCCCAACAAAGTTTTGCTAATAAAGTAATTCTTCCATCTCTTTCTATAGTATATAATCGATTTATTTTTTATTTTATAATCTAAAATGATTACTCTCCTTAGATTTAAAATAAAATAAAATATAATTTTTTTAAAATATATAAAAATACTTTTAATCTATTTCTATATTCCCAAATGCCTTTTTTATTTTCTAAAACGTAAGTAGTTTACTGGTAATACATAATACTACACAGAAGTTTTGCAATATGGCATAAGCTATAGTCTCACGTCATGACAAATTCAAATATATTAAAATCGGTTTGGACTTGCATTACAGCTAATAAAACAACCTCTAAATGTTTGTTACTCCCTAATGTGGCAGTGGAAAAAGGTTATAATATCATTTGTATTAACAACGAAATATCGGGTAATTTTGCATTTAGTTTGGGTGTTGACCAGTATTAAGAAAAAAATGATTTGGGGCTATGTACGACCATATTCAATAGTATTTAGAGTTCCATAGAGGACTTTTAGTCTAAGATTGCTCCAGATTCGGTATAGCTATCCTCGCCTCTCACGGAGTAGATTATGGCTGTTAGGAAGGTGCTTGCGCCTGCTGGTATGTGACCTTCCTCCAGGTAGAACAGAATTTCCACGGTCTTGCACTGTAAAATCATAATTCTGCATAAACATATTTTAGTAAAAAAGCTCGTTTCTCTTGGATAATCCCGGATCAAAACGCACGACACGTTTTGTCATCGTCATAGGTAACGATGTCTGGTTTTTATTTTTATTATCTCCGTAAAAAGCAAACTAGAAGAGAGACGTTCCAACGACGAGGATGTCGTGAGATGGCGAATGCGCTCAAATTTCCGAGAAAACATAAAAATGCATTTGCCAATTGGTTTCAAATAACGCTAAAGTGTGATCATTACAGATGATCTCTAATCAAGAAATGTTACAGCACTATCACTACAATAACTGTGTCGACTTTGCTTTATATCATATTTAAATAATCTTTCTTACCCCAACATAAAATTCTCGGGATCTGAGCGCACGCCACGACGGGGCAGACTGGCGTATCAGATTGATCTCGAACGTTCAATAGCTACCCCTTGATTGAAAGTTTGCAGCACTTGGCTCATACTCGTAGTCCTCTGTAATCCAGGGAGGCTTGGGTATCTGGGGTCAGTGGTTACATTATTAATAATATTGTAAATACTTTTATTAAATTCACTTAGATCAGGCAAATTTGTATTTGCAAAATGTTTATTATAAATAATTTGTCTTACATTAGTAAATGTTTACTAACCCTTAACATTTTTATGTTAATTTATCTATAATAGGTATCCATTTAATAAATATCCTTTAAAACATGTTTAGTTAATTCGCCAGCTTTTTAAATAATATTGTGTTTCTTCTGAAAATAAATCATATATAAACCGGATTTTTTTAAATTTATTAAAGAATTATAAAAATACAAACATTTATAATTATTTTTTACACAATAATTTGAATAAGAAACATTTTTTAATTCCGACAGCATAAAGTGAAGAGGAGTGCGTGAACGCTCCAACAGCAACATTACTGTCAAATGTTTATTCCTTAAGTACTTCTTTAGTGGTCTAAATAAATGATAATTGCATAGCTACAAGTGCAAATTATAGGAAAGGTGTTCCAGTGTAGTCTAGAAAAGTTTACATAGCTGTGTAGAACCGGGAGTTGTCGTAAAGTAGGATAACGTCTAGAATCACCTGAGCACTACCGTAGCTTATTCCGACCTTATAAACAATTTTAGAAATCGTCATTCGCCAATTATCTTCAATGAAATGGCGTAAAATTGAAATATTCTTATTGGTAACAATAATCCTTGGGCGATTATGATGACTTTCATATTTATTATTAACTGCTTCTCGTTTTCAAAAAAATTTTGCCATTCGTACAATCGAGTCTTCCTGAAAGTATTGCTCTGGAATTATATCTTAGATATTCATTCTAGTCCAATGTATTCTACGAGGAAACTTCTCTGCCAGCATCCTTGTCTAACACGCTTAAAATACGCACAGAGTATTATGGCACGTAGAAAAATTCCGGTGTGCATTTGATTCACGTTTAGGATAATCTGGCAGTGTTATATTTTATTAGAGTTTATATCAGTCTAAACACTCATATAGGCGGCTGCTAAAGCAAACCGTTGGACGGAAACTGAAAAAACGACTGCTTCAATTATTACTCTGATGGTCTCGATGTATTACAGACTGTGGCCATTAATACCCAAGAGAACTACAACCAGATTGTCAAGCACTTTAAAATGCGTTACTAGTAACTGGGCTTCAGCAAAGTTATATAGTAGTAAGATATAATGCTACCATTAAACAACGTATACTGGAAGCTGACGTTGAAAATTATGTAATCCTCGGAATAGACATTTTTAAAACTTATGGGTGTAAGGTGGACTTAGAACTTGGGGTACTGAATCGAGACTGAGTTGTAGTACGAGTGAGAGTAGCTCATGACACCATCTTTCCAGAAGGCAGTGAACTGGTGGTAGATGGTGGTTGTGCACTGCAATCTTCCAGCAAATAGAGTCATGCTAAAAAGAAGAGCGGAAAGGAAATACCGGTTGGAAGACGCTGTTTTAAACTGACAGCGTGTTAGTGGTTCGCATAATAAATGTTAATGAATGTCCTTGGACGTTGAAGAAAAGCACAATCCTCAGTTATTGAATTTTGTTCTCTTCGGTAGTTTGTCAAAGTCGATAGCATCCAGCCAAGATCGGACAAGGTTCCTAAAAAAATGCGAACAGTGATCACCATATTCTACAGTGGCTTGATTCCTAATCAACAGACGGAAGTTAGGGATCTGTTGCACCAAAATCAATGCGTGTTTCAATACGACAACAGTTTAAAAGACAGGAAAGATATGGTGCGGCATAAAATAGATACCAGTGATACTACTCTCATACAACAGAGTACTAGGCGATTGCCACTAAAACAAAATGAAGCTGAGAAAATAATTTTAGATATAGAAAAGGATTGCGTAATTAAACATTGAACAAGCCAATGGCCTTCCCCCGTGAAGTTAGTTACGAAGAAAGACGGGTCTATAAGATTGACTACCGTCAACTAAACGATGTTACAAAAAAGATGGTTACTCACTACCACGCATTGTTGATACGTTGGATACCCTAACCAGATCCAATTAATTCTCAACTTTAGATCTACAAAGCGGATATTGGGAAGTTAAAATAGACCCCAAAGACAAAAGAAAAAGCAGCTTTTTCTATTTGATCTGAGCTATAGTAGTTTACGGTGGATGCCATTTGGACTTTGCAAGGTCCTTTCAATTTTTGAAGGATTCATACAGACAATGCTTAATGAGCTATCCTAAAAAATATGTTTGGTGTATTTGGATGACATCACAGTTCTTGGAAAGACGTTTAGAGCATCTAAATAATTTACAGCAGCTATTCTAAGAAAATCAAAGTTTCGAATAGAGCAAAGAGTGTCAAGGCGCTTTCGAGAGCCTGAAACGTACCTTGGTAAATGCGCCAATACTGAATTACCTGCGGCCAGAAAAAAACATTTATTTTGGATACAGATGCAAGTAATATGGGAATTGGAAGCTTGTTGTCACAGTTACAAAATGACCAAGAATCAAGTTATTGGTTATTTCAGTAAAGCGTTATTAAAGCCTGAACGCATAACTATGAGAGAACTCCTTGCTCTTGTCAAATTCATGGAGCACTTTTACAAATATTTGTATAAGAGAAAGTTCCCGTTGAAGACTGATAATCCTGCGCTAAAGTGACTCTTAAACTTGAAAAATCCGGAAGGTCAACTAGCAAGATGGATCGAACGACTTCAGCAATACGACTTTGAGACAAAACATAGAGCTGGGAATAGTCATCGTAACGTAACGTCTTGACCGTGTCTAAAAAATTGCAGCCACTGTAGTCGTTCAGAAGAGGAAATGACCCCTGGGCTGCTAAGGCACCAATGAGACAATATAACGTCGGAGTCTCTTCTAAAGAATTGCCATTGATACAGCTGATCCGTTTCTTATGAGTGACAGTAGAAATACATTTATTCTAGTGGCGACTATTTCAGCAAATGGATGGAAGCCATGCGTAATCAAATCAAGAAGCCACAACCAAAGTGTCGATAAAAGAACTAATCAGCAGATTCGGAGTGCCGTTAGAACTACATTCCGGCCAAGGACCAAAGCACCAGAAAACCAAGATGAGTCCTTTACACCTTCAGTCAGATGGAATGGTCGAGCACATGAGCAGGACAATGGGAAATTACCTTTCAAAAGTCGTCTCTGACCATTAACGAGACTGGGACCAATATCTATATTTAGTTCTTATTGGCATAACGTTCGTCTGTCCACGAATCAGCTGGTCCAACACCATCCAATATTCTTTTTGGCTGTGAACTAAAGCTACTATGCGACTTACTCTTTGAAAGTAAACCAGAAGAAAACATAGTTGAGAAAAACTACGTTAGTGGCCTTAGAAAAAGAATGACAGAAATCTATGACAACGTGCGATACAGTACATCAACATTGCGAGTGACCGGATGAAGGATCACTACATCAACGCATAGAGAGCGGGTTATAAAGAAGCTGACTAAGTATGATTATATAACCCAAAGCGGCGACGCGGGTTGTCTCCAAAATTTTAACGTTCTTACGAAGGTCCATACAAGGTGCTGAAGAAGAGAAACAATGTTGTGTACCGAATTCGGAAGCTACTCAGTGGCAAGCTTGGGATCGACTATTTCAATCGATTGTGTTCTGTTGCCGAAGGCAGAACGCTGCGATCAAGGAATCTGATGTCCTTGAAGTATAAAGCAAGGTTTGAAGGCTTTATGAGTTTAATGAGTGGAAGATATGGTATTACCAAACTACTATAACAAAACCTATTCCATGTATCGGCAAAATATGCACAGCGGCAGAAATATCTACTACTTTGTGACCAAAGGATCTTCACAGGACAAACCCACTTATTGCACATTGTGGCAAAGCTACATAGTTATCCGTTGAATAAAAATATTTGGAACTTTGCAATACCGAAGTTTGCTTGCGGATTGGACGGTCTCAACTGTAGAATATCACAGAAAAGTTGTTCCAAAATTCTAGCAGCGACATCCTAGTTTGCAGCTACCATTTGCAGGAGCTGGTTACTTCTATCTGACATCTCAATGCAACAAAGGTCAAGACTTTCATAACCTATCCAAACGTCAGGAAATAATGATACAGGATACATCATTCTTAAGGAGGGGGTAATGTAACGAATTTCCGAACGCTCCTCGTAGCGCGGCTAATTGACATCTACATTGCGTCATGCTCGTCGCCCGATGCTTCTAAGAAAGCAACTGGCGCGCATATATTCGCAAACCTTCTACAAGTTTCGAATGCGGCGCTCTCGAAGGTTTGGGGCTATTCATGTATATCGGAGTAATATAAATAAATATCGCGCGGTGAACCGCCAGGGTAGATTACGAATTCAGACTCCGATTTCGATTTTATGCGGAGCAAACGTGCAAATCCACGCGAAAGGTGTGTTTATATCAATAATGTTCAGTTATTTGTATTTAGTGTTTGTATGCATAAATAGTGTTATAAATTTGTAAAAAAAGTTTTTTAAGTACATTAATACGTTTTATTCGCCACTGCCAAGAGCAGAAATGATAAACGAGGATACGTTGGCAAATTTTTCTGCTGATGCTGTTGTGCTCAGTAATGGCAAAGCTCATTTTTATTTATGAGGCTGCGCCAATAAGTAAATTTCTGGAATTGGGCTCCACACAATCCCCGGAAACTTTATAAACGACCATAGTCAGCGGGTAACTGTCTGATGTGTTGTTCCCGAATTTGCCAACACAGAGTCATATTTTTTTGAGCAAAAAGAAGACGCGTAATAACTTATGTCTACCCACTACATTGCAATGTTACGCAATTTCTAGGACAAATTTTACCAGGTCTCCTCATCTCATTACATAGTGAAATTCATCATACCTACCTGTCCTTTTGAGATTTACTTCTATGGGCACCCCTAAAGGTTAAAATTTTTCAACGCAGGTAGGACTATTGAAGAATTAAATAATGCTATTAGCAACATCTCAGCTATCCCGGTGAAAACGACTCTGAAAAAATGCGGAAATTTAAGGCTAAGCTGTAGGGGTGTATCGCTTGTTGGGGCAAACATTTGAACAATATCACCTTTAGGAGTGGTTAATAACTGTTCAGCATGCATTGTTATGTATCGTGATGCAATAGAAAATTGAACATAATTTAAGTTGTTTTTTTACTGCAGCTTCAAAAATGGGAGATTATTTGGCTGAACAATTTACATATGGTATTGTTTTAAATGACAGATAATAATTGGTTTTAAAAGATGGGAGATTTGGTCAGCGTATAAAAAATGGACTTATTAGATTTTAACAAAAAACTAAATATAAGCACGTTTCTGGTATTTGTAAAAAATAAATGCTTTTAAAATCCACATTTTCTGATTAAGATGAGTTTGTCAAATTTTTTAAATAATTTTGTGACAGAAAATAAAATATATATCTGGAATTCTTTTGTATATTTGAAAAATTGCAAATCATTTGCAAGACTTATTGTTTCGCTCTGCATAATTATTTATGTTATTTAAAAAAACGTTTTCGTTATAAATATCTTTTTTAACTTTAAATTATAACATTACACCTCTTTACTAATTGGTAACACTTTATTTTTTATTGGAACTACTGTTCCGGTTTTGGGGTTGCACTTTGTATTTACAACAGCGGCTTTTATTGATAATGACATTTCAAAACGTGTATTCAGCCAAAAACATGCTAGATGATCTTACTTTTAGAACGCCGGTTAACTAATTAAATTTTTCCGAGAAGCTATCAAGCGTAAATCTGATTAATGAGAAAACACTTAAAACTGCTTAGGTTTACGAGCCAGCAGGCCTATTTGTGCCTTTGCAGCACTTAAAGGGCTCCAATCCATTTAACTACGGATTTCCTGTATTTATCTGCTTATTTGGTAGAAAAGTATTGAAAGTTAAGTTATTGGTTATATTAAGTTTATTATTTTATAGTACATCTTAAAAGTTAAAGAATATTTTTGAATTATTTTTATTTAGAATGTGTAATTTTCTGTAAATGGAATAGAAATTTTCATTAATTAAGAATTAAAAAACTCTAACTGGGTATTAAAAAGTAAAATTCGTTAACTATGTTACTAAATATTTAATTAATTTAATTTAAAATGATTTCCAGTAATCATAAATTTAATTAAATATAATTCTGTAATAGTATAGCAATTAGTAGTACTTTGAATACGACATTAACGTAACTCACGGAAACTTGCTAACAATATTTATTACAAAGCAATTCGTAATAAAGTTTATTGTTAGAATTTATGCAAATCGTTTATTCATTAACATTAAGTTTTAAGCAATTTTACGTATTCTGTAAGCATTTTAATAGTTAAACAATACATTTGTATGTATACAATAATATATTTATTATACTTTGTCAATATACATTACTTCTTACATTATTCTAACAATGAATTCTTGTTTGAAACGACAAATTGTGCAATAAAAGGTCAATGTTCTACATGCTGTTCTAAGATACTTATGATATCACAAATATGCATTCACACATACTCTTAACGAATTAACAGAAATATGTAATTACATTACTTTGATGTAGGGTGGCTATGGTGTTACATAGGTAATTGTTCCATAACCTGCGAGTTGCCGCAGAGACGCTTAATGCTCGACTGTTGCTCATTGGAGGCCTCCTGCGAGGCAGATTTGAGGGAGAATTGATTAGAGGAAGTGAAGCTACTGCCATTCCTCTGCTTCATGCTGACGTAGGTTTTGCACGTATTGTTTCGATGTAGAAGTGTGCTTTCCGTCTTCTCCAAGCCTATGTAATTTAAAACTTGATTAAGAAGAGTAAACGGACGAGAAGATATTTAGACATTTTAACATTGTCATGCAACACTAAATGAACTAAGAATTGAACATGAAATTTTAAATATACAGTTATGCATGCCAATTATAACACTAAAACTACTGCAACTTGTAATTTTTTTAAATAATTACATAACACATATGAAAGCACTTTAATAAAAAAAGGTGTACAACTAATATTTCTTTTTTCTTGTAATAGACGAATATAAATAGTTTATGATTTCTAAAAGAACAAATTACAACTTATTTTTAAAAATTACTATAATTATATATATAAAAAAAATTATGAGTGCTGCTGCTGCTGTCACACAAGACAAAGTTCAACTCTAAAGGTCAAAATTGTTCGTGCCTTTCCGTGCCGACCCGAACGCCTCCGAATGACAAATTCTGGCTTGGAGGCAGGCGCGGCCGAGGTATTATATTTCCGGAACCGCAAGCGATAGAAAATTTTCGTTTGAGAGCGGGTAATAAAGCACTCGTATTTATAAAGAATAAATTTCAAGGTTAATAAGTGATTTAGATAATATAATAAATAAGGTTATCTACTAGTACTATTGTACTAATCAGAACGATATTTACTGGTATTTATTTATATAAAGTACAAATTTTAAATATAGCTAACTTAAATTAAGTTATAATAAAATCAAACGTTTGTAAATAACAGTAGTTAAAGTTTATGCAAATGTAAAATCACTAACATCTTCAAGATGTTAAAAAAGAAAAAGGTGTGTTAACTAATGATGATAACGGATGAATACCGTAAGGAACTCGAAGAAAAACTAGGATAATTATAAAAGTATAAAAGCCGGCAAAACTAAGAGTTCAATGAGGATATTCAAACTTTGCTCGACAAAGGAATGGCACTTGAAGTGTTGGAATAAAGATGGCTTAATAAGGAAGAGTCATAGCATAAAATATTAATGGAATTTCGGGAGCTGAACGATGTTCACAAAATTTAGTTTAAATCGACATTCTTTTATTAAAGGACTTGAAAAATACAGTAAAAGAAACAATTTTAAAAAATTTAAAGTGCCATAAATTAATTAAATGCATTTTTAAAACGAGCGTTTTAACTCATCACGGGAATATTGTGCACAATAAATACTAAAGCACACATTACTGGAATTTCCAGAACTCAAATAACAAATGCAGCTTTAACGTTAGTTCTACGCTACCAAAGAAGGAAGGGAAATATGTTTACGGAATTATAACCAGAAACCAGTCACGAATTTAGTTCATGCCGCTTGCACAAAGCAAAAAGAGTGGAATGCTCATCAAAAGCGCTAATTTTGCGTAATAATGCTCGACGTTATACTATAATTCACACAAAAATTATTAGAACTTCAATTATTTCTTTTATAGCTTAGACGTCTCGGAATGATTAATAATTTAGTACCCAAGTAAAAAAGACATCGCTACGACATTGCCTTATCCTATTATTAATGGAAACTCTACCGAAGTCCATCGTTAAGAATTCACTGTTTTCTTGATGTTATCTTTTGAGGGCCATTTCAACAGTAGCTGATCAAAATAATACGAGGTGCAATTCAACTTCTAAGGTATTCAATTTTCTCAGCGGTCACTGAAGGTAAGTAGCGAGATGCGGCCACATGGCCTTCTAACAAGCCGCATCAGGAGAACAAAGCTCTCAGTGCGCTGTCATTGGTCCGTTTAATTAATTTAATCGGCTATAACTTATTTATTTGACCTCGGATCAAAATTTCATTGTAATTTATTCGTCTCGTTTGACCTATGTAATTTTCCGATTTTGCTAAAATCCTGAGCTTTAATTTTCGAGTTCTATTTTACCAACTTTATTTTAAATTCATGTTTATCTCATGATAACAAATCATTTATTCTCATAAATTTTTGTATCTTCAACCGATTTGCGAACTTGACCTTGTGACCAAACAGATTTACCAGTAAGTTTCTGTCCGCTGACCAAATTTCAAGTCTCTAGCTCTTACGGTACTCGAGATATCCTGTTTACTGACACACACACACACAATGGCTAAAACCAACTTTGGTGTCCTGAGGCTATAATTCGTCCAGAAATGTAAACTGTAGGTCAAATGATTACATTACTTATAGGATAAGGAAAGTAAAAAGAGCTCGTTAGCCATTGCCTAAAATTAAATGGAAACTCTACCGAAAAATTTAAGAATTCACTGTTTTCTTGATGTTTCTTTTTGGTGGCCATTTCAACAGATAGTATCAAAATATACGAGGTGCATTCAACTTCTAAGGTATTCAATTTTTTTCTCAGCGGTAAAAGTAAGTAAAAAGATGCGGTTAATTTTAACAAGCGCATAATGAAACAAAGCAGTTTCGGCCAAGAATGAGACGGACCGAAACCACGATTGCACTAGTAGAGCAAGTTGTTAATGAAGACCGTCGATTAGGTCTGCGTGATATCGCCTCGAAAATTTCTATAGGATCTGTAGAGTCTATTTTGCATGATGACCTAAATGAAAAAAAATTTTTCAATGTGGGTCCCACGAATGCTGACCGACGAACACAAGGCTGCGCGGGTGGCGCACATGTCTCAGGACATGGTGACAAGTGATGCCGCGATGAAAATCCGACCATGAAAGACACTCTCTGCGCCCGCTCATTTTCCAATCGAGCTGCTGTGCAACAGCGATTTTCCAGTGGGCAAGATACAGCCCTAGAGAAATGTTTTTAGCAACCATGGAATCATGGCGGCGACGTTGTAAAAAATATGTACGTCTAGATGGAGATTAACCCTAAGAAGTAATAGAAGTTTCTTGGGTAAGAACTTATTCAGAATAAAGTTTGGAGACCTTAGAACTTCAACGCAGCTCATAAAAAATGCCTAAAATCGATTGGCTAATTATGAAGAAATTTGTCAGATATTTTTTAATTAATTTAATTAGCAATCAAAACGGTTATATATTTATGCACAATAAAATATACAATAGTAATCACATCACGGGATAAAAATTACACTCGATTGTGGGTATACCCTTACGTTTTTGCATATTACTGAGAATGGGAATGACTGAGAATAATCAGTTTCAATAAAGAGTAGTAAAGAGTAAGTTGATTATAATATTTGCTACTGCTCTCATTGACATTTTGTAAGATACCTGAGGTTTTGTGTGATTAGATGCAAACCAGGGAGCATCTATGATAATTCTGGGGACTTTTGATTGGCTTGTTTGGCAGACACAGTCCCAAAGCTCAATGCTATAAAATGATATGGGTTTTATTATTGGCTTATAAGTAAACATTTTTTAACTAAAGATTTGTTCTTATACCTATTAGTCACCTCAATTATCACACTTTCAAATCTTTTATATACCTCTTTTAGGGTAATTTTTTGCCTAAAGTTAAGGTAAGGTATTTGACTTCGTAAACTTTTCGTTGTCAATATTTATTTACAAAACTAGACAGTATACTTTTCATAATATAAATATCATATGCTTAAATTTTTGCTCATTTATTTTTCTTTGTCATTTCTACCATAGGCATCTACCATAGTGTCATCTAAAAACATATTTATGTTTGTAATTATGTTTGTTGGTAGGTTTGAAGCATACAGATTGTATAATAGAAGACTCAACATGCTGTCTTGTGGAATTAGCGTATTTTTTAATATAAACTAGAAACTTTACTGTTGAATTTAACTTGAAATTAGATAGATAAGTAAGATTATATTATACTCTAGTATGCAAGTGGTAGTCTTATTTCAACTTTTACTAACAAGTCAGGATGCCAAACTTATTGTTTGTTTTCTAGAGACGTTTATTATGTAGGTACTTATTTTGCCGATGACATTGTTAGGTTGTTTGCCTTCTACGTGTTAACAAATTTTTTATTCGTAAAAATACTAGTTTTTCCATGACCTTAAAAACGATAGATAATGGTCTAATTGTTGTTTTTTATTTTTGTCGGTTTTACTGTTACAATAATGTGTGCCATTTTCAGTTATGTTGACCAATAAGTTAATCTGACAATGACATTAAATACATGCATTAACAGCACTACTCATGTCTGATAATTTTTTTAGAATTTTCCCAGTTATGAGGTCTACCTTAAATGAGTCTTTGGTATTCAATAATGTTATTTTATTTTTAAATATTATTAAATATTTTCAGTTGGTTGCTTTAATAACTCTTTGACTTTATTATTCGGTTAGATATTGTGTGGCGAAAACATTTTAATTAAATGAGTTGCAAAAAATCTTCTCTTTGTTACTTTTTGTTCAAAATTCAACGACCGGTGCATTTCATCAAATTAGAAACATTTTTAATTTAGCTTTGTTTATGTTTTCAATATGTTTTCAATTGGTATAATTATACTCGCTTTTTTATTTAAGATATTTATTCGTCAGCTAGGGCAATGGGCCAATAAATGTGTTTATTCAGATCTAATAATAATTACAGCAGTTAACGAATTCAATGAATGAATTCACTGGGCCATTGCCTCAGCTCTGTTCGTTAACAGAAAAAATCGGTCAAAGGGGCAGGGGTTAGATTAAATTTGTCATGTATGTTCCTTACGTTGGATAAGAGACTGTCAAGTTATAACTTTTTTTTTAATTACTTTATTACCAGATCAACAACATAAGTGTTATACATGGTAGGATTGAACTATGTACAAATAACGGAGTAAACTAACATTTGAGATGTTGACATCTCGAATTATATTGTGATCAGTCGGTAGAGTCATCGGTTAGTAGGTCCTGCGGTAGCTTACGCTTCAGTCGGGTGTGACTATTTCGACTACCGAGATGATATTGTGCAGATGCATTGGATGTTTAGTGATGACTTTCTATTAATTAACGGATACAGTTGTGCCAGTCGCGCGTAACTCTGATTGAGTTTTTGGTTGATGTGTAGTTTCCATGTCAGTCGTGCGTCTAAAAGCACTCCCAGATATTTGACTGCTTTATCAGCTGGGTTTCATTAGATGCTGTTATTACTGATGTGGATGTTAGGTAAATTAGGAATGCGTTTTAGGGTAAACACTTTAGTTTGACATTTCGCTGAGTTGATTCGTATGTTCCACTTTTTGAACCATGAGTAGATTTGATCAGTTGCTCGTTGTAATTTGGAGATGGCTTGCGAGAGATCGGTGCTTTGTGTTAAAATGACGGTGTCGTCAGCAAAAGTTGCTAAGGTAGCGTTAATTGTTGGTATATCTGAAGTGTATATGTTGAATAGTAGCGGTCCCAATATACTACCTTGTGGGACTCCTGCTCGTATGTTTTTTGGTTGAGAGAGAACAAGATTAATTTTTACGGCAAACGTTCTCTCTTCGAGGAAGGAAAACACTATTATTTTACTTATATTAATATTATTTTGCTACATAAATGTAATTGTTAGGTA
Organism: Sinelater perroti; assembly: GCA_036346155.1. Taxonomy (NCBI): domain Eukaryota; kingdom Metazoa; phylum Arthropoda; class Insecta; order Coleoptera; family Elateridae; genus Sinelater; species Sinelater perroti. The sequence continues at coordinate 24,259,305 of JARFIY010000001.1, forward strand.
TGTACCATTTCAAAAGTTATTTTATTATTTGTTTTTTGAAACAGATAGTCGTAGAAGAATAAGTACTTAAATATCATAACAAAATTAAATTGTTTACAATAACACAATATACGTTTACTACTTTATAAAAGGGACGTATTACAAAAACAATTTATTTAATTTTACTAATATAAACGTTAATTGTTATTTATTGAGGGTTAGCAGTTGTAAATGTTCATTAATTCACAGATAAATTTTGTTAAAATAAATATAGTTGTAACCATTTTCTTTAAGGAAACAAGGCGTGCACTAATGTCTTCAAAAGTTGTGAATTAACTATAAATTAAACTAACACCAAAAATTAATTTTATTAAGACTTGGTAAAAAAATTAAAAAAAGTGCATAATATTAAACTAAATGGTGTACCACAACATTAATCTCTTTTTTCTTATCTGTGCAACGGCGTACATAAACTTTGATAGCAACTCTAAAAGCAGGAACTGCTAATAAAATCCCTTATCTTTATTAGCTTGACATAAGCAACCTTCCGGAATAGCACAACCTTTCGGTATAAAATTTGGCAATAACAAAATGCCCCACATGGACAAATCTGTATCTTATTTCTAATTTTGGTTTTGAAGGATCTTCGGTTACTTTTTCTTACATGAAATTCTAAAATTAAGTCAATATTAACGTAGTAAGTCCTGGCGTAAATAAAAAGGCTTCTGAAATTTATAAAATAATTAATAATGCGTTCATAATTTTATTATGGAATATATTTGCTTTATATACTTGTAAAAATTGTCATTTTTAGTATTGCAACCAGCAAATATTTATTTTATATTCTTTAACATTTATTATCTTATCAGAATCGCAAATCTCATTGCTAAATTTAATTATGTTCTTGCACGTATAAATTACAAATCCTACCAGTAAATCGACTATAGTTCTATAATTCATGATCTTCAATTACTCGTAAAAGTCTAAGATTAGAATTAGAGATGTGAGTTTGACAACAAAGGCCAGTCTATATATTTAAGAGTAAAATAATTGCACATTATATGAAGATTTTGTATCTCAGAGGAGTGTTTATATTTTATTTCCGACGGCCAGTTGCGGATCACGAGCGGCTGTTTGGTAAACTTTGACGGTGCAACTAGAAACAGCAGTAAATACGTTGCAAAGTAAACGATACGCCCCCAGATAACAAGAATACAGGTTGTTGGGTCTTAAAATAGTTATTCAGATCATCACTTGCCTCGATGAATACCTTGCTAAATTATTATGACATATTAACCTCAATATTAAATTTTTTTTTTAAATTAATTTGTTAGGAAAAATACTGCCACAACAAAATAAAAATGTCGTATAGAAATATATGAAAATCATGTATAAAAAGTAAATTAGAGCAAGGGTTATTGAGCAAAATGAATATTTAATGCTTTGCAAAGGTTAATGAAAATGGTATTATCCAGTTAATGACAGTTAATGTACTATTTCCAGAGAATTTTTTTAAAGAAATGTTTTGCTACTGATTTTAACAAGCCAGTAACAATATATTATTTCTGAACCAATGTTTTTCGTGGAAAAATCAGCATACATAACAGTCATTTATGGATTAAGAAACATTGACGTTTATTATATTTCCGAAACCCACTGTGTCTTTATTGCTACTATATTGGTATTACAACAGATCATGTAATTAATACACAGTGAAGCTTCACCCACTTCTGTATTAACATTCGCCACTATTTCAATAGAGACATGGATCGGATAAAGCGATCTTGTTGCGTAACCCGTCTTGCCACTGGCTTTAAATCCTTTGCATTTTACTTATAAAAGCATTTGAAAGCGTCACGTACACTAATCTATTTGCTATTGTGTCTGTAATGCTATTTGAATACAACCGGCAAGATTCACGGTACGACGCATTCGCCCTTGCATTGCAAGCCCGGGGAGACACTTCGAATGCCTACTTTAAGTTGTTAACAATAGATGCATAATGTAATGTTACGTAATAATTCAGTACTCAGATTCACTGTGCGTTTTAGAAAATTTTTGTTTATTTTCTCCTAGAACTGATCTAAATATTGTCTCTATAGTTAACGTTCATCCTATATTTTAAGAAAAAGTTGATGATTCTTAAAGTAGCAAATTTTATATATAAAAAAAATTATATTCTTGAAAAACGTTAGTAACATGCAAAATAAGCTATTAGTGCTTATATTTAAACATGTAGGTGTTGATAAGAAACAGTTAAAATAATATGTGTTTCATTGTTTCTCAATTACCGCGGTTTTTATATTTTTTATAAGTACTGCGTAAGTGAAAAGATAGAATAACATTATTAAGTTAGTGGCTTTTATAAGTTTTCAATTTATCAAAATTATTTAAGAATCAGCAAATGATGCAATGAAAAAATAAAATATGTGGCATATTTTTTTATCATTAAAGATATTATTGCATGGTTTTATATTACGTCTAAGCGTTACTTAAATTGTTTTCTTTATTTATTCAATTGATAATTATTCTTAAAAGTGACTAAAGATTTGTCTTAACACTTTGTAAATGGAGTGTTTCATAAAATACTAAATCTTTCCTATTGATTAATGAAAGAAAACATCCCATGTGGTAAAAACGTTAAAAATTTATTTTATGCCTTTAATTAGAACAAACGGTACAATACTTACACCTTTTTTGTGTTAATATTATTAGGTGCGGAAGATATTTCTTAGTTGATGACAACAATCTCAAGTTATTATACAAAATATGAAACAATAGCATGGTGGTATAAATTTTGTGAAGTGTCAGCTAATCGCTGATTTGAAGGAAATTCAACGATGTACCGTGATAGTATTTTATAGTATCGTAAACTTGTTTTTGGGCGAAAACTTACGGTTAAATTGTATTCATAATATATTTAATATATGGTATTTGTTACATAATTTCATAATTTGATCTGGAAAAAACATGTTAAATATTAAATCTAACGGATAACACATACATATATAGCAATATTATAGAAGAATGCTTTAATGATTATTTAGCTTGATATTAAAGATAATAATTAAAGTTTTATAAAGCACATTGTTTTTTGAAATGATTTCTTTTCATTTTATCGCATTAACCTATTGGTTCTTGAAGTTTCTAGTTTTTTTTCGATAGTGTTTTTTTCAAAGCCCTCAAACTACATGTTTGCACTTTCCTTAACTCAATTTTTATCCAATCCAGAAAGTTTGAAATGTCTGAAATAGCTGGTACTTTCAAATAGCTGTATAATTTCTTTTATTAATATAATTAGCAATCAGAATTTACAACAACATTCTTTAAGCTAATGTGCTGACTTAAGAACTAAATAGTTCCTCCTTAACATGATAAATTCTTCTCCAGTGACAAGTCCTCCATAAACATTGTTTAGATCACTAGGCCAGTTCCATTTAAGTTTTCTTGCATTTTGTATTTTCAAATGGGGGTTCAGGAGTGCGTTGGTGTGGTTTGCTAGCTTTATGTAGTGAGTAATGCTTTTTTTTCTTATGACATCTTTGCCATATGGTACTTTCCAGTCTTGATGAATTGTTTCATTAGAAACATACGTAGGGGCATTTGAGATCATACGTAATACCTTTAATTGGTACAACTGGTACAACCCAGAGTTGAATGCAATAAACTCATTGGTTTGAGGATTGTTTTGTAAATTAGTAGTTTGTTTTGAAGTGGCAATTTGGACTCCTGCCAAGTAATCATTGCAGTTCATTAACTTTCAGATCTATCTGTTGTTTTTTAATCACGTGTTGTTTCCATAATAATTTGTTATCTAAATGCATCCCTAGGTATTTTGCATTAGACAATGTAGGCAGTTATATGTTATTGAGATATTTAAGGGGGCAGTGGTCTTTGCGCAGAGTGAAATTGACTTGTACAGATTTTCATTTGTGTGTCCACGTTTGTATTTCATTTAGATAATTTTGTAGAGTAGTGGATGCTAGTTGTGGACCATTGTTTGTAGAAAAGACAATTGTGTCGTCAGCAAAAGTGCCCAGTGTAGTATCATTTACTCGTAAATCTGAAGTGTACAGGTACATATAATAAGGGTCCCAAGACACTACCCTGCGGTACGCCAGACTTGATCGGTTGCATACCTGACACATTTTCATTGACTCTTGTTCTAAATTTTCTGTCGATTAAGCAGGATTTTAGGAGATTATAGTATGTTACGGGCAAAAATGTTCTAATCTTGTATAATAGGCCCGAGTGCCAAATTTTGTCGAAAGCTTCACTTACATCTAAGAATACCGATGTACAATATTTTTTGCCTTCAAAAGCTTTACTAATTATGTGATAGACTTTATGGGTTTGTTGTATGGTAGTGTGATTTTGACAAATGCCAAATTGATGTTGAGGTATCCATTCTTCGCTGCTAGGATCATCAACTATTCTTTGCAATATAAGGCTTTCCAAGAGTTTTGAGATGGTAGACAAGTTTATTGGGCAATATGAGGATACCTTCTTTAAATCTTTGCTCGGTTTAGAAATAAATATAATTTTCACAGCTTTTAATTTCTTGGGTCAGTAATTTAGCTTAAGGATAACATTAAATATGTTTGTAAGAAACACTAAACCTTTTATTGACAATTCTTTTAACATCTTGGGTGTCACACCATCAATTCCATGAGCTTTTCGAAGATCGAGTTGTTTTTTGTTAATCTCTTTAGGAGCGAAAGTTTTTATTCCAGGAGCATTGGTTGGAATGTTACTTAGTTTTCTCTCTATCTTGTCATCGGAGACGTCATTGTTGGGGGTAAAAACTTTCGCAAGGTACTTTGCAAACAAGTTAGCCTTTTTCTCATCACTTCTGGCCCATTTTGAATCTGGGTCTGCTTCATTCAGTATGAGGAGGACTTGGTTTTTGTTGATTTAGTCGTCTTATCTGTGTAGGCTAGTAATATAATCATAAGAGGCTTGATTTTCCACTTGTTTAATTTTATGTTTCAGCTGATTGCTTAAATGATTAAAAGTATTTTTATCGGTAGATTCCTGAATCCGGTGCCATTTTGCTTTAGCCCTTCTTTTCATAGCTATAGGTTTTTGAACCTCTACTGGGACGTTGTATGTTGAACTCCGAGGATATGGCGGAGGCGTAGCTTGTTGGACAACTTCCTTAAGGGCACTGATACAATTGTTTAATGCTTCATCAATTTCTTCCGTTTTTTAGGCTAACATTTAGGTTTATGTTTTTTTGTTTATGATTTTGGTACGCTTCCCTATCAAATTTTCTATTATGTAATCTGACAAGCCCCTAGTCGCTATTATTGAAGAATGATCCAAGGAAAGGTCATAGCTAGGGACAATATCCATGTAGGTGATGAGATTCCATTCGTTATAAAGAGTTCCAGTAGGTCGGCAGTTTTGTTGGGATGTATAGACTAATAAGTTTTGCCAGCTCTCTACTTTTTATAGTTGTTATGCGGGATCCCCAAAGACTGTTCAAATCTTCTTCTGCAATAAATTTCACCTAATGTCTGGAATAAGTCTTGAAAATGTTCTTTTTTGATGTTGTGATGAAGTGGGCAGTATGCAGATGCTACTAGTATTTTATACAGGAACATTTTAATTCTTATTGCAGTGGCTTGTAGGTGGTCTGTCTCATATTTGGGTAGCTTGAAGTAGCTGATACATGTCTTAATTACACTGGTCTGCAAAGAAATACTTCTTCAAATAAAAATATTATGAACATGAAGATTTTAACTTGCTGAATTTATATTCGCTTTCTATTTTTTGCTGTCAGGTATATATTTTTTTAAATGTTTTTTTTAATTGTTTTTGCTACTTTAATCTATTAAAATCTTATTTGTACAGACAAAACAGATTTGAATGCGAAAGAAAGATTTCGAACATTGTATTTATACCAATGCATGCGCCTGTGCAGTTTTTGTACGTTAAAAAGTTGTATTGTGGTTATTTCAGTTCTAAACCGGTTTTTTTGGTAAGCTTTTGCACAAAATTTATACATGTAGATAAAACGTATATTTATTCGCTAAAACAAAATTCCCCGAATCAGCGACGCAAAAGTGAAAGAAAGAATATTTGTAGGCCCGCAAATACGAGAGCTTATTTAAAGTAAAGTTGAATAAAGCAGAAAAAAGCACGGACTGGTTTTGTAGAAGCGTGTGCTAGTTTTCTTGGAAACAAAAAAGCCGAAAACTACGAGAAAATCATTCAAGAACATCTTTCTTCTTATAATGCTCTGAAATGCAACATATCCCTTAAAATCCATTTTTTGGACTCACACTTAGATTTGTTCCCAAAAATCTTGATACAGTATCATATATGGTGAAAGGGTTCGTCAAGATATATTGCACATAAAAAGACGATACAACGAGAAATGGTCAGAAGCAATGGTTACAAATTTTTGTTGGTCGATTCGTCGCAAAACTCCAATAGAAAACATGAAAAGTAAAAAAACTACAAAGGGAAGTGCTATTTTATCATAAAGTAGTTAAGTTGTTTTAATGATTTTAATATTTTGAAACGAATTATAACTTTTTTTGTAAAATTGTCGGAATCATTAAGTGTACAATTATAATTTTTAAACAAAAAAAGCATTTTATGTAAAAAATCTATTATAAAAAAACTGTACGTGATAGATATTTTTTATAACTATATTTCGATTCTGGAGCGTCAAATCTATAATAATCATGCATAATAAAAAGAAGGAGAGAAAAAAGTTTTTTTTGCAGACCAGTATCAGTATGGGCAGTATTATCCGGATAGTTGGTGAAGTAAGTTGAATAAGTAGGTATTTTAAAGTAGGATATATTTGTAAAGTGAGTTTCTCCTATTAGCAGTATATCTATAAAATACTTCAATTTCTTATTTGCAGTAGGCCGTTGGCATTCTACTGGGCAATTTTTACAATTTTAGTGAATTTTGTTGACCAGCGTTAAGATTGTTGCTATTAGTTGCTGGAACAGAGACTTAAATTGTTCTAAAAATGCTTGTTCTTGCTTCTATGTCGTGCTCATGCATATATCGTATCAATTTTCTATATATTTCTGGTAGATTATAATTTATTTTTATTGTATTGTCAGCTAAAGTTTTTGTGAAGTATTGTTCAATTTTAGTTATATCGCTGAGTATTTTAAACATTTCCTTGATAGTTTAATATTCCTTAAACGAAAATTGGAGGAGGTTTTGTAATTATATTGTCTGCTTGTTTGTTGTTGGATTTTCCAGTATCCATTTCATTAAGTTGGCTGAATTTATTACTTAGATTAATATTGTGGCTCTTAGGAATACGTATTTTTCTTCTTTCTGTTTGTTTAATATTTTGCCACGGATTTTTGTTGGGATCTTGTTCAGAGGTATCATCATCACTAGTAGAAGACATACAATAGCATGAGTAAGTAGTGTTTGAAGTCTGTTGTGTATACGGACCAGGTGGATTAACTAGATACTCTTGTGATAAGTAATAATTGATACCACTTGTTGTCGGCTGATTTACTTGTTAAGAGTTAAAAAATTGCGTTAGTTGATGATTTAGCCAAATAGCCCCTATAACATTGTTATTTGAAACGTCTGGTTTCCGTTCGTATCTCCTGGGCCGGTAGCATTTTTAGGTTTTAATATTGTGTTAAAATGTTATAAATAAATAAATTTGTAGTTATTTTAGTAATAGTTAACCAGTTGGTTGATATAGCAGGGGTCACTTGTTTATCGCAGCGCAGTGATAGCAGAGCACTCACGTACACTTTTATACACTACGAAATTTAAGCGGGTACTAAATAAGACAGATAGAATAAATGTGGAGAAATTGTAAATCTCAGTTCAGTAAATTTTTACTTTACTGTATGGCTTAAATCTGCCAATAAAAAGAACTTTTGGGCTATTCCATAACGTTATTCTGCTACCACTAGCCTCAGTTTGTTCAAAAATGCTTACATCAATTGTTTTTTCTCTCTAGGAAATTGTTTTTTGTGTCCCAAAAATCAATATTATGATCTTTTCAGCAATTGATAAATTTTTCGACTTTTCCAAGTCGGTTAACTTTAAACAAACCACTATTTGGAATGTTGTTTCGTTTTTGATATATAGTTGCAAACATAATGTCTATCCATAAGCACAAATAGTCGCAAAATTATTTTTAATTTTCGTTAAGTACTTGCAAATAGTCAACTGCTGTTTGAATATAAGTTTTTTTTGTTCTAGACACACACAGTATTCATTTGCGCAGTTGTTTATAAGTAATTTATTATGCAAAATGAAGTAAATTTGTTCAGTTGAAATGCCCATGGTCTCAGCTAACTCAGGTCCTTATTACATGTCTATCGACTAAACCATATATAGGAGTATGTAAAAAGTCTGGTACAATAGTTGTTTTTGGGCCTACAAAATGTAGTCCGTCTTTAATGTTTTATTTAGTGAAAGTTGAAATTTGTAAGAATCCTGTCACCCAACGTAGGGAAAATAATTTCACTGGTTTCTTCATTTTCTTTAAATAATGAATATAGTCATATGACACATTTCATTGCCACTTAAAATGCTTGTATGACAGTATCACAGTAATTTATAACCACAGGATAAGTATCTATAAAAATAATTTTGTTGTCGTATATGCACATGATTCTCCTTGTCATATCTAAACCAAAGATCACTGTAAATATAATTTTTTTTTAATTTTATTGATCTTTTCTAAGTTCTTAGATAATATCCTAGTTTTTTACACACGTATTCTTTGAGAAATTTAAATAAAAATAATTTCTGGAGATCTAATGGTGCTTTCAGCCTCTTGTGCATCTTTAACATAATAGTTACAACTAGTTGCATATTAACTTTACACAATTAACAACAATAATAGAAGTAGCCTTACAGGCTTAATATTATTATCAGCAAAATATTTCTCACGGTTAAGCTATACCATCGGTTGCTTATTATTTGATTAATTTAATTACTCTATTAGGCTTTTTAATTTGGCTGAAAGTACAAATATTCGCTTATTTTGATGCTTTTCCGAGTCATAAATTAAGAACTTTTTATTTGACATTACATTATCTCTAGTAAACACTTCTGTGATATATAAGAGTTTTTGTATCTGTGCTTTGGTAGTTCTATACACATTAGATGCGTTGTACAGCGTTTGATAGTGTTACCGTGTTTGATTAAGTATTTGATATTTGCAGTATGTGACAGTCGATTTAACATTAGACAGAACTGTAGGGACATCAAACTATCGCTTTGAAAAATCTGTTTTTTTATTTGTATTATTATATTATTTATTAGTTATTAGTACTAGGTTATTAGTTATGCAGCTCTTCACGTCATTTGTTATTTTCGGGTCTATCTTGTATATATCTAGTTATATATCCCAATAATATGTGTGGTACTAAATCAAAAGGCTTGAGATAGTAAATAAGTATCGTATAAATGCTCACATCCTTTTTGTTTTTTGAATACTACCTCATTCAACAATATATAATATAAAAACCTTGCATGTAGTAAACAAACAAGTGATTGCCATTTATTTGGATAGTTCTTGAATGCGACTGGTTTTTGATTGCTAGGTATAAAGTTGTTAAATTAAAGCATTTTATTCAATAGTTGCGTATTTTATGGGGATAGTAACTTTTCTGTTTTGAGTTTTGTTGCACGCTTGAAGAACTTTTCAGATGTTAATGCTAAACCATCCATAACTTTATGTTTGTTGCTCTATCTCTTTCAGTATAAACCAGTGCAGCTCTACCATTATGATTTATTCATTCTGATCAAATTTTAAACCAATATTCCTCAATTCTTTCATTTTAGTTCCAGTTCGTTTATTTCTTCTATTTTTAGCTGTTAATTCTTTATAGTACTGCCCTAAGTTAACCTACAAAAATGTGATTTGATGTTTTTGTTGGTTTCATTTTCGATATCTCCGTAGTTTATAAAATTTAGCTTTCGATTATTATGTAAAAGTATTCAGAATCTCTCTAACTGTTTTAATCTGAAAATTATATTGTGCATGATTTTTTCAGCTTTTAATATTTTGTACTAACCTTTTACCTTTATTACCGTTTACGTATCGTTAAATGCTATCTGTTTCTTTTGAGGTTTTTAATTTTCGTTTTTTGACTATTCGATCCCGTTACTACTCTATTTTACTTCCGACAAGCAGCGTATATAATAACATACAAATCTTTAATTTTTTTACATATAAGTGAGATATTCAAATAAACCTTCCTTGTTTATAACGTTTACTACCACGGGTTGCCTTAAGTTGCTTTGTTTAGGAATGTGGTACTTTAATGCTGGATCCGTACCTTGATATTCAAGTAAGGCTTTCCTAATTTTCGCGTCAATTTTTTCTGTTTGAGGTTACAATTGGATGACTTTGTAAGTTTTCTTATTAGCCTAGTGTTTCAATATCCTATCTATTTTTGTGTTGGTTTCTTGTATTTCATCTTCTCTCTCATTTTCGGTTAATGAACTGCCAACTTCGTGCACTATGTCACTCCTGATTTTTTTAATGTGTCGGTTACTTACTCGAGTTTTTAAATTATTATTACCCCTTTTTGATCATTGTTTCTAACCGGTAAGCTCCATTCTTTGTTGTACTATTTTAAGATTGCTTCACGAATTTGTTCATTTCTTTACTTCACTTTATGCAGTATTTTGGGGGCCCTGCTTTAGTAGTTTTTAGCTATTCCATCAACACAACTATACGAACAATTGGAGTTTATTACTTTTGGGTAATCCGGTACTGGTGGTTCATATGCTGTCATGTCCAGTATTAACTCCATGTGTCAGCGACTTTTTTTCATATTAAATAAGTCTGCCGCTGCTCTGTTAACCGCTAACTTCTAAACTGACGTTGTGTCCTTACGTGGTTTTGACGGTACTATACTAGACGTAGAAATAGTCTTTGAGAGGCGTATTATTATTAGTATCATTGTTAATATTAATATTTCTATTAGTATTTTTATGAGGATAATAATGGAGTCCATACCCTTACACAACACTATAGCTTTGTTCACAGCAGCCACTTACCATATTCATTCTTTGACTGTCTCACGTTTGTAGTTTGTATTTGAAAATGTTGTATGCAGTTTTATTTATTCTTTATCGTAGATCAATATGCTAAATATATCACAGTTGATTCTATAGCAAAACTATGAATGGTTTTATTGTACTTGGTACCAATCCCGGAGAAATTACTTATCCTCGGAAGTTTTGAACTGAAGAATTGTTAAATGCACGTCCGATACTAGCCACTGTGCTAAGGCTTCTTATTTTAAACAAATTTACTTTCCTTATATATATATATATATATATATATATATATATATATATATATATATATATATATATATATATTATAATAGTAGCAATATAGCAAGTCTGTTGTATCAGTTAACATTTTCTTCTAATAAAAACGTATATATAATACATAATTTTTTATATAATGCCAATTTAGTTTATATTTGTACAAACATGAATAATACAAATGCAACCCTAACGCTTACAAAAGGCGATGACGAATTCTTAGTTAACGAACCGTTCATTGTGTTGAGTCGTTACTTTAAACTCCATGAAAAATAGAAGCTTTAGAAAATAATAACCAACAAAGCACGGATAATTTGTAATTGGACTTTTTACATGACAATCTATAATGATCCTGGTTACACGGTTTTCAAGCTTAGCTTAATTCAGTTCTTTATTATGTTCCTTTAATTTGAACAGAATGGAAGTTCTCCCTGCAGTAAAGCCAACGATAATTAATTTAGAAGTTGGAAATTGTCTTTTATAAAGGAAATCTTTGTTTTGTAATACAATATTGATATTAATTCTCAATCCACAAATCGGCTTAGTAATACAATGCACTTTAAAATTTCTAAATTTAACTCACTAATTAAATGTACCAAACGAAATTTAAAAGCTATAACAAATTTAGGATACTTTACTCCCACAGTACCTACGACTTTATACGTTAAAACTAACATTAATTTCATTTCTATTAATATTGCGGTAACCGCATCCGTTAATTTGTTTGGCCAATATTTGCACAAGTTATGAACAGAAATTATTCTACAGGGGAAATTAATTCTGCGCTGATTTATTTAATGGTTTGTTTTAGCAAACAAATTAGCTGTTAGATAGCTGTAGTACGCCACAAAGTGGTTAATAGCAATCTGGTAGTTATTACTTTATTATGTAACGTATAAAGCGGTTTCATGTTTTACAAATTAAAGAATGGATTCTACCTAATATAGTTGCACACTGACAACAACTTAAAAAAGTTATTACTTAAAATTAAGAATTTTATATTACGGCACATAAATATTTTTGCAAATTGACTAAACACATATTCACTTTGTAAACATTTGCTATTCTTATTTTGTGTTATTCTTCTTCTTTTATTATCAATTACAAAATGGCCAATAAAATACCATAATGAAAAATAAACCCGAGTATTTAATTTTGAACTATAAACCGTTAAACTGTACATGAATTAATCTCAAGTTTGTTTTAGTTTGTAAAACATAACAGGTATAAGTCACACAGTGAGAGCTTTCCTAATTTAATATGTTTTGATAAATATTTGATTTGATTTATATCCTGCCTTAGGACTACTGATGAAGTTCAATTAGTTGATTTTTTTAAAATCTCTTTATTTTCATCTTTTTCGTTATCTTCTTTATCTTCGGCGTAATTTAATTTATTTTTTTAATAACTTTTGCTTCTGCATTTTGTTGTACTTTACTGTTTTTTGTCCTTTACAAACATTTTTCTTCGTATAAGTCTCTATTACTTCGTTCTTATATCACGTTCAAAACAATTTAGTTCTCTTCTATTTATCATTAATACAAATTTTCGATTATAGATGTCTTTATATGCTACTTGTACAGAACGATCTCGCTCCTAACAAGCCATAAACTAGCATTTTAAATAACATCTGACAGATATACTATTGCATATAACTCTGCATTAATGGTAAGTTTATTGTGAAGAATAAGACCTAATTTTTATTAAAAAAAATTATGCTATATCTCACTTTAGCTAAATGGGATCTATTATAAACAGTGTCAAATATCGTTTTTATTAGAAATCATACAATATAATCCTTTTCTTAATAATAATAATGTAAATTACATTAGAATTACTCCCATCTTTCCACAGATTGACGCTTTTATAAGATATTTATCGGCAATAAGTATTTCTTACATTTTAACGGTCTAAAGTTTTTTGTCTTTTGTTCCCACGTATATTATGAATTTCTTTGTGATTAAAAAATCTAAATTGTATTTTAAGCGAGTGTTGCGGGCATACCTGCATAAGACGGGTACCATTGTCATTTACTATTTGTATTTTGTTTTACTTAACAGTTCTTCTATTCAAATCACTCCCAACAGGAACACATCTTTCTGATTTCCAAAGGTATTACTACCTCTCCCAATTCTTTAAAGAAGTGTTGTTTATATAAATCGTACATAATCAATTTTTGTTGTAGTTTTAATTACATTGTAATTATTCTTTTATTTATAGCGGACTAGTTTTTAATATTCGTTAAGTATCTTGTCCTTCCAAATCGCACTATTTGTAAGTATTAAAAACAAAAACTTTTTTCTTTTTTGTTTATTGAAACAAATGTTAAGAGCACACATAAAATTGGTATAAAATCAAAAAAGTTTCATTTCTTGAATATCATTCCAGAAAGATGGCGAGCATCATTTTGTACACTTTGTTTGAGTCTCATACGAAAATTCTCATTGACATGTGGTAATACCGCTGGTGTTATTGCACGAACTTCTTCTCCAGTCCACACTTTAAATTCAGCATAGATGGTGGGTGTGTCTTAAAAACCTTTGACTTGAAATATCTTCATAAAAAGTAATTACAGAAGTTTAGGTTTAGTGATCTTGGAGATCACTGAACATCCCCATTTCTACCGATAAGGCGGTTCGGGAAAAATCTTTCAAAAAGTTTATTGGCACCTTGGCTACGTGACTAGATGCTCCATCTTGTTAAAAATTGTGTTTATTGACATATGCATTGAAGTGAAAATCAGCTTCATCACTGATCCATAGATTATCAATAAGTTGTGGGTCATCCTCATTCAGCTGTAACATGTGCTCACAAAAATCAACGCATATAGGATAATCTCGGAGGTTTAAACCATGGACTATTTGTATTTTATACGGGTGTAGGTGTAAGTCATTAAACAAAATTGTCCTTACTGTTTAAGTCAAAATTCCGAGATCAGCGCTGTGGCGCCTAGCAGATTTCCGAGGGCTTTTTGTAATCGCTATTCGTATAGCCTCCACATTCTCGGGGATTCTAACAGTTCTTGCACTGTCACCTCTTCTTCATATTGTTTGACCCGTTGTACGTAAGATGTTAGCCCAAACAGAAATGACTTTTCTACTTGGAACAGGAGCACGAGGCTAAAGACGAAAATGTAGGCGAAACGCGCGTTGTGCTCGTACGTAACTTGTACCATTTTCTAAATACGCTGTAATAGCAAAACCTCGTTCAATGGTCCAACGCAGCATGGTTACTAAACTATCAACTGTGCGGAATGTGCAGATGACTGCCTACTTCCCCTCCCACACACACTCCTACCATAGAAGTTTCTTAGAAATGTTTATTTTGACTGCCTCATCTGTTACGTTGATAGTGCTTTGAATAATTTAGTGTCTTTTGTTCTTATTCCTTGTATATTCCAGCAACCTAAATTCATACATCATTATCGTTGCCATGTTAGTCGAGAGTTTGGTTCAGTCAATATTCAAGACTTGCTCGACCCAGAACTTGAAGAACTAGGAAACTTGCTGCAGCGGTTTTCTACCTTTAGTTAGAACATCCACTTTTAAGGAAATTTGCCCTCATCCTACTCAATTTTGAATCGGGATATGTTGGTAGAGTTGACGGACGATCCGTAAGTCAATTGGCATTGTGGTATTTTATTCAAATGTGCTTATCGACATAATACATTCTACCACGACCTTACCAGTCCTTTTTGTCCCTTCTTCTTTCTCAACCGAACTCGAGCTCGGCTATGATGTAGTTCTTCATTACTTTTAAAATTTAAAGAAAGCACTACCATGTGAATCAAAATTGAAAAAATCGTAAAAATGATCTGCATCGTATAAAAAATTTGTGTGAGTTAATATTCTGAAAACTCTTCAATTTCTTATTTTCAAGAGAAAACACAAATTTATTTATTTTTGCAGAAAACAGACATGGTTTTAATTATGGCAAGCACATAAAAATTGCGATGCTGTTCAAAGATATCATTAAACATTTGCCACTAGAAAGATGCCAAATAGTAAAACGTTTGAAGCCATTGTAAGAACTGGCACGCTAAAACCTACAACTAAACGCTAGTAGACAAAAATTTCGACGAACTACTAACCTTAAGAAAGAAATATTTTATGCTGTTTAGTTATTTTCTAGTACTCACACCAGAAGATTGTCACGTCCTTCTGATGTTTCTTGTACAAGCCTATGGCGAACATTGCACGATCAACAATTGTATCTATTTCACGTTATGCGTGTGCAAGATTTGGTACCAGAAGATTACAACAAACGTAGATATTTCTGCCAGTGGTTAATTCGACAATACACACGAAATCCTAACTTCCTGACTGCCTGCTGGTTACCGATGTATCTTGCTTTACCACAAATGAGATTACTAATTTTCAAAACACTTATACTTAGAACGCATTACCAATATACCTTCTTATTAAATGTCTGGTGTGGTCTTCTTGGTGACAATCTCATCAACCTCTTTTATTTACCAACAAGGCTTTCAGGAATATTTTGTTTGCATTTTTTGCAAAATAATTTGTATGAGCTTCTAGAAGACATTTCGAGTGCCAATAAGCAGGTGATCTGGTTTATGCATGACGGTGTCGCTACTCTATTTTCTCATATTGTTATTGATTCTTTAAAAATAGCATCGATGAATCAATCGAAACGGACCTGTCAAATGACCACCACGCTCTCTCGATCTAACGCCATTAGATTATTTTGCGTAAAACTGGATGAATTCTATGTATGGTATATTTTACATCTATGTGCACGCAAGAAGTACCAAGAAACTGCATTGTGGAAGCTGCAGCAACTATTAGGTGTTGTCCTGATACTATAAGACTTGTCATAGAAGCATTGCACCGTTGTGCTGAATGCTGCATTCAACAAAATAGAGAGCACTTTGAACAGTTATTCTGAATGTTTTGTTGTTGAATAAATATTTTTTACTTTCAATATCTCGGTAATAAATTAATTTGAAACATATATTTATATAAACTTTTTTTTATTTTGTACTGGAAAACACATCCTTAATATAGTGCCGTGCAATTTCAAAGCACCTTATATAAGCCTATGTTATTTATTTAATTAAAATCCTGAGCATTAATTGTAATACTTTTCAAATATGTAGTAAGAAATTAGCAACTATTTTCTTTCATAAATTTGTTTATACTTTGCCTACTGGAACAAAGAAAATAAAAAAAACATCCCTGCTTTAAAGAAATATAAATTTAAAGTGCGTTGACATTAACTATCAAATTAATAAAAGATTACAATATTTTGATTAGGGTTTTAAATAACTTCTTGTAATTCCTTGCATCTTCAAATAAAGTTCAATTTGTATTTATATTAACACTAAAGAAATAAATTAAAAAATTACTTTATATAATTTTATACACATAAAAAGCTAATTTGAAGTAAAACATTATTTTTCCCATTTCTCTTTAAAGTTCTGCTGTGCAATAATCAAAAATAATCACATGCATATTATAATTACGTTATTTAAATATTTAAGTGTATACGCTTGTTCATAAGAAGTAGGACGCTTTTTACAAGAAATTAATTTGATGTTAGTCAGTTTATAATTAAGCAATTAAGGCGAAACGACCGGGTAGTGAGGGCGAGTATATAAGAGCTCTAACCTATCAGTTACTACGCCTTGCTCCCACGTTATTAAATTTATTAATTGCAACCCTGAATTTGCCTAAATTACACCATCGTATATTTATATACTATCTTGCTATGAAGTAAAATTTAATTCTTAATGTTATGTTGATAGATAGTAGATAACAGTATTATTGAAATTATAATCAAAAAAGCAACTACATACAAATTAAAACAGCAAATGAATGGTTGAATATTGTTAATAATTTTAAGTAAGTTTAATTCATATTGCTATTTATTTTTCTTTGTAATTAATAAGGCAAAAGACTTTTAGTGACTGTGACTGACAACGGGGTTATTTTTTATTGGCGCTAGTTATAGAATTTAAAAAAAAACTTAAATATTTATGTGAATGACGCATCAGAAATATAAGGAAAGATGGGTATTTTAATATCAAAAGCTAAAAAATCGTAAACAAGTTATATCGAGCAAACAGAAATAAGCTCTTGTCATAAATATCTCTGGTAGTAGAGATTTTGTGCTCGATTAAGAGTATAGGCTATAATTAGAATAAATTGTAATATGTAGTAGCACAATAATTTATAAATGAAACTCACAAAAAATTCAATTTTCTTTTATTTTATGAATGGTTTATAACCTGTCGTTTAATAACAATTAGTAAATTAAAACTTTGTACATACATATCTCGAAGAAAAAAGTTAATTAAAAAATTCTTTATTTTTATTATGTTTATAAGTAAACATTCGACTATCAAAGTAGGGCGAACATCAATGCAGCTGTGATAACTCACACCGTATCGCTGTATATATACATTAACTAATGGTATAGCAAAATCAAGGCCTATGACCTTGTTGACCACGCACCATCATGCATTTACTATCCATCAAATGGTTTTAACTTAAAAGCATTTCAAAATGTTGATGTTATAATTGCTTGCTGTACCCACCGCTGTATACCATAGGTTCAAATCGGTTTGAAAACGGTGTCTTGTACAAAAGTAATTCGTTATTCTATTTGCAATCTAGAAGTCAGTATCTATTCTGATATACTTCACCTAGGTGTTTGGATTTTATCCAGATATGTTTTTCCACGTTAGTCCCCCATCTAGATGAATTTTAAAATATTTAGCGTTCTTGCTTGTGGGACCTGCTGGTTATTTATTAAGATAGGTGGACGAGTAACTCTTGTGGTTTTAAATGTAACTTGTACTAATTGTATTTTGTTGATTTTTAAGCGCCACTTTTTAAACCATAATTACAATATGTCTAGTTAGGTTTTACGATTATTAGGTGCCATTACCGGGTGCGATGCTGGAACGATTGTATTACACTGGTAAACACTGTTTATGTCACATGAACTTAGTAATGATTTTTGTTTATGTTGGCACACCTGTATTAAAAAAATATAGTTTCGTTCCAGTCACGCCCAGTTTTTTTTTTGTGACAGTTACATATTCATTTCTAACCTCAATACACGTTTTTGTTTGAATAACCTCATTTCGTCAATTGTATAACTACTGTATTTAACTAATTTACATTTTATTTATGTTAGTTATAAAGTGTTTTAACAACCCCTACAGATTTTGTTATGTGTGTGGAGAATTACCTTTTACATCTCAGCGTCGAAATTTCACGCTATTAATTGAACAGTGTTATTTAGATTATTTTGGATTTCCTTTGTCGCATCCAGATAAATCCTGGGCTAAACATATATGTTGTGTAACGTGTATGAGACTTTTATTAGGTTGGGCTAAACAAGAACCTAGACATTTGCCATTTGCTATACCAATGATTTGGACAGAACCAAATGATCATATAAGTGATTGTTATTTTTGTTTAACTCAAACAAAAGGCATTACAGCCAAGTCTAAACACATTATCAAGTATCCAAACTTATCGTCGGCCGTCAGACCCATCCCACACAGTGCTGAACTGCCTGTTCCAAAGCCTCCAAATCAACCAGAAAGTCAGGATTCTGATTCTAGTGCGGAATTTGTTCTCAGTCAGCATAAAAGTGACTCAAGTTATGAACTGTCAACCTCAAAGGAGCCTCATTTATTGACACAAAGTGATTTAAATGATATAATACGTGATTTGAATCTATCAAAAAAACAGGCTGAACTTTTGGGGTCTAGGTTAAATGACTGGAATTTACTTTCTTCTGATACGAAAATTTCTTATTTTAGACATCGTGACGATAAAATAAAACCTTAAAAATACACATGCTGGACTCTCATCTGGATTTCTTTCCTTCAAATTTGGGTGCTGTGAGTAATGAACAAGGTGAGAGGTTTCATCAAGACATTTCCTTAATGGAGAAGCGCTACCAAGGGAAATGGAGTCCTGGGATGCTAGCAGATTATTGTTGGAAACTTAAAAGAGACCTACCAGAAGCTAAATATTCACGAAAATGATAATTATTTCTTGTAAATTTAACAATAGTTTCTTTAAGTCTAGGTAATTTTGCTACTTTTTACAAAAATATATGTTTCGATATCACAAGGATACATGATGTGCCAATTTTTTTCCTTAATATATTATTACTTGATGGCCCTAGTATATTCAAATTTTGATATGGGTTTTCGTGTGACAAAAAAAAATTTAAATTTTGTTAACCAGTGTTATCAATGAAACGCGGAGTTATGTTATTCTTGTGATTTGGCAGCAGTATGCAAAAGATAAAATATTAACCCCAATAGATGTTTAACCTCAGAGTTGATAAAAATAATATTTATTATGATTTGAAAAGATGGTAACAATATGGAGGAATGATGCATTGTTCGTTCTTGGGTTGTTAGGTCGTGGTCGGAGTTTTGAAACCTATGACGTTTTGTCCACAAATGTGGCGGACATCTTTAGAAAGAAAGTTTTAAAACTTTGTTACGATCTTGTGTGCTTTTACTTTTCTAAACGTACGAGTGTGGTAGAAATTGGAATAGCAGTCGGTTGAAATTTCAGATCAAAATGGATGAAATGCTTTAATTAGATAATTTGGCTTAACCCCCGGTCGCAATTATGGTCTTTTAGCTTTTTTTGCTTTATTGTTTTTAATGACGATACAAATTTTAAATAATTTTAAATAAACAGCTTTGCAACAACAGAAAAGAGCCTTTTAAGCTCAGAAGTTGCTTTACGTAGTCATCGCGCCTACTAAATATTTGCAATTTTTTAATAACCCTACACTTTTCATCAATTATCTGTTTTACTACTACGAAGCAAACTGATAGAACTAGTGACATACTGTATTTTTTATTTTCCTTGTCCTATAATAAGGAAGGTAATGTAATCGGCGAAAATTTGACCTACCCAGTTTTTCACATTTCTGTACGAATTATAGCCTCAGGATACCAAAAAAGTTGGTTTGGGCCATTGGTTCGTGTGTGTGTGTCTGTCTGTCTGCCGTACCGTAAGAGCTAGAGACTTTAAATTTGGTATGCAGGTTACTTGTACGAAACTTTTGGTAAAAATCGGCCGAGCGATTTGGTCGCAAGGTCGCAAAATCGGTTGCAAAGCGGTCGCGAATCTAAACGGTCGAAGATACAAAAAATTCAGGAGAATAAAAATGATTTGTTATCACGAGATAAACATTAATTTAAAGTAAAAGTTAGAAAAATAGAAACTCAAAAAAAATTGAACCCCAGGATTTTTGCCAGAATTACCCAAATAATAGGATAAGGAAAGTCGTTGATGTATGTTCACATCAGATTTTATGAATTAGTCTGTTCAGACACATACTGCACGAATTTATTAACATGCTCTACTGGTAAAGTCGATTTTACTTTGGTTTTTAATTAAAGGTCTAAGTGTTTATTATTACTAGATATCAGATGTATTTCTAGAGATTTCTGTTATATATCAGCCTTCCAGTGTATTCAAATAGTGCTCGAATATTTGTTATTGTGTCGCGAAGAGCAGTAGAAAATCAAAACTATTATTGGTCCAGTTATTTTAAAATTAGATAGAAGTAAAGTGTAAAAATAATAGGCACTAAACAGTAATTGATTGTTTTGAATTTTACAATTAACATTGAGTATGACAAGCTGCAAAGAAACCTCTTAAAGAAATATATGTTTAATTGAAATTGGAAATCGAAGATCAACCAAATACAAAAGGGCAATTTTAAAAAGTAAAAAGCTATACATTTTTTATTTAATTTTTTTAAATTATAACACGCTCTATATATATATATATATATATATATATATATATATATATATAACAAATGCAGTTCTTATTGACCTATAAACAGTTTACTAAATGATAACTGGGCAAATGCATGGCAGATGTGTGATAAATCCACCTTTAAGTTAAATGGTGTACACACAGATAAACATACATGTAATTTATTAAAATTTACTTTAAGATTTATTCTCGATACAAACGGTGCTTCTGTTGAACTAGAGGTTTTCAACTATTGTTTTTAAAATATATTTTTTTATTTGAATGCTGAGGTGGGATGACGTACTGCGCGACATATGGACAATGTTATGTTTTAGAACATACAAAGGACAAGAGGCCATTTTACATTACGACTCCGATTTTAAATATGGTATTTTTCTTCGATGACCCATGATGACCTGCTTACTAACTCTAGAATATTATGAAAATTGACACTTACAATTTCTTAGAAAAATTAAAATGTCAATTTCTTAAACATTACGTCTATGGGAGAAATTCGAACTTTGGGGCGCTAGATTACCGCGGTCCACAGTGAAATTGAACATGAAACTTTCAGGGTCAAAAGATACTGTCAGAAAACATGTTTTGGTCTAGCGAGAAAGTGCTTCTAATTTTTATATATCCGTTAGTTTTTGCTCAAAGTTTTTGCTACTTTTGATGAAAATGGGTTTCATTCAATGTTGTGTGATGAAAATAATTTGTGATGATAATAATTCATTAAAGAAATTTTCAAGGATTTGTAGAGCAAGAGTAAATTTTTATATTTTAACCAACGTTTTCGAACGTAATTAATGAATAACGACAAATGCCATTCATGCATTACGCTACAAACTAGTTGTAAAAATAACGACCAAAATATCCGTCCATAAGGTACAACTTGTGGTATTTTCACAAATTATGTCATATCAGCAAAAATGAATTGACTAATCAGAAAGCTCAAAAACTGCGTCATTACTTTTTATCGAATCAGAATTAAGCGACGTACTTATGGTTTATAGTGAATTGCTCAAAATAGAATGCCATCATTGGAGTGCCTTCATTGATAATCTGCTGATGGATCGTAAGTGTTGTTTCTTTCATGGTGTTATTATTGACTCAAAATTATTGATTTTTTATAGACATGACATGATCAATTATTATTACAATTTTTGATTTATAAATGCTAATTCAATCTTTCCTGTAGATAATGGACGATGTACTTCCCGACCACAGAACTTCCAATCGAAAAGCAATGAAGAGTTGTGCGGATTGTGGCAAATCGTTGAGCATTTGCTCTGAAATCGGGTCTCAGGGCTGAAATAAGAAAATATATCGAGGACACGAAATTCGAATAATTGTTGGAAAACGATTTCTTGTGCGGCTCGTGTTATAACAGGAATTGAAAAGTCGTCGAAAACCAAAGTCGTGATCGATCAACAACGCTGTCCAACCTTTCAACACCACATACATCACAAAAGACGACCTCGTCTAGTGTCTAACAGTTCTCAAGAATCTGTCGCCGATCAAGAACAAAGACACAGATCGGGGATTGTGATGAAAATTAAAGAAACGAAAAAAAAACTGCTTTGTGTGTAGATGCTCTGACTCTAGCAATCAAGTGCAAGAATCTCTGCGCCAGAAGATCTTCACCACCCGGCGCATTTATGTTCCGCCAAATTCCCAATGTTGTGAAAAACACTATACAAGCAATGGAGACCTAACACAAACAGACATAAAACTACTCGCCTCTGACTTGAAAGTGACATTGCAAGACGAAGAATATGACTGGTTTGTTACCTGATTTGTGAAACTCCAAGACTATAAGATTTTCACCGGTTTGACTAAAGCACAATTCGATGAATACATTGACAATTTGAATGATACTAAAAATCGGACGACACAACATGCTTTGGCAATTTATTTTATAAAACTTAGAACTGAAGAAACCAAGAGAGAACTCAGATCGTCAGATCAGTGAGAAAAGAACTCAAAAACCATACAGTCGGACATTCATTGATTCCTAGAAAGTGGAGCCGTAAACTCATTGAATCCCATCAGTCAACGATGGTGAGTGCTCTTAATTGTAATTCTGGTGATATCGCAACGATTTGGGACGGCACCTATGCTTACGTACAAAAGAGCAATAACAATGAATTCCAACGAAAGACTTAGTTCAAAAAGGTTGTCATCCGATAAAACCAATGATCGCAATTTGCGCTGACGGATTCATTTTGGGCGTCTTCGGACCTTATGAAGCGAAGCAAAACGATGCTACGATTATGGATGAAATCATCACTACAGAATCACGATGTCTGCTTGTGTTGCACCCAAATAAGCCCAGCTAACATCAGTGGAAGCCAACGAAACGAGAAAGTGACCAAAGTCCGATACAAAATAGAGGCCGTGAACGGTATATAGAAACAATTTAAACTTTTGTCTAACAAACGATTCAACTCGATGATCGACTCGACAATGGATGATTGGAAAATTGCGGCAGCTATTTATAACGAATTTTTCAAACCAATCGAATCCGATCGAGATATTGGTTCTTTTGTAGCCGGGCGAATGTTGGCGTTGATCAACATAGAGTTGAAGGTGAAAGACACAGCGCTGGAATTGGATCGGAAAAGATCTGAAAACACCTGGAAAACTTTCAACCAGAGTGCTCTGATGGATTTCCCAAAAACTTGACCAACACAGTATTATGTGTTTCACATTGGGTTCGTATCAAATCAAACGATGCAAATTCTATGTAATTGAACACATTGCCAAATCGGAATTCTCCCTCTAATATTGCACTTACAAAGAAGTCAAAAATCTCATACTTGTGAAAATACAATCACGACACACAGAGTCCAAGTCATATAATGTTTATATCAAGTATGAACCGAATAGTCAGGGATATGAATCGATTGAGGGATATTACTGCAAATGTAAGTCCGGATGTCAAACTGTTGGGTGTTGTTCGTACGTTTGTACAATTTTTTCGTATCCATTCTATGCCAGATATGCTAAAGTCAATTTGAATTTAAAAAATCACCGCGACTTATCATCAATTTTCGACAACGAAGAAGTGGAGATGTCCGAAAATGAGGACCTAATTATTTAAATCTTTTGTAAATAAGGTTTATTTTGTCTGTATAATACGGCAATTTTTATTACAATATAATTTATGTTACAAAATAAATATTTTCCGAATTATATCTCAGTTCATTTTAATTTTTTCAACACAAATTGTATTAACTTTTTCGCGGTTAATTACTCTTGGATATATTTTATCTGATATGGAGTTTAGACATATTCTCTTTAAACAAGTTACTATATTCATTTTATCTTAATATTAAAATTTTGGTTTTGTTGCCTCCTAGCCTATGATTAGGCTAATTATTTTTATCACACGACATTGAATAAAACCCATTTTTAGCGTAATTTTCTTCAAAAATAGCAAAAACTTTGACGCCATCTAGCGGTCATATAAAAATTAGAAGCATTTTTTCCCTTGCCTAAAACATGTCTTCTGGTAGCCTCTTTTGATCCTGAAAGTTTCCTGTCCAATTTCACTGTGGACCGCGGTCATCTAGCGCCCGAAAGTTCGAATTTCTCCCATAGACGTAATGTTTAAGAAATTGACATATACCATATTCACTATGTAAAATGGGCCCTTGTCGTTTATAACGTTTCTTGCAAGTCTAATAAATGTACTATTGTGAACTACAATTTTTAGTCATGAAAATATTAATAATCTTTTTAAAACATGGTTAATTACGTACGACACATAGATAGTTTTAGGAACAGTTTTCTTCCAATTCCTAAGAACAAGACTACAAAAAAAAATTTGGGGTTACTCTTGATACAATGAACACAAATTTGTGCTGAATGTTAAGTTTCTGCACCGAAAGATTCCGTAAAACTGCAACAAACCATTTTTTGAGAGTAGCGCAACCAACTAAATCTTGTTGGGTAGAAAATTCTTGTTGCACATTACCTCTTTTATTACGTAGTGGTTTGGTAAAAGATCCTACAAATATAAGATATAATAAATAGTAATAATTAAAATGTAAGCTCGCATTGTTATGTTAAAAAAATACACCGCGTCTCCGTTTTTCGTAGGGATGTTGCTGAATACGTTCTAACATCACTCACTGGTAATTTCTTACACGAGGACATTTTACCCATTAGTAGAGTCTTTCTCCAATTTTAAGAAATAATAACTATTTCTGTACAATAAACAATCACAGTGGTCATATCTTGGCACGAAGGCATTTAATGTGATTCGTTTGCTGTGACCAAACACTCAAAACGTGTTTTCAAATATACGTGGGTTGCACGATATCTATTGCGAATTAGTGTGGTCTGACGTTTGCATTATACATTTTGACATTTTTGACGTTATACGTACTTAGAACGTTTTGTCATACAGACGCTATCTTTAGATTTCATTAAGTTGAAAATTTACTCTCGGTCAAATTAAATTACAAACTGACATGAATTATCTCAACAACAATGCGCCAATCAACTCACTTCAACTTTTGGTGATAAAGCCCCACACAGAGCCACTGTATATCGTTGATTCAATAAATTTAATCGTGCTCGTACTTCGCTGCCGGATGAATTTAAAAAAGGCTGTCCAAAATCGACTGTGGTGCCAGCAAACATCGATGCCATGCGCAAATTGATAAAGCAAAATTGTCATGTAACTTATCGTAAATCTTAAAATTTTTTATTTATAGTGTGATTAACATATATTTAATATTACTTGAACATTTAACCGTGAAAAAACTGTGTGTACGTTGGATTCCGCATAAGTTAACGACCGCTCAAAAAACAGGCTCGTGTTAATTGGTCGAAATGCTCAAGAAATATAGATGACGGTGCTTCAAAAACCATTTCCAACATCGTGACGAGTGACGAATCTTTTATTTATTCGTATGAGCCCGAAAGTAAGCAGCAGTTGACTGCATGGGTCTTCCAAGTTGAGCCAAATCTAACAAAAGTCGTTCGCGCTTCGAAGAAAAACCGGAGATATTTCAGCTGTGGTTTCAGAGGATTGTAAATGTTAAATCGTACACAACCATTTGTTTGCTTAAAGTATTTAGAAAAATAAGAAAAGCAAACTCGCGACGCCGGACCATTTTCCACCATGACAATACAAGCTCACACACATTGAGGAGAACAACTGGCTTTCTGAGCACTCAAAACGGATGAATTGATGGGTCATCCGCTATACAGTCTTAATTTTCCTCTTAATATATATTTTTTGTTTCCACACGTGAAGAACAAACAGTGTATTTGCCTTTCTCAGAATGATCCTTGTTGCCTTTAAGTTTTGATATCTATCGAATCTTATATGTATGTCCAAAGCTATCAATATTTATCCTTGCCGATGAAAGCTTTTATGGTTATTTGCTTTGTTCCTGGTTGCACTATATGCGTGTTAAATTGAAGTTTTGTACTATTATAATTTTTACATTACGCATTTGGTGCGCATGTCAATCAAAGGTCAATTATTTTTAAATGCTCTAAATAATTAAAATCCTATAAGTATGGTAATTGATAATACAACAGCAAAACATTACCTGATAGAAACCTAAAATTTTGTTGTGTCTATGTTTTTTAAAAACGTGTATTACAAATATAACCAACAATTACTTCTTATTTTTTTAAATTATCTAATTAATTTTTATTTTTGTAACAGTAAAATTATTTTCACATCATATTCGGCACTTGCAAAGATCTTGGTAGCATAAAATACGCTGTTACGAGAGTTCACTCGATCTTAGATAAATAAAAAAACCAGTACTTGCCAGAGTAACTTTTTGACATATGTATTAAGAGTTTAATGAAATAATAAACAGCCAAACACTGAAATAATAAAGGATACTTTTTTATTTAGTCCATGGGAAGCCTAAATTTAAATAAATAAAAAAATGTAAAGCATTTAACTTCAAATATTAAAGGAAATGTACAAACGCCAACATTCTTTATTTATCAACAAATGCAGCTATAAAATGCAACACAAAGTAACTGAGACATAAAGCCACGTCAATACCAGCCGAGCACAACGTGTACAAACCACATATTTGCGGTAAAGTTGTGGGGTATTACGTACTTGGACTTACTTGTGAGGGGAAAGTTAGTTGTCTTCGGGTGGAGAAGAGACAAAGGTGGCAAACACCGGCGGCAACAAGGAATTACACTGAACGCACGGATGAATCCAGCCCGGTATCTGGAATTCATGTAGCAGTAGATGATGGGATTGTAGCAAGCATGGGACATCGCCAGCCAGTGCAGAGCGAACCACAGGTAAGGTTTCAGGTCGTCGCTAATGTTTTCTTGCACAACCTGGAAATTAAGTTATCACTCATTTCTTATGAAATACATAAACGTAGTTTTTAATAGACAAATACAAATATGTTAAATGGTTATAAGTATATTAACTTCTTTTGTGGTTTTATTTAAAAAATAAATTCTTAGATATAACTATTTAAATTTTTGCTTACTTTAATTGTGCTTTAACCATTTATTTTCTTTATTTCAATTTATTAATAGAACATTTTCATTCTAATTTTCATTTGCGCAGTCTGAAGCTATACTAATAACACAAATTCCTTTTTTATAATTTCACATTTAAAAATTTGGAATAAAAGTTACGCAAAGTATATTTATTCTGTTAAACCTTCTAAAATTACAATTATAAGAAAAATGGTTATAACATTCATTTGAATTAATCATGCTTTTAATGAAAATGCAAAATAACTTTTTATAAGTTTTTATTTGAATTTTTTTATCTTGTCCCATTTAGTATTTTTACTTTCCTTATCCTATAATAAGGAAAGTAATGTAATCGGCGGAAATTTGAGCTACCCAGTTTTTCACATTTCTGGAGGAATTATAACCTCAGGATACCAAAAAAGTTGGTTTGGGCTGTGTGTGTGTGTGTGTGTCTGTCTGCCTGTTTGTCTGTCTGTCTATCTGTCGGTCTGCCAGTAAACAGGATATCTAGAGAACTGTAAGGGCTAGAGACTTGAAATTGGGTATGCAAGTTACTTGTAGGTAGGGGGCGCAGTACAAAACTTTTGGTAAAAATAGGCCCAGCCGTTTGGTCCCAAGGTCGTAACATCGATCGTAAAGCGGACGCGAATCTAAACGGTTGAAGATACAAAAAATTTATGAGAATAAAAATGATTTGTTATCACGAGATAAACATGAATTTAAAGTAAAAGTTGGTAAAATAAGAACTCGAAAAAAAAATTAAAGCCCAGGATTTTTACCATAATTGCCCAAATAATAGGATAAGGAAAGTTGTGTGATGTTCAAACCAGATTTTTTAAACTTGTGCATTGAAACTCTACTAATTTATTTGAAGAATGTAGAATTAGAATTAGACTAAGTCTTCAGATTATAACCGAAATGTTGCAACCTCGGCGGTTTTCAAAACTTTTCAATTAAGTGGTCATATTAATTTTAATGTAAATATATTTAGAGAAATAAAAACATAAGATACTTAACATTCTAGTTACAATAGACGTTATTCATTAAGAATTTATTTCAAATTTGCTGTAAATAATAATTTCTCTAAAGTATGCCGTTTTCTTGTTCCTCAATTTAGTTTCTAGTTGCTTGTGTTCAAAATTAAGTTGCAAATTTGCATACACGTTTTGCAAAAAATATCCTTAAAGAATATTACTCATGCATAAAGGCCGCCCTCGATTTCTTTTTATCAGACATTGATTTGTGCTTATCTTGTCCCAAACCAATGCATCATTGTCCGTACAGGGTGAAGAGGAGATGACAATAATCACAAAAACAAAGGTCGGTGCTTTACGACGTTCAGCAGACGAATCTGACAGCTTACTCCCGTTGGGTCAGTCAAAGTTGCTTTGAGCGTAGTAAGCTATCTGCAAAAGTGTTAAATGTGACATCTTTGTTATCCAAATGTCTAGAGCTGTACTCAAGGGGCTGATGTAAAAATCCTCTAAGATTACGCTTTTATGACACTGTAGACTCTGTTCTTAACATTTATAAGGAGAGACAAACTTTTATATAGTATTGTTAGTTTCTACGTACAAAAAAAACCCACCTAAATTAATAATAAGAATTCTTTTAACTATTTTATACAAGATCTGCGTCACATAAATCTAAACTTTAAGCATTGCTTTGAAAATTCTTTTTATAAAATAACAACAAAAATAAAACAAAAAATATCCGTTTCTCTAATCAACGTATCTAAAATATACGAACTATATTAACTGAAAACTATAACAAATGCTTAATAAATATTTTAACATGGAGAAAGCTACAGAAATACATTTTTTAATATTTAATTACAAAACACAATTAAAAGAATGTCAATTTCATTATAATAATATAACTTTCATACAAAAAGTAAATAATGCCTCTACATAAAGTAAGTTGTTGTATAAATTTTTATTAAATTAGCAAATAAGCTGCTTATTAATGTCGGTTATACTGCAGTGCTCAAGAATTGCAACACCATAAAGAACTAGCACTTTTAATTTAACATTTAACATATTTGTAGTAACATGCATAATTGACGAAATCACCGATAAACTACAATCAGAATTTAAAAATTTGTTTCACACTCATAGGTACTTTTACAATCAAAAATTTTAGGTAACAGTTTTAGAATATTTTATTCTCCTGAAATTAATATAATACATGCTTAAAAATCGCTTGGAGAACAAACTAGCTGTTATTTGAACATATTCTGATTTTTTGGCGGTAATTCCAGTGATTCTGCAAGTCACTCAAGTAGAAACAAATTATTTATGTCTATAAGATCTTTAACAATACTTGGTACATGAAATTGAGAAAAAACGTAACACTTTGTAATTTAATACGTTAAAATTGCGATTCTAAATATTTGTAGTGCTCCAACATAAAGAATAATAAAGTTAAACCATTCTATAATTTAATTTTACTCTATTTAATTTTTTTATCATAATATAATAAATATATTAATAAAGTAATACTTTACTTGTTTTAGCTGCAAACAGAGTCAGTGTATTGTAATAGTTGTTAAGTATTGTAAATAGATAATTATCAATTTATATTATAGTACCAATAAATATATTTGTAAGTCTGTAATAGCCAGAAAAATTAACAAAAAGTAAAAAATAAGTTTTGCTGTGGTAAAGTAAACATTAAAGTAAATAAAAAATTTTAGACAAAAAAGTCATAAAATTGGATGTAGACAAATATATAGAAAATAATGAAATCATAGACAAATAGAATATAACCATTAATATGCAAATGAATAAAATAAGAAAGGAAAATCGTTAATACAGAAACGAATAGTGATCCAAAATATTATGAATATTAGATAAAACAAAAAATAGGAACGCCCACGGAACATACAAAATAAACACTAATAAGTGTTTAAAATTATACACTAAATTTAAAAATTTTACCAGTCTAAGAGAAAATAACTCTTAAACATTTGGGTAAACCAGATTTTTGGAGATTGCAACACTGCTTAGTTTTAGGAGAAAATTAATGTAGTTAAACTAGTAATATCTATACTTAAAAATGTTTTTTGTAAAATAATAGCAACTGAATTTAATAAACGGTACTTTTAAAAATATCATCATAAAATATAATGAGATTGTTAGTAAATGATAAAAATATGAAACCAAAAAACATAAGATACTATAAACCCAAAACTAGAAAAATTCGGAGAGATAAATGTTATTTTATTTAATCTTCAACATGTTTGTATTTTAAAAGTTACATGTATGTAGCATGTTCAAAAATAAAAAAATTATTGTAAGTAAAGATGATAAATTGTAATATACTAAATAATGTAAATGTAACAAAAGATTGCGTAACTAAAAACAGAAATATAAAAACCTAAAATTTAAAAAGTCCATAAAAATAACAAAAACTACCTAATAAGTGCCAAAATAACTGTGGGGGCGCAAAGTACCTCCAGGGAGCAAAAGAATTAGCCTAATATCGGAACGCAGTGTTTCCACGAAGCGAACAAACTAGCGTAGTGCCGAGCCAAGAAGCATTTTCAGAAACCGGCAATTGGGGGTGCAAGCCTGCCCAATCATGCAATATTTTCTAGGAGGAACCACCCCCCACGCACAAACCCTGGGGCATAAAAGCGTGCCTCACGTCAATCGAAAACAGTTTGCTGCCGGTATTTGAAAGCCCTCGAACTGGCCTTGTCGCTGTCTAAAAGCCTTGGCCCTCATCGAACAACGTTTGCCGCTAGGCATAGTATCTTGCCAAATCGTGAACCACCTCCGACAACTACGCGATCTTGGCCTATAGCCCTCAGGAGGATCAGCATCAACATCATCCGATCGACACCGCCGAAGAACCCCGGTACCAGAACCGCTATCTCTGTTGCCACCGACACCCCAGAAGAGGCCCGTTGAGAAACGCCGAGCACGGCTTCTGAAAGGGTTGTTTTGTGGATCTCCATCCTCCGTGAAACCGGCAGCGCCATCGCCGACTGAAGAACGTTTGCAGCGCTTCCTGCGAACACCGTTCGGGCCACCACCGGATCGCAAGAAACAACCCTTAGCGTACGCCGACGCCACGGACATGACCAACTGCCGGCCGGGACCTCAGCACTCTCGTGGCCATAATAAGCTCTTATTGTAAATGATGTAAAAAAATGTCTGTAAATAAAAACTATATCTGAGGAATATTATATTATACCGTCACCACCACAACTATTGAAAGAATACAAACAAAGAATTTCGAAAGAGGAACAAACCAGCAAACCCTTAGCTTAATCTAATATTTGTATATAATACTGAAAATAGATAGAAACAAACAATTAGAGAAAAATTCTAGTAACTAAACAAATCCTAGAACCCACATAAAAAATAGTCAAGTTAAATAAAAGTATAGAATAGTATATTTCCAGTAAAGTTAAGGAGACAAAAACAAACAAGACACTTTCAATGATAGATTTCATGTTTCTGTTACATTTCTTGTTGTAATGTTTTGCTAAAAATTTTTGTAAAACACTAATTGCATTAGTATAGTGAAAGTTTATACATAGAATGCAATAAAGGATTATCTTAAGCAATATATACATGTATATTTACAATAAAACATCAGGTAAAACCAAAAAATTTGATTTACCCTCAGTACGGGGACATATGTTATTATTATTTTTAAATTTTAATTATTAAATATTCAATGAAATTAAACGCATGTTTAAAAATATTAAAACTAACAATCACATCTTTCTAGAAATTTGTAGCTTTTGCCCTAGTGTAAAATAATCGTGTACAAATACTATCGATGGGCATTTAATTACACTACGCTACCTGCCTGGGAAGGCCTCGGCTTTGGAGGCGGTGTAATACCAAGTTTTAATCTTGTTCAATATCCTTATCTTACGCAATATAATTTCCATTAGCAACAATGACCATATTCTATGAGGAACACGTACCTTGTACGCCAAAACATAAACAACACTGCTTTACCTATTGAGCTACCAAAGACAAAAACAGAATATGAACGATTGGATCATCACAATAAAAACATCTATAATGCCAAAAGTAGAATTACCAAGACCACTGACTATATTCTTTGTTGATACTAAACAGAGAGCAATAAAATAATTACGACTTATAATTTCTACTAAATATATGCTTCAAAGTTAAACAGAATAGTTTTAACCAATTTCATCCGAAGTTGCACTTGCTACTACAATCGGTGACAAATTAACATAATTTCTAGTTTTCTACTAATAGCACATGAAAACGTCAATAGCCTACAACCCAGAAAAAACAAGTGGTAAAAATTCGAAATTTTGAAATTTGAAATTTTGATCTCATTTATTTGAAAACCTAAGCCGGTGCACAAAATTTCCAACAGAAAAAAAGAGTGCCGAATTTATCGTAGATATGTCCAGCCGACGGGAAAACTAAAAGCACAGTTTTTTTACATCGATTTTTTCTAAATTGACATATTTTTGAATACGATTTATTCTATGTTTCTGGGGAGCTAAGGGTTTCTCAGGGGGTAACACTTTGAATGCTAGAGGAAAAACAAATGACCTAAGTGGAGACCCTCTAGCTGCCACGGGTTTACTAATTATTCATAAATATTTAATTTGTTTTTAAAAATTTGTAACCCCGTGTGCGTATCCCACCCACGCTCTTACATCTTAACTGCCCAACTGGACCAAACCCCAGAGTTTTTGAAACTAATTTATTTTTTGAATACAAATAAGATTGACGTAATGCTACAGTCCGAAGCTTATTTTTCCAAAAGAACCTATATTTTAAAACCCAATATATAAAATATCCGGATAGAACAACTCATGCCGGAATTGCAATTGTGGTAAAGATAATAAATTACCACGAACTAGTCCTTTTCAAAGAACACTAGTTACAAGCTATTACTATACAAGTAAATAATATACGCAGCCCTTCAATATTTTCACCCGTCTGTTGTCCACCGCAACCAGAAAGCTTTACAAAGTTGCCTATCAAAACTCTTATACACCTATTCTACCCGAAAACTTAATTATGACAGTCAGATCAAACAAAATTCTTACTAGATTTCCCTATGATTAATAAAATATCTGATAATCTACGAATTGATGATAATTATAAACTATTGTCCGATCGTTTTCTAAGCATCTCAAGTTAGTGCAACTGTAATAGTTAAAGACGATCGTGCAACATTAATTGTCAAGAAACCCGATTAGAGACATTTCCGAGAATACATAAATAATCATTAAATTTTTAATGTTATCTTAAAACGCCTTGAGAACTGCAGTAAGTCAGTAATCACCTAAAGCACTGAAGAATTTACGTCATAAACAGTTCAAACAATATTTACAAAATTTTCAGCAAAAGATCAATCTGATAAGCTACTAAAAGCCATAAAACCTCCAAAAACTATAAAATTAATAAGAAAAGAATAAGAAAATATTTTAATATTTGTATATGTTGCTAAAATATAAACCTCGCATGGTCTAAATAGATATTGACATTGATGAGTACCTCGATGCCTCTCTGCAACTGGGCTTTTTTGTCCACCGAGATAATACAAAAAATTAAACATCTGAACAAACATAAGGTCCTGAATTTAAACCAAATCATGCAAACCTATTAACCTTTTGTCAATTTCCAAATTATTGGTAAAATTAATATTACCTGGAATTCAAAAAAACTCGCTGGCACAAAATTATATTAAAATATCAGTTCGGTTTTCGGCATGCTCATTCGACTAATGAACGGTGTCAGCGGGTGACCGATATTATAAGTAAAGTTTTTGGGAACAAACAGTACTGTTTTGAGTGCTTTTTAGATGTTCAATGAGGATTCGATGGCATAAAGGTTTTTTATTTAAAATTAAAACAATTTTTGTACTATTTACTGTTATAATGTTATCTAACAGAACATCATTAAAGAAAATTTTCCCTATCATCTTATAAGCGCAAGAGTTCAACATACACAGCATTTTAGATTAACTCTATACATTGTATATATTGCAGATAATGAAACTGTAACAAACACTTTCGCAGTCAACACAATTATCCTAGCACGTGACTGTTCTCTGAAAGTATGCACGCATACATTGCAAAGTTACTTAGATGAATGCAGAAATGGAAAATCAAATTCGTTCATATAACGCTTGCATTAAGGAAGCAACAAGGACCAACCGCTATATAGAATATTATTCCAGTGATTCAACCAGATTTAATTAAATACTTAGAAATTTATCTTGACAAAAACTCATGCTACAAAAAAGAAAAGAACTAGACATTTGCGTGAAGAAAAAGTACTGTTTAATAGGGAAAAATGTATGCTTGCTTTTAAATAATAAGTTGCTTTTATGGAGAATTGAATTATGGGGATGATTTATCCCTTAGAATGTTGAAATATTGTAAAAATATCGGTCGAAAACTTTTCTCTTAATCGTAAAAACGCTATGGTTTGCTTCAACAAAACTCTACATAAAGATCTAGGAATACCATGCAGACAAATAATGAGCCTGTATGTTAAAAAACATAAACAAGTACAAACGTGAAACACCGATTCTTCTATACATAAACAAACATTTGCGACCACTTCCGGTCAAGCCGGTCTCGAGATTTTACGATCAGGCTGATCTGGTCCTTAGTTGAATACTAAAAACGTTATATCTCTATCTATAACAGATCAAAAATTATAAGACTTGACAAATGTCAGAAATGACAGAAATAGACACTTGTCTCCAGCTTGGAACCTGTTTTGATCGAAAGTTAAAGGGCTTTTCATTTTAATGTATAGAAGCCTAAAATTGACTGCAGTCCGTCCAAATGATACAGTCCACTCTTTACTAGTGGAACGACCCACAGAAGGTCGAAAAAGATGTAAATAATTAACACTGTGTATTTTGTATCTATTAGGAACAAATAATTAAGTTACAGAAATTTTCTTATTGCTAATAAAAGTATGTATTATGGGAAGCATCCTTCTAACAAAGACGATATCACAAATCAATTTGAAATATTATATTATTTAAAAAAACAAAAAAAACCCTATTTTAAGGGCTGTACCATATAGTTGATATTTAAAAAAAAACAAAAGTCTCGTAATCTAGAAATAACTAAAAACTGGGTACACCCTTTCAACAACACAATTTTTTTTCTGAAACAAATATTAAGAGAGTTGCACAGTTAAAAAATTAGTTTTTTTTAATATTTATTTATTATGTTAATTAAAAATTGCATTAAACGACCGTTTGAAAACTGGAAGCTTTCCCTATTAAAGCACCTTCTTAGGTGCGATAATTTTTGAGATCCTTGTACTATAAATGGAAAAAATTAGATCCCCTATACTTTCTACACAATCTTCTTCTTTGCGTGCCACTCCTATCGGAGATTGGATATCATCAGGGCAACTTTAATGTTTTTTACAGCTGTTCGGAATAGTTCGTTGGTGGTGCATCCGAACCATTCCCTCAAGTTTCGCATCCAGGACATTCTTCTACGGCCTTGGTTTCTTCGTCCTTTAATTTCCCCTTGCATTATATTCTGCAGTAATATGTATTTTTGTCCTCTCATTAGGTGATCTAGGTACTCCAACTTTCTCTTTTTTATTGTCCGGATAATTTCTGATTCTTGGTTTATGCGTCGTATTACTTCTATGTTTGTTATTTTGTCTATCCATCTTATTTTCAATATCCGTTGATAGCACCACATTTCAAAGCTTTCCAGCTGCTTTATGTTGTTTTGTTTTATGGTCCATGTTTCTACCCCATACAGCAAGATGCTAAACACGTAATATTTTAGCATTCGTATTCTTAATGTAATGTTTATATCACGGTTGCATAGCATTTTCTTCATTTTTATGAAAGTTGGTTTGGCAATTTCTATGCGTCTTTGTATTTCCTTGCTTTGATCGCCTGTCTCGTGTATTAAAGCTCCCAGGTATTTGTAAGTATCTACTTTTTCGATCTGAGTGTTGTTGATACGAATATGTGTGAGATTAATTTTATTTTTCGTAAATGCCATGTATTTCGTTTTCCTGACGTTGATTTTTATCGCATAGTCCGCGCATGCCTTGTTCATGTTATCAAGTATATCATTACAGATCTTCTGATGTTGTTGCTAGCAGTACAGTGTCGTCTGCGTAACGAATGTTGTTTATGACTTCACCATTAATTACTATTACTTCCTTAGCTTGCGACAGTACTTCCTGGCAGATTCTTTCACTGTAGACATTAAAGAGCAGGGGCGACAATATACATCCTTGTCGTGCACCTCTTCGTATTTCTATTTTTTGTGAGATCTCATTATCCACTTTGATGTTAGTTTTTTGGTTCCAATATAGGTTAAAGATCATCAATGCCTTTATCTTCTAGTATATTTTTAAGTTTATCATGTCACACTCTGTTGAAGGCCTTCTCAAAGTTTATGAAGCAGGCGTGTACTTCTTGATTGACGTCTATGCGTCTTTGTGTGATCACATTTAAGGCAAAGAGTGCTTCCCTGTTGCCTAGTCTTGTGAACCCCATCTGCGTTTCGCTTACATCAGCGTCTAATTTTTGATAGATTATGTATAACTCGAAGAAATATCTTTAGTAGTTGGCTCATCAATGATATTGTTCTGTGGTCCGAGCATTCTTTTGCGTTTCGTGTTTTGGGGATCGTGATAAATGTGGATAAACGCCAGCCGTGCGGTATGATTCCCGTGTTGTATATCGTATTGAATAGATGTAGTACTATCTTTAGAGAATTATCGTTCAGAAGCTTCAATAGGTCTGTGGGGATTTCATCGGGTCCATTTGCTTTTCCTTTCTTGGAGATATTGATTGCGTGTTCTACTTCGTCTTTTAAGATTTTAGGCCCGTTTTCATTTTTTGTATGACAGGTCGTTTTTCTTTCATCTTCAAATAATTCTTTAATGTATTCGGTCCATTTTTTATTTTATCTTTTAGGTCTGTAATGATCCTTCCATTCTTGTCTTTAAGTAAGTCCACTGGGTATCTTCTTTGGGTTCCTGTTATCTGTTTTACTTTTTTATACATATTGAACGAATCATAACTTTTTTCATATTTCTCCATTTCTTCACATTGTTCTTTTAACCATGCTTCTTTTGCTTCCTTAATACTTCTTTTTATAATTTTATTGATTTATTTATATTGTTCTGGTTGGTTTTTTACTTTTCGTCTTTCGTCCAGTAACATTAATATGTTTTCCGTCATCTATATTTTATTTTTCTTTGAAGTTCTGGTCAAATGTTTCTCACCTGCTGTTTTAATAACTGCGTTTATATATTTAAGCTTTTCATTTATATTATCGGTATTTCGCACTTGGTTATGTATTTTTCTGAGATATCTGTTTATTTCTTCCTCTGTTTCCTGTTGTATCATGTCGTTCTTTAGTTTATTTAGATCTAATGTTTTTGTGATCGGTTTTTGTATCTTTTTTAGTTTTATTTGGATCTCAGAAACTATGGGGTTATGGTCCGAGTTAACATCGGCTCCAGGGTATGTCTTGGTACACTTAACAGCGTTACGGTATCTCCTTGTAATAATAATATAATCTATTTGGTTTCTCACTATTTTGTCCTTTGTGTGTTGGGGAGATGTCCACGTGTATAGTCATCGAGGGGGTAACTCGAACAGGGTGTTAGTTATTATCAAGTCTTCATTCTGGCAGAATTTAATTTCCAGTCCATAATTTCCCACATGTTCCCCGACTTTGCCTTGACCAACTTTAGCGTTAAAGTCTCTCATTATAATATTAATGTGTTGCTTTTTTGTTCTGATTAATTCCTCTAAATTGTTGTAAAATTCCTCGATTTCTTCATCATCTTTATCGATGTTGGAGCGTAGGCTTGTATAAGATTTCATTCGGTTGACCAATGTCAATGTTCCCATATTTGGGTAACCTCACTTGGTTTAGCCCGTAGGTCAATACGGTGTACCGGGGTGTGGCGCTTGGAGTCAACAAGTGAGAGTGGGGCGTTTCGTGAGGACCAGTTGTATGAACCTCCGCCTGACTACACAATAATTCTCAACATATCTTTTACCCACATTTTTTTAGTCCATGACCAAACCGTTTTCCTTTACAGGCTTAGTGAATAGTTTTATGTCGGTTTTTAATATGTTTTATTCCAAACTGCATCTTAATGATATTTATTTTTTCTTTGTTTTATTTTCTCTCGCACGCATTCCATCTTGACATGGAAAAAGTTTAATTTTCTGTAATAAAAATTTTTTAGCAGATATGTTTTGTAAAGTTCTTTTAGCTATTTTTTAATTTTACATGTTTTAGTTAAATTTATATTTTTATATACTTTGAGTGTAATAAATATGGATAATTATACTCTTTCTTATAGGAAATATATTCATCTTAGTGGTGATTTCATATTATGCTAAGTCTTCTTCTAGTTACATTTTTAAAGCATTCTTTATTGTATATTTTTTACTTTTTATACATTATTTACTTGTTAGTACTTTGCTATTAGTATTTAGTGTGGTTGTTCAGGATTAATGGTATTAAACCACGTATTGTTCTAACTTTTTGTTCATTTTAAATTACTTTATACTTTTCTTATTATTCTACCTCTAGTTAGGCGATTTCTAAGATAATAAATATTCCAAAACATTTCATTATATTTGTAATATTAAAATTCGCTAACGTAGGGCCAATAAAGCTTTATAGTTTCACATAGATATACTTTATACTCATATACATTATCTTTGATTTAACATGAAAATAAAAGGTTTATGTAAAATTTCACTTTAATATGAAATAAAAAATAATTCAAATATACGTCTTCAAATAAAACACTAGTAAAATAAGAATACTTATCTTTGCCTGAACTTAATTCACTGAATTGAGCTTTAGCTTAGTATTTACTATCTGTTCCAAATAAGAAAATTTATTGATCATTTATTCAGTTGTGCGTAGGTTGGACTTATAAGTCAACTTTAAAATGTTTTGATATTTGTAGACGATATCAATATTAATTAAATATATATTTTAGGATTTAATTGGATCTGCGTAGTTTTTTATAGAAAACCTAAAATGAGCTACGCAGCAGCAACAGTAATTAAAATGGCTTCATTTATCCTTAGTATTTAAAGCTTTAGTGTAGCGATATCATGAATAATTTCGTAGTTAAGCGAGATGAGCAAGATAAATTGCTATGATTGAGGTCAAATCCGATGTTCGATAAATTGTGTGTTGCATGTTACAGCCTTGACGGTTTGATAATTTCAATATGTAACAACTACAATTCAGTCGTTGTAATTAAGATTTCTTTGTTTTAAATAGGATATTTATACTAACAAAAATTAAACAGTTTTAATTAAAAAGTAAAATATAATTAATGTGTCTTAAGATTCATAGATTTATAGATATTTTTTATTTATAGCATTAAAGAAGACCCTCTCGAAACATCAGTTTACATTTGTTTTAAGTTTTAAATGTCAATATTTTGCCGAGTACAAATGTAAAATTTGTTCAAACATTTTCTAGCTATAAAAGTAATAGTTGTTTGAGAATAGTAATTTCTCAAAAACTTTAATAAGTTAAAATGTGAAAACCAAAACTAAAGCATCCTTGATTTTAAACGTCGACATACAGTAGGGATTAATAAAGGTTTGCTCAAATCAACGCGATTTCCTAGTGGCCGAAGGAGAACAAGCCATTGCGAGAAGCAGGAGAACGGAAAATATTTGTCATTTATACCAAGACTATTGCAAAAGTTAACAAATATATTTTGATTCTATTTAAAATTTGTATTTTATTAACAATGATAATCGTTTATCAAATAAGGAAGGAGGTCTTTTGTTACTTATAGTAGAAAAGGATAAACAAACTGAACTAAATATGTGTTTTGTTAAACAAAAATATTGTTAAAATAAATATTCTAGTGAAGCAAGAAAATAAGTTCAAACCTGAAATTAGTAAAGACAACTTATTTGTGAAAAACATTATATGTCAATTCCAAAGTTTTGACATGACAAAAAATGTTATATATGTGTATATTCAGATAACCAACGACTGATTTAATAAAATTTTAACAGAAATAACATATTACAATAAAATTATTCGGGAACTTTCTAGAACGGCCAATCGCTGCCCGTAGCATTTCTAGCGACGCCCTTGAGTTTGAGTTCCAAAACCTTCTCATTCTTCTTCTTCTTCTTTAGGTGCCGTATCCTATCGGATGTTGGCAATCATCATTGCTATTCTAACTTTGGACATTGCTGCTCTAAACAATTCTCTTGACGTGCAGTCATACCACTGGCGTAGGTTTTTAAGCCAGGATATTCTTCTTCCCACGTCTCGTTTTCCATGTATCTTTCCTTGTATTACCAGTTGTAGAATTTGTTATTTGTTCCCTCTCATTACGTGGCCTAAATATTCCAGCTTTCTTTTCTTTATTGTATACAGGAGTTCTTTGTTCTTGTTCATTCGTAGTAGCACCTCCTCGTTTGTCACTCTATCCATCCATGATATTTTCAAAATTCGCCGGTATATCCAGAGTTCGAATGCTTCTATTTTTCTGCTAATTTCTTTATTTAGGGTCCATGCCTCCATTCCATATAAGAGAACACTGAAAATATAGCATCTGGTTGTCCTCATCCGTATTTCCAAGCTTAAATCCCTGTTGGTTTGAATTTGTTTCATTTTTACAAACATGGCTCTAGCCATTTCAATACGTGTCCTTATTTCATCTGTGTATTCCCAATTATCATTCACCCATGTTCCCAGGTATTTATATTTGTTTACTCTCTCTATACTCACATTATCTATTCTAATGTCAGGAATGTTCACTGGTATTTTTGTGATTGCCATGTATTTAGCTTTATTTAAATTCATTCGGAGACCATATTTTCTGCTGATGTCATTTGTCCGTTCAATAAGTCTCTGTAAATCTGGAATATTATCTGCTAAAAGTAC
Organism: Sinelater perroti; assembly: GCA_036346155.1. Lineage (NCBI taxonomy): Eukaryota > Metazoa > Arthropoda > Insecta > Coleoptera > Elateridae > Sinelater > Sinelater perroti. The sequence continues at coordinate 24,300,759 of JARFIY010000001.1, forward strand.
AGTATCATCAGCATAACATATGTTGTTAATTATCTTTCCGTTTACTACTATACCACCGTTTTCTTCAATTAGTGCTTCTTGAAATATTGCTTCCGAGTATAGGTTGAACAGCATGGGCGAAAGAATACAACCTTGCCGAACTCCTCTCTGTATTTTTATTTCTTCTGTCAGCTGATTTTCTACTTTTACTGTTGTTTTTTGTTGTCAATATAAGTTTGCAATTATCCGCATGTCTTCTACGTCTATGTTCTTTTGTTTTAGGAGTTTCATTAGTTTATCGTGTCTAACTTTATCGAACGCTTTTTCGTAGTCTATGAAGCATGCGTATACTTCTTTATTAATATCTCTGCATCTCTGTATTAGTATGTTTAGTGTGAACCTTCTCATTAGTTAAGGCAAATTAGTAAAAAAGCTCGCAATTTTTAGCGGGTGCACGTATCGAGACGTTCCAAGGTGCATTAGATTCGTGAAAGCATCAGAAAAAATGTTACCAAATATTTTTTTGTTATAATGCAAAAGCGCACTTGCGCACGCAAAATATGCATTTATTTGATGAGCTTTTTGCAGACCCAAAAGAATATTTTATTTCTCGCTTAATATTGGCCAAAATAAGCTCACCTTGTCCGAGTCAGTATGTGCCCAACTGCCATTATCTTTGTATATATGGGAAACTGGTAGTTTTTGATATCTTATGCTTTTGGTCGCTCTCCATAAAGAATAATTTGTGTCATCCGTAGCGCTAAGGTTTCCAAGATATTCTTGGAAGCATTCGTTTTTAAGGTTCTTGATTAGGTTTTTAATTCATCAGAGGTTTAATTATATTGTGTTTTATCTGAAGGATATCTGGTGGCTTGCCAGATTTTCCTAAGCATCTCTTCTCATTTATTTTCTTCGTAACGAATATTGGACGGCATTTTGTATACTTTTGGTTGGAATGGCAGGTGTAGCAGTTCAAGCTAATTCCTGAATAATTTTGGTAAAGTTTAAAACAGTGAGTTCCAGGTATTTAGAGAATTTTAATGGGATTCTCATATTACGTTGGTTGTCCACTAGGCTTCTGAAGTATTACTAGTCTGTTCTATTATTGAATAGCTTAACTAACTTCTCTTTTTCGATGATTGTAGCACTAACAGTGAATATAGCAGGAGTGTGGTCATAAAATAAATCTAAACATAAACAGATATTTTGGTATCCTAAAGCGATACATTTTGTGACAAAGTAGTCCAGCAATTCTGGTATTTTGATAGGATGAGTTGGTCAGTATGTAGATTTATATGTAGACAAGTGGTTTAATTAAAGTTCATGTTTGATTTGGTACAGAGCTCTACTCCTTCCTGGAAGATAAAGGCGAGAATCTCAGAGAACATGCTTTGCATTGCAGTCTCCCCCAGTCATAAATCTGCTACCGAGTGACAGAAAGTATGTGATAAGACCCTCCTTATTAACAGGATGATTTGAAGGGTAGTAGGATGCGGGCAATTTTAGATAGCGTTTCTTGAACTGAGGTAGCTCATGATGTTTGATACGTTCTTTCATTATTATAGCTGTGCCATCCCTTGCCTGCCTACATAACATAGTTTGGTATCTTAAACTGACCTTTGCTGAAAAAGTGAATTTTAGATATTAGTAGATATCAAAGCTGTTGTGTATGAGAAGTGTTGCAACTTCCTGTTTGTGGTTAGAGAGACCATTGGCATTCTCAAGGGCTGTCTTATAAATCGGAGACATTTTTATTTTTAAACACTTTTTCTCTTAAGAGTCTGATCTTAGCTGTTCAGTTATCAATTGTTTTTTGTTGGCCTTGAATGATTTGCTGCAGTGACACTATTATAGAGGTTAAATCTTCTATTTGTTATCCTGGCACATTATTGTTTGTTTGAAGAAACTGAGGTATTTGGAATGCAGTTTTGTTTTCAAAGAATTGAGGAGTTACATAGTTTAGTTTTCACTGGTTGCTAGGTTGTGATGTGTAGAAGTTTTTCTTTTCACAATTTCTGCCTATCTTTGATATTTTTGGATTTGGGATTTCGCTATGTGTAGTTGGCTAATGAGTTAATAATTTATGTTGAATAGGTTGACCTAATTCTGCGTTGAAATTTCAAAATCCAGTTGAAGATATCAACCAGGAAAACAAAACCAGGAGAAAGAGGAGAAGAAAGGACAGGAAAATAACTGTAGGAACATGGATTGTACAAGGATGGAGGAATAAAGATAAGGAAGTGATGGGAGAGTTCAAAAAAATGAATCTGGATATGTTAATTTTGAGCGAAACAAAAAAGAAAGGTCATGGAATTCAGGAAATTGACAATAACTTACTTTGTTGGAGTGGAGTGCAAAAAGACAAGAGAGCAAAGAAATAGGAATAATAGTAAAAAAAAGATATAGAAATGAACGAATAATAAAATTAAATATGTCACTACACGGCAGAGACATAGTAATACTCGGTTTTTATGGACCAACAGATGACAGCGCAGTAGCAGAGAAGAAATCATTCATAGGAGCACTAAAAGAGGAACTAGAAAGTATTAAACGAACTCAAGAAATAATCATAGCAGGAGATCTGAATGCAAGAACCGGAAGGAAAGAAAAGGACGAGGTAGTAGAAAAGTACGGAGAGAACGTCATAAACGACAATGGAGAAAGATTAACAAAGGTATGTGAACTATATAATCTAAAGATCATGAATGGTTTTTACCCACACAAAAATATCCACAAATACACATGGATACAAGAGACAAGGCAGCTGAGATCCATAATAGACTACGTAATACTAAAACGAAACAGTACAATGAGAACGAAAGACGTAAGAGTCAAAAGAGGGACAGAATATGGAACGGATCATAAGCTGCTGATAGCAAAAATAGGGTTCCCATGGCAAAGAAAAATAACAAGTGAAAAAAGAAACACAGAGAAAACAAATGATATACCGAAAGAAAGACATCTCAAGTTACACCTACTGCAAGACACGACAGTGAGAGATTTATATAGGAGAAGATTAGACGATAAATTCACAGAATTCAGATACGAGAGCATAGATGAGATATACCAACACATAAAGAAAAGTTTAAAACAAGCGAGATTCGAAGCATTAGGAGAAAAAGAAGAGAAAACCACACAATATAAACACAAACTCACAAGTGAAACCCAGGAAGCAATTAAACAAAAAAAGGAACTATACAGCAAATGGTTAAGCACAAAAAGGAAGAAGACTTAAGAGAGTATGAAAATAAGACCAGAGAAGTGAAGAAAATGACAATAAAGAAAAAAAATGACAACTGGCAAACAACCTGTACCAATATTGATCAATACCTGGGGGGCACTAGATGCCCTGAATCATGGAAGTTACTAAGAAATCTACGAACATACAGAAAAGGACACCTGCAAATACAGTACATTGAAGGCAAAGAGTGGGAAGCATACTATGCGAACCTGCTAACAGAAAACAGACAATAGTACATGAAGGACATCGAAAAGAAAGCAGAGAAGGAAAAGGAAGAGAACAAGGAGACAGATAAAGATAAAGATGAAGAAGAGGAGATGGTGTCACTGGAAGAAGTAAAAGCGGCAATTAAATCATTAAAAAACGATAAGGCTGCGGGACCAGGAGGGATACTATCGGAACTCATAAAGTATGGAACGGAAAAATTGTTTAGAATGATAACGATAATGGTCCAGAAAGTGATGAGTGGAGAAGACATGCCTAAGGAATGGAAGGAAGCCTATCTTGTCTCTATATTTAAAAAGGGCGATAGACGGAAATGTGAGAATTACAGAGGAATCAGTGTCATTGCTATAATGGGAAGAATATTCGGACGAATACTTAAAAACAACTTAGAAAAACACATACAAAACAAAATAGGGGAAGAACAGGCCGGGTTCACAGCAGGAAAATCATGCGTGGATCATATATATATAATATCATATATATATATATATATATATATATATATATATATATATATATATATATATATATATATATATAATGGAACAATTACTGGAAAAGAAAAGAGCTAAAACAGAATGATTAATCTGGCGTTTGTGGATCTGGAAAAAGCATATGATACGGTTCCCAGACAAAGATTATGGACAGCAATGGAGAGGATAGGAATTCCCAACCACCTAATAAGGGCAGTTAAAAGTTTGTACAAGGGAAATATGGTGTACATAAAAGCGGGACAGAAAATAATAGGTAACTTCCAGACAACAAAGGGCTTATTACAGGGATGCTCCACATCACCGACTTTATTTAAGATCTATCTAGAAGAAACACTGAAAAACTGGAAGCGCAAATGAGAGGGTATGGGAGTGCCAGTCAGAAACGAATATCTATACACGTTGTGCTACGCAGATGATCAAGTGGTTACAGCGCAAGATGAGTAAGATTTGAGCTTTATGATGAGAAGACTGAACGAGGAGTACGAAAAAGCGAGGTTACAGATACACTACAAGAAGACCATGTATTTAGCAACAACGGAAGAAAAGTTAGAAGACCTACAAATAGAGGATATAAGAATGAAAACCACAAACAAATTTAAAAACTTAGGATTTACAATAACAGACAAGGCAACAACGGAAGAGGAAATTAAAAATAGACTGGGACAAACAAGATCGTGTATTAGACAGTTGCATCCAATAATATGGGATAGACAAATTACGAAAAACACAAAAACGAGAATATACACTACAATTGTATAAAGTATAATGACGTATGGAGCGGAAGTCTGGGTATAAGAATATAAGAATAAAAGGATATACCTCATCAGTACGTAAAATCAATGCGGGAGTACCGCAGGGACCCGTACTGAGTCCCTTGTTATTCAATATTTTCATGCACGATGCTCCTACAACACCAAACTTTGACATCGTAATGTATGCCGACGATACAGCAATCATAACTCAAGGCTACGACATTAACCTAGCCGCAAACAATCTACAACAAAGACTGAATCATCTTAACTCATGGTTTAACAAATGGTTTATACGAATTAATCCCAGCAAATGTGATGCCAAAATCTTTACCTTGCGTCACCCACAAGACCCACCTAACATCGTTATTAATAATGTACCTATCCCTTGGAATCCGAAAGATAGCGCGGTGAAATATCTAGGGGTCTTTCTCGACCGTAGATTAACATGGAGTTTCCACACCAATAAAAAACTGACTGAATCATACGCAAGACTGGCCATGCTCTATCCCATCATCAACAAGAAGTCAACATTTAAAATAAAATGTGGGGTTCTCATCTACACGACCATCATTCGACCAATTTTTACATACGGGTGCAGCGTCTGGTGCGCGACATCAAAAACTAATCTTCGCAAACTCCAAGTGTTACAAAATAAAATTATCCGTATAATAACAAATGCACAGTGGTACGCAAGAAACTCGCAGCTCCACCTAGAAACAGGAATCCTGACAGTGGAAGAATTCATAAAGAAAACAGTCCAAAAATTTTATGATAACATAAATCAATGCAGTGGTGCGGTTCACTACAATTTGGGCACTGAAAACTTACACATCAGACTTAAAAGGAAGTTACCTATTGATCTCTTAAATAGTGAGAATAACTAATTTAATTGTCAAAATCACAATGAAGTATCTATTTTAGTGATATAAATGTTAAAAATCTTCTAGCCTTGCCATGTAATAGCAAATGTAATGCTGATCTGTCATAAGCCCTATTAATAAAAAAAAGTCTGAGTAATAAACAAGGGAAATGAAAGAAAAATAAGAGCGACAGAAATGGAATATTGGAGGAGCTGCTGTGAGGTAACCAAGATGGAAAGAACCAGGAATGAAGAAATAAGAAGAAGAATGGGAGTAGAGACAGACATAATTCATAGTATCGAAAACAAGAGACTCGCGTGGTACGGATATGTAAGAAGATTGGATGACAACAGATGGATCAAACGAGTAACAGATTGGAATCCCGCAGGAAGGAGAAAGAGAGGAAGACCGAGGAGATCGTGGAGGGATGAAGTGGATGAAGCGATAGAAAGGAGAGGTTTAGAGGAGAATGACTGGCAAGAACGAGAAGCGTGGAGAACCAGGTTGAAGGAAGGAAAACGGCGACAGCTGTAGAATCATATATATATATATATATATATATATATATATATATATATATATATATATATATATAGGTTGACCTAAGATTTTTTTATGTAGAAAATCAAAATAAACTTTGCAGCCTTTATAGTTGGCGGCTTCCGCACAGTACACATTTTGGCAGTTTACCATCTGCACGTTTTTTGAGCACTCTCGATGATTGTGGAACTCTACGGATTTTACCCAACGGGGGGAGGGCAGGTACATCTGTTTCTCTTATGCCCATAACATTGGCAATTTTTGAGCTAAGGAATCTGAGGTATTCTTGTTAGCTCTTCGAATACTATTATATCATTTTCAAAGTGTTTTTCTTTCTGTTAATAGCGTAAGTAGTATTTACTACTACATGACTCTCTGTCGCTAGAACTTCGTTGATTAAGTTTACAACTATGGAATCATGCATGTGTTTTCAGACAACTCTAAAAGTTTTTTCCTCTTCCAAGCTACTTTGTGTTGATCTAAAACATCTTTAATTTTTTTATAGTCTTCGACACTTTTTAATGGTACTTTAACTTTGTTGCCTTGCATTAATTGATAGCGAGGGTTGAATTGCTGTGACGTAGTGAAGTAAGAAGGGAGGTACGTGTATCTTGTTATTTTGTTTAGTGTTTGATTGTCTTGAAGTGTCCGCAGAAATCAAGGCCGCATACCTGTTAGTAGTTGGCGTTTCAGACGTCGTCTGTTTGGTTTTCTATGAGAGTGGGCTAGTATTAGTTTGTTTCTCTTTGATGATCTTACCTTTTGAAAGTCGTTAAGGCCAATTGCTTCCGTTTTATCACTAGTAACTGACATGTTATTTTCAGTGGGCTCATTAAACTCTAAAAAAGAGATTCTGAAATTTTGACTATAATCTATTTGTTTAGAGAGACCATTAGTATTCTCAAGGGCTATCTTATAAATCGGAGACATTTTATTTTAAACACTTTTTCTTTAAGAGTCTGAACTGTTCAGTTATCAATTGTTTTTGTTGGCCTTGAATGGTTTTACAGTGACACTATTATAGAGGTTAAATCTTCTATTTGTTATCCGGGCACATTATTGTTTGTTTGAGGAAACTGAGGTATTTGGAATGCAGTTTTGTTTTCAAAGAATTGAGGAGTTACATAGTTTAGTTTTCACTGGTTGCTAGGTTGTGATGTGTAGAAGTTTTTCTTTTCACAATTTCTGCCTATCTTTGATATTCTTGGATTTGCGATTTCGCTAGGTGTAGTTGGCTAATGAGCTAATAATTTATGTTGGATAGGTTGACCTAATTCTGCGTTGAAATTTCAAAATCCAGTTGAAGATACCAACCAGGAAAACAAAACCAGGAGAAAGAAGAGAAGAAATGATAGGAAAATAACTGTAGGAACATGGAATGTACAAGGATGGAGGAATAAAGATAAGGAAGTGATGGGAGAGTTCAAAAAAATGAATCTGAATATGTTAATTTTGAGCGAAACAAAAAAGAAAGGTCATGGAATTCAGGAAATTGACAATAACATACTTTGTTGGAGTGGAGTGCAAAAAGACAAGAGAGCAAAGAAATAGGAATAATAGTAAAAAAAAGATATAGAAATGAACGAATAATAAAATTAAATATGTCACTACACGGCAGAGACATAATAATACTCGGTGTTTATGGACCAACAGATGACAGCGCAGTAGCAGAGAAGGAATCATTCATAGGAGCACTAAAAGAGGAAATAGAAAGTATTAAACGAACTCAAGAAATAATCATAGCAGGAGACCTGAATGCAAGAACCGGAAAAAGAAAAGGACGAGGTAGAGAAAAGTACGGAGAAATCATAAACGACAATGGAAAAAGATTAACAGAGGTATGTGAACTATATAATCTAAAGATCATGAATGGTTTTACCCCACAAAATATCCACAAATACACATGGATACAAGAGACAAAGCAGCTGAGATCATAATAGACTACGTAATACTAAATGAAACAGTACAATGAGAACGGACGTAAGAGTCAAAAGAGGGGCAGAAATGGAACGGATCATAAGCTGCTGATAGCAAAAATAGGGTTCCCATGGCAAAGAAAAATAACAAGTGAAAAAGAAACACAGAGAAACAAATGATATACCGAAAGAAAGACATTCAAGTTACACCTACTGCAAGACACGACAGTGAGAGATTTATATAGGAAGATTAGACGATAAATTACAGAATTCAGATACGAGAAAGAGATATACCAACACATAAAGGAAAGTTTAAAACAAGCGAGATTCGAAGCATTAGGAGAAGAGAAAACCACACAATATAAACACAAACTCACAAGTGAAACCCAGGAAGCAATTAAACAAAAAAAGGAACTATACAGCAAATGGTTAAGCACAAAAGGAAGAAGACTTAAGAGAGTAAAAATAAACCAGAGAAGTGAAGAAAATGACAATAAAAAAAAATGACAACTGGCAAACAACCTGTAAATATTGATCAATAGGGGCACTAGATGCTCTGAATCATGGAAGTTACTAAAAATCTACGAACAAAAAAGGACACCTGCAAATACAGTACATTGGAAAAGAGTGGGAAGCATACTATGCGAACCTGCTAACAGAAAAAGACAATAGTACAAAGGAAGAAGAGAAGGCAAGAAGGAAAAGGAAGATAAGAAGGAGACAGATAAAGATAAAGATGAAGAAGAGGAGATGGTGTCACTGGAAGTAAAGGGCAATTAAATCATTAAAAACAATAAGGGCGGGACCAGGAGGGATACCACCGGAACTCATAAAGTATGGAACGGAAAAATTGTTTAGAAATGATAATGGCCAGAAAGTGATGAGTGGAGAAGACATGCCTAAGGAATGGAAGGAAGCCTATCTTGTCTCCATATTTAAAAGGGCGATAGACGGAAATGTGAGAATTACAGAGGAATCAGTGTCATTGCTATAATGGGAAGAATATTCGGACGAATACTTAAAAACAACTTAGAAAAACACATACAAAACAAAATAGGGAAGAACAGGCCGGGTTCACAGCAGGAAAATCATTCGTGGATCATATATATATATATATATATATATATATATATATATATATATATATATATATATATATATAATGACAATTACTGGAAAAGAAAAGAGCTAAAAACAGAACGATTAATCTGGCGTTCGTGGATCTGGAAAAAGCATATGATACGGTTCCCAGACAAAGATTATGGACAGCAATGGAGAGGATAGGAATTCCCAACCACCTAATAAGGGCAGTTAAAAGTTTGTACAAGGGAAATAGGGTGTACATAAAAGCGGGACAGAAGATAATAGGTAACTTCCTGACAACAAAGGGCTTATTGCAGGGATGCTCCACATCATCGACTTTATTTAAGATCTATCTAGAAGAAACACTGAAAAACTGGAAGCGTAAATGCGAGAGTATTGGAGTGCCAGTCAGAAACGAATATCTATACACGTTGGGCTACGCAGATGATCAAGTGGTTATAGCGCAAGATGAGGAATATTTGAGCTTCATGATGAGAAGACTGAGCGAGGAGTACGAAAAAGCGGAGTTACAGATACACTACAAGAAGACCATGTATTTAGCGACAACGGAAGAAAAGTTAGAAGACCTACAAATATAGAAGGATATAAGAATAAAAGCCACAAACAAATTTAAATACTTAGGATTTACAATAACAGACAAGGCAACAACGGAAGAGGAAATTAAGAATAGACTGGGACAAAGAAGATCGTGTATTAGACAGTTGCATCCAGTAATATGGGATAGACAAATTACGAAAAACTCAAAAATAAGAATATATACCACAATTGTACAAAGCATAATGACGTATGGAGCGGAAGTCTGGGTAATAAACAAGGGAAATAAAAGAAAAATAAGAGCGACAGAAACAGAATATTGGAGGAGGTTCTGTGGGGTAACCAAGATGGAAAAAACCAGGAATGAAGAAATAAGAAGAAGAATGGGAGTAGAGACAGACATAATTCAAAGTATTGAAAACAAGAGACTCGCATGGTACGGACATGTAAGAAGGTCGGATGACAACAGATGGAGAAAGAGAGGAAGACCAAGGAGATCGTGGAGGGATAAAGTGGATGAAGCGATGGAAAGGAGAGGTTTAGAAGAGAATGACTGGCAAGAACGAGAAGCGTGGAGAACCTAGTTAAAGGAAGGAAAACGCGACAGCTGTAGAATCTTATATATATATATATATATATATATATATATATATATATATATATATATATATATATATATATATATGTATGTTATACATAGTGAACTAATTTGATAAAAATTTTAATGCTATAAATAATGTAAAGGAGGATACAGTGCGGTCACTGATACTGCGGTAAAAGACCTGGAGTGCACTATCGTATCACACGTCTGCACACTTTGAGCTACAAAACTCGAATAGATAGATAATATTGAAAAACTGTGTATTACTAGTGATACAATAGAATTGATATTTAAGTGTCTTGTACATATTTTATAAAATAAAAAAGTACCTTTAATAAATATTATGAATTACTGCAGTTATTTTACTTTAAAAATATGGTACTAAGACAAAAACGATCAATAATATATTTTAATCAGTTATCTTTATTTGTAATCATCCTTATCATATCTTTATTTAGGGTATAAAGATGTGTACGGTGTTAAAACAATATTTGTATTTTTTGGTTTCGTCATTAATGCTGACAAATAAACAGAAATACGAGCGCTCTCTTTACAATGCAACTCGAAACACCTCTTGTATTTGGCGACGTCGCGCCACGACGTCTGTGTTGACATGTAACATAGTAGCTACAGGCAATTAATATTTTTTAGTTTAAGAAGCTGCATTATTTAATTAAGTAGAATTGTTAAACCAAAATTTACTTTTTTTATATACGTTGGCTACTAATCGTTAAATATAACATAAAATGTGTTATTAGAATGACTAAATATCTCAGTCGTATCAGATTCAAATTTACTTGTTTAGTAAAACATATCAACTTACTCTAAGGATATTATGTCTTTGTAGTCTTGAAATGCTACGCAGCATACCACGCAAAGCGTCCTCGCAGGATTTTTCAGCCCCTCGTCTTCGCCTAGTCATCGTGACAGATCAGCATTTTCTCAGCCACAACAATCCAAATAATTGCTAATAAAGTTCCAAATGCCAGATAAACTGAAGCGAGGATAACCATTGCCTTTATTGATTGCCGACAACAGCTATAAATCGAACGGACGTATCTATCGATTACACTAATTGACTTAATATCAAAGTTCAAATAACCAAACGGGATATGACAAATATAAGAATAAATAAATTTATTTATTTCATAATAATTACTGTAATTTTATTCTAATTTCAAAGAAATCAATATATTAAATGTAAATTATTTCTAAGACTAATGTTGCTTAATATAAAAGTATACATAATAAAAAACGTGAGCATATAGTTTTATAAGAAATTACCGTCAATAAAAAAAATACAAAAAATGAATAAATTACGTGGAATATGTAAGATATTGTAAGATAACTTGTATAGATGTAGTTTGAGTTGCATGTATTTATTACTTTTAAAGAAAAGCAAATAATAAAAACTCAAAAAAGAAGAAAACTAGATTTTAAGGCGCTAGACTAAAAGACAAACGCTAAAATAAGTAAACTGCAGATCTGGTTTAGTACATTTATTAGTTTAAAGTTTTGCTGTGATATAAAGACATTTATTAAACATGAATATTACACAAAACTAAAAGACACTAAACCATACAAATTAAAAACATAAACCGACAAGACTCTTTAGAACAAGCTATAACATAAAATACATAAGAATTTAAGAAAAGTAAAGGGATTTCCAACAAAAACTACAATAAAAATTAGAATATAGAAATGCAAAGGATATAAATAAATCAAGAATTGAAAATATTTTGTACCTTATAAGACTGTTATTACTGAGACGACTACAATAGACATAAAAAGGTCAAGTAAAAGATTTAGTGTCAAACAAAATATGGCGGTTGATAAAAGAAAGAAGAAAAATATATTTGCAAATACCAAGTGAAATAAATTAGAAAACATGGGGCCGGCGAAGAGATTGCTCTGTAAGCAATACTTTCGATTTCGATTTCGAATTTCGGGAAAATTCGAAATCGAATATCTGAAAATTATTCGACATAGAATTTTTCTTCATTTCGAATTCAGCGTAAAATTTCCTGTAAGAATCACATTTAAAATCGTAATGTCGAAAATTTTCCCGAAATTCGAAGTCGAATATCTCAAACTATTCGACATAGAATTTTCGATTTCATTATTGAAATCAGCGTAAAATTTTCTTTAAGAATTACTCATAAAATCGCAATGTCGAAATTTTCCGAAATTGAAGTCGAATATCTCGAAAACTATTCGAGATAGAAAATTTTGATTTCGATTTTGAAATCAGCGTAAAATTTCCTATAAGAATCCATTTTAAAATTTTAAAAAATCCATAATTTTGTGACAGCGACAGACAGACAGACAGACAGACAGACCGACAGACCGACGAACCGACAGACCGACAGACCGACAGACATATAGAATTCAGTAACGAACTTTTTAAGTTCGTTGAAAATAGAGAATTAAAAAGAATATTATAAATGACAGGAGAACCCATTAGAAAAAATGAATAGAAAAAACGGAAAATGTAGCAAAGTTAAAGGACATGAAAATTATAGTTAAATTATAAATAAATTCTCTAGATTAAAATAAAAGCAATCAAACTAGAAAAAATATAAAAATGGAAACTTACTGAAGAGAGAACGCAACATTATCAATAGATGGAAAGTATATTTTAGAAATATCTATAAGAAGTAGAAAATATACATGATACACGAAAATGTAAACGTAGATTATCAAAAACTAGATACAAATATTGCAGAAATCACAAAAGAAAACTAAAAATAGCCACACGTGAACTAAAGAGCGGTACAGTAAAGACAATGTATCAGCAGATCTAATAAAAATAGGTGGAAAATATCTACAGAACTGATTTTCTGCTTATTGAATTCGAAAAAATGCACCGATTTGAACAATGTTTGCGTTTAAATGGATGTTATTTTTTAGATGTAATATTTAAAAATTAAATTATGGAATGTTATTTTTCTTAAATGCTTTTTTATATAACCTAATATGGTTATAATAAATTTAACAAATACTGAATGTTGTTTTCAAACATTTCAAAATCACCCATTATTCTGCCCTACCCTTTGTATATGGATTAAAGATGTCATAATAAACAATTAATTTTTTGAGATGTATTTTATTAAATATCTGAACAACTGACGGATGTTAATCAATATTTTTTATTTTTCTTGTGGTTAGAAAATCCTAAAACATTACTTTCCAAAACCTTTACCTCTGCATAGTCACAAAGTTAAAATACTACAAAAAAAAACAAAATTATTTTTACGAAATTATCTCAGTTTTGGTATATTACACTTTTTATTTTTATACAATTTTTGCACCCTTGCTGACAGATAATTTTTCACTTTTTTGACTTTGATAATATTGTTGTGTCGCTGTCATTTATGTGTGAATAAATACAGCATACATACATACACAGTGGAAGCGGATAGGAGTTATATATCTGGCTGAGCTTTAAATTAATAGGTAATCCCGGGACAGAGTGCCTGTTTAGTCCTTTTGAGGGTAATTTACGCTCCAAGAAATTATAAAACGTAAATCAGAACGCCGGTTGCGGCGAACGTATCCCTTTAATTTGCTTTTGAAGAATAAATCACCGGTTGAAATAAGCCTAAAGCTGTAATTAACTTAGATCCTTCAATAATTGTTGATGACTTCTCGCCTGGGTTAGAAGCTGTTGCGGTAATTGAATGTAAAAATCGCAAAATTAGTAAAATTATTGAAATTCCAATAATTTGATATTCCCGATAAGGGTTTCCCTAACATTAATCACATTTATCTCCGAAGTGATGACTTTGACATTCACTTTGCTATTTCACCGTAATAGCTCTGAACTAATTTCCTCTGCAAGTTTCCTCGAATCCTTATTTAACAGTTCCATTTGGACTTAGTTTAAAGGTTCGGCAATATTGTATTTTAAAGAAGTGAAAATAACTATATTGTGCTTATTATTTCTTAGACATTATTTATATTATACGAAATACACAATTAGCAATATTTCTAATAGAAAATATAATTTATAGGTAGTATATTTATATATTTCAATAAATAAAAACTGTTCAATAACTATCTCTCTAAAATTTCTAAAATAATTAATGCCTAATTCAACAGATAATACGGGCTAAAATTACAAGCACATTTAAAAAGCGAAACCCAGGTGTACATGTTAGATACTAAATTAAATAAAACTGCGATACTAATAAACAATACTTTAAATGAATAGCAAGACAATGCAACCAAATTTCCTAGAATTGCTTCGGAGGACACTTAAAATAGTCAAATTTAAATTGGTACAAATTTTTGCTACCAATTTTAAAGTGTATGTTGTTAAAGCACCTGTTATCATTATTAAAAATGACAACCTTACATAAATTTATCTTGAAACTAAAATCTAATGAAAATAAAACTCAAAATGAAACGTTTACATGAGTTGTATTTATTATATCCGAATTTGATTACTACGCTGCAGAATTATCAAGATATTCCATTTACAAACGAACAAGGTGTTTCCAGTCGAATATAACGGAATATCTAAGATTTAAGGCAGCGCTGACAAACATCAGATTTTATTAGCCTATTGGATTGTACGACGAGTACCACATTTGCGACAATAAAGTTTTCAATATCTATAACCGTTATATTACATGCGAGAGCTGAACCATTTGCTTTCTATGTTTATTATTGCCTAAAGGAAAGCTCTTTTGCCACATTTGCAAAAAAAATGAATCTGAAAAGTAATCATCCTTGTTTTCAGTCCTTTAAAAAGTAGCAGAAAATCATAAAAATTGAATTGTGTACACAAGTTTAGTAAATTAATTATAAATTGACAATGGTACTATTTGAAATGCAAGACTAATATAAATATAACAAGGCTAAAAGAAAAAGGCTAAATTATTCTGCTTAACAGTTTTGATAAGACAGTTAACTAAATTTGTAAAATCTGGGATTTATTATTAAAAATGATATTAACAGAAATAGTTATATAATTTTAATTAAACTATTTTTTAAGAATACAGTTAAAATATTTGTTATTACAAAAAACATGTTTATACATCTTTGGTTCGTAATATACAAATCAGTATTTTAAAGCTCCAATAATAAAAATCCTTCTGTACCGTGTCGAGTAAATAAATTCATGATGAATGTTTATAAACAAAGTTGAATAAGCGAGCAATAAGGAGAGTAAAAAAGGAAAACTGGTGCAATAAACGGTGAGTGTTTTAAGTAGTAAAATAGGTGGTTATAAGATGCTAAAAATAAGGATGAAAATTTCATAAAAGTTAACTTGATAAGAAATGGTAAATCAAAATCGGCCAAGAGCAAAGCACACTTACCAATTATGAGTAAGCAACATACTCTATAACTCAAAGTAGAGTGAAATATAAAATTAAGCTGATATAAACAACGAGAAAGTAAATATATAGAAAATTTTTATATTAAATTATATTCAAACAAGTAAGAAAAGGCAAAGAAAAATTAATTAATTGCATTTAGAAGAAATTACTCACAGATAGAAGGAAAGGTGCGACGGGTTGACTAGCTAAGACTTCTTACTCAGTGTGATAAAACAAAAATAGACAGATAAGATTGTCTAACAATGCTGGTAACAGAACAAAACCGGAATTAAATTACTAAAGACCCATTAGTAAACTGTAATGATAGAACAGGATAGCGATGAGTATACAACGGACAAGGGTAAAAGAAAAATCTTAAGTTTTGGCTTTTTAAATATTATTTAAAGTATCGTCAAAAAGAAACTGTAAGATAAAGTTGTCATTTACTTATATATATTTTCAGGATTTAAAGGTTAACTAATATGTACGAATGGTGTTTGGAGAATCTATGAAAACAAGAAAATCACTAGAAAAAACAGAAGCAACTGAAGGAAAACTGAACAAAATATTAGAGATGGTGGAGAAGATGTCCAAAGAAAGAAGGATATGAAGATAAGGCAGAAAGAAATTTAAAAATAAGTTAAAGAAATAAAATAGCGATCAAAGGTAATTTAACTATAAACTAAAACAAAAAACAAGTGCTTAAAGAAAGAAAACCAGAGATAAAAAAAGAAAATAAGAGAGCAATTATAAAAAGTAGAAAATACGCTGGAAGTAATAGAAAAAGATCAAAGGAAAAATAACGTAACGTAATATACGACTTAGTTATAGATACAAACGACACCTTACAACTAAAAGAAGGAATTAAAAGTTTTAAGTAATCAGCTGTGAATAGACATTATCCCAAAAGCAGTAATGAAAGTATGAACTAAAACGTGCGTTATAGAATTGAGCACGCAAATAGAAAAGAACGAAATCACAAAAAGCAAATCAAAATAAAAAATAGGAGAGAAAAACTTATATTTAACAATGATAATATAACACCAAACGAAATAGAGAAAAATTCCAACTGAGAGCATTTGCCAAAACAAAAAAAACGAATAGGAAATATAACAAAATTGGTTACAAGTTGACGATAAATAGAGACGAAAATGAAATGGAATAAAAAAACAAGATAATGGAAAAACGGCTAGCAAAAAAACTAGAGGAGACTAAACAGAATGTAAAAACAGAAAGCTACATTGGCAATGAAGTGGATATAATTTTGGAAAGAAATGAAAGCGCAAACATAAACATAAAATTAAGAATATCTGAATCAACAGAAAAGTTAAAAAACTAGACAGAGATTGAAAAGGGATATGAGGACAGTGTAAGGAATAAGGAAAAATATATATTATAAAAAAACAAAATAAAGAATAACGAAAAATTATGGAAAATAGGAACATCGAATGTCAGAAGCTTAACAAGTAAGGAAGAGAAACTAACAGAGAAAAAAATATACGCAGATATTGTTGGCATCACCGAAATGAAAAAGAAAGGTAAAGGAGAACAACTATTAAAAGGAAGACACCCAATGATATATAATGGAGTAAGACGGAAATAAAACCAGTGAAGGAGTAGAATGTTACATTAAAATAAAAAATATAAAATAAGTACAAAAACGTAGTATCAGACAAAATATTAATAATAGAAATGGAAATAGATAAAGAAGTAAAAATAGCAATCATAGTAATATAGATCAAATGAGAATGAAACAGCCACCATAAAGGATGAGTCTTGGGAACAACTAATAGAAATGGCAAAAAAAAGTAAAGGAAGATTATTAATACCAGAGGATCTAAACGGAAGAGTAGGCGGAAAAGATAATTTTAAAAAAATGCAATAGGCATATGTGACAAAAAAACAGAAACAATAATGGCCGAAAAGTAACACTCTTGTAAATTGAACAATTTAAAAGTAACAAACAGCTTCTACAAACACAAAGACGTACATAAAAATACCAGGCAAGTAATAAGTAGAAAAGAAATATCAATAACAGATTACTTTATAATTAATACAAATTATAGAAGAGAAGTAAAACACAAAAGTAAGAAGAGAATGTAAATTATTTTTCGATTACTACCTAGTATTAACAAAAACAGAAATAAAAAACAAGACACAAAAAGAAAATATTAGGACAAATAGTAAATATAAAAGTAAGGCAGTAAAAGAAGTAAACAGAACATACAAAATCAGAGACAAAGAACTAGCCAATTTATACAAAAAAATAAATAAAGAAAACTAAAGAGAGCTTAAACAACATGACAGCAGAAGAAATGTGGAGAACGATTAAAGGTTTAATAATAAAAATAGCATAAGAAATATGCTGATGTACCAAAACAGACAAAACCAAAAAACAAACAAGATGTTTGACTAAAAGAATTTAAAAAAAAGTATAAGTAAAGAAAGAAAATAAATAAAATATCTTGGTGAAAAAAACAACGAAAATTAAAACAAACACAAAGAATAAAGATTAAAAGTCAAAGAGATAGTGAAAAAAGCGAAACAACAAAACTGGGAGGAGCTTGCAGGAAAAATTGAACAAGATAAAAAGAACAACCACAAGTTATTCTACAGAATATTTAAAACACTATGAAAAGATAAGCAAAACAGAAATAGATACATAAAAATCATTAAATGAAAAAATTTTAGAAAAAGATAGAAATATAGTGAAGAAGTAAAAGAAACGCTGAACACAAGGTAACTAATAACGACGGAAGCATCAGAAGAAATTAAGGAAACCATAGAAAACACAGAGAATGTAAAAAATAAAAAGATTAAGAAAGAGGAAATAGCAGAAGCCATTAAAATGTTGAAACGAGACAAGGCGGCAGGACACGAGAGCATAACAGCGGAAATCCTAAATAACACAAAAAAATAAAATAACATTTTAGAAAAATTATTTAATAAGATCAGTAATAAACAAAAAATACCAAACGACTGGAAGGTGGAAATTACCCACAAATAAAAAAGAAACCAGCTGAGAGTGTAGGAACTATAGGGGAATGATCCTGCTCATTATTATGTTAAAAACATATGAAAGAATTCTGGAAAAAAATACTAAAAACAATTAAACAACAATCAAATCCACAGAGCGGATTTAGAAAAGCAAAAGAGGTTAAGAACATATATTTACAATAAAACAATTAATAGAAAAAAACAGGAACGACAATATATATGTAGCTTTTATAGATTTAAACAAAGCCTTCGATAGCATGCCGAGAGCAGAAATGTGCACTAGATTTAGAAAAAAGTAATAACAGCTATACATCAAAACACTAGAAACTGCATAGTTTCACATAATAAGTACTTACTACAAAAATACCTCAGACAATTACTGAGCTTTTCTTGTATTACTCTACCAAATAAAAACACCCTTTTACGAATTAATGTTATTTATTGTATCGTAGCTATGTGAAGATTTTTAAAGTTACACAATTTTAGAGTCTTTCTTTTGGTTTAAGGGGTAATTCCACGCTAGGAGACGCGGTCACTCAGATGGTTCAACCAGTTGGCTCTGTCCTCTAGCCGGCGCGCTAAACCCACGGGTGTGTGTGAATGTCCTAGCATTTAAGTGCATGTTAGTGGGCACAATAAGCCCTTGAGGCTGCAATGCCTGTAAGTGCGCAAAAAAAACACCACTCTAAAATTTAAAAAAAATTGATTTTTTTATCTTAAAAGATACTATGAACCTTCTAGAATATGTAGCAAAAAGTTTTACAAGTAAAAAAATTTATTTGAAAAATCGTAAAGGGTATTCCTTTTGTGTGTAAAACTGTTTTTTTTTGAAAGTGAAAGTTCTTACAATCAAAAATGGAAGGCAAAAAAGTATACGAGGGTAAAAAAGTACAAAGAACTTTATACAACACAGCATCGGTCAAAAAAGCCGAAAGGAAATTTATGTAAAACTTGTTACAAAACTTTAAAGGCGTATTTCTCGAATGCTATTTTTCAAAGCAGTACGCACCTATAACTCGATCAATCTTTAATATTTACATTTGAAATTTTAAAAATTTCTTAAAAAAAACATTTCTAAGAGAAACACGTACGGACATTTCAATAAATTATAATTTTTTATAAATAAATAACTGCTTTTTTCGTTAAAAGTCGGACACCTAACTTCAAATGTTTGACGATTATACAAAAATCAATATTTTTAAAATCTGTACATGTTTCTCTAGCTAAACTCATATAGATGAAGAAGAAATTTTTTATTTTGCTCCAAATTCAAATTTGCCTCAGTTCTAGTGCGTGCCGCGGAGCGCCTCGAAGCCGATCTGCCTTAGAAGAATGAAATTCTGAAATATTTTTTAACAAAAATTTTTTTATACTTTAATATATGTTAATAACATACTTCAACAGTTTTTTTATTGCTTTTTTTGTCATGCAAAAAAACGTCAACAAAAGGCTTTTTTGGGGGGTCTAGAGTGGTGTTACCCCTTAAATGCCCAAAATATGCTAGGATCCGCCATTCAAATTGTAAAATCGTTAATAAACTGCTTAGCGAAATACCTAATTTTAACGCTACGCTCTTTTTTGCTGCCGTTGTCGATTTAAATTGCATATTTTGTAGAACACTCATTTTTTACTTATTTTCCGGCATTTTTATTTTTGTGTTATGTATATATCTTAAAAATTTTGTTAATTACGATAACAAAGCATTTGTACCCTATCAAGACTATATATCAGATTATAAAGAAAGTTCTTTAACACTTGAGGAAATTTTAATTCTATGCCTGTTTTGTTGTTTTTTATGTTTGTGGTGTAGTAACTATTTTCTTTGGAATTCCAGATGGCAGTTGAGAAAATTGAACTTAAGCTTTCATGAAGCTTAATGAAAATTTAAAATGTCGACTAGGGATACTGCAAAATAAATTGGGATACCTAAGGACAATGAACAACAATCCATGTGTAGTTCGAAATGGACAAGCATTTCGATTTTGATGACTTTAATTTTAAAGATCAACCACGTTTCCCCCGACCATCTATTTTGTATGAGGGAAACTCACACGCTGTTTTAGATGCCAAACCTTAATAAACTGCACAAAGTGTGAGCCAACAAATAAATCGAAAATCTGTTGAATAGTCGATTTTGGAGGCATCATGATCGTTTCAACGGCTGGATTTTTTGGGGATAGAATCCTTTGTAACTTGCTCTACAAAATGCCAAGATTTTCCGGTCGGTGTTATGCTGCTTCGTTTTATTCGTTTTTAGATTGTTAGGTCGTGGTCGAATTTTAGACATTCTTGACGTTTTTTCCTCAATTATGGCAAACATCTTCAGAAGAAAATTTTGTTTCTCTACTCGCGCTCGTGCGGTAGAGGTAATGGACTGTTGTTAATGTCACCTGGTGTGTTGCTGAAGTAACCGAGCTAGCTATTGACGTACATCAGTTGCAGGTAACCTTTTGGCATTTGCTAAAGTCACTCGCTTTTTCACTACATGGCGATTTGTTTTTTGTCCCGTGAGAACGGCGATGAACCAAAATTTAGATAAATAGAATTAATTCATCATCCCTGTTAAAATTACTTTTATTTTTAAAAATTTATATCACCTCTCTGTATAGTTTAATAGCTACTATAATCACTCAAAACTCGTAGACAAGATTTTTAAGGTATGTTTAGCAATTTTGAGTTAGGTGTAGGTTGTAATCAAATGGTCCGTAGTCTCAATGTAGACCTGTTTACACAAACATAGTATCCAATATAGCACTGATGTACCCTATAAGTTTCTTCTATTCTTGGTTGGTTAAAGCAAATCCCGTATTTTCGTTATAGTACTGTAAATGGTTTCTACCTTGTATAGTTTAGAATTCTCTTTATCTGATCCGCTAATCTGTTAATATAAATTAAGAAAAAGGGTTTTGGGTGCGCATCTCCTATATTATCTCTTTTTATCTCCGTTCTTATAAGGCTTGTTCCAAATGTTTTAGTTCCTCATTCAAAACCTGATTCGACTGCTTATGAATCGGCTCGTATAGGTGGATTTTCTGCAAGTGTATTTTAAATGTTTATTCTCCAATATTAACATCTGTACATGTAGGACAGCAATCCCACTATTTGATTTCAGTTCTATTGTAAACTGTATATATGGATGTGGCCTTGCCTCGTCTCTAACTATGTAAAGAAGCGGTAAAAATTTATAAATATAAAAAGTTTTAATGGTGTCGGATCTTATATACCTAACTTTTGGCTCACCGTCCCAATCGAGTGAAGAAATGTTACCTGCAACGACCCGATTTACGTCAGAATTTAACCCAGTGTTGTCTACGACAGTTCCCACTATCATCCCTACCACACGTGCACGAGTATACAAACAAATCGCACAGAACAGAAAATTCATTTTTAGAAATTTTCTTTCTGAATCTATCTGCCACAGTTGTAGACGAAACGTTGAGAGTTTCAAAACTGCGACCGCAATATAACAGCCTGACAACGAACAACATGATGCAATATCGTTTTAGTAAGAAAACCATAACCTCAGTTTGGTAGATTGTTGACGTATTATGCACTTTGAGTTGGTTCCAAATGAAAATATCATAAATACCGAGCTGTACAGCGAGCAACTAGAGCTTTTTTACAAAATTTTAAAATAAGAGTATCAATTTTGACCAGTTATAAATGAGATCTTCAACAAAACAGTGTTTATCACGCAACACAGACCGCAGGCAAAATTTTTGAAATGGACAAAATTGAAGGGTTAAAGCCCTAATTTGAATTTTCTAATCAGAGATAGTTATGATCTGTGGTGCACTTTTCCACTTTAGATTAATTATGAAGAAGCATGTTGGTTGATATCGGGGACAGACAAATTCAACAACTAGCAGGGCACTGGCCAAAAATCACTGATAATGATTTATTTTTAAGAATAGTTATTGTTGTATACCAATAAAAATTATTTAGAATAACTCAAATTACAAAATATTTCAATTACACTCGGAAATTTAACAAAAAGGTGTAATAACGAGTTTACTAATTACTTTTAAAGTAAATTATTTTAGTGTATCAACTTTACTGCTTCACTGCTATTCACAGTGAACTCCAAAAATTCTCTGAAGGATAATATTTTTGGTATTTTTCCTAAGTTTCTTGTAACTTATTAAACAGAATTTTGATTGTAAAGTGGCATTAAATTGCTATAGTAAATTATTTCAACCTCAATCCTGTTTCGAAAAAGACTAGTTAGTAAATTGAGAGATTTACTATTTAAACAAGATCAGGGGGCGAAACGGTAATATATACAAATGTTGAAACTCATAAACACCTTGGAAACTCAAACTTAGACCAACCAATCAACTATGAAGGTCTCAGCATTCTATGTATTATCGTTCATGAGATATGTCACTTTAAAATAAAAAAAGCAGGAAAACCCCCCTTAGGGGTGTTTCAATGGGTCGGGTTTACGAGACATTCCTATTCTACTTTTTAATGAGGAGTTCAAAACAGGTGGTCAGAAGTTTCGACCTAATTGTACAATTGATCACTATACTCCATTGTATATATTACCTCTAATTACCTCTAAACATTAAACAACAATATAGTCTGTATACTTAAAATATTCTTTTTAATTTAATTATATAATTTATCGATTATAAATCGAAAGCAGTAGTAAGTACAACGTTCCAAAAAAAATTAGAACTACAAAAAAGAGAAATTAACAGTGTCAATCAACTTTGTAACTATCTTCAATACAGCATATAAAAAATCTGGCGTGAACATCACACGACTTTCCTTATCCTATTTCCTTATCTTATTATTATTATATATATCGGCCCTGCGCTGCTCTCGTCCCGGAACTTGTTATTTTAAAAAAGGACGAGGCGCGAGTCCAACACTCGAAAGCTGATTAAAATAAACAGTACAAGACAATAATTGTCTCGTACTTAAAATTTTGCTACGTCATTGAAGGAACCGTGCGAGCTCTGTCGCACAGCCTTCGCCATTATCGCCTGCGTGCTCCCTCATAGCGGCCAAGCGCTCCCCCCCGTCCTCCCGCAGTCGGCCGGTAGCTCCCCGAGCGCGCTGTGATTGGTCCGTTTAATTAATTTTTAATCGGCTATAACTTATTTATTTGACCTCGGATAAAAAATTTCATTGTATTTTTTTGTTCGTCTCGGTTTGATCTATCCGGTAATATAAATTTCGAAACATTTTTGAACATCCGGTATATTAAAATCCTGAACTTCAATTTTTTTTCGAGTGCCTATTTTACCAACTTTTATTTTAAATTTATGTTTATCTCATTGTAATAAATCATTTTTATTCTCATAAATTTTTCTTATCTTCAACCGTTTAGATTCGCGACCGCTTTGCTACCGATTTTGCGACCTTGTGACCAAACGGCTATGTCGATTTTTACCAAAAGCTTCGCACTGCGTCCCCTACCTACAAGTAACTTGCATACCAAAATTCAAGTCTCTAGCTCTTACGGCTCTCAAGATATCTTGTTTACTGACAGACACACACACACACACACACACACACGAACCAATGGCCCAAACCAACTTTTTTGGTGTCCTGAGGCTATAATTCGTCCAGAAATGTGAAAAACTGGGTAGGTCAAATTTCTGCCGATTACATTATTTTCCTTATTATAGGATAAGGAAAGTAAAAATATACAAATAAAACGCTTTAAAATATAAAATAAATTAAGGCAATGTTTATTAAGTGTTGTACAGAACTAAATCCTTAAATAGAAATGTTAAAGTATGGCAAAAATATAGTCATATTTAATTTTTTTTCTTTTCTTACAAATATTTCAATTATTGTAAATGTACTGTGGAAGAACATTTTCAAAACCATTTGAAATTCGAAAGTTAAAAGAAAACAATTATCGTACAATGTGTCTCCTTCATCTGCGAAGAAATTATGTCCTCACTATAAGTGAAATAAGACATCCACCACGTTGCTTTATTAACATAAAAATATTATTGGGTAAGCTATTATACAAGCTCGTATGGCATTCGTGCAAGATGTTGTTCCACTTCTGGATAATCGATTTTTTTATTTTGAAATATGAACATTTTACTACCTCTTTAAACGTGATACTAAATAACGCAAAATATTTTTGAAAATGTTTATATCTGTAAACCTAATCGGCAAAGAAAGAACCAATGCATGATAATTTGGAAATGATCTTTTTATAACCCTAAACGTGTAAATTGGCGCATTATATTATTAAAGGTCACAATTTCCATTTAAAGGAAATTCTCTCTTAAACCCTTGTTCATATATTTCTTGATGTTTCAGATGTTGCCCATCTTGACAAGAAGCAAATATTGATCTGGTTATAACTCTCAATACAAACTCTAACAATAGCAGATCTACCACTTTTATTAGCCTTCATAATAATATGCATTATTTTCAAAGATTGTGATAATAAAACGAAAACTCGTGCATCACACCTAAATTAACTTTATTTTTGTGAAAAAAATACGTTTTTATTTCACCTATCCAATGCTATCGAATTCGCTAATGTTTGTTTCTGCGCTTCAGTCAAAGGAGGCTTTTCAAACATCTCCACGCGTTTTAACTCAGAAAAAAGTTCTCTTTACATTGCGAGCATAGGCGCCAGCTCCTGCAGTATTCAAAATTTCGCGAGCTGTTAGGGTTGTATTTAAAATAATTTGACAAATCCGATTAGCTTAGCCATAAATTTCTTTAGTTTTAAAAATTTCTCACTAACCATTCAATTCTATTATTTTTTTTTGTTCCTTGAAAGTATTTTTTTCTATATATCCTAACACCTTTCTGTCTGGAATTTTATAGCTAAAAAAATTCTACATATGCATTACTTAACTATACTGTAAACTTGATATACTTGAATGGCAGTGTAAGACTAATAGTATTTACTGATCACTCCATGCGGTCATACTTTTAACTCAAAGAAAAAGCTACTTTTTAAGACTTTATTAAGGGATAATGAAAAGACTCTTTTACGATAATTGCAGTTTATTTTCTTAAAACTTTTGAAACACGTGGTTCTGAGAAGATTTTTTTACAAAACTTTTACAATAATTGTTGTGTAACTATTTTATGCGGCTATACGTTTATCGCGGACTGTGCTACCTTTTTGTGGAATAAGTAATTGATATTTTTGCTTTTTAGTTTTTGATATAAAAAGATAATATTATGTAGCTGTTTTAGTATTTATGTACAGGATTGTTCAGAAGTAGGTGAACATCTCAAAAATTTATAGCAAATTGATTATACAACGGATTATCATTATTATTACGCCAATATAGAAGAAAACTGTAAGGTCTTTTAAAGGAAAATCTTCTGAAAATAACTACCGTGGTTTGCCGAAAGGATACAATTATAAAAATCAAACACGTTCGCTAATCAATAAAATAAACCCACACAAATGTGTGGCTCTCTTAAATAACTACATTCAATATACGTATATGTAATAGAACTAAGTAGAATGTATAGGGTTTATTTTTGTAAACAACGTGAACTATGTATAGATTGAACACTAAAAATGCAGAAAATTCTAGTGACAAAATTGTCATAAATATTTATCAAATTAGAACGTTAGCTAATGTAATGTACCTTAAAAAGCTACTTGACACACACATAACAGTATAAAGCCAATAAAAAACTTGACGCTTGCTGTATTTTCTTAAACTTTTGTACGTTCTACACATTAATATAACTCCCTTGTAGAAGTAAATGACAGAAGTTGTTTATTTTCTGTGCTGTTTGCTACATATATACAATCCAGTTTATTATTGCACGGTCCATAAGACTTACACAAAGCACTATTAGCCAAACCAAAGAAGTGATAGTTAAAGAAATATGATAATAACAACTTTTTGCAATAAAGCATTTTTTGTAACTACAATCCATACTATCTTTGCTATAATAATAAAAATTAATTATGAGGAAACTAAATGTAATTTACTAATGACGTAATAATTTTCTTTTGATTAATCCTATGTACAATCTATAAAAGTTGCAGTTTGTTTTATGTTTAGAATATAAAATATAAATTTATAAGCAGTCAATTCTAATTGGTTTTATCTCTTTTAAAACACAAAGTATACACTATAGCATTTACCAGAATAAACAAAAGTTTTCTACTTGAAAATGGTTACTGTCTAAATATAAAAGTAAAACTATTGTTACTTAATAATATATTTTGTTATACTTTAGAATTATTTAAAGTAATAGACTTTGCAAATGAAATTTCCAACTGCAATGTCATGAGAGGGAGTAGAATTCTCCGAGCCCTTCGTTTGTAGAAGCTTGGACTAGTTCCAATGTATTAGATTTTATTTGAATAAAATTCCTACCTTTTTAAGTGTTCACTGTTTTATTCTGTGCATATTTAAAGACCTGTTTTGTGTTGATGCACAACTGCATTGGTTTTTTTTCATATTTACATGAAAACCAATTAATGCGAAATGTGTTCGCTACCTAAGTGTTTAGATGAAGGGGAGCAACAATTTAAATTGATTTATTATGTGCGTGGTAAAAGGTTGAAAAACTTAAGTGTCTTATTTCTCTTAACATTGTAACAAACATTATTAAATATTTTTATAATTAATTGAAAATCAGAAAATTTGCATATATGTATATTTATGTCATATTGTGGAGATGGTATAACGAATATTCCTCACATATAGTTTTTATTTACAGACGCTTTTTTACATTATTTACAATAAGAGTTTATTATGGCCACGAGAGTGCTGATGTCGCGGCCGGCAGTTGCGTCGTGTCTGTGGCGTCAACGTACGTTAAGGGTTGGTTCTTGAGATTGGGTGGTGGCCCGAACAGTGTTCGCAGGACGCGTTGCAATCGTTTTTCAGTCGGTGACGCTGCTGCCGGTTTCACGGGGGATGGATATTTACTGAACAGCTCTTTTAGAATCCGTGCCCGGCGTCTCTCCGCGGGCCTCTTCTGGGGTGTTGGTGGCAACGTGGACAGCGATTGCGGAACCGGCGTTCTTTGGCGGTGGGCTCGCCATTCGTTCCGATAGTACTTTTTCGGAGGTGTCGATCGGACGATGTTGGTGCTGGTCCTCCTGGGAGCCGTAGGCCACGGCCACGTAGTTAACGGAAATGCTTAAAAATTCGGCAAGATCCTATGCATAGCGGCAAGCACTGTTCGATGAGGACCAAGTCTTTTAGACAGCGACACGGCCGCTTCGAAAGCTTTCGAGTAGCGGCAGCGAGCTGTGTTGGATTAGCGTGAGCCACGCTTTTATCCCCCAGGTATTGTGCGTGGGGAGTGACTTCCTAGAAAATATTGCATGATTGGGCAGGCTTTCACCCCAATTGTCGGTTTCTGGAAATTCTTCTCGGCTCGGCATTATGCTGATTTGTTCACGAAATCGCTGCGTTCCGATATTAGATCATTTCTTTTGCTTCGTGTAGTACTTTGCGTTCCGACAATATCATATCTGTGTGCGAGCAGAAGTATCTTGAAATATTTCCTATACATTTGACTTTTTTATTGATACAGTCTATAATTATTTATTTTTAATACATTACATATTTCATTATTTTATAAAAAATACCACATTGTTTCTTCTTAAAGTTCCGATCCGTTTCGGATGTTGGAAACCATGATGGCAATTCGGACTTTATCAACAGCGGCACGAAACAGTCCAGTTGCTGTTGTATTGAACCATACTCGCAGGTTTTTCAGCCACGATATGCGTCTTCTGCCGATGCTTCTTTTTCCTTCGATCTTACCCTGGAGGACCAATTGTAGGAGCCCATATCTCTGATTGTTGCGCATGATGTGCCCTAGATACTCCAGCTTACGAACTTTTATTGTTGTGAGGAGTTCTGTTTCTTGTTTCCCCATTTTCCTCAGCACGGTGTGGTTGGTTACATGCTCTGTCCAAGATATACGGAGGATTCTGAGGTACAACCACATCTCGAAAGCCTCTATTTTTCGTCTTGATGCCTCTGTCAGTGTCCACGTCTCTGCTCCATACAGCAATACGCTGAAGATATAACATCTCAGTAGTCTTAATTTAATGGGTAAAGATAATTCATGGCACTTGAATAGTTTGGCCATTTTTACGAACGCTGCTCTCGCCTTTTCAATTCTACACTTTATTTCCAGTGAGTGGTCCCAGTTTTCATCGATTGTTGTCCCAAGTAAGTATATTTTCGCACACGTTCGATCCTGTTGTTGTCAATCGTTAATCCGGTGTCAACAATGTTATTTTTTGTAATTATCATATATTTGGTCTTTTTGGTATTTAGGGTTAGTCCGAACCGCTTGCTAACTTCTGTAATTCTGTTCATAATTCGTTGGAGACTGGTGATGTCGTTTGTAAACACTATCGTGTCATCCGCATATCTAAAATTATTTAATATTTCTCCGTTGACTCTGATTCCATCATCTATGCTGCCCAGAGCTTGCTGAAAGATGTGTTCCGAATACACGTTGAACAGAAGAGGAGAAAGTACGCATCCTTGCCTGAGACCGCGTTTTATCTTGATGTCTTCTGATATCATATTGCCAGTTTGCACTGCTGCTTTTTGATTCCAATAAAGGTTGCTTATTATTCTTAAGTCTCGATTATCAAGGCCTATTTCTTGAAGATTGTCTATTAGTTTATTATGTTGGACTTTACGGAAGGCTTTTTGATAATCGATGAAGCAAGCATATATGTCATGATTTACATCTCTGGCTCTTTGAAATAGAACTTGTAGGCTAAAAATAGCTTCGCGAGTTCCCAAGGCACTGCGGAATCCGAACTGTTCTCTACTTATTTGTGCTTCACACGTTGTAAAAATTCTGCGGTGTATAATTTTTAAAAATAATTTTAGGAGGTGACTCATAAGGCTGATAGTGCGGTAATCTTCGCAATATTTAGCATTTGGTTTTTTGGGGATTGTCACAAATGTTAACCACGGTTCAAGGATTTTTCCGGTGGTATACATAATGTTAAAAATTTTTGCTAGCCATTCTACACTCGCTTCGTCCATCATTTTTAAAAATTCGGTATGTATATGATCAAGACCTGGAGCCTTTCCGATTTTTAACTGTTTTATGCATTTTTCCACTTCGTCGGTGGTGATGGGTAAGGGCTCTACTTCTAGATATTCTTGAGGTTCATCTGATCTATCAACGTCTTCGAAAAGGTCTTCACATATTTCTGCAAGGCAGAAATTTTTGCGTCTGGTTCTATAATTATTTTTCCGTCCTTGTTGAGTAGCCTTGTTGTATTGTTTACTTTGTAGATTCCTGCAGCTTCTTTTACTTTTTTATACATGTTAAATGCATCCTGTTTTTGTTCTAATTGTTCAATTTCTTTGCATTGTGTTGTTAGCCATGTTTCTTTAGCCATCCTTATTTTGTATTTTATTAATTTCTGGATTTCTTTGTATCTGGTGTCGTTATTTTTTGCTTTTCTTCTTTCATCCATTAATTGTAGGATTTCGTCAGTCATCCACTTTTTTTTTCTTTCGGTTTTGTACTGTCAGATACTTATCTCTGATTTTGTCAAAGGATGTTGTCATGTCTCGAAGTGCTTCTTCTACCGTTTGGTTTTTGTTTATACTCTGTTCACATGCTACACCTAGTTCTTGTGTCATATTCCCACGCGTTTACGGGCTATCACTTATTTTCCTAAGGTCCAATTTCTTTTTTTTACAATTTTTCTCAAGCATTTCTTTCGTTTTAATCTGAATTTTCCTACTAATAAGCAATGGTCTGATGCAATGTCCGCTCCAGGGTATGTTTTGGCGGCTAAACAGCTATTGCGATAACGTTTGTTTATTAGAAGATAGTCGATTTGGTTTCGTACTCTCTTCTCTTTGGGTTCGTCGGGGTTGGTGGTAGCTTATATAATGTATTAAGGATAACAAAGTCTTCTTCTTCTACGAACATTTTAAGTCGCTCTCCCCGCTCATTTCGTACTCCCAGTCCGTATTCACCGATATGCTCTCCGCTTCTACCTTGGCCTATATTAGCGTTTAAATCTCCCATAATAAGAGTTAGTTCTTGCTTTTTTAGTTGGTTCAATATATTTTCAAGAGATTCGTAGAACTCTTCTATTTTGTCTTCCTCCGCTTCGGCTGCTGGGGCATAGACCTGTATTATATTTATGTTTATGGGATTTCCACTTAGTTGGATAAGTATTAGTCTCTCTGATACAGGTATGAAGTTAGTAACATATTTTTGAAGTTTGCTTGATAGTATCAATCCGACACCATTTATAAATTGACCTTTTTCGTTTCCTGAATAGTATACTTGGTGTTCGTCTATTAAGAATTGGCCATTGTTTGGCCATCTCATCTCGCTTACCCCCATTATGTCCAGTTGAAGTCTTTTGATTTTAGCTACTGCGTTATTAATTTTTCCTTGTTGGGCCATCGTACGGACATTCCAAGTTCCAATTTTGATTGGACTCTTTGACAATTTTAGCCTTTGTTGGTCTTGTGATTTGCAAGGGTTTCGCTGGATGACGACCTGAGAAGCCTTGCTGGTGTTTCTTCTCCTGCCGAATCTTGGGTTCCGATTACCATGATTAGTATTCATTGTATTATTCCAACTGTTTGCCATCTTGAGTTTTTCTTGGAAATGCACTGTGTGCCTCTAATCAGGTGGTTTTCCGTTGCCTTCCTGATCCCAATGCCGTTGATCTTATCGATTCCTCCGCCTTCGAGGGCGATTTCTCACCCTCTGGACAATAGGGTGCCCATCCTGACCCGGGAGTCAGGTTTGTTTGCTTATACCGGCGCACATTCGGTCTCCAGAGCTACGTTTGCCACCAATCCTTAGGTGTTCCCATCCTTTACCACGGGGAGGTGTAGTTGGAGTTTCTTTATCATCGAGCTTAAGACCTTACGGCATTTCTTAAACTCTCCAGATCTTATAAAGGACACCACATTGTTTACAATGCTGGTTTTCATACTTTAATAAAAATATTAATTGTTTCGCCTTTTTTTCTTACTGTTTGCCACAAACATGAAAGTTACCATTTCTTCTATGTCAGATCTGCACAATTTTCTAAAACTGGGCAATGTGTCTTGGGGCTGTTTTTTATACCTGGATATTTGTCTGTTATTACTTAGTTGTCGTCTATTGCAATCTATTTTGAGCTTGCTGATTTGCTACACACAAAATGCACTGCATCGTCATATCATTATATATTTAGATTAGACAGTGGCCCATAGCTAATCATTAAAAAAATGGTCCATATTAATATAAGAAAACGGTGATTATTATTGTTTGCATATTGTTATTTCCACACTAATTCGTGCGTTGTGTGCGTGCTAGGTCTATGTGTTGCTTAAAATACAATTTTTTTATTTAAAACATTTAATGAAGCTTAATTACATTACAACTAGCCTACAATATAGATTATCATAATTTTACTTTAATACAAGCTTAAAGTTAATCAAGTAGTGTTTCAGAGTTCATCCCAATGACATCACTCGAATTTTTGTACTTAACTCACTCCACTATCTTAAAGTATTTACGCCTCTTGAGCCGACCTACTATTCTAACCTGGTCTAGCAGTTGGATTTCCTCGGTGTTGATATGGCTATGAAGTCAGTTCTTGTGATTATTAGCAATTCGTTAATATCACCGGTCATCATGTTTATCCCTAGATCTTAATGTAGATGACTATATTTGACGTACCAAGGAACGTCTCTATGGTCCTTAAATATTTTTCTAAAAACGTATAACGTTTATCTAGTTTTGTTGGACATTAACTCATAGTAGGCAGGTATTTAAATTAAAGAAATTTGAGGCTTATTGAATACATCAAAGTTTATCTTAGGTTACACAATGCAATAATAAAGAATTTTAAAATTTGGTGGTAGCAAAAATATGATGTGCGATTCGGCAAGCTTAAAATTAAATAAAACACTGGGAATGCCTGGATACTTTGGATATATAATAAATTCGTAATTTTTCACCTAGGCATTTCTGATATGTCACGTTATTTACGTCTAATTTTATGTGCACAAAGTTTTTGCAATACAATTAAAATATAAGGAATCTATTTTTAGTTACTTTTATTTTGTATAAATTGAATGTTCAAAAGTAAACTACCACCACAAATCGTGAGCACTAAAACAGAAGGAAAACCTTTTAAAATATATGAGAGAAAAAGCTATTTCGATTTCAAAAGTCAATGACCTAAAAACTAAAGGAAAACAAGCCTGAAGGCCCTACAATAAACTATTTTTAGTCCACCACGTTAATATAAATAAAAAAAAACAGTTGACTTACCACCAAATAATATTTATTTAGATGCAACAAAATGACTTAAATAACAACTATTGCTTATAACGTAGGTATACTTGAAACATAATATTGTATGTCGATTCAGGTAAAAAACGATACAGCTAAGTACAAAAAATGGAATTTTCTTGACATTAATGAATATGAATTTGCAATTAATTTATTAAAAATAACTTTACAAAATGATGATCAAATACATCAAGATTGCCTCATTTGGAGCGAGAGCATTTTATATGGAAGCATTTGACAAAATAAAAAATTTGAAAAAATATACGAAAACCTTACAAAGCGCCAGAGTATTTACTATTAGTCAAAAATGCAGTGCAGAAAATGGCGGAATTAGATCATTTCATTTGGTACATGAATGTTTTAAAAATTTTATTAACGAACAGGAACCTAAATGGGAATAAATATTATACAATTGTAGAAGTCGACAATAAAAAAAGTACATTATTTGCACATCAATCAAAAGTCAAAGTTGTGAAGGCTTTCACGGTCGGTGAAAATCTTCTAAAAAAATTCTAAACAAATCTAAAAAAAATTTAGAAGCTTTTCTTCTGAAATGTCCGTCGTAGTTGTGGACGAAATGTCAAAAGTTTTTCAATCGCTAAGAAATAGCAAAAGCAAAATATTACCTAGTAACAGAGTAAATGAGGGCAGGGGTCATTTGCACGACGCGGTCAATTTTTCCTAGTGTGGGGTCCTTATCTTAAGGGGCACCAGTGCTGAAGACCCCAAAGGGTTGTGGACCGATTGCACGGGGTACAATTTTAATCCTACTTATCATTTACATACTCACTTACACGACCGATTGATTATGTAAAACTACTATAAACATGGATTCATAGAATAAAATAAAATATCCAATTCTATTTTAAATAAAACAAGTTGTATTTGATTGATAATATTTTATTACTTGGCAAAATGGTAACACTTTTTATAAATTAAATCTGTTAATAGCCTTATTTTTATATAAACTAATTACATTACTAACACATTCTTGTCGTTTCTTATATTAATGGTTCTTACAGGATACGGGAAAATCAACACTGTTAATTTTTTTATATAAATCTAAAATAGCAGGATCCGAAACATAAAAATTCAAATTAAATTTGCCGTGACACTATTCACACGCAATTGTGGTGCGCTCAGTACTGCTGATACAGATTTCCTATAATTTTTGTAAAAAAAGCTTTATTTGATATATGACTATCTACTAAATAGTTTTCGTAGCCAATAATACGTTGAATTTGAGCAGTTTTCTATATCGCTAGCATATAAAAATAATAAACCGAACATCCATCTCAACATTATATTTCTATTCCAATCCTACATGCTGAATTTTTTAAACCGTAATTTATTTAAGTGAAATTTACATACAATATTAATATTTAGCCAAATTTTTCTAACACAGATATGTATTTTTATTCAAAATCGCAAACAATTTCTATCAAGTTTAAACACAATTTGTTAGTCACACAGTAATCATTCAACAATTTAAAAGCTGCAAAGTAATTTTATGAATATTTATTTGGTAGCAAAGAAATGGCAATGGAATATACAGATGATAAACATTTGCGAAAAATTTTTTTAAAAACAATCAAATGTATCATCACCGTAAATTTTTTCACGAGAACACAGATAAATTAAATTTGTCATACATGAAAACAAAACAATATTCAAGTTGTTGATTAATAAAAAGTTTTCACCTTTATTACTTTTGCAATCGTAAGACTCAAAACGTCGTGGATGTCTTATACGGGATGAGGCATAGAAGAGAAAACACTTTTTGTCCTGTGTATGATTTTTCTTATATTCTGACGTCTTGGGTAGTAATATCCACATCGACAGCTTTTTGCTCGATAGCCATATTAATTGTTTTGGAAGGAAGTCGTGATATGCCTTCAATTGTCTTCGTTTTTGCTCCACTTTGTAATTTCTATTAAAATAAAGTACCATTTTATATAAAATAAATGAAGCAAGAAATTCAGTAAGAAACTAGCTCAAGAGTTTATATATTGTATCGTAACTAACTAAAAAATAATATTTTCTTACCTTAACATCTACATTTTTGTTGCAAAGATGATTACGATTACCATTTGTTTTAGCACAACTTGTTCTTATTTATCTACAGGTGTCCATGCTGTACAACTTTGGTTTAACCATCTATACGAAACACCCGACATTATTTTGTTATACTTTCAAAAAGTATAATTATCAATAATTATTAATTTCTTTCCATGAGCACTTAGCATTGTTTGTATCTTGAAATGTCTGTCTGTAATTTTCTCTGCATTTTGTAAGTAAAATTAAGTAGTGGTGTAACCAGTGCTGAGATCTAAAATCTAATTCCCTATTTCTACTAATTAAAATGAAGAGGTACTTTAAACCCAATTTTACTGTACCGATCTTTTATAGTAAAATTTAAATAAAAATGTAGAATGAAGCGATTATTGAATTGACATTCTAAGAAAGTTCCTAATTTAAGAAAATCCCGGTGATCGTTTTCATAATGAACTTAAACCAGGCCCAAGCGTTAATCCCCGATCCCGCGCTGATGACCCATGCTAATTTTGGGCCTAAATCCTTCACAGCAACCATGTCGCGCAATTGACCAACACCCGCAAATGCAACTCCAGATTCAGCTCATATTGAACTAAACCGTTTCGTATTACATTTTCTGCAAAATAATGATGCTGGAATATATAAAATTATATAATTGTACGTTAATTTTAAGTAGTCTCGAATAACACAAAATTTCAATAGGGGTATGGCAATAAGATTCGTTTGAAAATTTTATAAAATTGGTCAAAATTTTAATTTCAAAGGAAAATGTTTTTTTTGTAGTTTGTTGAATTTTGACTTTCATGCCGTGGAACCTTATATTGAAACGGTTATGTTTTGGAAATATTGAAATATAAATAAATAAGTTCGTCAATAAAAATAAATGTGTCAAAATCGTTCACAAATAAATTTAAGAAAAATAAATGATAAATTTAAGATTAGATTAAAGGTATGTTCAAATTTAACTGCAAGAAACTATAGTTCACTTAAAATATTATTCTAATTGATTTAAACATTGGGAGTAGTTATTATTGTCGACTTTATTATTTAAAATGTTGGCGGAAATAAAGTAACGGCAACAATTAATACTAAAGAAACCAATAGCAAAAGTTAAAATATTAAAATTAAAGACAAGATATTAAAGTTACTTCCAAAAATATACGTTAGTTATTTTCATTTAAAAACCATGTACTTCATTGGAAATCAACAGTTACATATAGGTTTATTAAATAAAATTAAAAAGTTACATATTAGAACAATATTTCCAAATATTTTCATCATTTTATAGACATTTTATATCATACCAGAAATTGTTGCCTAAGCTGAGAGATTATATAAAGTGTAGGTAAGAACTTCAAATATGTTAAAATCTATTGTTCTAAAATTACCCCGATAGTCTGATATTAGCTAGGCAGCTAAATTTGTTAGCATAAAGCAAATATTCACGGGTACAAAAGTCAGAAAAGTATTTTTATGAAATATATATATAATTATTTGCATTGCAATAAAGTTACTATAAGTTATTATAAGAAATATAGAGAGTAATTATAAGTACTTTTATAGGTACCTTGTAGTTTCATTTTTAGTATGATCTTATTTTGCAATCTATTTCATTTTATTACGATATGAAGTAATAAAAGTTTCTTTACTTTGGGGGTCTTTTTCTCGAGCTCGGAATTGGCTTTGACGCCCCTAGCAAGCTGTTCATAAAGTAATAGGAAATAAACAACTCTTCATTTTTTATTATAGTAGATTAGAGTGTAGAACTGGTAAATATGAAACTGGATTTATGACCACTTAAAACTGAAGAGATCAATTTTCACATCTATGGAAGATTAGAATAAAAATAAGCATGCACATATGCACAAAAAACCCGAAAATATGCACTTAAATAATTAACACTCGATTATATTAATGGGTTTATTTTCTATTGAACTTCTACAGTAAACTTACCAAATAAAAACACAAAATTATAACAACAAACCATAATTGCCCTTAACGACAACATGACGCAATAAATTTTCAAAAATAAATTTGCGCCTGTTGTCAGCCAGAACATATTTGTACTGTGAAAATGCTCTTTCGATATCACACGACATTATTGGTACAAATTTCAAGTTTCAAATAATCAAGGCACTTAAATGTCCATTTTTTGCATCTAGAGCTATTTCATTTTGCAAAACCTTGCTTGTATTCTTTAGTTATTGATAGCCCATATTTTTTGATAGCACTTTGTCTAATTTATTGATACACTTGTTTTTTGTGTTACACAAGTCACATCTGTCATTTTTGGGTACAAAACTTGCAATCCCCGCATTGCTTTTTACATATATGGTGCAGCATTGCTATATACTACAGACGGCCACAATAAGCTTAAAAAATCGTTAAAAAGTGCAACAATTATAGAATGGTTCACTTTGTCCAACACTTTCAAAGTCAGCAGACACGATTTACTTTTTCTTCCTTTAGTCCTAGTATACTAAACATAAATTTTTTTCTTAATTTATTTAATGTTGTTGTATATAACTCGAAAACATATTTTTGCCTTAACGTCGACTCTGAAATATTATGCTTTTCCAAAAAATTGCAGAAAACTGTAATCTTTTGTTTAGATAACGGATTAACAGCTCAAATAAAAGCCTCACAAAGTTTTTCATTGAATTCTGAAGTTTCAAATCCAAGTCTTGGCGAATCAGTTAAATTAAATATCAATACTTGCCGTTGATTGTTCTCCATTTTTTGCTTTTAATTAATTGCATATTTTCCAGTTTGTTATCTGTTGTAAAGTCATCATAGTTATTCACAAAGTTATTTAAAATGCCACTTAGACACGTTTTCTCTTTCGGCATCTTCATGATGATAAGACTGTTAGAACTAGAAGACAACTAAATAAAATTAATAAATTCAGCATTATTCAGTTTTTTTTTATTAAGGTAAACTTTAGCATTTCCGAGTATTTTGGTTTAAATCTAAACAATAGAACTGAAATTCACATAGTGGATCTTTGTTCAGGTAAAATGTTCTAAGAACTATTATACTGTCTATTGTTGTGCAAGCCCTATAGTAAAATTTATAGTGGGCCCTTGGTGAAGTGAAAAATTCCAGAAATTCTCTGATTATACATAACAACCCGGTATTAACAAGTTTCTGTAAATTCTGTAGTTGTTCGTATACTCAACTTTCTATTCAATGAGACATGAAATGTGTTTTGACTTGTCTTATTGTGGATTCTATGAACGTATGTGAACTATGTGACCACTATAGCTATACATAAATTTGAATAAGAATCATAAAATATGCACTTAAAAGTAAAAATGTTAGAAATATGCATTTAATGCTCAAAACAGTCAAAATATGCATTTATTAACAAAAATATGTAAAATATGCATTTACATATGCATTTGCGTATTTATCCTACGCCTAATCATTATATTTTCGGTTTATTCAATAACAGAAGACAAAAACAGAGAGTCTATTAAAATAGTTTTATAATATACTATTTAAGCAACTAGAATAGTTATAGTAACAAATAAAAAAACGAAGCAGACGCAAACTATTTCAAAGTGGAACACGTTTAAATCGCAAGAATTAAAAATAATTGAAGCAGAACAAGAATATTCAAAAACAAAAAAAGACGACAAAATATATAAAATCGAACAACTAGGCCATTCAGGCAAATAAATTGCAAAACAGCAAATGCAAATTGTTACAAATCTAAAAATAATGAAGTTGGAAATAGAATACAAATTAAAAGAATTAATAAAAATAATTTTGTTGATACGCTTTAGCCATGAGTAGAAAAAAATATATTTAAAATATAGTATTCAGTAGAAAAATTGTACAATTTTGGGTCAATTATTTATTGACTCAAAAAATCCAAACACCAAGGCGGTGATAGGTAATTACGTTGGTGGGAGCCTTCCACATAATGCAAAGAACTAAATAGAAAATGGCTTCTTACAGTTCTATTTAATTTGGGTTTCTATAATGCAGTTTGGCGTATAGATAATATCAGGACCCGAAATTATAATAATTATATAATGAAATTTTGAATAAGTTGGTTAACGAAGTAAATAAATCACCTAAATCAAAATTTATTTTTGGTTATTTTTTGCTATCCATAATTAAAATGTTTTTTAACAACATGTGTATTCAAAATATATTTAATATGAAAAAGGAAAACCATCACAGTTAAACTGTATGTATGCCTTAGCCTTATCTAACAAAATTTGTATACTATTTTTTTAAAACAGTAGCTTTGTAGACTAAATAAAAAAGAAAAGACAAATTTTTGGTAATTATCATATAACCATGATTTGTAATTTATTGTGAATGTGTTGCATAACTATATAATATCTTCTTTTCTTTTCTTATTCTTCGGTTTATTACCTTTCTGGGTCTTTCGTTTTTTGTTTCCATATGTCTCTATCCAACCAGCCTCCTTCTTTCAGATCTTTTTCTTCCATTACTTTTCTTATATCGGTTTTCCAATTAAAATGGCCACCATCTTCTTCTTTTACCTCTTAGAGACCATTCTGTAATCTTCCTTTGCCATCGATCTTCAGGCATTCGTTTTACGTGACCATACCAACATAGTGCTCGATTTTCTAAACTCTTAGTAATTGACTGGGTTGCTTCCATTTTTTCCTATATTACTTCTGTTCTCATCCTATCTCTTCTGGTAGTTTTTAGACATTTTCTTAAGTAATCCAATTCTGCTCTAATTTCAAACATATTTCATCATTGGCCAAAATTCTGTTCTATAGATTGTGATATTCTCTACTATGCTATAGAACATCATTTTCTTTGTGTCTTTACTTACGATGTCACTCTACAGTAGTCGGTGTAGATTTTTTGTTACCGTTTTTTCCATTGTTATTTTCTTTGGAGATATCCTTCTCACACCTGCCATCTGAGCTTATAGTCGTTCCTAAGTAAGTAAAATTGTTGGAGGGTTTAATATCCTGTCCGTCAACATTTAAGTTCCCCGTCGCTCTTCCCACACATGTATTCCGTTTTCTGAAATTAATCTTTAATCCTCCTTAAAATTTTTCTTTATGTTTTCTTAACATAAATTCCATATCTTCCTCATCCTGTGCTAATATGATTTGGTTATTCCCGAAAAGTATTGAGTGTAATGTGTCGTTATTTATTTCTGCGCATTTTTGATATCATGTTTCTAGCTTTTTATCAATATATATGTATATTGAATAACACCCCTGTTTCAATCCCTTTGTTGTGGTGATTGCCCTTGTCACTTTATTTCCAATCTTGATCCATATTTGGTTATATTAGGTTTATCCATTTTTCTTATATACCTATTTGTCTCATCGCCTGCCATATCTTACATCTAGGTACATTATCATAGGTTTTTTTCTAAATTTACACAGATTATATGAGCGTCACTATTTCTCTGTTTTTCTATTAATTGTCTTACGCAATGTATGTTATCAATACATCAACTCTTCTCTAAATTATATTCTTTCATTTTCCATTTTATTTTTTATTAATGTTGAGACAACGGGCTATGGAAGGGATGACAGTTATTTCTCTATAATGAATGCATAATTTTTGTCTTTTTTCTATAAAGAAATGTTATGTATAATTTTTGCCATTTTGATGCCTTGTCCTTCCTCTATTTTGTTGAAGATCTTAGTTATAAACATTATAACTTTTTCTTTTCTGGGCCTGGTGACTTGTTGTTTTTTGCTTTTTTTTTAGTTTCTTGAATTTCGTCTTCTTTAATTGCTGGTATCGATCTGTTATGCTTTATTGTGGCATTGTGTTAGTATTTGTCTCTATGTTCTATTAAAAATCTGAGTAATGCTTTATCTATTATTGGGGCTTTATAATATTTAGATTTCATTTGGAATTCCTATTATTTCTTATCTTTTTGCTCAATTTCCATACAACTGTTGATTTGTTATATGCTATTGTGTTGTCTATGTATATGCATAATCTTCTCCAATAATCATCTTTTTCAATTTTTACTTTGTTTTTAATTGGTTTCTTAACTTTACATACTCTTGTTTTACTATTTGTGTTTTTTCAAATAACTAGTTTGTGTATGCTTTCTTTCTTTGTTCGATTAGTCCTTCTAATGTTTCTGAGAATTGTTCTACCTGTTTAGGTCTTTCTTTTCAACGCCTAAAGTTTATTCCGCGGCTTCCTTTATTACCTTCTCTAAGTGAGTGTACATTTCTTCTAAAGACGCCTCCTTGTCTACTTCTAGTTTGTTATTTATTCTGTTCTGATAGAGCATTTTAATACTGAATTGTTTTAGTATATTTATATATGGTTTCTCTGATTTCGATTGATTTGTTTTTCTTTTGTGTGTTTTTGTATATGACGTAATTTACAAACATTTGATGATTGTCTTTAGGCACTTATGTCTTTTATATGTATGTTCTTATTTATTTTTATAACCAGTAAATCTATTATCCATTTCAGATTTCGTTGTGAATTTATCTAGGTGAATTTGTGAATGTTTTTGTATTGCTTAAAAGTATTGGCCACAATACATTCCTGTTCTCTATATAAGCGAATGAACATTCGCCCATTGTCGTTGAGATCATCTTCTCCAAATTAAACCACTACGTCCTTGCCCTTTCTTCCAACTCGGCTATTTAGATCTCCTATATTTATTAATTCTTTTCTATTTGGTGTATCCTTTACTAATTCTGCCAACTTGTCAAAGAAGGCATCTTTCTCTTCCTTTGAAACATTATCGTTTATCGCGTAGATTGCCAAAATTATTGTCGGTTGTCCATATATGTTTATTTCCAATTTAATTATTCTCTTATTTATTTGTTCGAATGAGGGAACGTATTTTGTATAATACCGTATAATATATTTTATCTATAAATAATTATTCTTTGAAAGACTTTGTTGTGCAGTAGATTCCGCTTAAATAAACTACCAGATAAATCAACCGGTTTTTGTAAACTAAAATTGCCAAGTAACAAAACGGATTGACAGTTTACATACAATATTGCTATTTTATTAATAATCAATAGTTTTCGGTATAAAACTAGGTTTGCGTCTAATAATAGCATTTTTTCTCTTTACCTTATTTCATTGAACTGCTTTCGAATGTCACCGTATATAATAACCCATGTCACGATTTGTTGGTTTTATATTCATTTAATCCTCTGCTACCTTTTTTTCAATATCAGGGTACTTCAACTTACTGCAGTTGGTCAGTGTTTCTCGAAAAGTGAAGCATGTAGAATCACCATGCGACAACCGTAGTGTTTC
Organism: Sinelater perroti; assembly: GCA_036346155.1. NCBI lineage: Eukaryota > Metazoa > Arthropoda > Insecta > Coleoptera > Elateridae > Sinelater > Sinelater perroti. Next base: position 24,342,909 of record JARFIY010000001.1, read on the forward strand.
GAAAAAGTTAATATTTTTAAAAAATATGAGGCTGGGTGCCGACACAACGACGCTAATCAAATGAATTAAGCCTCTAGAGCTTAGTTTCAATTCAAACAGTAGTACAATAGAGCGGAAATGAACGGACAAAGATAGGACGGTCGAAGAGGTTTTTCTACAATAATTTAAGCAGGTGTATCATACTGTATTAGCTTACATTATAATTATGCTATTTTTTTTAAATCTAAAATGAATTCGCCAGTTTAGTGAACCTGTCGGGTACATAAATCAAAATTTTGTTAGCCCAGTGTAGTTCAATTAACTGGTAACTATTGTAGTTTGTTATATTGTACGCTACGTAGCTTGCTGAAAAAACGTTTATTCTTTTTTTATGGAACCAAGTACAATACTTATTTTACGACTATAACAAACTTTCTAACCACATTAATTCATTTTTATTTGTTTCTAAAATATTAATTTTGTTATCAAATTTTCGTAGACTGCTTATTTCATTATAATTTTGGTTTATAAAACAACAGTTTTGTAAAATCTTATTTGTCACCAAACAATATTCTGTTTAACATACGCAACAAGTGGTGCTTCTAAACAAACAAAAGCTAAATCTCATTCTACTAGGATTTTCGATAAAACGAAATGTAAATCATATCTATGTATGTATTATAATTAATATATAATATGCACAACTAGATTTAATTTGCTTTTTATAGAAATAAAAAATATATACAGATACAACTACTGTTGTATGTAATTAAATATTCTTAAATAATTTTTGTAAAATATTAGACAAACTTAATACATTTAGACACATTTTAATTAATTGCTAAAATAATATAATAAGTCGTTGTTAAATAAGTATTTAGTACTTACCCACAAGACATTAAATGGGAGCCAGCACAATGTGAAAACGAATACGACAGTGACCATCATTTTAACCATCTGAAAATAAACACAATATGTATTAGTGCATAGTAGCTTTAAACGCAAAATGCTTATTGTATACGACATTTAAATTTTGAGTAACAGTCAGACAAATAATAAAAATTTATGTAAAATATAACAGCCAGTTTTCTTGAAGTGCTAAAGACATTTTTACTGTATATATATTTTTTTGTTATTACTTCAATTTTATTTTGTTACAGTTAGATCGGAGAGGGTGAAAAAGTCTTTCTAGCACATATGTATTATGCTATTTATATACGAAATCATATATATATATATATATATATATATATATATATATATATATATATATATATATATATATATATATATATCGACCCACTCGCCTTCAGTTACTAGCAGATATTTATAATCGAAAGACGAATTTGGGCTTCTTGTCACGAAACAAGACCCACAGTATGTTATAAATGTTTCAGAAAATGTTACAATTTAAGGTGAACTTTAGCAAACTTTTAGAATAAAAACGTTGTGTTTATAGTAACAGATAATATAATAAACCCATAAAATAAATATAAATCATAAGCCCAACAGTGTTGACGTTCAAGCACTAACGCGACCTTAAGAAATTTAAGCACTATATATTTCTGTTTTCTCCTAATAAAGTTAGTTGCTTAGATTTACCATAAATATTAGGTACGTTTTTAAATTATTCCTTAATTTAATTAAATTAATATTGTGTTATTCAATCATTATATTATTTTGGCACACTTATGATATTGAAGAACTAAATTAAATACTGTAATTTAGATTTTCATTTTATTACCTAAGGCAAACTTGACAATATTTTATTATAAGTTTATAAAAGTTTGTAAACTTTTTTGTACAAATTTTTCCCCTCTAACTTTTATTATAGTAATGAAGCTTAAATTTTAGCGGTAAGATAATTTTATGAAGCCATTGTTTAGCTGTTAGTCTAGCATAAATTGTAAACTCAATATTGTTAGAACCTTGAAATAGTATCAGAAGTTAATTCTTTTAGAGACAAAACAGTTAATAGTATAATATTAGTAGACAAAGTAATCCTAGTTTAAAAATCGATGCATTCTTACTTGAAAGACTGGAAGCTAATAACGTTTTTTGACGTATCTAGTTAGAATAATTTGCTCTTTTCTAAGTGTTGTTTAAACCTCTTAACTTTTTAATATGCACAAGTACAGAAGTAACTTTAAAAAAACTTTAAATTAAGTAATTTTTAAAAAGGAGTCTCATTAAAATGTTTGTTACACAATTTTGTTAATTTAATGTCTGTAATTTTAAAGATTTAGCCGTTAGATTTTTACTTTCCTTATCCTATAATAAGGAAAGTAATGTAATCGGCGGAAATTTGACCTACCCAGTTTTTCACATTTCAGGACGAAATATAGCCTCAGGCCACCAAAAATGTTGGTTTTAGCCATTGGTCCGTGTGTGTGTGTGTGTGTGTGTGTGTGTGTGTGTGTGTGTGTCTGTCGGTCTGTCAGTAAACATGATACCTCGAGAACCGTAAGAGCTAGAGACTTGAAATTTGGTATGCAAGTTACTTGTAGATAGGGGACGCAATGCGAAGCTGTTGGTAAAACTCGGCACAGCCGTTTGGTCACAAGGTCGCAAAATCGGTCGCAAAGCGGTCGCGAATCTAAACGGTTGAAGATACAAAAAATTTATGAGAATAAAAATGACTTGTTATCATAAGGTAAACATGAATTTCAAATAAAAGTTGGTAAAATAGGAACTCGAAAAAAAGCTCAGGATTTTTAATATACCGGGTGTTCATAAAATGTTTCGGGAAATTTATATTCCCGGATAGATCAGACCGAGACGAACAAAAAATTACCATGAAATTTTTTGATCCGAGGTCAAATAAATAAGTTATAGCCGATTAAAAATTAATTAAACGGACCAATCACAGCGCGCTCGGAGAGCTACCGCGCCGACTGCGGGAGCACGGGCGGGAGCGATTGGCCGCTAGGAGGGAGCACGCAGGCGATAATGGCGAAGGCCGTGCGCCCGAGCTCGCTCGGTTACCTTCAGTGACGTAGCAAAATTTTAAAAGTCAATATTGTCTTGTACTGTTTATTTTAATCAGCTTAGTGTTGGACTGCGCCTCGTCCTTTTAAATTAACAAATTTTTAGACGAGAGCAGCGCAGAGCCGAGACGATGGACTCGCGCCTCGTCCTTTTTTAAAGTAACAAGTTCCAGGACGACAGCAGCGCAGGGCCGAGACGATGGACACGGTATAATATATATAATAATAGGATAAGGAAAGTCGTGTGATGTTCACACCAGATTTTTAGTTCTATCTTTAGAAAAATTAAAAAAATAAATGCTGTAACAGATCTAATATGTTCAACAAAAGATTTTTACTATAAGAACATATGAAAAGATTTCCACAAAACTTACATACAAGAGATTTCTCATATAGTTTGTAATGAATCATGTTCTATCATCATAATCTAAAAGTTTCTATTTTATTTAAAGAAATTTCCATTTCTATAGAAAATGTTAAAAGACCTGAAATTGTGTGTGTGTATATATATATATATATATATATATATATATATATATATATATATATATATATATATATATATATATATATATATTAAGACAAAGTAAACGCCAAAAGTTTTCATCCTGATTATGTTCTAGAAGTAACAGAAAAATGGTTAAACATAATAATAAAAATTTTAGCAGCTCATTTATCTTAGACACGTAGTCGGTTTCCACAATGTTGAAAATTAAGTCCCAAGCCGTAATTAAATTTCCTCCATATCCTCCATGTCCGATATTGGACAAATTTTGGATTTTATATTTTATTATAAAAGAATGGATAAAACATTTTCGTTTAGGACGAGATACCATCGAAGATGAAGCACGTGCAGATCAGCCAATTGAAATACTTTCGTAAGAAATCATTGCCTCCATCGAGCATGAGTTATTGAAAGACAGACCTTTAAAAGAAAAAAGATATCAGCAAGATTCAGGATTTTAAGTACAGTCTTATGTACCTCTTTATATAGATAAGGTTAGTGCCAAATGAGCACCCCGACTTTTGCTGGCGGTTCATAAATAGCAACCTGTGACCTGTTGTATTATAATTTTTAAAATTTTGTCGTAGTATTATTACGGGAATTAAATCCATTCCCTAGTAAAAAGAGATTCGACGAAATAACACAGACTGGACAAAAAGGAAACAAACAAAGGAAGAGCAATCCAGTCTATAAAAAAGGCCATGGCATTTAAAAAAAAGAAGACAGTAGTTAACGAAGAGTATTATGCCAGGTTATTGCAAAAATTGCGCGAAGTTGTTAAGGAAAAGAACAATAGCATACTGAATCGAACTGTGCGCCTTCTGCACGATGACACTCCTGCCGTAAGCCCGCAAACCAAAGTTGCTACACAGAACTCTGCTTTAGAGGAACCTCCCTACTTGCTCTACAGCCCAGTGTTAGCCTCCAATAACCACTATATATTTTTAAAACTGAAGAAACACATTTCGAGTAGAAAATTTAACAATAATGATAATTGCATGAGGATGTTTTCGAGCACATTTCAAATAAAACTTGGGAGTATTTTTCCAAGGGTATTAAAATACTATTTTCGAGATTTAATGAATATGTTGAAACATATGGAGACCTTACTAAAAATAATATCTAATCTATAAAACTGCAGAAATGTAACTAACATTGCAACTCCTCCTACAGTTATGAATCGATTTCAAAGGTCAATACCTCATTCGAACCGATTTGTTGCCAAACCTCGCATAAAAGTTTTAGTTTTTCGATTTAGGTTACTATTGAATTGTTATAGGCCAAAATATAGATTATTATAAAGTAATTACAGTGTTCCGCCACCTATTGGTGTTTTATGCACTACGTGGACAATTCTTGCGGTTAGTAGGAGCATGTGCAACAACCTTGATTTATGTGAAACCTAATATAGCTGAACGAATGTCATTATGCTTAGATATGGCTGATAAAACGATTATTGACTCATTTTTTCTTCAATTGTCAACGATATTTTTCATTTTTGGGACGGGTTTTTTTAGTAGTTTAATATATTCCAGCCGAAAACTTTTGCCGCATCCTTACTTACGAGGTAATTATTAACGTAATAATTTACGACTAGAGCATGGTTTTTGGTGCACATTTAGAATCTATATATAAAAAATAGCTATTTTTTTAAACATTTGAGCATTTTTTAAAATATTTTAGTAAAAAAGGAAGCTTTCTCTTCAAAAAATACTCCACACTAATTTGTAGCTAACTGTAACTAATTAGAATAGAATTTTAATTATACGTAAATTATTAGAGTATACCTTTATAGGAAGACAATCGGTAGCTTTACATTTCTTTTATATATTAAAATTTCATTAAAGTTAGCATTATTTGAAAGATATATGTAACAAAAAAAGAAACAATTTTATTTGATTACGCAATATTTTCACAAAATTGGAGTAAACTTTATTTCTTTGTGGTACGTTTAGGGTAATCATTACAATAACCGTAATCTAAATTAAAAAACATTGACTTTCTAAGTTATTTAGTAAACAGTATTTAACAGTCAAGTAACAAACTTAATAATTCAATCAATCTATCACAAACAATATGCTGCATAGCAAATTAATAACTTCACTCTGTAAGCAACTAACAGTAGTTATGTTTCTTTATTCCTTTATATAATAACCTAAATCAAAACTTTAAAAGCTTTTTTCTAATTAACCAATAAAAATCAAATTACAATAATAGAAATTATATTTTAAGACAATATATTTAAACTTTTAAATTGTGTTATTTAAATATTAAAATTTCTGTCCAGATGGTCATATTTTATATCTTTTTTTACTTTAAATTGAGAACAAACACGCTCAAACTTAAACTAAACACAATAAAATTAAGAATAATTATAACAAATTAAATAAACAAATTTTTAATAAAATTGGAAGCACTTAGGGCATATTTTTTAAAAGGATATAAATCGTGTAATTATTTACATTTGTTGTATTTTACAAAAGTGTTCTGAAAAGTCTTGTCTCCTTCGTAATAAACTTTATTAGTAGATATGATATACAAATAAGATATATACTTTCTGAGAGCTTTTTTCTTTCTTGTTTGCCTTTTTCATTTTCAGAGACCATTTTATTAAACTAATCTTTATCTTCGACTATTCTGAACAGTTGGCCTAAAGTAATTCCCGTCCAAATGCGTGCATTACACAGTCATAACATTCTATTTCTTCTCACTGGTGTTTTTCCCTGAATTCTTTCTTTAACAATAGTTTGCAACAATTTGTAATTATTGTTCCCGAAATTATGTTAATTTAGGTCTCTATACCGTACAGTAATATTATTCATACATAACATTTAATAAATTTTATTTTAATTGGGGTTGCAGGTAATTGTCATATAACAGAGATTTATATTTAATCAAGGGCCTGCTCGCTAACTCTATTCCAATTTTTATTTCTCTGTTTAGTTTGTCATTTATTCAGCAACCCTTATATAGTGCTTCTTTTACTTTTTCAATAGATTTGCCATTAATAGTTAGCTGTCCAGTATTTATGAGACAATTACTGAAAACCGTATATTTAGCTTCATCCTCATTCATTTTCCTTTTTCTCTATTTTCAGCGTTGGTTAGAAACTACAAATCTTTCAAGCTTTGACGTTTTATCCAACAGCTTTCAAAACTACTTCAAGAAGATATCTAAAAATCAAGTTAGTGTCCCGTTTTTTTTTTTTTGCTTTTAAGGATGATGATAAAATAATAACTGGTTTAGTTACTGACGTAACCGGGCTAGCTACTAACGTAAATCGACTCGTTGTAGGCAATACATCAGTTACTCGCTTTTTTACTGCTTTGAGATCTGTTTTTTGCTGCTTAAGAACGGTGAACCAAGATTAATAAAATAAATCGAATAAGTAGTTCCTATTTTTATATTTTTAAATTTCTACCGCATCTCTTTATAATCTCTGAATAAATGGATAATAGTTCTTACAATTAGATAAAACTTGTGTTTTCTCAAACTCTATCTCATAGCCAAGGTGATACCATGCTATAACGCCGAAAATTTGGCGTAACAACTTTCGTTATGAATGCTTTCGGCGTGTTGGCTTTCGGCGTTATGTCGTGCTAGCGGCTAAGGTATGCTCAGTAACAGATAATTTTTAGGGTTGATTGGAACAGGTGTCATTAGTGTTACAATAGGTCTTATAGTACGGTCCGTGGTTCCAATTTAGACTTACTCACTAAACATGGTATGCAATATACCGCCGGTGTATCCTATGAGTTGGCGTTTCTCTTAAACTGTGAATTATTATTTGCAAAATCACATGACTTATTATTATATTATTTAAAATTTACATTGGTATCGTCTCTCAGCTTTAAAATATCACCCGGTACCTTGTCCGATCCAACCTCTTTACCATTCTTAACAAGATCAGGGGGCGAAACAGTAATATATATATACAAATGTTGAAACTCATAAACACCTTAGAAACTCAAACTTAGACCAACCAATCTACTATGAAGGTCTCAGCACTCTATATATTATCGTTCATGAGATATGTCACTTTAAAATAAAAAAAGCAGGAAAACCCCCCTTAGGGGTGTTTCAATGGGTTGGGTTTATGAGACATTCCTATTCTACTTTTTAATGAGGAGTTCAAAAAAAGTGGTCAGAAGTTTCGACCTAATTGTACAATTGATCACTATACTCAATTGTATATGTTACCTCTAATTAACAATCGTATTTCCTATTCTACTTCTTATTATAGAATTTACTGTCCTCAGAGATGTCATCTGCGTAGTTCTCTATTTCAGGTCAGTTGTCAAAATGTTGGGGAATGTATATTTCCCATACTTTTTTAAGTTTAAATTTTCAGTAAATATATTACTCTTCTTGTCTCTAACATGATACGTACTTTTTTGTAATTACTTGTTATTTTTATAGATATTAAATTTGTCATATTTACTTTATAATTTCTTTTATTTTTGCACATTTCCTATTAGCCATTCCTTTTTTGTTGGTTTTATTTTTTTCTTAAACATGTTATTAGTTTGTCGATATTTGTAATTATCTCTATTCCTATATCTTCTTCATTGAACCATCAATATTAGTAACTCTTAAATCATCCATTTATATTTATAATTCATTGAGTTTTCCTAGCACTTTTTTCCCACTCTCACCTAATGCTTGTATATTTTTCCCATTGTGTATATCATTTTCCACTTTTTTATCAATATTTGATTTAGTTTACTTTTATTTTTGTGTTTCTAAGTTTTGTGCATTTTATAACTCCGGATTAGTGTTCTATCAATTAAAAAACCCAAGCGTACGTCTGTACGCTTTAAAACTAATATTGAAACGTTTATTTACTACTATAAAATCTATTTAATTCTAGACTATGGTTTGTGGCGTGTGCTGCGGAGACGTCCACGTGTATGCAGTTTATACCCTATATGAATTAAATTTTGATTTTTTTTTGGCTAAAGTATATTAGATGCTCACCTCTGTCGTTCCTTATCTAGTGTCGCCAGTCTCATTTAATAAAAACTTTATAACAGTAAGTGAATAAAATAAATTGAACAATATAAACTTTGAGTTTTGTATATATAAATATAATCTCTCTTTGTAAATGAATAATTAAAATATTGTCTACATGCAGTATATACAAATACCAGTATTATTCAAAATTAACGTAAACAATAAAATTTTTTGCTCTCAATTTAAATGTGATTATCCTCAACTTACATTGCAAAGGGTATAAATAAAACATAGTGAAATTTGTGACATCTTTTTGTTACATTAAAATAAACTAAATAATATGAAATTTATACAATAAATTGCAACAAAATTAAAAGTATATTTTTTAGAACATTTTTTGCAAAAACTATCAATGCTATAGTTTATTTAAAATCACTACTCCTTTTTTATAAAACTAAGAGCAATCTTAAATGAAATTATAAAATAATTTTAAAAACTGACTTGCTTTGATAACGTAAATTATTTTAAAAAAGTGAACGAACACATACAAAACAAACCCGAGTAGCTCCTACATTCTAAGGAAAAGGAAAGTAAATCAAATATACCGATTCTGAGGTAGAGACTTCACATTATTGCAAATCAAAGGATGCCGTAGGTCAAATACTATAAAATGAGGGTATTTGCACAGACACAGAACTGTTTGAAAATCGTATAGAGGCAGCGATCCCACAATTCTCATTAAACAACTTTATTACAACTAAAAGGCCTTAAGGCACTCTTCTAAAATGGGTAATAACAATAAATTTAAAGAACGTGCTATTTTCCGTAAATCATGAAAATGGACTCGGAAGGCTTATAACTTTTTTAGCAGTAAAAGTTCTCACATTTTGTCTTCGTTAATGAGAAGGCATGCAAATTGCCTCTTAGAAAATTTTAGATGACAATCTGTAACGCAGAAGGACTAGTAAAGGAAGAAACAAAAAGTTCGTTAACACTGCACTGCAACAATGGAGTAGCAGCTGCATTAAGAGTAAGTAATACTAACGACACGCTATTAAAATTTAGCTGACCTATTATGGTCGTATGCTAAGCATTATAAACTGGCTTTTTCTGCAAAAATAACACTCAAAATTACAAAATAAGAATATGATCTGAACTTGATAAAAATATTAATTTCAGCTGGTGGACTGTACTAAATTATATATATTATTCATAAACCCTGAGACATTCAGATAGGTAAAAACAAAACACAACTATAAAAACATTTTTGGTAGATTACATTATAAAAAAATTAAGTAAAGAAACATAATAATAATAAAATTAAATTAAACCATGCCAGCGATTGAGACGCGAGCTGCGATGCGGGCGGATGGCATACTCATTCACCAAAAATAATTGAGTATCTGCGTTCACTCGAAACAAGGGATAATAATGATGATCGTCTAAGGCGCGGTGCTTGCCACATCGCTCCGCATTGGAGATGGTACGCGACGATCAGGCAGAGAAAGCGAACATATGAGATCCTTAACTTCTTATTTTTTGTAAACTGTGCTTTCACGCGGAGCATTTAAGACTTACCTATATATATATATATATATATATATATATATATATATATATATATATATATATATATATATATATAATCCAAATCTGCAAGTCTTAAAGGCCCATGGATTTTATTTTTATTATTATCTCGTTCCACTTCTTGTTTCTGGTTGGGTTCTGCTATTTTTTTAACCCCAGTGCTCTCTGGTCTTCCTCGCATGCCTCCAGCCATTTACTCCGAGGCCGCCCTTTCCTTCTTCTCCTTTCTTTTCTGCTCAACACCTTTTATGCCCATCTGTTATCTGTTATTCTGGAAACGTAGCCCAACCATTTTAATCTAGTTGCTTTGACTTTTTGGCTTATCGTTGGTTTCCAATATAGTTGCTTAACTTACAAATTCGTTCTCCTTCTCCATACACTTAACATTTTATGTTCTCAGGCGTTCAGTTTCTTCTCCTTTCATTTGTTCATCATCCAGCATTTATACAGTACTGCTGGTTGTACCAACAATTGGTATAATCCAAGTTTCGCTACCCATGAGATGTTTTTGGCTCTAAAGAAGTTGTAAAGCGCTCCTACCGATCTACTTCTCCTTGCAATTTTCTTGTCCATTCCTTTTATCTCGTTTCCTTTATTAATTACTGTTATGCCCAGATACTCAAACTCTTCAACCTTTTCGAAAATGTATTTTTTGCGTTGTTCTGTCACGATGTTGATTTGCATTTGTTTCCTAATTGGGTTGTCTCTCATCCCTATGTATTTAGTTTTTTCTTCATTACTATGGAGGCTATACTCTTTTGCTTTATGTTGAAGAACCTTGAACATTCTGACGAGTTTGTCTTTTGATCTAACCATAAGCACCACATCATCTGCATAAGCGAATACTTGATTCTACCTGTCATATATCATCCTTTGAGTTCCTATTTCGCTCTCTCTAAATATCACTTCTAGTATACAGTTAAATAACACCTTGACAGGAGATCCCTTGTTGCAGTCCTTTTTTAACCTTAAAATTTTCAGGTAGCTGTCCTTCCACTGCAACTCTATTTTCCGTTGTTCTAAATGTTATTTCTACTAGCTTAATTATCATATTTGGTACTTGGACCATTTTGAGGACATGTACAGCCGTCCTTTTATAACCGAGTCGTAGGCTTGTATGAAATCTATAGTAAATGTAGGTTCAGTTTTTGTTTATAGGTACAGTTTTGAATTATTTTCAAAACAAAGATTTGATCGGTGGTAGATCTTTCTTTTTTAAAGCCTCCCTGATTTTTCCTATGCGATCCAGTCTGATTCTGATGATCTTGGCCGTTACTTTATGTTCTACGTTCAGTAGTGTGATACCTCTGAGTTAGCACATTGCATTTTATCGTGTTTTTGTATATTGGGTAAGTTACTGTTTTTTCTATCCATTATTTCCTTCTCTTCCCATACCTGCTTTACTAATGCACATATCTAGTTCGTTAACACCCCACCTCCTTGTTTAATCATCTTCGCTGTTATTCCGTTTATTCCTGTATTTTTATTATTCCTCAAGTTTTTTATTGTTTCTTTTATTTCTTTGTTAGACGGCGGTTCTATCGCCTGTACTGTCCATTTCTTCCTCGAGCCAGTTACGGTGTTCACTTTCCATTCGGTTTTCGTCTTCGGCGCTTCGTCGTTCAGTAAGTCATCAGAGTACTTATTCCGTCTGTCTAATTTCCGTTCCTTGTCTCCTATTAAATACCCTTCCTTACTCTTTTAAAACAGTTGTCTTCCTGTGTGGGTTCTTTCTTTCTTTTGGCTTCTTGATAGAAATTTCGGACTTCTTTCTCTACATAGTATTCTTCTATTATTTGTAGTTCGTTTTCCATGTATTGTCTCTTTTTTATATGCATAACTTTTTTACTTTTCTCTTCTCGTCTTTATATTTCGTTTTTGTATTTTCCGTTGGGATGTTTATCATCTTGTTTCTTGCCCCGTTCATTCTCTCAATGTTTTGCTTACAGCTGTTGTCGAACCAGCACTTCCCTCGTTCTGTACCAACTTTTTCCAGGCATTTCTGTGCTACCTTTTTTACTCTCTTCTAGTTTCTTTTATTTCATTCTTCTATTATTTCTGTCTATTCATCAAGTTCTGTGTCATTCTATCTTCAAATTGTTGTGCAACAAATTCCTGTTTTAATTTCAATATATCATATCTCTTGATACTTTTTGCACTTCTCCGCTCTGTTTGTATTTCTTCTTTTAATTTCGCAATTACTAAAATATGATTTTAGTTAGTGTCCATGCCTTTACAGTTTCTAAGGTCTTTTACTATTCGTGTCTGTTTCGTCTCTACTAGTACATAGTTGATCTGGTTCCTTGTTTTACCGTCCGGTGAAACCAACGTTTTCTTATGTATCAACGTATTCATTATTCTAAATTCGTTCTCCTGTGCAAATCCTATGACACTTGGCCCATTTTTATTGCTATCCCTATGTTTGCTTTTACTTCCTGTTGTTTTCATGTACATGTTTTCGCTGCCTACTTTCGCATGTAAATCCCATATAACCATCTTCAAATCATGTCTTGGTATGTTAGTATATATGTGTTCAATCTCATCATCAAAATTATCCTTTATTACTGTATCCTTATCCTCTGAAAGAACTTACCTCTGAATCGTAGTTTACAGACTCTTTTAGATGTGGCTTCAAGATCCACGACCGCTTTCATCATTTGTCTACTGATAATAAAACTCGTTCCCAGTATCCTATCTGCTCCTTCGTTATAGAAGAAGATATAATCGTCGATCTGTATAATTTCACTGGTTTTTGCTTAGTTTCCTGCATAGCCACTGTGTCTATTTTATATAACTTTATTTTTATTTATTTTTTAACGCCCCCGTCTCAAAGTTCATTTTAAATTACAAGTTTCTATCCTAATCACTTTCCTCTGCCTGTTTATATTTACTTAACACAGTTTGTTACACTTTTTTATTCTTAAAATCTTATCCTTAGTCATTTTCGTTTCTGTTTATTCCTGTTTCCAACTGTATCCCTACTTCACTTATTACAGTTTCGCCTCGGTCCTGTTGCACTTCCACACTTTGTCGTCTATTGTCAGTTTCCAAAACCCCCTTTTGTCTTCCTTTCCTTTGTCGTTCGCTTCTTGCGCTTTTATTATATTTTTCTGTATTTTTTTCTTCATAAGCGTGAAATCATCATTTATATAGGACCCTCCTTAAATGTCTTGACTTTACTTTTGTTCTTCATAAGTTTAATTTTTTCGCTTGCATGTTCTAGTTGTAACATACACGTGGTATTTCCTAGTTTTGGGTTGTTTTTATTTTAACATCAATGCTTAAAGCACTTTTTATCATTTTCTTCATATCCTCGATTATAATTTCTGGATCCTGGGCATTAATTTTCATACTTAATCCCTTTCACCGCGTTGTATACTGATAAACTCGCAACAGCCCAAATATCGAGTGATATCGCGAAGCTCCGCACACAAGTCTTACTCATTTCAAATCAAACCATGAACCATTATTACTACCAAGTAAATGAACGTGACGTGCAAAACAATTTAAGAAAAATAGTTTACACAATTACAAACAAGGTGAAACGTGAAACGTTGTTCCACAGGTATCCCCCGCTTTTAAACATAAAATTTTATTATAATATTGTCATGATGTCCGGATGGCAAAGTGATTTAAGGCGCTGAGTTCAGGTTGTAGTCCACTCTATGAGTGTGAGTTCAAATTCCATTTCTGTTAAGTCGCTTCTCTTAATTGAAATAAAAAGCTAAAAAAAGCGGTGTGAGCTGAGTATAGCTGTATCAGAAGCGAAAGCAGCGACTACATTTCCTATTGCAGCTGAGCGATTGGCCATAAACAACAAGTACAGGACTGAGCGCATTATACTCCCCTAAGAAACATTTGAGTTAAGAGAGTAAAGAAATGTTAATTTTCTGCCAAATCTAATAAGAAAATTCCGGTGGCATATGCATGATCCCAAGAATTTAAAGTAATCTATTTAGGTGGATCTCTTACTTTTGTAAAGCAGACCATCGAACAAAATCTTGTCAAAAACTTGCATGTAATCCAAATATACTACGGTACAGTATTTATGTTCTTCAAAAACCCTGGTAATTTTGTTCACAACCAGGGGAAAATGTTTAATTGATACTTGTTTTTTCCGTAAACCAAATTGGAGATTATGTAATTAGTCAAAAAAAATTAGGTATCTATGAAAATTTTCTGGAATACTTACCACAAAACCTGGTATAAACTAATTCGTCTGTAAGATGCTGGTTTAGCCATAGATTATCCGAACTTTGGAATTAAAATTGTTATAGCAGTATTATATTGTTTAGAAAAGTATCGAAATCTTAATATTGCATTGAGTAAGTGAATTATAAATCGGAATCCTTTATGAGACAGGTTTTTGATGATTAAATCAGAGATTAGATGAAAGACTGGGACATTGTTGGTCTTTACACGTTTAAGAATGATTGGTTCTACTCTTCTAAATTTTGTAATTGGCAAGCTCATTTGACATTTTTAGTGTGTTGTGAATATCATTCTCATTATCAAATTCCACCAGAAATGGATAGAAGACATTAACGAAATGGTCACAAAATGTCATAGTCTTTTCACGGCGATTTCTTTATTTATCTTGCATCCTTCCAAAGTGAATATTTATCAGCTTTCAGTGGAGAAAGATGTTTGAAGTAGTTTAGGGTATTCTGTTTTATAACGATAAAAAGGTGTTTAGCAGTGCCCTGGTTTAATGCCCTTTTGTCATTATAATGTCGTGTTGTTTACCAGGTTCGTCTTAGTCTGGCAATTTCATGTTTGACAATAATTGAACAACTTGCCGGACTGCTGTGTCAAATATAATCTGGAGTAGCTTGGCGAGTCTTTTCTTGTACTATCGGAGTAAATTGTAGTACTGGTTCGTCTAGAGTCGTAGATGTTTTTAGTGATATATCTGCGTATAATGATTTGTAAATTAACTTCATTTTGTACATTTGTCAGTAAGTAATAGTATCCACTCCTTAAGAATTACATTTGTGCCCCGGGAAGTGATCGGTAGAGAGATCAAAGCAGAGTTAGCACTAAAAATGTATATATTTATTACTTTTACAAAGCATAGGTTGAACAGATTTGGTTGTTTTCTAGAGTTCCTTGTAGTTTGACCTGTGGACAAGGATAGTTGTTTAACGATTTTAGCATTTCTTTGCTTTTAGTGGTGCTTAGTCTGAAAATACCTCAGTGAATGTTCTTATTATTAAAATCGTCTTCTAAGATCAATTTGTAGTCCTATTTGCACCTATCTTTCTTGTTTATTATTGTATCTTAGTATAGGCCGCTAATATTTTAAATAAACTATGACAGTCGTAAGTTGTAGATATGGATTTTAATTGCGGTTGGATATATTTATTTGAAAAGTTATATATAAACAAGATACGTTATATTGAAAAATTGATTACAAAGGAAGAACATTAATAAACTAATATAATGTCAGAATAATTACCACACTAAGTTACAAGATTTATTGATGCATGCTAATTACTATATAATTATTTATACGTTAGTATTAAATAATAGTTAAAAACATTTTATGTTGTGAAAATATTCTAAATGCAAACCTTCCTAACATATGTTGCAAAGAAGTAAATCAAAAAGTACTGCGCAACTAAAAAAATTCTATTAAAAACATATTACATACATCGTATTGTCCGTTCTAGGGCCCATAGAATTCTAAATATTAGTAGATTTTTCTTCTCATGTCCGCCGCAGCTGTGCACAAAACGTCAAGAGTTTCCAAACTCCAAACACGCCTAACAGAGCGAGAACAGACAATACGATGTATCAGAGTTCCGGCCATGAAAGCCTTCGCTTTTATGTTACACAGCACTTGATATTTCTTATAGACTATCAAAAACTTATAAAAATAACTGTAATTTTAAGACAAAAAGAACCTGTAGGGGGTGCCTATAAAGTAGATTTGTAAGTAATCGTTGTTTCTTAAATTGGTTATTGTTAAGCACATGTTGTTTTATTTGCGTTTTTCAGTCTACACGCATTATTTATTTTAAATAATATTATAAAATAGTATCCCTGCATAAAATATTAGATAAATATATTTGTAGATGTAATTCACAAATTTCTCATACATTTTTAAATTGGGTGTACTAAAAATATTTATAAAATAAAAACTAAGCACTTGCCATTTTTGATAGATATTTTATATCAGAACATATCTACGAATGTTTCGTTTGTCGTTTAGATGAGCAGTATATAAATTGTGAAAGCAAAGAAATCTTATAGAATTACTTAGAAAGCTGTTAATGTATTGTTTCAGCAAAAAAATCTCTAAGCAATGCAAAAGTTCCTTTTCTGTCGCTTAGGACTTTAAAGTCATATTGACTTATTGTCAATAACAGTTTGAAAATATTTAAAATCCTTCGAATTTGTAAAAAGTAAATGTTTTTCTTATATTTAAAATAGAACGGAGATTGGAATAAGTCAGAATAGCTTTAGTTTCAAAAAGTTCTATAAATATTTGTTTTTAGTACAAATTGATGACATTTTCGTACTCCATTTCGTGATATTAAAATGTAAAAATACGGAACTTCGATTTCCAATTAATAAAAGCAACCGTTTTGTGGGTATATTTTGCGTAAATTTACTTATTAGTTTTTTTTGTTCTTATTTCGTTGACAGAGTTTTAGAAGATTTTCTTCTGAAGATGTCCGTCGCAATTCTGGACGAAACGTAAAGATTTTCTAAACTCCGATCATGACCTAACAGCACGGGAACGAACATCACAATGCATGGTATACTTTACTTAATATTGCTTGCCAAACCAAACCAAACTCATTAATCAATAGAATCTATAATTAGTGATTAGTGATATTAAAAAATAGAATTAAAATTGTACTGGTGATATATAAAGAAAATACTTATACATAAGGAGACATCATACCAACGCAAATGCCACAACATATCAATAACCAATAACAATAGTCTTTTAACAAATACCAATAATGATAATAATTAAAGTATTTATAGTTTTATTAACGGAGAACTGGCAGACAATAATATAGAAATTTTAAAATATACCATTATCATAACAAGAATATTCAAATATAACTTTCTAAAAAATTAGAAGCGTACAATATACCATCACAAAATATACGAAAAATCCCACAGCCACAATCTACTTAAGAGTAACAAAACTAAATATAAATTTCTTCCCCAATAACTGTTAAGGAAAACTAAATATAACGTTATACTAACATTACAAGTTAAATTTCTAACAGAAAATAAACTAAGCTGATGTAATCATTAATAAAAACAATAGTGTTGAAAAAGACAATATTAACTCTATTTAGACAACTGCTACAATAAAGTAGCACAGTGATTAATATGCTCATAACACTAATCATTTAATCAATATAATAACGTATTTTTTAAACGCAAATAACTCAAAGCAGTGATTCTTAAAATTTAATAATAATATATGTAAGCATATAAGCTATTTCAGCACACCGGACTGAAAAATAAATTACAAAAACTATGCTGAAAGTTTTGCTTACAATACTTTTGCTATATTTATAAATAAAATTATCAATTAACATGAATTGTTAAAATGTAACAAAATCAACGTTTATAAACATTAAAAATTTGTTCTAAAATTAAAAATTTCTGCAAAAAACAATCATTTTTTACATTTTTACTTGCAAGTATATAATTTGAAGGAATTATAATAGCTGGTATACGTGATGGGTTTTCGTTTGATTATAATCAACAAAAAGGAAATAAGCAAGTAAACATATGGGACAATTAAATTTCTTTGTAAGTAGCAGAATGTTTTTCACAGATGCAGTTGCACGTTTGAACATAACATCTAACCATTCCCCTAGTAACAATCAGCATAATAGTAATCGAATGAAAATAATACTTGCAAACTACCAAACAAAGTATTGTCTTATTGACACAAATTTTCAATGCCAATTTCTACCTAGTAAGATGCCAACTGGTATTTTATTCTGTCAACCCCAATCAGCTTTTTACTCATCATATCAAAACTATTAGAAAATTAGTACTTGAAGAAACTATAGACGAATTATTTTATCAATAATAGAGATTAAAAATTATACATAAACTTAAATAAATATACTGGATTGTAAGATATAAGGTGAAAGTTTTACTAAAGAACAAAATTTTAATATAAGAATAAGTTATAAAACCCACTAAAAAGTACGGAATTGAATTCTGAAAATACGCTCATAAATATAATAAAGTAGTAAAGTAGAAATATGAATCCAAATATTCTGAGAGATAACTGGAGCTCTTTGGTTTATGCCAAGTAACTCTAAACTTTAATATTAACATACCATATGTACACAATTTTGTCTATAAACGAACTATTTCAACTTTTCAACAGACTAGAATTTTATTTCAATTCTTTACTTTATTTATTATCAGAAACCACCGCTAAAATATTTAAGAAATGCTGATATTTTTTTTATTACTATATAGCTGTATTATTCTTATTTAGTTTAAAAAACTTAGTTTATAAAATGTATTGTTTTCCGAGTGCTATCCAATAACTTATAAAGAAATTTAAATCTTATTGTTTATTATAAAGTAGTTGTAGATTATCCAATATGTCACACAACTTTCAGAATTATGAGTGAACAATATTTTCTTACTATTTTAATTTTAAATTTGTATTGTTTATTTTCTGTCTAAAACAGATTATTTTGACCTCACTTTTTTAGAATATAAGCACCATTCGAATAGACCACATTTTCTGTATTTCTCTTTATATGGTAGCATCTAATATGTTCCGCAATATTTACAGTTAATTTATCAATTGGTATTATCAATTAGTACCTATACTTGTTTAAATTGTACAAGTAGTTACTTTAAAAATTATAACAGTACTAAAGTATTATTTTTGTTTCTTAATAAAAACATTAACACAACCGTTAGTTAAACGTTATTAAATAATTTTAATAAATAAAATTTAAACAAATTTAATAAATAAAAACCTCAAATTGCCTTTAATCTGTCGCCAAATTGATTTCTTCCAAAACGTTAGTTATTGCAACATTTATAGATACATACTAGTAGAAAAGGGCATAACGATTTAGAATAGGTCTATTCGATTCAAACTAGTAAATCCTATTAATTTTAGATTAGAAGTCATAGTGGAGTCATAATTTTTAAACGATTTGATGATGAGGTAATTTGCAGTTGGTTTTCGATATACACAACTGTTTTTATTAGATAGCCAAACAAATTTACCAAATATATTCGTATTATAAATTCTGCCTCATCCACTCACATTATAAAATCGGTGTTTGTCCTTGAAACTAAATGATAAAGGTTTATCCAATTGTAGTATTATGAATATGCTTCAAACACCATTAGCAGTTACTGCATTTATTATTAAAATATATATTAATATGTGTACAGCCGCAGTTATACATCGTATCTCAAACAAATAAAAAACAAACTGATGATGTATCAATTGCTCTAGTAATATAGATTTTTGTTTTTTCCCCTAAAGGTTCAGACACCGCTTTGTTTTGTGCATTTACTTGTAGTAGAAAATATATAAACAATATAATCATATTTGTGGTTATCAATCATCCCTCGACTTTTTAATATAAACAGCTGTTCTACAGTTAATTTCTCTATTCTGATATTGATAACAAAGGTATAATCATCAGCCTGACGCAAGTTTTGCGTTAATTTGCCAAAACAACAATCTTCTAAAATGTGGCTCTACTACAAGACTTGCTGATAACTCGAAACAGTAAGGGTTACCGGAAATGGTAGACATGGGAAGTAATTGCATCAAATTCTTAAAGGTTAAAACACTAACCCTAAAATGCAGATGTTTTGTTTCAGCTCCTGAAGCCCCAGGTAAATGTCCCGTAATGTGATGTAGAGTACTATTGAAATCCCATCTATTAGAATCCAATTTATTTATTTTCACTTGGCTTGTTCTTTTTGAAGGTAATATCTTGGCTAGAGTTTTTAAGCTGATTGATCGCTCTTTTCCTTTCCTATGTAAAGTACATCACCAACTAGTTGGTTCTGTAACCGCGACAAACTGTTTATTTGCTGACAATCTTTAGATTTATTTCAACATTAGTTTTAAGGTAAAGCTTTTGCCGCTACCCGCTCCCCTGATCATTGTTGTCATTTCTTAATTTTTTACTTACTTTGCTCGTAATTCAAAGAATTCACGCCTCTTAAAAAATCTGGATTTGACCTATTTTCTTTGAAATTTTCTACTTCAAAGTTTTCTTGTATGACGACATCTTCAAATTGCGGTAATAATGTCGACGCTAGATGACCATCGACATTGTTCCTGTCATACGTATTAGCTTCATGTCCAGCTGATAATCGCCGCAACGCATCTGTTTCATTTTCCTATTTGCATAGTAATTCATTGTCGTATGCACTGTGGAGAGGTCGTAACTGATGGAGTTTGTTTATGAAAGCATCTTTTGAATTCTCGTAGCCATCAAAAAGCTCTCTCTCGAAATGGAATGGATAATGAGTAACTAACGTACTGCAGTAGTATGATTTGGGATCAGAACAGCCGGTTTGTTTTTTTCTTATTTTATCTCTTCTACTCATTTTATCCTCCGATAGATTCTAAAACTCAAAAACTCATAATTGACTACAAACTCGCCTAAGCTTAATGCTTGTAAGTTGCGTAGATGGCTTTTATAGCGTTCGAAGTTTTTTTTACATAGGTTTACTGCGTCTGAATCAAAATATAACATTTTGTACCTAAGCTCTACTTTACTAGTGCTAACAAAGATGGGTTTTCGGGCTTATCACGTAGTTTCAAATAACATCCCCAAAAAGTACACTGTAGTCCTGAAACTTGTTGATAGTTAAGAAGACAAATATCCTCCTCCTTATCTAATTCTGCAAAGTGTCACCGCTATTGCTGCTTGTATGTTTGTCATATTTACTAATGTATTTGGCAATTACAAAATACAACGCTAAGAGCAAAAACAACAAGCCGAATGTCTATGTTTGAGCACCATAACTGTAATAATTATTTATTGTAATTATTAATCATGCTTTTATCAGGATATCTTTTTTATTTGTAGAATTTGCCGCCAATTTCAGTTGCTTAGTTACTATTCAAAATACCTGTTCTTTCGAGCTCGGTTTAAGGAATCCAAATTTAGATTTGTTAGTGTTCCTACTATATACTATATATATATATATATATATATATATATATATATATATGTGTGTGTGTGTGTGTGTGTGTGTGTGTGTGTGTGTGTGTGTGTGTGTGTGTGTGTGTGTGTGTTTGTGTGTGTGTTTTTGTGTGTGTGTGTGTGTGTGTGTGTGTGTGTGTGTGTGTGTGTGTGTGTGTGTGTGTGTGTGTATGTGTGTATAAATGATGGTGAATCTGTAGTCGAGTTACAATATATTTTAATTCTAAATCATCTGCGCGAATGATTTTTTTCTAACAAGTCGATTCTGGACAATGAATTAAAGCTAGAAATATCTTTACATATGAATGTGTGGACTTCCCGGTAATTGAAATTTTACTCGCCACAAAAATCAGCTCTAGCTCAAGTACAAAATTAAAGTTTCCTTTCAGAATTTTTATTAGAATATTAAATCTGGATATAGAATAGCAAGATGCGGTAACTAAACAAGAAGGAAATAATTAAGTTTTTTATCATAAATAAGATTTTTTACGGGATAATGTGGTCTGCCGTTTGTAACAAGCAGTACCTTTAAGATGTTCGGGCCACTGCATAAAAATGTCAAATAAAAAAGGGGTGGGCCCAAATTTTTCACCATCGCCATCAGTTCAGTGAATGCTTAGTGCCTGTTAGATAGATATTCCTCGCATATTGCGCATACACTGTATATTTTAAATGTACAAACGTATATTTTAAATTAAATTTGTGAGTTGTGTATCATCTTGTTAAAGTCTCCCACGTATGGAAACATGTCGTCGTGCTTTTAACAACTCCACTAACAACAGAGCATAAAACAAGTATTCTAAAGTTTGGAAAAACATCGCTTCCCATTTCTTTTGTTTGAAAATATTCCAACAGTTCAAGTATTGATCTGTCTTTTTCATTAAGACTATAGCTATTCCTTCTCTAGAAACAATTTAACCTACGATAGTTCTTTCATTTTTCTTTCTTCAAGGAGATTAATTAGGAGAGATGTTTTACTATGAATCTCGTAAATTAGCAAAAGCTTGTTAATAATGTTATTATCTATAACTTGTATTAAGTCTGATTATGGTAGTGCATATATGTCAAACTGTAATAGTGCAATTTTAATTATTTTCCAATGGCGATAAGACATTTCTGATGGTGAGGTGAAATATGTGTCATTATAGTAACTTTTACAAACGTTATTCGCAACTAAACGTTAGTAGGTCCTCTCTAATAAAAAACAAGTAAATGATTGGCAAGCATTGCAAGAGTGCGGAAACTCATTAGCATTGCCCATCCTTTAGGTTTTTTTTTTAATAACAGCAATCGAACATTTAGTGTCTACAGTTATAATAAATTTTTGTAAACCTTATAAAGTGGTGTATATATTTCCAAATATAACCACACGGTCAACATCTGATGCTTTCTAAAATTACAATTTAAAAAATAATAAGCGATAGCAACAGCTGCATTGGCTATGCATTTTTTATTTTTGCTACTTTCTGAAAAAAATATCATTTTCTTGATAAAAGTATATTTTTGTCCGAATTAATAGCCTTGAAGTGCTGATCGGACTGAGGATTGCGAGTTAATCTTGAGAAATTTCAATGAAGTGTTCGTCAATACTGTAACTAATTCCAAAACACCTTCCTAACTATGCCGATCGACTTCTGAATTGAATCACTCTCAACGCCCGAAACTTCTAGAAAAGCAGCTAGCGCACACGTGTTCGCAAACATTTCAGAAGGTACGAGTGCGGCATCTCCCGATGGTTTGCAACGTGTTCTGGAATATCGATGAATAAACATAGATTTAGCCCAACGGGAGAGCTGGGCATTTAGATTCCTAATCGGGTTTTTAAGTGTAGCAAGCGAACGAATCAAAAGAGGAGCTGTGTTTCATAAATAATGCGTCGTTAGTTGTACATACTGCGTGTACATTAATAGTGTTGTAAATTTGCATAATTGTAAGTAAATTTGCACGTTGCCATTCCCCACCATAAAGAATAGAAACGTTACAAATTTAAATTGTGACATTACTGTACGAATAGTTGTGATGTTAAATAGTTGTGAATTGTGCAGAAAGAACATTATTTAAATTTTAGCAATATTTTTTGAGCGAATTAACATTTTATAATTGACACTTCTAATTACAATGCTCCACAGATAGTAGTTGTTCTGCTGCTGCTTCTATTTGCGAGCAAACAATACAGCTTGCCCTCTAAAATTCTTTTGTCTAAAACGACCTTCAAGTCTAATTACTTTAATAAAAGGTACTATTTTAGATATGAGTTTGAGTGTAACTTCATATGGTGCTTTTATTTTTTACGGTGGCTCTGTCACTACCATATTGTTTATGAAAGTTGTAGCCGAAACTTTGTTGCTAGTATTGGTACTATTATAGGCAGTAACTCTTTCCGCAGAATCAAATGGATTTTAACAAGGAAATCATACAGCTACTAATTGAATTAATAACTTCTTTAATACCCCTTATTAAACTGTTCTCAGTGAATAATTTACCTCGAACTATTCTAAATTGGAACACTAATAGCATAAAATCCCAAAGACAAATTTTCATTTGCTTCTTAACAAGATACAACGTAGATATCGCATGTGTCACGAAGACCCACTTATCAGAAGACGAAACATTTAGGGTAAGCGGCTATCAAATTATCGCCAAGATATACCGGCTGAATTTTTATGGGGAGGGATCACCATTGGTATCAAACGACATATAAAACACACCACACCAGTAAATGTTCCTGTCAGTAACCTACAAGCAATAACCATCATTATTAACATAGTTAATATCACAGACATTAGAACTGTTGAGGTCCATAAACAACCCAATAAGCGACTATTAGAAAATGAAGTGCTCAATCTCTTTAACTCAAAGGTACTAAGCATAATTATAAAAGATTTATATAGTAAGAATACTTTGTGGGGATGACGTGCAAGTAATCCCAATGGTAAAAACTCAACAATTTAGCAGCCCAACACCAATTACATATATTAGCTACAAATGAGTATACACATTACCTGTATGGAAATGATCATCAACCCAAATTTTGATTTGCTCATTCAACAAGGAGTAATACCCGAATTGAACTTTGATCACCTATTCGTTTTAATAATATTTTCTTCTCATCCTTTGGATCGCAAGTTTCTAAGATGATAAAAAGGTATATCAATTAGGAACCATTTCTGGACAGAATAGACATACAATTACATAACCCAATTCACATTACAAGCATCCAAGGTATTAATCAATAAATAGAGGCATTCTCAAAGACTATACAAGCTGCAACAATTCCCTATAGGTCTAGAAAAATTAACAACCCAAATATTCCGCCTTAGTTAAACAAAAAGTCGAATTAGAAGACAACGGTAAAGGGCCAAAAACCGTAACTTAAACGATGAAATGAACACTCTAAACCATCAAATACGATGTAAAATTTACAAATACCGGATTTATATTTGCAAAAAAAAACTTATACAATATTGAACCTACCAGCTACAATCTTTGAAAATCTGCAAAAACAATCACTCCAAAAACAGAAATGATCCCAAAACTAACAACGCCAAATAGTACTAACATCATTGACGAAAATAAATACAGCCTATTTGCTACCCATATAGAACACACCTTCACGCCGATCGTCACCGATAAAAACCAATCCCACACTTACAGTACAATTGCATATATGGTAAACCACCAGCCAATGGCAGATGATTTTGATCAACCCACGACACCACAAAAATTAAAGAAATATATCAAATTGCTACTACTAAAGAAATCTCCAGGTTTCGATTTAATCCCCAACCTAGTCCTCCAAAATTTAAGCCTAAAAGCAATTGCCTTCCTGGTCATATTTTTCAATGCATTCTAAAGAATGAGTTTTTTGCCTGAAATATGGAAACATGCCCACATACTTATATTGTCAAAACCTAGAAAAAACAAAATCGACCGCAGTTCTCACAGACATATATTTTTTTCTAACTCTATCCAAACTACTTGAAAAAGTTATCCTTAGACGTCTTAACCAAAGATTGAGCAAACATTACATTTTGCCGTCTACTCAGTTTGGGTTCCGAACAAGCCACTCTGCAGTACAACAGCTACAAAGGATTATAAAATTATAGAAAGGGGTGCGAAGCTAAATACTACACAACGGCAGCTTTCTTAGACAGTACCCAAACTTTCGAGCTTTAAGATTAAAATTTAAATTACTTCACTTGCCATTCCCTCATTATTTGATGAACTTCGTTTTTCAACTTTTCAACTTTTACAACTCTAAAGCAAATACGCGCGGGAGTATCACAAGAACATGCCCTTGGCCCCATATTATTTAACATCTTCATACACAACCTGTCCAACCCATAGCATAGCAACTTGGAATTATTTAATGACAATACTATTATTTTAACCCAGGACAAAAATCTAGCCATGGCCATTAATTATCTCCAAACACCTATTAATACACTGGGTAAATGATATAATAAATGGTGTATATCACTTAATACTAACAATTGTACAATAAAAGTTTTTACCTTAAAACGTATAAAAAAACACCACACCATTCACATAAATGAAGTCATTTCTTGGAATCCCAGAGAAGAAACTATTAAATATTTTTGTGTTTATTTCAACACCAGATTAACCTGGAGTACACATGTTAACACTAAGCTCAATCTTGGGGACACCTACACTTCACCAGTATGGAGTGCACCCTCAAAAACAAACATAAGAAATCTTTAAGTTTTTTTAGAATAAGATTCTCAGAATTTGTGAATGCTTTCTGGTTTATTCGAAATAATCAGATACACAATGAACAAAGCATCGATAACATACAACAGGTTATCAGACCACACACAAACAAATTATTTGATGATTTATATAACGCAAATAACAATGCCATCATTAAAAAACTAGACCAAAACAACATTCATACTCGACTAAAAAGAAAGTAATCTTAATTACAACCGAGTCTCGAAATCATAACCTCCGTAATGTGAGAATTGGCAACCCTGGTATACGTGCTCGTCTAGCTTCAAAAGATCATAGATTCCAACTCAATTGATTTAATTAAAACATATATGTAATTACAACCTAATGATGTATGGTTAAGCTGCTTAACTGTTAATAAATAATAAATAAACAAACTGCTACAATCATAACCCTCATTGTTTTTAACAAATTGGATTTTTATTATAAAAACAGAAAACTATACTTGCTTTTAAAGTCCCTTAAATTATTAGAAACAAAAAGTTGCTACAAGAAGCAATCAGAATAAAATGTATTTATTTTATGTTGCAAAACATTGTTCCATTAGTGGATAGTTTTATTTTTAGAAATATCTTCCAAAGAGCACTTCAATTACACATGCACTTTAATCAAAGGTACTTTTTGCTTTCTATTGTATTTATTATTGCGTTTCAAACCATTATACAATCATTGAGGTGGCTAAAATATTAGAAAGTTTCTTGCACTACATCTTAAGTAAGGCTTCTTAATTTATATTGGTAAGCAGACATAACACAACTTTTTAACTAAAGTGCATGTTTTAAAACTGATAGGAAGTCGCAAACACTAGATAATATACACAATATTTGAGATTTTTATTACAAAAGTTATCGCCTGACTATTAATTAGTTATTATACGTAGTTAGTATCAGTTAACATATCCAGCACAAAATAATTAAGAACAATTTATTTTCGGGTTTTTAAAACACACTAAAAGTAACTACGGTCTACATGTACCATCAGCATCATAAAATATATAATTGTTCTGTATTAGTGTGTATAGCTTCTCTAATTGAAATTAAATTTATTTATATTGAAACGAGACCAGGCGGTAGAACACAATGGCATAACAACGGAAATGATAAAAGACGTCGATAAAAATGGGATAGAAACTTTAGAAAAACTATTTGATCTGGAAGAAATAAAAATACCAAAAAACTGGGAGGTGGTAATACTGTTAAAATAATCGTTAGGTTCTAACGCTCTGCGTGAGGTTAAGGCTCTCATGTATTTGCTCTGTCTGCCCATTTGTCTCGCACCATCTCTGATGCGGGACCGATGTGACACAGAGCCTTAGACGACCACCATTATTACCTTTTGTTCAAGTGAACGCAGGTGCTCAATTATTTTTAGGCACTGAATAGACCATCCGCCAGGCATCAGAGAGCTTCAGGAATGAAACCCGGATCTGCCTGCATTGCAGCCCGTGCCTCAACCGCTTGAATCACTCTGGCACTAGAAATACTTTTACTTACATATAAAGAAGGAGACTGCAGAAAGTATAGGAACTCTAGAAAATTGACATGTTCAGTATTATGTTAAAAATATATGAAAAATTCTGGAAAAAAGACTAAAAATAACAATTGAATAACAACTAGAAGAGATCTAAAGAGCGGATTTAAGAAAGAAGAGGAGTCCAAGATCATATATTTACGATGAAACAATTAATAGAAAAGAACAGGAACGACAATATATATGAAGCTTTTATAGATTTAAAAATATCCTTCGATAGCATGCCGAAAGCAAAAGTGTGCAGTAACCTTAGAAAAGGCGAGTAAGTAAAAAATTGAGAAAAGCAATAATAACTACATATCAGAAAACTAGAAGCTACTTAAAAACAGGAAACATAAACTCAAACGCGTTTCTAACTAAAGAAGGATTAAGACAAGGTTGAGTACTCAGCCCGATATTTTTCAATATAATACTTGATGTCTTAAAAGAAATTAAAGTATTAATAAATAAATTGCAATTAGGATATAGAAACATGACAATGGTGGAAATAGCAGAGAAGACTTACGACGATGGATAATAATTATATATATATATATATATATATATATATATATATATATATATATATATATATATATATATATATATATATATATATATATATATATATATATATATATATATATATATATATATATATATATATAGCGCTTCAGGCCTTCTAGGCCCATGACTTCTTTGCCCTTAAGGGCTGGTATTTTGTATCTGTAACACTATATTCTTCCATACATTCCTATCCTACCCCTTTTCTTTCCAACTATTCACTCCGGCCTCTCTTAAATCTTCTACCGCTTCTTCCTGAGTCTACCTCTCTTTCTCTTCCCCCCTTTTGTTACTAGTATTATTTTTGGAATTCTGTTCGGCTGCATTATTTCTATGTGTTCTATCCACCTGACCTTTTGGGCCCTATTTCTTTGTACTATTGTGGGTTTTCCATAGATTTCTATAATTTCTTTATTTGTTCGCCTTCTCCAGTTTCTTTCGTTATCCTTGATTCCCTCGTAAATACTTCTTAACATTTTTCTCTCCCGAGCTTCCAATTTCTTTACCTCTTGCTTGTTCACTACTCAGAGTTCGGAGCCGTACGGGACTACAGGGCACTCTACCGTTCTATACAACCGTATCTTAGCTACCAATGAGATGTATTTGGATTTCAGCAGTTTTCTCAGTGCTCCAGCTACCTTTATTTCCTTTTCCGAATCTCTTCTCTATTTCTAATTTTCATCATTTTTGTTGATTATTGTCACTCCTAAATATTCAAATTGCTTAACTTCTTTAAAATAATACGTCTTCCCTTCTGCCGCCGTAACTTCTAAATATTGTCCTCTTACTTCCCGACCATCTATCATTTTCATGTACTTCGTTTTGTTGGTATTCACCTGTAACTCATATTCTGTTGCTTTTCTTTCCAAATTGTTAAATACTGCTTTTAGTTCCGCTGATGATCCAGTGCTTAGCGCAACGTCGTCAGAAAATGCAATACATTGCTGCTTAGTTTGATATATAATTAATGTAGTTTTAATTTTACTTTCATTTATTATGGCTTCAAGTACTATATTGAAGAGTGTTGTCGAAAGTGGGTTCCCTTGTCTCAGGCCTATCTCCACTCCAAACTCTCTCATTACTCTCCACTACTCTGCTTTTTGAGTTATTTAGCGTCATATGGACTAGTCGAATTATTTTCCCAGTAATATAGAAACTTTTCATTGCGTCATATATTTATTGTCTTATGATCCTGTTGTACGCTTGTTGGAAATCAATGAACAGAATGTGCAATGGTAAGCCTTGTTCATAACTCGTCGCTTGTATTTGTTTTAGTACGTAAATTTGGACTATTCTAGTTCTCCCTTCTTTAAATTCTCCTTGGTGCTCTCCAATGATTTCTTTTGTATATATTTCTATTCTGTTTCTTATAATCCTAGCCAAAATTTTCTACGTTATATCAAGTAACGCAATTCCTCTAAAATTACTACATATGGTGGTATTCCTTTTTATGTATAGGGAAGATAACTGCTTTACTCCATCTGTCTGGCATTTTCTCTTCCTTCTACACTTCTTTTATTATGTCTTTTATCCATGTCCACAACAGTGGACCTCTTGCTTTCAAGTATTCCGCTGGTATAGTATTTTCTCCTGTGCCTTTATTTTTTGCTAATTTTACTATTATTTATTTTATTTAATGTTGTGTTGATTTTCTTACTTTTTGTTCTTCTGTTAGACCGCTAGAGTGGTCCAGTAGTTGAAGCACGGACGGATCCAGATTCAATTCTTGGTGCTCTCTGATGCCTGAAGCGGGTGGCCTACTCAGTCACTAAAATAATTGAGTACCTGCGTTCGCTCGTACAAGGGGTAATAATGGCGGTCGTCTAAGGTACGGTGCTTGCCACATCGCCCCGCACCAGAAATGGTGCGTAACGACATAGCACAGTGAGCGAACTTACGAGAGCCTTAACCTCTCAATTTGCAGGCCGTGCTCCCACGCGGGGCGTTAGAGCCGTACCATTATTATTATTGTTCTTCTGTTACTGTATCTTCTAAGTTTGTGGGATTGGTCTCTCTTTTTTTTCTCATAATAACTTTAAGTACTGTGCCCACACCTTCGCTTTTTCTTTCATATTTCCTACTAGCTTGCCTTGCTCGTTTCTCAGTATTCTAGGGTTCTCACTTTCTTTCTTTTGTTCACTTCTTTTGGCTTGTTGATAGAAATTTCTATCTTATTATTTCTGTAATGTTCCTCCGCCTCCTTCAGCTTTTTATCCAGTGCCTCCCTTTCTTCCTTCTACATATACTCTTCGTTGCTGCTCTTTTTTCCTTGTACATTCTCTTACTTTCTTCCGTCCCTTCCTTGAGCATATTTATCCTAGCTTTGCCTCTCTCTTCACAAATTTTTGCAGTCAGTGTCATACCAATCTTCTCTGCTTGTTCTTTTGGGTTTCTTCAGCTGTCGCTGCGCTATCTATGTTAAAGTGTTTTATACTACTTCCATCTTTTTTCTATCCCTTGCAGTGTTGATTCTTCCTCGAGATTTCATGTAATTTCTGCTTCGAAACTTTTCCTCTTCTCCAAATTCTCAAGTTGTTTTACATTAGTTCTTTTTACGCCATTTTTATCTTCTTTAGCTTCTCTTGGCATTTATTTTCTTAATTTTATTAGTACCATGAAATGGTCCGTATCTGAGTCTGCTCCGCGGTAGCTTCTAGTATCTTGAATGGACTTCGCTTGTCTAGACTCTATCAGCACGTGGTCTATTTGATTCTTAGTGTTACCATTCGGGGATAGCCCGTAGCTTTTTGGATATTTTTGTGATGGAACTGTGTGCTCATGATCTTTAATTTGCTCTTCATTGCAAACTATATTAATTTTTTTTTCATTTTCGTTTGATTCTTTGTGCATACTATTTACTCCTATAATATCTCTATAGCCTTCCTCTTTCCCCACCTTCGCATTAAAATCGCCAATGATGATAGTTAAGTCATACTTGGGTATCTTGCTTTTCGTCATAATCAGTTCTTCGTAGAATTTATCTTTTTCTTCCAAACCTTTCTCTTCCGTTGGCGCGTGACCATTTAGTAGAGTTATCTTACGGTATTTTCCTCTTAACCTTAGTAGGCTCATTTTATCAGAAATCGCCGTAAAATCGATAACTCTTTTTTCCCACCTTTTGCTTATTATAAAACCATGTGCCAAAATATCTATTGTTCTCTCCCCACTACTAAAGAATGTATAATCATCTTGTTTATTAATTTCTATGCCCTTTAGTTTTGTTTCTTGTAATTCTAACACTTGGATACTATACTTTTTCATAATTTTCATTAAATTTCTAACTGCTCCTTGCTCATAACAATTTCTTACACCACAAATACCAATCCACATGTTTTTCCGCTTTATATTTTATCATAATCCTGTTCATTGCCATTGTCGTCATCTGTTCCACCTGCTGGCTATTCCTTTTTTTGTTAGTTTTTTTATTTATAGGTACTACTTTCCATTACTTCCAGCCTTTCTGTGTT
Organism: Sinelater perroti; assembly: GCA_036346155.1. Taxonomy (NCBI): domain Eukaryota; kingdom Metazoa; phylum Arthropoda; class Insecta; order Coleoptera; family Elateridae; genus Sinelater; species Sinelater perroti. The sequence continues at coordinate 24,374,401 of JARFIY010000001.1, forward strand.
TAAGTTCCATTTCCACCAGTTATTTTTCATAAAGATTTTTGGTACCACACCTTGAGTGTTCTTCCTTTCCCTTTTTCTGCTTTTGCCAAATCCCTTAGATCTTTTTTTATTTATGCTTCAGTTTGGGTTAAATCGTTGTCTATGACATCTTGAGTTCTCTTTAGTTTTTCTTTATTTTTCATAATTGCTTTCTTCCTTTCCCAACTATCTGCTTTAGCTATTATCGTTTGTGGTTTTTTTTGTCTAGGCTTTAATTTCTGTACTTCTTTTTATTTTGATGTTCACTTCTAACTCTTCAAACAGAAATTTTGCGACTTCAGCTACTTCGTCATTGTCCTTGAATTCATATTCCTTAATTACAATATTTTTCTTCTTTTGCTGCCTCTCCATGTTCTTTATTTTTTTCTCTAGGTTTTTTATTTTTTCCTTCATCTTTACATTTGCTTCTCTCAATTTGGCCATTTTCTCGTAGTACTCTTTTTGATCTTTCCTTATTGCCTTAATGTCTGCCATCATATCCTTCATCATTTTCTCCAGGGTGGTTTTTCCTTTATCTTTCACTTGTGTCCTTCCTGTTTTTGTATTTCTATTTGAGACTTCTTCGGCGCTTTCATCTTACCATCTTTTTCTTATATATATATATATATATATATATATATCAGCAAAACTGAATAAAGCAATATTCTTTTATGACATAAAGACAAGCATTCCTTACCATGTTGTTTTCAAAATAAAGAAATTTAAAAAAACAATTTCGAACATTTTGGTTACTCCTGTTACATGCTCTTATATTTACTCTGCGCGCGTGAAAATTGCATATTCGTCTTCAGTCAAATTTAAATTTATAAATTGTAAAGTCAGCATTTTTTGGAAAAAATTAAAGCTGTACGTTAAGCATTATTAAGTAAAATTAAATAAAAAAACTTTTACTTCTAAAAGCCACTGCGTAAAACCAGTACCTTCTCTTAATAGCGAAATCAATTAACAATCTCTGCTGGATCAAATAACTATCACGATTCCTCTATCTGACACCTCCTTAATCAAATTAAATGTTCGACTTCAGCGTTTAAGAAAGCAAACTTTTAATTCGTTGGCCAGGCCTAAAATTGTTTGCCGAAAGAATCCGCTTTCATTATATCTTTTTACTGATGTGCCTAATTGAATCCATATTTAATTTGTTTGCGTATGCTGATTAAATTTACTTAGTAAATTGATGTCAGTGTTTGTATTAATGATGGCAGGCTATTTATTACTTTATGGATTCCTCCAACTTGCTAATTTTAAAGAACTTTCGAGGTCCGGATAACTCTCGAAAAATTTACTTCTGAAAATATTTGCACCTAATTTACAGGCGCTTGAGTGTTTTCGAAAAATTATGACATGCCTGCGATACACTAACGTATAATAGTTAATTAGAGACAATGTAACTCAATTTAGTTTATCACGATTTAATGTACACGTGAGTCTCGTTAGCGGTACGTCGTAATTTAGTTGTGCTTGTAAGGTAGATGACTGATTAAATCATTCTAATGAATTATTGCAAGGGTTGTAGAGAGCAAATTGTAATCTGGAGAATGGTAGCTCTGCTATATATAGTTATATAATATGACTTAGAAAAAAGTAACTCCAATTAAATCAGACCTTAAAAAAATAGTTTCATACTTGCAACAACAAATTTGTTTATATTATAAACTAAAGTAGAAGGAATAACAATAACACAAAAGAAGTGGCGATGGGTTGGACACGTTGCTAGGATGAAAGAAGATAGATGGACAAAGAAACTGATACAATGGAGACCCTGGAAGGGGAAACGATATAGAGGACGTCCTCAGCAAAGGTGGAACAATTTAAAATATATGTACGAGATAACCTTTGTCGCAACTCTAAAGAACAGTTTTTGATTTCTCTTAATTAAATAGTATTAAGTATTTAAAGCATTTTATATCCATTAAAAGAATAAATAAATACATAAATGAAAAACAGGTCAGAAATTTTAAAATGTTCACTGCACTAATTTTAAAGTCAGAAGAAAATCTATAATCGTCTTAATAATAAAATATAAATATTAAAACTGCGATGACTAATCTGCAATGTTTACGCATTATTGAACTCTAAGGCTTGTATTAGAAATCAATATTTCATGATTCACTTATTACTACAAAATTAATGCAACACACAAAAAAAAATTAAAGCTTCTCAACAATCTACTTTAATGTATAAAGTATCTTTAATGTGTAATCTTTCGAAAGTAATTATGTTTACATGTAGTAGATCAACACGTAGTAGAAAACTTAAAAATTAACCATAAAAATAAGTTACATCAAAAACCAGTGTTCAAAGCTCTGCAGGAATAAAAGCATTAGCAACCATATATCATGGATATGTCCAGAGTCAAGCAACTGAAACCAAATTCACATATTACAGAATGTATGTTTACAAAATTATAAAAATCTAAGTTTCTTTAAAATATAAGTACTTAATAAATTAAAAATTTTCGACAAAACATAAAAACTGATATTTTGTATGAGTTTGCTCAAAGGAGAATAAATCATAAATAGAAGAGAAAGAAAAGGAAATCAAACCATTTATTGCGATTGGATTTTCATAGGTAACTTTGTTCAAGACAATGAGTGCATAGAATGGAAAAAGGTTTGACATAATTTTATTATATAAAAAGTTATATAATGCAACTTTTATTTGTTTTAAATATATATATATATATATATATATATTGCAATAACTTAATAAAAAATAGAAAAATTAATTTGCATATAAATTTACTTACACATCTTTGTCAACAACGTCATTGCAAAAAAGTTTCGCGTTTTCTTTAAATATAAATGATGAATTAAACACTGCACAAAAAAATAAAATCTTTCAAAGCACTAGAATTAAATAATATCATACATATTCAAAATTTCTAGAAATTTTCCAGCTGCCAATAGAAGCTTAACAAATTAAGTTTTTACAGCCAGTGATGTCTTGAAGAACTAAAATAGGTACCAACAAGTTCTAAACTTAAAAATTTAATGAAGTGGTAGTTATATCCCTTACCCTGTGCTATACTTAACCTATGCTATAAGCAGTTCAAGCGCTTTATCTATAACAGTCTATACACAGTTTGTCCGGAAATAATTTTTCTATCGAAACATAAGGGCTAGAGGGACGTGGTTTTTGGCGGGGATCTTAGGTAAAGAATACGACCCGGTTCAGTTGCTTCCGAGTCTTGAGAGTTAGGATCGCGCTTCCCACAAACTGTGTTTTGGTGACGCGTCACGGGTCGACATGCAGCGTACGTTAGAGCAACGTGATGCGGAGAAGTTTTGTGTCAAACTCAAAACATCCAGCATCAGGACCTGATAAGAATAGCCTACGGGAATAAAGCCATCTCAAAAACTAAGATTCTTGAATGCTACAAGATGTTTCGTGAGGGAAGAGAAGCCATGGAAGGCAAAGGACGTCCGTCAACGAGTGGTAGTTATAAAAATTTGGTAAAAGTAAATCAATTTTTGGACGGCGTTATGTAGATGCGCTCAAACGCTTACGAAAAAGGGTCGTTTGCGTCCGAAAAGAGATCAACACGCAAATCCTTTACCACGACAACGCGCCCAGCCACTGCTCTTGATGGAATTTCTGGTTAGGTAGAACGTGACAACGTTGCCCTAACTACCGTAGAGCCCAAATTTGGCCCAGTTCGACTGCTTTCTGTTCCCAAAACTTGCATTCAGCCTAATAAGAGCTCGTTTTGGGTTGATGCATATGGTCTAAACCGCCGTGACCTAAGCCATAAGCAGCATTTCAGTTTCCGGATTCCAGAAAACCTTCAAAGCGTGGCAGGTACGCTAAAAACGCTATGTAAATGCAGAATAAAACTATTTTGAAAGATTTTAAAAATATAAACGATTATTTGCAATACTTTTGCTTTTATAGAATTATTTCCCATACTTTCCGGACAAACCCTGTACTCGTGTGGTTGGTGGTCGGAGTTTAGAAACTCTTGACGTTTTGTCCACAACTACGGCAGACATCTTCAGAAGAAAATCTTCTAAATCTTCTGAAGATGTCTGCCGCAGTAACCCGAGAACCAACCACACGATGCACCATAACACCTGCCGTGAAAGCTTTCGCATCTATTAAACCCTGTACTCCCCCGTCCATTAGAAAATTATTCAAGAAACAAGTAGGTTTACAAAAGATAACATAGCTAAATAGTAATACAATAACTCACAGAGCTTTGTTACATAAAACTTTTCGGCTTACATTTTAAATATTTGTTTAAATTTATTTTTTTATTTCTCTTTGTAACTTTATAATGGGTGGCCCATCGGGTATGCCGGAATTACTTTTAAAATGAAACACGGTAAATTATTATTTGGTTGAGCAGTTTTTATTGATTTATAAAGTAGACATGTTGTGATTAATTATAGAATATGATGTTGGCCAAATGGTCGCCGCGGCTGTGCTGGCATACCCCGACACTTTTTATAGCGTGTTTGATTTTTATTTTTAATACAGGAATTATTTTGCGGTTTATTAGCATAGATCTTGGACTTTACGAAACCCCAGAGAAAAAATCGCATGTCGTTAAATCGCAAGATCTGGACGGTTAATTAACGTCAGTATTTCTGAAAATTACACGACCAGAAAAACGTTTGTCTTAACTAATTGATGGTTTATGTGGACGTATGATAGATAGCACCATCCTGTTAAAACCATATAGTCCAATTGATCCCACAAAAGGTTTGATATCGTATCCTTTTACAAACTCATTTTCAAAAACAGTCCAATTACACCTCCAGCCTATAATCCGCACCAAACCAAATCGATTTTTTATGAATAGCACGAGGACGTATATTAGGCCACATCAAACAATTCTGCTTATTAATAATTCAAATAAAATGAGCTTCATCCATAAAAATAATGTTTAAAGAAAAAAGCCATTTACTGTTTAGTTTTCCATTACCCAATTAGCGAACTGTCTCCGTTGCAAATGGTTTCGTGGCTTAAGCTCCTGAGTTAGTTCAACTCTGAAAAGGATGCGGGTGAAGGTCTTTAGTAAGAATTCGTTGTAAACTAGTTCTGCTAATGTTAAATTGTTGGGAACGATGACGTGTTGATGTTTCTGTATTCTCATCGATGCAATGTCTTCAGCCGATCCTGCAAAGATGAGGACAAGATACAGTTTGTTTGTCCGTAACCAAACCAGTTTCTTCAATTTTTTAAATTAATCTTCAAACGGTGAACTATGGATCCGCAAAACTTTTGCCAAATTTTTATATTTTTTAACAATAACAAGACGAGTTTTAGTTTTGTATAGCAATCTATTTTTAATAATCTCGACGATTACAAATGACAAATGTTAAACATTAGGGTTGCCAATATAAATATAAAAAAAATTCTGAGAAGTTTAGGTTCTGCGTACCCGATGGCCCACCTTTAGTTTGTACTTTTACCTTATACGCCAATTAAAACTTAATTGCGATATCAATATTAGGACTATTTACTGTAACATTTGTTGTTAACTAGATTTAAAATGATAGTTTTAATAATAAGAAAATTACTTTACATTTCGTCGTCCTAAAAGACTCCCTCTAATAATGGAAAAAGTTCGGATCTTTTAACGCCATCTAAGAAATCGACTAGAGTATACAGAATCTTTTTATATAGGTAATTGCACAATTATTAATTAAAAACACACTTATATTTGCTAAGTGATTAAATGATAAGATACTTATCAAAACTTATCTGAATCTAAAGGCGTTTGTCATTAACTTTGAATTATCCAATCGTTTAAAAATTTCAACAACTATAATAATAATATTTAAAATTTCAAATCTAATAATTGCAAAAATGAAAATATTAGAAAAATTCAACAAAATTAATTAAATTTATAAAAATTTACTGCTTTTGAAAGTAATTACATTACACTACTTTTCTCGGGGTTGCTATTATTGTTGGAAAATTTATTGTAGCAGTCCATTAATTATTATACACTTCTGTAGCATGTTAGTTAGCAACTTATTTAACTTCAGATAATTACATAAAGAGGAAAACCTGACATTTTTGGTAATTGCAGGCACAGTCTTCTCTTTAATTCCAAATACCAAATCGTCAGTAGTTAAATACTTTATTAAAAATTCTACCGATCTCCCTATTATTACCATTTGTATCTTCATAAATATCAAAAAAAAACCGAATTACAAGTTTTACTTATAGTGGATTTCTTAATTTGCTGAAAAACGATAATTCAGCTTAACGGCTTTTCCAACAAATTAGCAAATATGAAATGCATGCGCACTTAGACGACTACAAGGTTGCAGTACCCAAATTTTAAATTTTTTTTATTTTCTGAACACTTCTTGTATTTTCTGAATGTCCAGTAATCGAGTGAATCATTACTATGTTAATAATGCCCAAAACACACTACGTGAGCACGTATGAGCAAAAGCGCAGTTAATAAGTTTAAAGGCCTATGTATTCAGGATTTAATTACAACCCCTCTGCTAATCTTCAAGAGATGGAAAACGGAACTCGAATTGAGGGTTAACTTCAGCGGGTTCAAATTTAATTTAAATAAACGCCTAATGAAATCCACGCTTCAGCCAGGAACGCCTATGTGGTCTCTCTAAATTGCAAAAAACAGGACGTTGCATGTCTCCAGCAAATTATGCCAAGAGATTTCTTGCTTGCTCTTATTTGGCTGCGCTATCTGCTTTAATTTCCAGAATTACACTTTCCACCCCGAAACGTATAAAGTGGTGCAGCTAAACCATTTATCCAATTTGCTGTTAATAGGAGAAGCTATGCAATTAACTCATAATCTGATGTACGGCTGTCATTAAATCAAATATTAGTTACCGAAATCAGCTTCCGCCTGCTTATTTAAATTAATGCACTTTAACCTTGCCAATTAAAATAACAATATTATAATTAACATTTTAAATTAAAGGGATATACATCTAGAAATATTTAACAACTCCTTAATTACGTTTCTGTTTGATGTCTGAACTAGGTGGATGACTGGTTTCAGTAAGCAAAAGTGGCTCTTTTTAATTAACAAGTGTGATTATATATTTTGAGGGTATCAACATTATTTACATTTTTGTAGAAATTACTAATTCAATTTTGTACAGGTTACTGCAATACAATTATTGTTTTTATGTTTGTATATATCAAATATACACATTCACAAACGTTATGTGCAACTTTACCAAGTTTATCGAGGCGACGGTAATGCGTCAGGCCAAGCTCCGGCCTAACGCATGTAATGTGTATATTACACGAACCCATTTGTGCCAATTTTAACCTCCTCATAACTTTGCTTTCCTTCATAATAAAATTATAAAATTTGGAACATAATTTAAGAATCATCATACAGTATTATATGCGAAATTCTATAATAAATGTGACAAAGGTCCAAGTTTTAAAATTTTCCAATTTTACTATTCACTAGCTCACTTGCTCATCAAAATTATTAGACGTTTGTTGTGGGAATGGAGACTTGAAATTTGGTAAGGTGATAGATCTTAGTATACGAATAAAGGACAACTATTTAGCTGAAAGGGTCAAAATCAAGGCAGTTTTAATGCTATGACAGTGGCCATGTTGGAACGTAATTATAATAACAAGAGCGCTATGGTTTAGCTACACTCCTTTATTTTAACAATATTTTCTAGTCTGTAACTTGACTATTTTTTCCTTTGTTTACCTAATGTATATATACAGCGATACAAGAAAATAGCATAGCCAAGTTACAGACTAGAAAATCATTGCTAGGATAAAGAAGTGTAGAAATGATATAGAAATATGAGGTGAATAACAAGTACGGCGTAGTAGATACACAAGAAACCGGGAGCCGGGTTGGGTTTATAAAAGAAAGCCTTTTTGTCGTTCAATTGGACTCTCTACCTGTCCTCCTCAATAAATGGCTGAGCCTTAATTGGTTTAGATTTCAAAATTTTTATTTGCTGAAGTTTCTGTATAGAAACTTGGCCTTATTCTTAACATTTATGTTTTGGAGAAAATAATTTTTAAAACAAGCATAACAGTACATAAACGTTTTTCTAATAAACTCTATTAACGAGCAATTAGATTTTTACATTTTATAAGCTAATACTATACAAGGTAGCTATTAATTGGATGCTGATAGTTGAGACTAAATTAAAGAAGAACTGCTAAATATATTCAAACTGAATAAATTGCTATTTATTGATTAGATAAAGGACTAGGTAATAGTATTTTCAAAATATCTTCTTTTGCTCTTGTTCATGAGTTTCCGCTGTTTCAAAAATTAATTAGTAATTTTGTGTGTTTTTCCTTTTCTATTGAATCAATAAGCTATTGACGTTCTCTATTATTTATATATGTAGATGATAAGCAGTGTTTTTGTTAAACCGCAGAATAAATAGTCACATAGATTAAAATTATGAAAATATGGTAGCCAATTAATTACTTTGCCTGTGTTCGTCTTTACATTCAAGGCAATGATATTCGAGCGAAAGACACGTGACATGGTAGTCATATTTTTCTGAGTTTAGTGAACTCTGGCACCGTCTTGTACAAACCAAAATTTTCGTTTCATTGAATTTCAGTTAAATTAATAGAAACATTTGTCCAAAATTTATAACTATCACCAATAGTTATTTCTGTAAGGAAACGTAGGCCCACTATGCCACAGTACCTAATGACACGCCAAACAGTTATCTGCTTTGAGTGTATGGGGTTTGCAGTCATTATTTCCGGTTTTTTGGTACTTCATATCTGGTAGTTTTGGGTATTGACATAGCCTTCCAATTCATAACGACACTCATCCGAGAATTATGTCTTTCAGTGATTGCCTTACCGCTTAATGGTTGATGCACTTCAATTTTGAAATCACAAAGACCTAAATCTTCTTTTATTATCTTTTGAAGTAACGATCTCTTAATTCTAGTGTCTTTCCAAGCGTTTCTCTCCAAAGTAAACACCGTTTTTCCCATAAGTTTTGGACTTTTCGATATTTTCTTCGATTCTCACTAATATTGGACGATCGGCTTAAGACATTGTCTGTGGTCAACTATTTTTTGATCAATCTATAAAATTTTAAAAATTCATTAAAATTTTTTATTTATTCAATCTTGTTAAAAGTTAAAAAATTTTCAACATGGATAAAATTTATCGTAAATACGTTTTCACTGTCCTCGGGTCTAATCTAGTCTTCCGGGCTACTTCTTGCTTTTACTTTCTGACGGTTTCATTTGCATCCTTCCCACAGCTGTACCAGTATTCGATAATTTGTACTCTTTAGGGAATTGTATACACAGTAGGTACCGATGCCATTTTAAAATTCTATACAGGTATGGTCAAGCAAGCTGTAACAACTCACGTAATTTTCTTAAGGTTAGCTCAAACGGTTCAGATGGCGTTTATAAAAACACTTACATGTAATAAATGGTCACTTTGTAGCATAGCACTTAAACGTTACGGACCTTTTGACAGAATGTGAACTCTTCCTGTAAGAAGTCCACTTATTTCACTTCTAAGTTGTTCTCGCCAACATCTTTCTAATCTTTTGTTTTCTTGTTGTATTAGTGGTGTCACTAGAGGATTACTATAAGACTCTAGTATATGATGTTTGTCACTTGAGTAACATACTTTACAAATGAAAGTAAACGTGAAGCGTTTTGTTAGATATATAATAAAGTGCGTTCGCTATTGCATAAAAAATCTTAGACTTGCTTGCTCAACCCCATAATTTAATGTCATAAGTCCACATAGATTTGATAACTGTCTTACAGATCAAAATTTCATTTTTAAGGAACTCTTGGGATCTTCTTCCAAATAATGAATACAATTCTTTGAATCTAAGATTTGTTTCCTTTTCTTAGATAAACTAGTGGCCAAAAGTAATGCAACTTTCTTTTTTGGTCAGTGCTATTTGATCTTTTGGGTTGTTTTCCCTCCCCGAAGCCCACTTCTACTTGCTTGCGTGCACAGGTCCAAAATTTCTTACAATGTTGTCCCGGTGAAAAGTAATGCAACTCCACTTTCAACTGATTAAATTCAAGCCCGTTTTATTAAAACAATATCAGTTGTGATTAACAAATATTAATTAATTGTAACGTAACTCTTATTACGAATAACCCCAGCAGAACTATTAGGCATCGAGGCAATAAGCCGATCAATAACCTCCTGACAAATATTCGCCTATTCACGAATCAGAATAACGAATTTTTCCGCCGCCAATTTGGCACGACGTTCCAGCTCATCTCACAGATATTCAACAGGATTAAAGTCTAGGAATTTCGCCAAATAGGTCATAACCCGAACATTATTTTCTTCAAGCCATTCCCGGACATGCACGGACTTGTGTTTGGGGTCGTTGTCATATTGGAAAATCCATTCGCGTGGCATATTTCGACGCGCAAGCTGGATTATGTGACCTTGCAGTATGTCAGCATAGACGAATCAATCTATTGTTCTATTGATACGGAACAAGAGACTCTCCCCGCAAGTACTAAAGCAACCCCCGATTATGACAGAGCCATCGCCGTTCTTGACCGTGGATGCCTGGTACCGAGAATTGAATCTAGCGCCCACGGGGCGGCGAACGAACATTGTGCCATCCAAAGAAAGCCAACAAAACCTACTCTTGTCACTCCAAAAATATTCGACCAGTCGGCGATAGTCCAATCTTTGTTTTGCCGTGCCCACTCCAGTCTGACGGTCCGGTTCTTCTTAAAAAACAGCAGCTTTTTGTCAGCGCAGCGTCCGTGGAGTCCAACCTCAACAAGACATTGTCCGGCGGTCGGACTGATAATTTCTCCCGTTCAGCGTCGCTAAATTCGGTCCGAATCGCTTTTGCCGTATGACAGGTACTCGCAATGAATTTTCCAGTCTGTACGAATGAATGAATTACACGGAAGGCTGGACTTCGGTGCCGTTTGGACATCACCTCGTACTCGATAACGCAAGGTTTAGCTCCTTGGTGTGATAGCGACCAAAAGCCATCGTAACTGAAACCACGTTACAAGAAAATATCAAAATGTGCAAAACAAACCATCTTCAACAGAACGTAAAGATAACGAAAGTGAAGTTGCAGTACTTTTTCCCGATGGATTTTTTACATTTGGCTTGGGTTGCAGCAAGTTTCAAGGTGGTGTGTGTAAGCAAACTTTGTATTGTTCCAGAGATATAGAGCAACCTAAAACACCAAAAAGCTCCGACATAAAATAATCCAGAAGAAATTTCTAGCTAAAAAGGAAAGTGGCAATACTTTTGGCCACTAATGTATATATTCATTCAAACTAAATTTTTCATCTAAGTGTAATCCTAGATAACGCAGTGCTTATAGTACAAGAATGATTGCAATGAAGACCAAAAACTAGTTTCATGCATTAACTTTGTTAGTCTTGGTTTTAAAATTAACACATACTTATAAAAAATTTAGGTAGTCTTTTACGCATGAAGATGCATTTGGATTAGCGTTGCAATATTAAATGTAGTAAGTAGGTCAAACTACCAACCAGCACATATAAATATGAAGAAGTTGAGACAATCTATGAGGATATAACAAGAGCAATAAATAAAACTAAAACAACATACATAATTGCGAGAAAAGACTTTAACGTTAAAATAGGTAAAAAAGCAGAACCAACAGAGGCTTGTATAGGAAAATTTGAACTGGGAACCAGAAATAAAAGAGAAAAAAGTTATCAAATTTCCTAGAAAGAAAAAAATGAAATCTATTTGTTTCTATTATCTTTTTATTATCTTTCTATTATCTATTTGTTTATTATTAAAAACTACTTGATTAGTTACAAAAATAAGTAAATTGTGTAATATTTACGTTTAGCAAAGTAAAACATGTTTTGAACTTTTTTATAGTTAAGCTAATAATGAATTTTTGCTGTTTCGTAGGTTGTATAGAAAATTATATACATTTGTAGTGCTCTTTATTTTACATCACTCATTTATGTTTCCAATTAATAAAAATATTATAAAATACTTAGTAATATCTAGTTACGGCAACTCTTTGATTAACTCTAACAAAGATAATCTTTTAGTTTTATTTTAAAACAAGACTGTTTACTAACAAACTAATGCTTCATCTTTTCTGAAATGTTTTGAAATATATTTTAACATATTTAGGTACACTTCATAGTAATATTATCGTTGCATTACAATTTCTGAAAAATTACATACCGTACAGCTAAATATTGCGCCAGATTAAATTGGATTAAAAAAATTCTTTTAAATAAGCCTGTGAGGTCCTGGGGTATATGGTCTGTGAGTAATGCGTTTTCTTCACTGACATTTGAATTAAGAAGTTTGTACTTTTTTATAATGAAACAACTAAATCACATATAAAGGCATATTTGCTTTAAAATTATACATTGATTTGGTTGAGTAGAAACATTAACTATTTTAATTATAAAACTAAATTAATAATTTATTAAGAAACAATTATATTTTTAGTGGTTATAATTAAATTAATAAAACAATAATTATTGTTGGGATTATATTATATACCTTTATAAATCTGCTACATTTTTCAATGTTGTCATAATTCCAAAAACTTTTTAAATTTTTTATTGTAAAATACAATTGATTTTATCTCTTCAAATATTTGTTATTAAATTGTAGGAAAAGGGGCAATCAAAATTCATTAATTTAAACAACTCGTTTAAATACTCTGTATAAGCTTTAATATAAATCTCAGTGTTAGGTAAAAACACATTACCTTGTTTATCGATAAAACTGACTTTACTAAAGTTGATACCATAAATTCATTCAGGAAAGTACTATTTTGTTACAATAATTTTTAATATTATATTTTAAAATAAAAAAATTTCTGGATTGATTTAGAGAGGAAGCCAGTTTATTTTAACTCTTTTAATACCGTTGAAGAGACGTCAAAGTACAACTAGCCACATATAAACAATATAAATTTAACCGTTTTACTTTATTATTGTTAATAGTATGTTGTAATGTTTCATTATTTTTATTAATTGGTTTTCAAGTATTTGAAGCGCCTTTACTTTATATCTTAGTATGTGATTGTTCTTTAATTTTAATTTTTATAAAATAATGTTATTGAAACTTTACCGCACTTATACACAGTGTAATTAAATACATCACAACTGTTAAAAACTAATTTTATACTTACAATTTACCAAAAGTTTCAACCTTTTTTTAATTAGTTTTTAGAAGAAATGACAGTAAATTCCTTCTGAAAATATGCAACTAAATCATTTTAAGTTATAGATTGTTGGAGTCTAGAGTAAAGACGAAAGGTGTTTCTTGGAGTTTACGTTAAGACTCTGTCTTAGTTAATTCCCATCTGTACTGTTATTATCTGTATACCTTTACCAAACCGTCCCTACTTAATTACAGAAAGCGTTATCATGCTGGTGTAGACATTATAGTCGAGACAAAAATATCTTTGTATCCGTCCTTATTTCAGTTTTTATCCAGTTTTAAAAGAGACCCTGTTTTATTCTATAAAAGGCATTCACATTCTCTAAGGCTACTTTTTTTAAATTTTATGGTAATCACATTCTGGTAGGTAATATTTTCTTGACATTCATCACTCTTAAATACACTCATTTACATGTCACATGGTACAGCATGATTCGTCACATTAATCTATACATTTTTTAACATCTTTAAAAAATTGTGTTACAAACTCGACTATGAGCAATCCATAGCTCTATAGAACAACTAAGCGGCTTTTTACATAATGACTGGTAATTTTTATGAACTACATTCTTCAACATGCATTAGTTATTGTTTGATATTGAAATGTAAGTGCACCATTTTTTGAGAAAGGTCTGAAGATAACCACTGACAGCTATATCAATGTGAAGAAAGCTGTTAAGCCTTATATAGAGGAGGTCTGCGTCCTCAGGACTGCGCTCCAGCCCACAAGGCAAGAACAATCAAGGCATACCTATGCAACACATTGTATTAGTGTTAGTCCACCGACTTGTGTTAACCCTCTAGCTCCGACTACAATCCCGTTGATTACTACGTGTGGGACGTGGTCGAAAATAAGGCCAATAAGAGGCACTATAACACCAAGGATAGTTTAAAGGCCTTTATTATGGAGGTAATATAGACGAAGAAAAAGTTGCATTGGGCTATAGGAAGTTTAAGTTCCGACCCGAGAAGGTGTTGGTCGTTAATATTAAATAATATAAATCTTAATACTAATTATTTTAATTAAAAGTTTTATGTAAATAAATTTCTTTTTTATTTTAATGTTATTTTTATTGTTTATTTATTTTCCAGCTTTCTTTTGACAACCCTATATATTAATAATCTTAAATTATCATTTTTGTTAAAATTTATATGGGTCCAAATTAAACGTTAGGACTTGAATTGCACATAATTTGTACAGTTAATATAAGAAAAAGTCATTTTTGTGCCATATATTGTACGGCAATGCATCATCATTCAAGTTTATTATAAAAAACAGATAATCAGTTACGATAATGCAAAGGAAACTGCGACCATTATTTGAACCCAATAATATGCCCAATGAGAGTGTAATTCCTGATCCAATGCAAAAGCCTGAAACAAAAGTTATGTATATTGAGAAACCAATAATTCACTATCAACCCAACTATTTTTGAAGTGACATAGTGTGCATGAAAAACAAAGTATAGTAATTCGGCGCCGTTTACAGCAACTGCATCTTTGATACGATATAATGCAACCTATTTTAATAAAGGATCTGTATTTACAAACACATTCAGTTGACTCAGAAATTTAAAGAAGCGAATCACCAGAAACGCCACACATTTGTCAACTGGGTTTTAAAAAGCTCAGAATTTAATGCTAACCCTGCACCTCATTTTCTGTAAATAGCTGTAAATCGTCAAAATTATCGCATCTGGAATAATAAAAATCCATGTGCTATTTACGAAAAACCAACGTATCTGAAAAATTACACTGTTCGGTGGGCTAGAGAAATCATTAGCCCATAGTTTTTGTAGACAAAATTTTTTTCAAGAAAACTAGCGTACTAAATTTGAATAACATGTGATTACAAGATAGAGCTATATGTCACATAGCAAGTAAAAGACTTATTTTATTTTACAGCAAATTTCCTGGTAGTGTTATGTCGCAAAGGGATGACATTACTTAGCTACCGCAATCTTGCGATATAACCTCATTAGGTTATTAGACTATTTTAACAAGAGGGTTTATATCAACAGACATCAAATGTGTAATTACTGAAATAGAGCCTTAGTTACGGGAAATTATTTTGAAAATATTTGCAAAAAGAATGACGTTGTGGAAGCACCATATTTCATGCATAATGGCTAAGTACTTTACACAAATACCAAAAAAATTGAGATTCCAATATAATGTGTTTTATTCAGAAAAAACATACTAAAATTCAATTTGGATCATCTTACACAACCAAAATTTTGTTCAATTAATACACTACTAGGTATATCAATTTGATTATTACCTTTAGATTATTTTTAATTTGTTATTATAATTTAGCGGTTTAGTGTCCTAAGGCAATTATAAACGTGAAATCGTTTGTTAATTTAAAATTTTAATAAACGTCGTGAGTTCAACTTCAACAAGTTTGTCGTTTATTACAAACATAAGTTACTTTCGTAAATTCATTTTCAAGCGCACTCAACCACTCGAAGTCGTCTAAATTTCTAAGTTTTACCCATCGATTTCCCGAGTTTGCTATCTAAACACAGCAGGGTTGCAAATGTTAGATATAAGGTTTAAGAGTATATGCTTTTAGAAGAACTTACGGTAGATTTATTATTGCTTCTACAAAAGTCTCTTTAGAAACTGTACAACTCATTCAAAGCGCAAACGTTAAATATGAAAACTGTTCACGCTTCACAAGAAACTCAATTACGCAGGGTATAATAGAACAGCTGAAATGCGTGACGAAAGATGTGTAGCGAAATTTATTATAGATTTATTATAGCAGCCGCCGCGTTTGGCAACAAACGAGATCGCATCTCAGCAGAAAAACTTTTAATAAACTGCTTCGCGCGATTTACAGGAAAAGCGAACATTAGACAGAACTTTGGCTTAGCGCGCCGCTACGCAAAGAGAAGAGAACTTGTAACATAAAATTGGTTCCCGAAATGCGAACGTATGGCTTCGTTCGGATGCGTTCCGCCTGATAATGTATACAACGAGCCCGTAAAACGTTGTTCGTTGCAAATCGTTTAGTAGGGTACGAGAAATCTGCCGTATTTGCAAACAAATGTTTTTGAAATTCTCTTGGGGTAGGCAATACTCACTAGCTGCTTCTGAATGCCGCTCTTTAGCTTAAATTATCCGGAAGTATTTTGACTTTGTCACTAATTTGCTACCGTTTCGTGTTATAGAAGTTTATATAGTAACGTTGAGAATAACAAAAGTAACCAAATGTTATCGGTTTTAGAGTATATGACTTATTAATCATGCTATTTAAATATTTATGGGATATGCTTTAAAACAATTTTTTATAATATCATTTTGCAAACAGATATTCTACCGTAAAATAATTTATAAAAAAATTTCTTTGCCATAACGTCTTAGTATATACATACTTTTCTAAATTTTCATTCACTTAGACGTATTTATTTTCGCAACTGCGGCGAATTTCCATTTCCAGAATTTTCATGTTCTCTATTGTGTTATAAAGGGAGTACAAAGAAATCTCCACCGTTTGACAAAAGATGACCCCACCAGTAAATTATAGTTGAAATTGTCAAATGTAAAACGTCACATCGTAAGGATGGAAATCTGGCAACACCATAACCTTAAAATATTAGCAATTTTGAATCAGAATCAGATAATTTTTTTTGTGCGAAAATGTCGAGTTCTGAGCCGAATAAGCGTAATTCTGGGAACTTTTGATTTACTTCTTTAATTTGAAGAAATCTGCAACTGAGGCGCATCGAATGCTTGTAGAAGTATATGGTGAGGCTGGTTTAAGTGAGAGAAGTTGTTGTGAATAGTTTCATAAGTTTAAGAACGGTGAGTTTGACGTCAAAGATAAAGAACGTAGCGAAAGGCCGAAAGTGTACAAAGACGCGGAATTGGAAGCATTATTGGAGGAAGATTCCTGCCAAACACAAGAAGAACTTGCATTTACATTAGAAGTGTCTTAACAAGCAATTTCACATCGTTTAAAATCGTTGGAAATGATTCAAAAGCAAGAAAAGATGTTCCATATGAACTAAAGCAAAGAAACGTCGAACGCCGATTTTGCGCATGTAAAATGTTGCTTGCCAAACATAAACAAAAGGGTTTTTTGTATTGTATAGTCACTGGTTATGACAAATAGATCCACTACGATAACCCAAAGAAGAGGAAATCATGGGGACCACGTAGCCATGCTTCAACATCGACAGCTAAGCCGAATATTCATGGAAAAAAATTATATTGTATATTTGGTGGGATCAGATTGGTGTAGTGTATTATGAGTTGCTCAAACCGAACGAAATCATTACTGGGGCTCTCTACAGAACACAATTTATGAAATTGAGCAGAGCAATTAAGGAAAAACGTGCCCACTACCAGACATGTCAAAATTTTTCTCCTGCATGATAATGCTCGTCCACATGTTGCGGCCCATGTCAAAACCTACTTGGAAACATTCAATTGGGAAGTCCTACCCCACCCGCCGTATTCACCAGACATTACCTCTTCCAATTATCACTGGTTCCGATCGATGGCACATGACCTGTCTAAGCAGCACTTCACATCATATGAAGGTATCAACAATTGGGTCGATTCTTGGATAGCCTCAAAAGATGAAGCGTTCTCCCGACGCGGTATCCGTATGCTACCAGAAAGATGGGAAAAAGTAATGGCTAGCGATGGACAATACTTTGAATAAAACATAAGGTTCCGTTCTTTCACAATAAATGTCCAATTTTTGATAAAAAACGGCGGAGACTTAGTTCTACTCCCTTTATATAGCAATTTTGGATACATCCAGCGTGCATAAAAATTTTATAATAACGAATATTAAAAATGTAGGTAAATAAAAGTTTGATCAATTTAATAATATTTTGTAAATTACAAATTTTTATTAACCTTTAATTGTTTGGTACATAAGATATCTGTATTAAGCATTATTATCTCAAAGAGTTTAAACATTCCTTGATACATCAGTTTAATAAATTATTTAGTTTAGCATTCGTATACTAAAACATTAAAAAGGATTTAATATCTATCAACTAATAATAAAATTATATTATTAATAATCGGTTAAAAATTTGCTTAAGTACATACACAAATTTACGATTTATCATTCAAATTTTTTCGATATTTTCTTTTACTCTTTGTTTAATAATTTAAATTAGTTTCAAGAGCTGTTGGTTTATTATTTTGTTTACCTATCTCCTCAACTTCAAATTAACTTTACGACGTAATCACTTAAGCGACATCAAATTGACAATTGCATATAAAATCCACGTAAATATCGCTTTTGGAATTTACATTTTTGAAATTTTTTAAACTTATATATATGCAGAGTCCGGAAAGTAATGCAATAGTCGCAGCGTGTTTGGACCAGTTGGGTTTGACGGCGGGAGGGGGAGGCTAACTTCTAGCTTTACAACGATTGCAAGGTCGGCCTCCTATGAGCTCTAGGAGCGTCAGGATCGCTGTTTCTGTGAACCTGCTTTAGTACCCATGTCACGACGCGGAATGGAGAAAACTATCGAACAATGTTACGCGATCAATTTCTACGCTTTCGTATTCTCAAATTTTCAGGTGTTTGAAGTTGTTTAAAAATCGCCGGGACGAGGTAGAGGATGACCCCCGCTCTGGACGGCTGTCAACCAGTAAAAGTGACAAAAATGTGTCTCGTGTTCGTGATCTCTTAAATACTGATCGTCAAATGAGTGTTCAAATGATAGCAAAGACCCAGTATTCCGAAAACCACTATTCACAGACGATTTGCACATTCAAAAAGTGTGTGCCAAATGGGTCCTCTAATTGTTGACTGACGACCACAAGAACACTTGAGTGACGATCGCGAGTGAAACGTGTGCAAAGAAAACCTGATTTTTGGACATCATTACCGGGGACGAAACATGGGCCTTCGAGTACGATAAGGAGACGAAGTGCCAAGGTTCCGAATAGCACACCTAGAGGTCCCTTGGTCCCAAGAAGGCAAGAATGAGCAAATGAAAAGTAAAAACCACGCTTATTATCTTTTTCGACGCCAAAGGGGTGATTCACAAAGAATTTGTACCCTCAGAGCAGACGGTTAATGCTACCTACTACGTACAACTGCTTGACAAATTATGAAACAAGATCGTACGCACTCGAAAGGAGATCACTGCAACCTGGCAGCTGCACCATGACAATACCTACCAGCTACACCGCTTTGCGCGTCCAGGAGTTTCTGGCTAAGCACAGCTTGGAACCGTTGCTCCAGCCTCCTTACAGTTCTGACCTGGCTCCGGCAAACTTTTTTTTTATTGCCGAGGATTAAGTTCGCTCTGAAAGAAACCCGTTTTGGAACCATTGAAGCGATCCAAACCGCCGCGACAAAGGCTCTAAACGAGATCTCCGTCGACACTTTCTAGGATGCGTACCGTGAATATAAAAGTTGCTAACAAAATATATGGATGTAAAGGAAGTACTTTGAAGAATTTGAAACGTTTGTAACGATCTTAAATAATTTCTTACTTACTAAATTGCATTACTTTTCGGACAAACCCTGTATTTTAAGATAACTAAAATTATTTTCAAAAAATTTGCTATCCCTAGGTCCCGATAATCAATTTTCAAGAATTTCGAAAAAGTTTTATAAACTTACTTTTAATTGGCCATAACTAAAACATTATGAAGTACTAGCTCATACAGCCTTTTGCAAAAGTATCGTTGTCAAATCTAGAGTAATTAAACTAGCAAAATGCTAAAAGAACGTAAATTGGCTTGTTGGATCGTCCAAAGTTGTAAAAGCTGTAATATTTTTTGTATAATTTTATAATGTTGAATAACATTTATTTTAATAATTTTTATGTCATTTTTGAATAAGATCTCTAAAAATCTTGTTCAGATCATAAAGATTCTAAAAACTATTGTATAAAACTCAAAATTTTAAAACCTCTTAACACTAAAAATTAAGAAATTTTGATAAAATGTATAAATATTAATCCAAGATATTACTACTGAACATTTGAAGTTAGTAGCAGAAACAAATAGCTCATATTTCTATTTCACTTTTACACAAAGCTATTTATATGAATAAAATTTCCAGTTCAACTTTTAATTTAGGCACATTAAAGTCTTCTAAAATGACGTTTGATTTTTATTAAAAACTTTTGGCTCTTTGCAATCATTAACCTTAAGCTTCAATGTTTCTAAACGCACTTCTGAAATCATTAAAAATATTTGACTGCATTTCTGCCTTTAAATGTAAATTTTTAATGAAATCATACTTTATTAAAATAACTCCGCCAACCGAACGTCTTCTTAGGTGGCAGAATATAGCGGGTACCAGGAAAATACAATACTCGGGGCGGGCCAAAATTAAGAAAAAAGTATTGAATCTTTGCAAAACGGCAGCGTATTATTCCTGTACTAGGGATGAAGTAAGGATTAAGTAAATTATAACAGCTTCGTTACTGGAAATTGTTGGCAGCTTTGCGTCATAGACGCTTGGACGCTTTGGCTAGCAACACTTTTGCGGTACAAAAAGCAATGAGAAACCACTGCATTACTAATTCCCAAGAAAAATATATGGAAATACAAAATAAAGCAATGGCCCTCAGCAGGTTTTCAATAACTTGCGGGTACTGAAAATCACCAGTAGATACACATTAACTATAAATTTAAAGACCCTTGAAATTTTTAGATCTCTTATACAACAGGAAAATTGGCAAAAGTTATACAAGAAATGTACAGGACTAACAGAAATTCTAGAAGCTAGCAAAATAAGACGACAAAACTATGTATTACTTAAGCAATTAAGATAAGGATCATCTAAATGGTGTAACAATAATTATAATCAACATAATCAACTTGTCTAAAACATTATACCATATTCTGATAAAGTTATGACTTTGTAATTGAATAAAACCCATGGAGATAAATGTGATTGAAGTATAGGCATTTATAGCAACAACAAAAAAAAAAACGATGCGAGGGTTAAAAATGTTTACTGGCAGCTTATATTATGTTTAACTAAAATTTGGATATAAATATTACAATGGAAATTATAATGCAAAAATTCGCCGAGGTAAGGTTAAAAATGTTACAGAAAACTATGGGATAGAGAAAGAAACTCCAATGAAAAATAAATTAATTTAATTCTGCTTAGAGAAATATATGTATAATAAACAATATAAGGTCATGTACACTGCCTCTTTTTTCCAAAGTACTAAATATAACACAGTTAAAAATTAGTTAGATTACGTACTCATATATAAAAGCTATCACAGCAATATAGTAAATGGAAAAATCTATCCCGGTACAGACATTGCATCAGACCATAATTAAGTTGTAACAAAATTGTAAATTAAGCTTGAAATCACTATAAAAAATATACCATAAAGAGTTAGTTGTAAATTAAGTTAAACATTAAGAAATAAAACAGCAATTAGAACATGTATCAAACAATTTTCAAGATAGCACCAAGGTGTAGACTAACAACAACTACAGTGAAGGTAAAATATATAGTCCTAAGTGAAAAGAAAACCTAGCACAAAAATATTGATTTTAATGTACACAGAAATGATTTTTAAAAATTAAGATAAAAAATAATTATAAACGAATTCATAGAGAAGTAAAGGATAAAATTAGAAATGAGAAATAAAAATGAACGACAAAGAAATATAAAGAAATGTAACATCATCCTGCATTTGGATTGCATAAGAAAATAAAAGTATTTGTAGAAATAACTTAAAAACCATTAATAATTTTACGAAATTATAAAAACAAAATTTTAATGTCATAAGATACTGTCTAAAAATGACTAAATTTAGAGCTCAACAAAAATATGTGTATCTTTGCCTTCTCGATTATAAGAAAAATGTAAGGCACAAAGCTGATAGAATACTTAAAAATGGTATCATTGAATAAAAGAGTTGTAAAAACAATTTTAAAACCTTATAAAGCTAATACTAAAATTAAAATGCTGAGTAAAGATTTATAAATATAAAAATATCTGCTTGACATAATTTAAAATTTAGATTAAAAATGATAAAAATATATTTAATGGTTAACATGTTTATATAGAACCGAAACTTGCAAACTGAACAAGTATATAGCAGACAAAAAGAGCTTTTTGAGATGATGTGCTTAATGAGATGTATACTTCAAATCTCTTGGTTAGAAAGAATAACAAACCAAGAGGTATTATTACAACATATAAATTACAATTGATAACTCTTGGTCAACAATAAAATTGAAGTTTGACTAATTGGTTCAAAACTTAACATTCTGTCAGATCTCGATAAGTATGGTGACATAAGCTATAAGAAGTAGTAGTACAAAAAAATTTAAGGACAACGCTGCAAAATTGCATAACGCAAATATTTGAGTACCTCAATGTAGACGTTTTGATTTATCATTTGTTCTTAAGGTAACTATTCATAGTGCAACAAACCTCTAGAATCTAAAAATAGACTCAGAATTGTTTTTAATTTCAAAAATGGTCACTAAACCTTCGGCATTTTGGTGCTTCTTTTGAGCATTATGCTAATAGCACTAACTTTCATCTCCGGCAATAATTTGTAACACAAATATGATAACATTCCTGATCCTTTCCAACAGTTTAGCAGCAATTATTCGCCTGGTTCCTTTCTGTTTCTTTGTCAATATGTGGCAGACTATCTTGCAGTGAGTTTATGTTTCCCTTAATTATTACATCATATTCCATTTAAATTCCTCTAGCATGCACAAGTTCCACATTTGCAGTGATACGGGATGTTAACGGACGGTCGATTCAGGGATTGTCTTGCACTGCATCTCTGCCCTTCCAAAACCGTTTGTGGTATTCAAAGACACGGCTTCTTAATAATTCCTTGTTACTATATTCTTCCTGTTTGAAACTTCTTGTTTCAGTGAGATTTTTCTCTAGTAAAGCGCAAAATTGCTTATAATTTCGTGTTTAACAACGGTTTTTAAAAAATCAAATTTTTAAGTAATCAGACGTTTTAGGTCTGGTCAATGTATTTTACCAATTAACACATTATTCCGAAAAAGGACTAAAATAGCTATGTAATAAACTATTCTATCAAAATTGATAAAAAGAACAAGATGTAAGTGACCATATTAAGATGTTTTTGGGTTTCTCTAAACATGAGCGCATATCGGTAAATTGTATGTACTTATGGGTAACGTTCTAAAGAAAAAATAATATCACTAGTACAATTTATAACAACAGTTTTGCTGTTTCAATTAAATATTATTAGTTTTTCTTTATTATTTCTTAGACGAGCTACATGTTTTGAACACTCAATACTGTTGAGCAAAGTGCATTTCGAAAATTATCACATTTCAGCAAGGTACACCAACAAAGTTAACTTTTAATGTTTTTTCAATGAAGCCTACTTAGTATCACATTTTTTAATTCTAAAATGCAACCTACCAAAACTAAATTGCACCAACTCCCTAAGAATCTATTAATTTGGAAACTTTAACAGCAAACATTCGCGACTTCCTCCAATTTTGCCCGCGGGCCAAACAACTTTAACAATTAATTAGTAGTTTGGTTACGCCGCAAACTTAAGGTGAATTAAGTCAAGTACGCAAAGCACACACTTACAGCCCTAATTCGTAAGCAAACAGCGCCACAAATTTTGCAGTTCGCGGTGACCGAAGCGAGGGCCAAGAGCGAAGGTCGAAAATAGCATCAAAGGATTAGCTACCGCCAGCGCCACGCTCACGCGAATGCGCCGACGAAGGGTATGGGGGTAAGTTATTCGTTGAATGCCATTTAGATTGACCCCATCTTATTTAAGCAGCATCTCTGAATGCTGCGGATGCACAATTTTGGGGATGATAATTTCCGCTTTGCCCGACCACTCCAGAAATCCCCGCGGAAGCCTCTTCAGTCGCTATAGAAGAAATCGTATAAGAAAGGCAATTTTTCCGTCATAATAGCCTACTTTTTTCAACTAATCCATAAGTATATACGGAAAATGTGGTATTCTATTAATGAAAAGGAATACCATTCTATATTTAAATTAATATATAATATAAAATAAATAAATAAATAGCACATAAATCTTATACATAATATTTCTTTTAGTAATATATAGCCTTAACAATTGTACTAATGAATATGCCATGATACTCATTATAAATGTTTTTTAGTACAAATTACAGTTAAAATTTGGAATTCAGAATAACAACATAATTAAGAAATATGTATTAATAATTAATTTTTTAAAAAATGACACTATATATTAATAATTACACAAAGGCTAATATTTTTAAAAAAATTTCTAATGCAAAGTATTGCTTTGTTAACAATAAAGTACAAAAAATTTGATTATAATTATTTTATATCTATTGAACTACAAATAGTGAATAAGTATCTTTTACGGATTAATAACTTTTTGTGTACTAAACACAGATAACAATGTTTGACAGATAACATACAAATTATGTAGTAATATAAAGCAAAAATGGCAATTGAATCTATCGCTATAGTACAAAATTACTAGAATGCTTAAAGCAAAATAAATAAAAAAAATATGGAATAGCTCCTTATGTCTTACAAAGCATCATTTTTAGAATTTGAAGACGGCTTTAAGAAATAAAAAATCTATCGTAGCAAATGCATCAAGGGAGAAGTAGATTGCAATGTAGAGTTTTGAAATAAATCAATTTAAATTTAGAATATACTAAAACGTAAGATCAAAAATATTTATAAAGATATTTCCACTCTCCTTTATCCGATTCACTCTATTGTCAATTTATATGTTTTTGACTATTCCAAAAGAATAGGTTTTTGCAAAAGGTTTAATTTTGCAGATACTTTAAATTTTGTACTCACTAAACACGTATTCTAAATTTAAATTCATTTTTACTATTACCCTTCAAAAGTGTCAAAACATTATTATATAACAATATTACAATACTCCCGACATAAGCGTAACACTATAGTGATCCTAAACACATTATTTTACAGTGGTAAGACAGAAAATTTGGTAAAGTCATTGGACTATCATCATATACATATATAACAATGCCACCGTTTACTTAAAAAGAAAACTTATACTCTCATCATTACTTAAAAATTTCGAAATTATAGGCTCTACGAAAAATTTATATATAAAAGATTCATTTACATTTTATATTCAGTGCATTTGGTTCTCCCACACAAAAAATTATCAAAACTTATCAATTATAAGTCCGATATTTCTATAATTTCTTAGAATTGGCAAAGATTACCCTATGCATGAAAGCAACGTCAAGGTCAGTTTAATGATATCTCTCTGTTTATTACTATTTCAATTCCTAAAGCTTTGCATTGAAAACAACTTACAATATAAAAAATAATAACATTTTTTAAATTCACCATTTTCTATTTAATGGTGCTCCACTTTTAGTTATTATAGCAAATCTTTTTATGTGTAATTTTGGAACCAATTCCATCGCCGCCTTTTATCTTAAGCTTAGCTATCAGATACGATATATCAATGATATTTTCGTTGTCTGACATTTTTAGACTAAATTGATTTCCCACCTAAGCCAAATACACATCAACGTCAAATTTACTGTGAAAAGAGAGCAAAACAATTTCACCCTTTTTTATATTAGTTTAAAAATTTCTCTATACCAACTGCTATTTAAATGCAGAATCTTACTATTATCGTACTTAAATCTATTCAGTGCAAAAATTCTTTGTCACCAGATTTTCCAACACAGAAAGCCGACTAATATAATAATCAATTACCACAATTTTACGACAAAACAAATATTACAGCTCATCCCTTTTCGTTTAATTAAAAATGTTAACAAAACTACAATTTCCTAGTATTATAATTCTTTGACCAAAAAGAAAGCATCCTTAACTTAAAAACCATAAAAAAACAACGGAAGTAAAATTAAGTTTCTTAAAATTTGTTTTATGTTAGTCAAGTGTAACTAACTATTACATTACATGATATTTGCGGTAGGCATTTCAAACTTTAAAACAAAAATTTGAAACAACCTCGTGTGTTACTAATAAAACAACAACTATGTATACAAACAGCACGCCAATCAAATCCTTCAAGCACCAGGAATAAACCTTGTGTTAGAAACAGTTTCATCTTTACCTTTATTATTACAGAAAGGGCGAATTTAAGAATTAGAAGCCTAACAAATATATGTTGCTCAGTTAATTTTCTATTTTCAGCTGAACATTATCTTCAGCGACAAAGTTCACTTTTGAATGAATAAATTTAACAACCTAAATTAACATTTTAGTAATACAAATTTATAAACATCCACTATATGCCAAAAAAAGCGCAATTTGGTATTATCAATAGACATAAAACTATATCTATGTTATTGACAAACCAAATTGTGCTAGGTCTATAGTTATGATAAGTGATTCTCTTTGGCCTTGGTTAGAAGGTACAAAACTAATATATATGTAGTTTTAAGGCTCCCATAACATAATTAACATATGCAACTAAAACATTTACTATCCTAGTTAATAAGTATATTATTTTAATAATAATAATACTGTAAGAATGTAGTACCTAATCATAAGATACAAAACTAAATTATATATTTCTGTAACTACATGCTATTTATTACACAAATAAAAAAGTTCATATTTGCTTAATTATTTGTATATGTCAATATATATTTTCGAATGTACAGCCAAATATTAAGAGCTCTATAAAACAACTAAAGCAACTAAAAGCAGTAACTTCAAATATCTATAAAATCTAAAGTTGGACAAGTGTATTACTGTCACCCATGTAATTTAGAGGTTCCAAATAATGTCCAGCTAATAATTTATTGATTAGTCACCACTTATATGTAAAGAAGAACAAGTAATGTAAGGAACATGTATGTAAGTATAACATGTTACGCAACTAATAGTCAAGTTTTCCTTCTTTCTCTCAATGCAGCTTTTGAGTAATTTTGGCAAGCTTTTAATTAAGAACGTGACTTCTAAGGATAACACTACCACAAACTTTTAAATAATTGCACAAAGATTGCAAAAACAATCGGGGTTTTTTGAACTTTATTTTCCATTAGTACCCAAAGGTTTTCAATTGGGTTTAGAGTCGATAAATTTGCTGACCAGTACGAATTATTATATATTCAATTGTACTAACCCCATCTTGTTAAAATAAGGATTTTGCTTGAAAAGTTTTCTATAAGGGTTCAATTTCAGATAATACTTTTTGGCATTTCTTACTATTAAAGAAAAAACTTCAACCTTCCTATAGTGTTAATTGCGTCAAAATCATCAAACACACTTTGGTACATCAACGTCTGGTTTTAATTTGGCCTCGAGTTTAGTTTTAAAATTATAAGACTTGGAGAGACTTTTGACATTAAAAATCCAGTTATGCCACTTCTTTTTCTCATTGTTTTCACGCTATTTAACCCTATTTTTAGAGTTGACGTAATGCAATTTAGCAAAATCTTTAACATCCGATAGAGTCAGGCACAATAACAACAATTTTTAAAATATGTACATCAAGGAGACTTTCTACGAACTGTGTATTAATTCAAAAGATCATACAAACGAACAGAAAGCAAATTGTACTTAATCTTATTACGTCAGTTACAGAACTTTATTGGTAACAGAAACTTACAAGTTACTTTGGTAAACTTAGGATAGATTAGGCTATTTTTCCCACCCAAAGAGTCATGCAACTTCATTGCTGATGGATAGTACCTAGGACGGCCCTCGGAATTTCTCTCTCGCGAGGACTACGGGAACTAGCAAATCCGGGAGTCATTTAAGCTATAGATAAATAAGCGTCAACAGATGCTTATATATTATAATTTGCTCATTGTGCGAAAACCTGTCGCCAGGAAAACAAGGGGCTAATTGTATTTATATTACTGAAAGCACTAAAAGACTAGTAAAATATATGGATGAAAGTTATAACATAAAGAGAGAAATAAAAAAGTATTACGTATACATGTATATATATATAAGTACTAACAAGAAATTAGTAATATAAATATTTACATAAAACTATAGTGATAAATCGAAATAAATTGGAGGGATCACTACTTAAGAATACTGTGAAGCAGTTAAATTACCGAGGTAGAGCTAAAAGGTTTTCGCTTATTCAGGCAGAAATCCTTAAGGATGCAGTTGTTAAAGTTGCGTTTTTCCTTCAATTAATAAATATTAACCAAAAAAACTATATTCCAGAACAAATTACAAAGAAAAGCTCCAAAGGGGTAAGTGGAAAGTACTACTGGAAAACTTATCAAGATAAAACGTAATATAAAATACAAAATCTAAAAATAGAATTAAATAGGAATAAATAAGTAGCTGTTAACCAAATAAGCGTATACAATTTGAAATAGCACAGAAAGATGATAGAATATATATATTACGTTGCATGAACAAATGTATGAATATATGCAATCAAACCTATGACTGATCAAAAAACAAATTAAAAAAAATTCAAAAGGAACTCTCCATTTATAATTGAAATATAAGGACAATAATTTATATAAATGCTAAAAACTGTTAAAACTAATAGGTGCTATGTAAGGAGAGTAAAATAATTAAAAATATAAAAAGTAGAAAGAATGAAAATCTTTAACCATTGATATGAATAAGAAAGCTGTGACACAGCTACAACAAATAATGCTAAACAGCAAGGTCTCAGAGTTGGAGAGAAAAATATAATCTAGATGAAATAGTGTAGGAAATGAAACAGTCAGAAGAAAACAAACTAGGATTTCTAAGTGACGAAAGTAACAACCCTTCAGAACAGCTAAATAAGTGAAGATAGAAGATCTTTAAACAAGAAAAATCTGTAACAAAAGCATTGAACTAAAAGCGATAATAGATCGTTAAGGAAGCTCATTTATTTGAAATTGCTAAGAGTATTGTAAATGTAAGGAAAATTCTCCGAAGTCTATTCACCTAAACATTATAAGTGTTATATTCCTATACAACCTAAATAAACTGATCAAGAAAATGGTGCTACCGATCTGGCAGAAAGATGAAGTCAATCTGAAAATCAATAAGGCTTTTAAAAAGGGAAATGTTCGATAGATTCATCGTTAGTAAGAAGTAATGAAAGTGAAGAGGACAAAAAGTAAATCTTACAAAATCAGGGAACTTTGCTTCCTTGTAACAATAGAAATTAAAAATCTCTTTGATTTCGCAAATTGGAGGTTGATTATTGAATAATTACATAAGAGATAAAAATTGTGTACTCATCTTAATAAAAGAAGAATCATCTTAAAAATATTTTTATTTTTCGGGCAACTTCTAACATATATATTATATATATATATATATATATATATATATATATATATATATATATATATATATATATATATACTTACAGCGTATACAGAATAGTGCAAATAGTTTAAAATAGTATTAGAATAAACCCCAGACAATCCATTTTTTCCTGTTTCTTTTTCGAGTTTAGTAGGAGTCAAGTTATTTTTATAGTCAAATTAGGTGTATCTTATCTTATTTTGACTTTTAAAGTTTTGAATCCGTCAACTCCTCTTTTTTCCCTCTAGATAAACGAATTCCATTTTTTAGTTTAGTTAGTCCTTTCATCTGTACCTACGAATATTACTATTAATAGAAAGAGGTTCCTATTGGTATTTGTGATACAGAAAATCAAATGTTACATTAGTAGTTTTTATTTTAATAAATTGTATGTAATTAATTAAAACTAAGATACTCAATAATTTTTAAATTTAAAATTACATATATTAGTAAAAGAAGGTTATTTATTATCTTCATAAGAACTACTAGGAAAGAGCCCGTATACATTGCGTAACACTAGATATATGAAACTTTAAATACCAATTAAAAATGTAATGATAATGATGTAATGATTATTTTGATAACTATTCAATAGCTTAACCATAACTTTAATAAATTTATTATAAAATACGCCACAGTTACTTTTGTGAATTCTTTGTATTCTACAATTTCACTTGACTAACATCTGCCAGATAGGTTCTGATTTTGATTTTATTTCCAATGCTTCTAAATTGCTTCACTTTGCCAGGATTATAATTTATTGGAACCACCCATTGTGCCGATCGCCGCTTTGATTTAGGTTTAAATACATGCATTAAACGTCCATCGCCGATAGTGATGTAAATTATTTTAGCTCGACCTACATCATATCTTTAAGAGCTTTGTTGCAGCATTTTGTACACACTGTTGTTTTGTGTCTTTTATGCACATATAATAAATTAAAAATCTAAATTTTTTACTTTTACCTTAAGTCATAGTACAACCGTTTCATTTATTAAAACCAAACTGTAAACTGAACAATGATAAATAATTGTTTTATAACACTTTTCAATCTTGTGATATAAGAATATCACGCCAATTCAAAAATAAAGCACATGTTTTAACAAACAAAATATCAATATTATTTCAACCAACTTATAAAGCAGCATTTAAGGCAACATTTGATTTAACTATAAAGTTTGATTTTTTAACATTCCTATAAAATAGAACTAAATGGATTTAAATTCGAAAAAGGCGAATAATGAACTAGAATAAGCTATCTTTTATTTAGTTTAGTTTATGCAACTAATTCTCTATTATTTAAACAAATTCTTAAAAGCTCTACTAAACATTTTTAATTAGAATTTTCTTTTTGATCTCGTATCAAATTTTTGTAATTTGCATGCTTATATAAATTTCGGGTGTATTTATTTAAGTGCCAAAGTATGTTTAGGGTTGCCGCTGTGGTCGACTGGGCACGAGGGAACAATTCCTTGACTCGGATCGGCGCAAAGAGTTCGAGTCTTAGTGAAACTTATGGATGTTTATGGCGACAGATTTAAGTTGCATGTTAATAGACACAATAGGCCCATTGTGGCCAGAGTGTTGAAAGTGTGGATAAAAAAAATGTTAATTATCCCTAGGAGCCCCAGATAACAAAGAAACAAAATCAGAAAATATATCGGCCGATAGTAAAATTTAAAAAATGAGGCAAAACAGAATAAAATATAAAAAATTATAATAATAATTGTACTTAAAATAAAAAAGCGTACTTATTAACAAGAGCTTATATATTTTAAGCTATTTATTAATAAAAAAAACTACTTAGAAGCCATAAATTATGTTTATTTAATTGATGTAAAGGCTAGGCCAATAGTGACTACATATAACAGAAATAAAATATATAAATTAAATATCTAGCAAAAGTAATATATAAAACCTTAGTTGTACAGTAAAATAAAATTCAATGCTCAACAGAAAAAGTACAAAATAGAGGTTTTATGTATTCATAAACATTTTTAGTCTACTTATTTTTGTAAATAGAACTAAAATATATCTATGTACTTCAAAATCAAAATCCAATCGAAAATCCTTAAAGTTAAGAGACAAAACAAAGCAAAAATTATTTTTGCAAATATTTTAAGTGCAAATTAAAAAATAAATTAGGTTGCCATAGATAACTAAAATAAGAAATTCATGATATAATTTAATTAAGTTCAAATTATACCTTTCAAAGCTTAGCAATAATTACTTTATATTTTTATTTTCCAATAAAACCCCAGTTAATGTTAGAAAGTACCTTAAAGTCCCCCATGTGATTTGTATTTCGTTAAACTGCAGAAAAATTGAACCTGACTACCTTACCAGAATTTTAAATTCCACACGGGAATACTACCGCGTTAATGCTTTTACGGCCTACTTCTGATGTGCTGTGGGTCCGATTACCGTATTATAATCCTTAGGCTTAATCACTTTGCTTATGTGTAACCCACACTCAGGTTAAGAAATTATGGAACACATATATTCAGCACGTATTCCGCCCTATGAAGATAAGTAGATATGAGAACACTTCAGACAAACAATTACAAATGGAAATTTGCATGAATTTACACAAACTTTCAGTGGGAGCCACGCGTGCATATTAAAACCCACTGCGTTTACATCATTAAAAGTTTCTTAAAAAACAAAATTATGTCTTGCTATAATCTAATACATATAAGCAATAGCCTCAATGCAAAATAAATTTTATTATGCAGTGTTTATTACAATAATTTATATAATTTAAAAATGACTACCAATTTATTTAACCTTTGCCGCATTACATAATTTACGAAATAAAGCAGAACATATCTTTATAATGTTGTCTTCTTTTTGTGTACGTCGTATATTTAAATTTCCATTAAATGCACTTTGCAGATAAAATATATACGAAAACCACTATAGAAGATGCTTGCGGCCAATTGCAGCGTTGCGCTTTTTGATCTTTGTTTGCTTTATATTTTTAATATATGAGAAGTAATGCATATGCTTGAAAGAATATCAGTTATTGGAAAAATATTAAAATTAAAAAAACACAAAGTCAATAGAAAGTTGTACATTAGCGGTGTCCAAAGGTACACTTGCCAGTGGAGGGTTAAGCTAGCGACCGTAAAGTCTTATTTGATAAGTGAAATCACGTACGTACAACCAAAAATTTATTTTTCTGGGCAAATAAACATAAAACGTTGAAACTGTTTCCTACAGGAAATAGCCCTAGATTTACAAGTAATAATATACAAGCTATTTCACCACCGAACTATATGCAATACCAGCTAACGTTAAACCCACAAGTACTAGTATTATATCAATCGGAGCCACCAAATAACCAAATGTCAACAAATTAATAGCAAAAATCATTTTAAAATTTACACCAAAATGCAAAATTTTAGCCGCTAGAATAACAATATTTAACTCAGCAATCTTAACAATGAAACCAAATCACGCAACTGAACTCATCAAAATCATTAACTAATGTCGAGAAGATCGATAACAAATCTAAATAAAACACATAGCAGATAAGCAAAGCGTTAACAAAGATGACTTTTTTAAGAAAACTTTCTCTAATAAAAATTTTGCAACTGCAGAAGTAAATCTGAACAACAGTTTTAGCATGTTACTACTAAACAAAGAAGAATTTTCAAATTCTAAACCAATTCCTATATTAGTATATGGTGTACCTAATTGCCCTAAAATAACCAATCTGGCTGACGTAATGGAAGAAAGTCTTTACACTACTAGAAGTATATTGAACAATACCATCTTTCTGACACATACAGAATATTGATAAAGTTTATACAAGAACAGAAAATAATCAATTACACATATCACCCTAAAAATAAAAAAGCATATTAAATGAACATATTTATCATTCAATAAACATCCCCAATATTAAAAAAAATTACTTTATTGAAACATGCAAAAATATATTATTAATGCTAAACAAAGCCAATCTAAGGTGCTATTAAATATGTCTAGTGTGGCGGCCTTTTCGCCCTTGAACCGCTTTATATCGCGGCGACATGCCGGGGCGGCTTGGACATCTGCTGTTACGTTTGCCGTCGCACACAGAACATATATGGGCTTTGCTCAGCCGACAAATATTCACGCTCCGCAGCGCGGCCAATTCGGTCGCGTCTTAACACCCCGCGAAAATTCACGCTCCGCAGCTCGGCCAACTCGGTCGTATCTTAATACCCCGCATATATACGTTCCGCAGCGCGGCCAATTTGGTCGTGCTTAACAACCCGCTCATATTCACACCGCATCACGTCCAGTACGGCCGCATTTAACATCCCGCAACATACAAGAAGACAGCGCATCAAGGTGGCCACCGTGGAACCATTGCCGACGAAGCCGAGGCCGATTCAGGTGAGCGATTTGGCTTTACTTTCGGTGGATATCGGTAGCCGCCCCCATCCGCTTTCGCGCTGGCCGTTTAAGGGATGATTTGAGCCTTATCGGTTTACCTTCCAAAACAGGCCGTACTACGTATCACACACCGCATCACGAGAGCGGCTATTTACACGCCTGCCTCTCCATATTTTTTGGTCCTTACGAGCCGTATCGGTATCATAACCCACATCGCACCACGAGAGCGGCTATTTACACGCCTGCCTCTCCATTTTTTGGTCCTTCGAGCCGGATCGGTATCAGCTACAATACCTGTAGAAATATTCGACCGCTTGATAACTTGGCGTTGTCACAGACTTACGTAGGTTTTGGTAAGGTGACCGCCATAAATTACAAACATATTTATTACGCTTTATTCAAGTAAAGTTCCCTTATAATGGATAAGCTTGAATTAAAATTAGTTCAGTTAACTGCCAAAAAAGAGGCGATTTTCGAACGATTTAATCGTTTGTACAATACGACAAATATTTCAAATTATGAGTAACGCTCAAACGAATTATTTTTATCTCAAACAGAAGCTATTAGTGAATCATACAGCAGGTTTGAAACAATAATTGAAGAAATTAACAATTTGCAGTTTGAAATTGATCAGACTCCTCCAGACTACTCATGTTTAAATTCTATTGAAGATTTATATTCGAGTATTAAATATAAACCCAACCTTATATTGTCAAACAGCAAAACATTTACAGTAGTTCAAAAAAGAGGTATCGTAAAATTACCGCCAATTGAACTACCTTCTTTCGATGGCAAGACTGAGAGCTGGCCAATATTTTACGAAATATTTCGTAGCAATGTGCATTTAAATATCAATTTGACTGACGAGCAGCGTGTGCAGTATTTGATTAGTAAATTAACTCATGACGCTTTAAAATTAACAGCAGGTATTATTCCTACAGGGGATACTTATAATATTATATGGGTTAGTCTTGTTAAAAAGTATTAAGATAAACGTAGTTTAGGCAGTCATTATCTAAATAACATTCTGGACATCAAAGGTTGCGTCGGTAATGCTGTTGGTTTGAATACATATATAGAAAAATATTCCGCGTTCATCGCTGCATTAAAACAGTTAGACATTCCCTATCTATTAGATTTTGTCTTGTTACATTGTGGTTTAAGAAAACTTGATCCCCAAACGCTTCAACAATTCGAAAATAGGGTGAGCGGAATAGAATTACCCTCCTGTAAACAATTTATTTCATTTACACAAGATTATGTCACAGTTCGCAGACCAAGCCGCGCGCAAATTTCAGTTTACCTTATCACAGCCTTGGCCGTGGCGCACAAGGTGCCTGCAAGTCGTTTGTGTCGAGTGAACAGATTTTTCATACGCGTTGCCCGCTATGCGACAGAGAACACAAGCTGTTTCGATGCCTTGAATTTAAAAATATAAAATCACCACAAGCGCGTTTCGAGTTAATTAAAGCGAAACGCGGCTGTATAAACTGTTTAAGTCTATCTCACTCGTTAACTAAATGTAAATCACGGAACGTTTGTAAAACTTGTAAAAAACCGCATCATTCTTTACTGAATTTTTCCAAATTAAAGAATGATCGCCGAATTAAGCCGTCTGTGGCGGCTGGACCGCAAGCAGGTAACCGTGCGCCCATAATAGCTGAGTCAGCACATTCAGTATCACAACCTCACGACACGTCTTCACTATTGCTTAGTGCGGCGGCTTCGCCTAGTTCGGCTATATTGTTATCGACCGCACAGATCTATGCACATGGTAAAAACGGAAATACGCTCGTCGTCAGGTGTTTAATAGACAACGGGTCGCAAAATAATTTAATTACTATGGATTGTTGTAAACGCTTGAACATTCCCATAATTAAATTACGCAATTCATCTTTACAAGGTGTTGGTATGACCTCGCGACCTGTACACGGTTTTATTAATTTTGCAATAGAATCGCGAATTAATCCTAACAACAAATATTACATTCGTGCTTTAGTAGTTGACTGTATTACAGACAAACTTTCCGCAAATTTCATTAGATTAAATGAAGATATGTCATATTTAAATAATTTACCGCTTGCCGATGTATCCTGGAATGTACCGGGAGAAATTGACGTTGTTCTTGGTGCTCAACTATTTCCTTATATTTATTTGGGAGATAGGGTCGATTCTGGTAATCGCGCACCACCCGCTATATTAACCAGCTTTGGTTACGTACTTATGGGAGATATTGCATGTCATTATGATGCAACCTGCCTACATAGTACTACATCTTCGTTTACCGCGCTTGCTAACGTTGACATTGAGTCAAGTCTACGGAAGTTCTTTGAGTTAGAGGAAATTCCATCTCAACGTCTTATTAGTCCAGATGAATTAGATTGCGAAAATAACTTTTACTCTTCGACTTTATTTAAAGACGGCCGATATTTTGTTGATTTACCCTTTTCACGAAACCCCTCGGAGTTGGATAATTCACGCGGTGTGGCTCACCGTCGTCTACTTGCGCTCGAGCGTAAATTCGATTGCGTGCCAACCCTACGCGAAAATTATAATAAAACTATCGCCGATTATATAACGCAGGGGTATTTGTCCCAGGTGCCTGACTCTGAATTGACAGAGGAGGGTTACTACATACCGCATCACGCCGTTGTCAGACCAGATAAGGACAGCATCCGTATCGTTTTAGACGCTAGTGCTAAAACGCACTCAGGGCTGTCACTTAATAACATTTTGCATGTCGGACCTAAATTGCAGGCCGACTTGTTCTCGTTGTTACTCGACTTTCGTACATTCCCAATAGCAATGACCGCTGATATAAAACAAATGTTTTTGCGCATCGGAGTAAACGAGCACCATCGTAAATACTTACGAATTTTATTTCGTTTCAGTAGGAACGAACCTGTTCGCACTTACAACTTTGACCGCGTACCCTTCGGGCTGAAGCCTAGCCCTTACCTAGCTGTGCGTACGTTACGCAACTTAGCGTGCGAGTATAGTGACCGCTTCCCTGAGGCTTCTAAACTGGTAGAAACTCAGTTTTATATGGATGATTATGTCGATTCGGTTCCCGATGAACAGACTGCTATGCGATTGTCTAGCGAATTAATCGATTTATTTAAAATAGGCTCTTTCGACATTGTCAAATGGGCCACTAATTCACCCGCTTTATTGGAGGTTCTTCCCGAGTCTCACCGCTTACCAGTAAATTTTTCTGACATGGGTAACGATATTTACAATTTTAAAATCCTTGGTTTAACCTGGGATCCTGCTGACGATTACTTTTCTTTAACAACAGTCGCTGTAGAAGATAAATGCACAAAGCGCACGATTCTATCGCTAGTTGCCCGCTTATTCGACGTACTTGGCGTTGTAGCTCCAGTTGTGCTGTACGCCAAAATTCTTATTAAAGAACTATGGCTAGCTAAAATAGACTGGGATGAGGTTCCTCCGGAATCCATCATCAGTCGCTTTTCAGCTTTTGCACGCGATTTTTCCGCAGTCTCTTCTCTAAAAATTCCGCGCCATATTGGCATTGTGGGAAAAGCAGTAGTGAACATCGTAGCCTTTTGTGACGCGAGCTTCAGTGGTTACGGTTGTTGTGTTTATTTACACATCACTGATCCTGAAGGTAATATCACCGTCCGTCTTTTATGTGCAAAGTCAAAGGTTTCTCCAGTTAAAATAACAACGCTAGCTCGATTAGAACTTGTCGCCACTTTGCTGCTGTCCAAGCTTGTTCGCGTGGTCCGCGACAAACTTTCCGCTCGTCTACCTATTACAGGTCTTTCCGCCTTCAAAAGGTTTATTTCCCGCCGCGGTCCAGTGTCTCTTATATACTCAGACAATGGCACCAATTTTGTCGGAGCTAAGGCACAGCTCGGGGAAATTTATTCTTTTTTGTTAAACTCCACTGTCCAATCTGATATTAAAAAGGAGCTTCTTAAAACACGCATTGAGTGGACAATGATTCCGCCACGCGCACCGCATTTCGGAGGCATTTAGGAATCTATCGTTAAAAGCGTTAAGACACACTTGTATCGAGTCATGGGCAAGCAGTTGTTCACTTATGAGGAACTTTTGACCGTGCTAGTCCAAGTGGAAGGTATTTTAAATTCTCGACCACTTAGTGTTTTATCATCAGATCCGCATCCGGATGTGCTCACTCCGGCGCATTTCTTAATGTCCAGTCCCCTCAAGTATTTACCTTCTTCTGAATTGACAGAAGAAAGCTTGCACTTAACAAACCGCAAAAGGCTTTTAGATCAGCTTGTATTGTCTTATTGGAAAAAATGGCGAGTTGAATACTTGCACACGCTGCAAGTTCGGCAGAAGTGGGGATCACCCGATCGCCCAATAGAGATCGGTACTGTTGTTCTCTTGGGTCAAGATAATGTACCTCCTTTAACTTGGCCACTAGGCGTTATAACAGAGACTTTTCCCGGATCGGATGGTGTAATCCGAGTAGCTTCAGTAAAAACCGGGTCAGGTACATACAAACGTCCTGTCACCAAGCTATATCCTTTGCCAACCCAATAAACAATATTTTAGTTGACTCATGTATACATAGATAGTGTATTAGTAGGGCATTTATATAGTTTGTTACGATATAAATCTAACCGCAATTTAACGCACCTGAAATATAACAGTTAATTTCAGGAATTTAATGACAATATTGTTTCAAACCGCTGTTAATAGCTCCTTGATAAGGTATTAATTTTTTTGAAAGCTCAGGACCTTTCAAGGCGGGAAGTATGGTGTGGCGGCCTTTTCGCCCTTGAACCGCTTTATATCGCGGCGACATGCCGGGGCGGCTTGGACATCTGCTGTTACGTTTGCCGTCGCACACAGAACATATATGGGCTTTGCTCAGTCGACAAATATTCACGCTCCGCAGCGCGGCCAATTCGGTCGCGTCTTAACACCCCGCGAAAATTCACGCTCCGCAGCTTGGCCAATTCGGTCGTGTCTTAATACCCCGCATATATACGTTCCGCAGCGCGGCCAATTTGGTCGTGCTTAACAACCCGCTCATATTCACACCGCATCACGTCCAGTACGGCCGCATTTAACATC
The DNA here is from genome assembly GCA_036346155.1 of Sinelater perroti. NCBI lineage: Eukaryota > Metazoa > Arthropoda > Insecta > Coleoptera > Elateridae > Sinelater > Sinelater perroti. The sequence continues at coordinate 24,413,279 of JARFIY010000001.1, forward strand.
CCGCAACATACAAGAAGACAGCGCATCAAGGTGGCCACCGTGGAACCATCGCCGACGAAGCCGAGGCCGATTCAGGTGAGCGATTTGGCTTTACTTTCGGTGGATATCGGTAGCCGCCCCCATCCGCTTTCGCGCTGGCCGTTTAAGGGACGATTTGAGCCTTATCGGTTTACCTTCAAAAACAGGCCGTACTACGTATCACACACCGCACCACGAGAGCGGCTATTTACACGCCTGCCTCTCCAATGTCTATTAGAAATCTAGAACCAGCTACTAATAATATAAACATTTAAAAAGTAACTCATCTCAGTGCAAGTGAAGTCATTTATAAAACATAATTCAATGCATGAGTTGTACCATCCCCATTACTCAAGATTGGTAACAATTTCAACATATTTAATGCGGTCTTGAGTAGAGCGAATTAGGGATAATATATTCATATTCGTCCAATCACGGATATTTTTCAACCACAAATGTTGTCTGCGCCCAGGGCCACGTTTTCCTTCAATCTTTCTTTCTATTATAAGTTTTAGAATGTCGTATTTTGGGCTTGTATACCGTTTTTCTACGTTTTATTGTTGTAAGTAGTTTCCTTTCTAACCTCATCCGTCTAAGAACTTCTGCGTTTGGTACATGCTAAATCCATGGGATTTTTAGTAATCTTTTGAAGATCCACATTTCAAAAGCTTCTATTCTATTCATGTTGTTAACTTTTAGCGTCCATGTCTCCGCTCCATATAACAAAACTGAATATGTCAGCTATATGGACCTACAAAGACTTACTGCAATTGACCATTTGTGTGTGTAAAATGCACAGGTTCACAAAGCACCGCAAGCTGCTGTCTTATGCGGAGGTTCGCATTCTGCAGATTACAGAGGCTACGAATATTACCTGTATTATCGCTGTTACAAAAGCAAACCAAGTAATTATCTTTCTCTATCATTAAACAGAAATATAAACTTCATCCACCAACAAATGTCAATCCGTTATAATCAAACAAAACAAAGCATATTCCAACGCTCTTACAAACAACATGAATAATAGATCTCAATCAACCAACACTAAAAGCAATGGAACATTATACTCTCCTCACTCAATTTTTAAATAAACTCAAAACTATATTGTATCAACTTACCCATCAAAATAGAATGACGTTAAATATGTTAATCGTTTATAGTAAAAAGATAATGACATAATTTCTGAGGTACAGCATAACAAAGAAATTATTGGATTTGTTTGTTACGAGTGCTTTATTACCCGCTCTCAAACGAAAATTTTCTATCGCTTGCGGTTCCGGAAATATAATACCTCGGCCGCGCCTGCCGCCGGGCCGAAATTTGTCCTTCGGAGGCGCTCGGGTCGGCACGGAAAGGCACGAACAATTGACAGCAATAGTTGAACTTTGACCTGTGTGACAGCAGCAGCAGCACTCATAATTTTTTTTATATATATAATTAATGCAATTTCTGATTCAAGCAAGGATATGATACCAAATTATGTTCCCTGTTTACCACACTCAAATAACTATTACATTAAGCACAAAAATGCAAACATTAAAACCGATTGGAAAAAGTCAATGAAACCATAAAGCTAAGAGTCTTAAAAACCATAAACAGATGGAATAAACCATTGGAAAATTAATTTATTTTGTACAACATGCGGTCAATCATGCTAGCCCCTAATTATAAAACTAGTACAACCATGTATCCAGAGAAGAAAAAAAAAAGAAAAGCCAAGGCTAGATAGCACTGGAGTCATACATCGGCAGACACAACTACTTAGAATCTACTAGCCGATAAACTTAAGTCCATGTCTAAGAAAGTTCATAGCAATTCGTTCAAAGATTACACCCTATAATTTTAACAGATATGATGAGCAAAGCTAAAACTAGTCTACAGGAAACTCCTACACTATGAGTACGCAGTAATAAAAAAAATGCTGATTCGTTTGCTGAACATCTTGCTCAAAAGGATGCCGCATCAGACCAGGTAATATCTAAATATATGAACAATACTCTGCTAATAATGGTCCCATAAAATTAATAACTCTTAAATAAATCAAAGTTAAAATCAACCATCTAAACGCCAGAAAATCTCCTGAATCCCACCAAATAACACTAAAAATACCGAAGAAACTTCCAAGCAAAGAAACTGTAATCATTCAATGTTATTATGTGTTTCCATTATTAACCCCAACAACTAAAGACTGCCGAAGTAGTAAAACCGGACAAAAATCCAAACCATTTGTTTCCTTACAAGCCTATAATACTCCACTGTATTAGCCCTATCTCGGATATAATCTCTGACCATCAGTTTGGATTCTGTCAAACAGTGTCACCACATCAATCACTCGATAAACAAACTGTTCGAAGATAAAACATTTTGCTCTTCTGTATTTTTGGACACCAATATGGCATTTCATAAGATATGGCATAGAAATTCTTTCTATAAAATTAAACAAGCGGTTCCATCATGTTCAACATCTTGATATCGTACTTAAACGATCAACAATTTAAAACTAAAATTAACGGCGAATACTCAAACACTTTTATAATTAAAACTGGAGTGCCTCAAAGCAGTGTACCAGGTCTATCTATTTTTATAGTGTAACCTATCTACTACATCTAATACTCTAACTTCGCCAATTATATAGTCATTCTTCGTAATATTACTTTATACGTACAAGACCACTTAAACTTCTTATAAATATGGGTTAACAGATGGAAAATAAAGATCAATGCAGATAACCTTTGTACTAACAAAGGGCTTTTCTCACCCACTTTCTACCAACAACACAATCATTCCTGTATCGTCACTAGTGTGTTAGCTAGGATGAGATAGAAAACTCAAATATATGGAAAAATATATAGACATATGGGCTTATAAAATAAAACAGTGGGATAGTCCAAACAAGTCCAATACAGCAATCCTCTAAAGATTCCAATCTAAGATTCTTCGTGCAATAGCCAATACCTTGGTATACATCTAACCAAACATTCACGTTGACTTCGGCATCTCATTTGTAAAAGATGCCATGTAATAACGCAGTAACAAGAATCGTGCCAGACTAGAATCTCACAGTAATCTCCTAGTGGCGCACTTAGACAACAATAAGAAAACTGAAAATTAAAATATGCTGGCCAACCAACTTTAGATGTTAAACAAGTAGACTCCTTATTGGAACAGATTATATTCTAGCAAAAGGACCCGTAATGTCATGTCCTGTGGTATGATATCATATTAGTTTATATAAAGCAAAATTCTAATAGCGGATTACTAAAATTTATAAAATATGCCAACTATTTTAATTACTATACAAATCGATAAGTAGACCATAGTTATTTTGCAAAATAAGTATTATGTTTCATCGACCACTACAGAACGTTTTAAAATTTAAATTTGGCCATATGCATCTAACCCACGAACCAGATAAAATATTTCTAAAAGCTACAGTTATGCTGAAGATTGTGAATAAAGTCGATAACATGATTTCGGCAGATCACAAAGGTATCTGGAATAGGAATTTCTTATGAACGAGTGGCTCGTATGTAATAAATTAGATCTAAACAAGATATTTCAAATCTTCAATCGATTGTTTAAGAGAAGTATAATAAATATCAATTTATAACCATGCATGGCACGTGGAATCATCACTACCACCCGAAATTAAATTGCGATCAAAACAGAATTTGGCACTGGGCATGGATTACAAAGAAAGCAAGTGTTTTGAGGCGATAAAAATTTTGCTTATTAATTACATCAAAAAAGAAAAAACTATAATATTGCACAGCATTTTTAGAAAAATTAGAAGCAGAAATTAAGAAAAACTCCTTAAAATAAGAAGAATATGATCTTCCACTACTACAACGCACTTATTCCGTCAAACGTTAGCGAACGTTTACAGAAATAAAGCACGGAATAATTTCTTATTTACCTGATTCTGATGTTTTTAATTATTCCAAATATAAAATATTTTTGCTAGAAAGAGGTTTTTATCAATAAAAAAGTGATTGAAGCTGTAAATAATTATTATCCTAAAAAAATCGAGATTTCTCAATGTTGAATGAACTTTTTTAAAATATGAGCGGATTATGTTGAAAAATAAAATATAAATAAAATTATCCTCGTTTTTAATTCTACATACGATATAATTTTGCTTAATTAGTTTTATTATACAATTAATTAAAATAAATCAAACATCTAATAATAAAAAAATTACTAAAAGTTTAATTAACTATAATAAACATTTTGACAAGATTATACGAAATTTTAAGCTTTATAAACTAAAGTGTGCGATCACAAATTATAGTGAATGCAATATAAACCTTTTTTATCTTTATTACATGTAAGTGCCCTGTAATTATTTTATGCTTATACATTTCTAAGCATACATATAAATTTATCCTTCACGATACGAGACAACCAAATAGCCCATTACATGGTGCAATAAATACTGCCAAGAGATAATCTTTGTTACACTACAATATAGGACAAAGGAAGTGAAGCAAGGAAAAGAAATGCTGGGTTTTATAAGCTTTTTTACTCTTTCTGCGCTTTGTAGAAATAAAAGGACGTGACTGATTTTAAAATTACATGAGCGTATAAACTTTCAGGCCCATTTATAACAGGAGTTAGTTTTGCTTTACATTGCATTAGTTCCATTAATTTAATATAAACACATTATACTTTTATTTAAAAAAAAACTTTTATAATTTTTTTATTGGAGCACATTTACCAGCACCACAACCTCAGGAGCTCATTGTACCTACCAACATGCAACTTTAAGTACTATAACGAGTGTCTAAAGCTCCAGCGCTCTGAGATTGCGAACAAAGAAACATGTTTACAATCACATTTTCATTTAAATTTTTATCTAATGATTAAACACAAATAAGTAAATTATTTTTGAATTTAATTTTTCTTAAACTTATAAAACCTGCAAATTAATTAACTTTTGTCTAAAAATTAAAAATTAACTGAAGCTATTATAACGTATTATTTAACCTCCACCTACATTTTACTGCATCTTGTTTGTTTGGAGGCTTGTTAAGCCGTAATGTGACTTCAGAGACTCTTGATGTTTCGTCCACAACTGCAACGAACATATTTAAAAAAATTCTTCTAAAACTGAGTTACTATACCTTGCACTCTTGTTTTAAACTGGTACGTATATAGTAGGGGTGATAGTGGAGAACCTTTATTGTACTTTTGTTGATGTAAGCTATCTGTTGACGTAAGCTAGCTGTTGACGTAAATTGATTCGTTGCTAACGTCGCTAGTTTTCTAATTGTGGAAGTCTGTTTTTTGCCTCTTAATAGCGGAGAACCAAAATTTGAGCATATAGAATCCATTGTTTCTGTTAAAATTACTTTTATATTTATTAATTTTTACCTTGTGTTTACACGAACTCTATCTTGTAGTCAGAATTTTCCAGTACTTATCACCAACAGCTGATTTTTTTGAGTTAATTTAGGCGTGAGCACCCTTAGTGTTTTTTTTATTTTGGTTTTATTCGTAAAGCCCGTATTTCCAATATAGGCTTAGGAACACAAACATGGTATGCAATATACCCCTAATGTATCCTGTGGATTTTTTGTGTCCTTGGATGGTCGAAACAAATCCCGTTTTCTAAATGGTTGATACTTTATGTTTGTTCAGTGTTTTCTTTATCCAGTAATTACTATTTTGCTTGGTAAGGCGTGCATTACAAACAAAAACAGAGTAGCGATGGGAAGGTCACTCAGCCATGTGATAGCCGACTACTGCATAGAAAAATTTAAAGAGGTTGGTATCAATGCATCTGCATTAAAACCCCTATATAAGGCTAAGCTACGTCAATGATACGTTTATTATATGGAGACATAAGAAGGAGGCGCTACTGCAATTTAATAATTACAACACACTTTATAAAAAAATCTCACGCATACTGACAAAACGTAAAGTAGAAACCATATACACTACTATCACTAAAATACGATACAAGCTTCGACACAAGTAATCTACAGGATACACCAGAAGTATATTACATACCATGTTCGTGTAAACAGATGTGCATTAAAACTACTTATCGTACAACAACGATATCTACGTCTCAATCAACCCGAAAAATCAGCTGTTGCTAAACATCCATTGGAAAAAATTGTAAAAATTTATAAATATAAAAATAATTTTAATATAGAGGATAGATTGTTTTTACCTAAATCTTGATTAATTGTTTTTAAAGACTAAAAAAACAGATCATTACATAGTTAGAAAGCCAATTATGTTGACAAACGCCTAGATGTTATTTGCAACGAGCCAATTTACGTCAACAGCTAGCCCGACACCATCCTTACCACGCGTACAAATATATATGCAATAGTAGTCAGGATAGCAATTTAAATATTGAATATTTTCTTTTAAAGATGTCCGCTGCAGTTCTGAATAAAACTTTGAGAGTTTATAAACTCTAATTATAGCCTAACAGCCCGAAAACAAACCACACGATGAAGTAAAATCTGACCGTAAAATCCTTTCTCATTTACCTATGTGATAATCTTCCACAGATAAACTAACCAATAAATTTTACTAAATTAATTCTATAAATAAACCAGGGTAGTCTGTCCCAAACCAGATTGAGAAGAAGGAGTAGCAACTTCGTTAACAACAAATAGGGTTTAACTAGCCCGGTTGATAGCACTCTATAAGAGCCCCTATTGGGTGTTACGGATAAAAACCGGCCAACAGTTCCAAAAGGTGAAGAAAATTTATTAAATTAATTCAACAGTGAAAGAAGCAAAAAGCCAACAGATAGGAAAGATAGGTCTCTCGGTTGTGGACAACATCCAATTTAAGGAAAGGACATCCTGAAAATAAAGTTTCTGGTCCTTTAGGTTAAAGCTTGGGGCAATGGACCTGCACCCCAATTACCAAGCGGAAAACATACGAAACGACAAAAGCAATGGAAAAGAATTATGAGAATGGAACGTATCAGATCAAAAATGGTCGAAATAATAACGAAAGTAAAAAAATAAATATCGATGTTATAGCGTTAACAGAAACAAAAAGTAAAAGTTGGAAAAGCGAAGAAATTAATGACTACATATTATTTTATAGTAAAGTGCCAAACGAAGAATGGACAAAAAAGGCATGAAATTGCTAATCAATAAAAATCACGATACAAATTGTTAACTTTTAAAGTATAAACGATCGAATAATAAAAGTGCGTATAAACATCATGGGAAGAAGAATAGCACCTACAGACGACAAAACCAGACAGGTGAGAGAAAAATTTTGTGAGGATATGCAATCGGCTGTGGAAAATATTGGAGACAACAGAGAAATAGTCATGCTAGGAAATTTTAATAAAAATGATATGGGATGATATAGCTAGAATTCTACAAAGGATAATGGAGAAAGAATTCTGAATTTGTGTACAAAAAAAAGGTTAAAAATAACAAACGGATTCTACAAACATAAAGCTATACATATGTATATGTGGAGCCAACCAAGCAAACAGTAATAGATTATACAATTATCAAACAAACATCTACAATAAGCAAACAGTAATAGATTATACAATTATCAAACAAACATCTACAATTAGAGTATTAGGTACTCGAGTATCTAGAATTGATCAGGTATCACATACACAGTTTAGAAAGTATAAAGTATTTATATCAGCAAAGGTTAGACCAAAACTGAAAAAAGTAGAAGTTGAAACAGATGCGCTGCATGAGAACATCAAGCAAGCAATACACCAAGCAACATATAAAGCGTTAGGAAAAAGAAAATTAAACAAGCAATTAAGAACATTAGATGGAACAAAAAAATAGAATACGAAACAATACAAAAAGGAAGCGTATTTAAAATGGCTAAACTTCAAAACAGAAGAAGGTAGAATAAAATATATAAATAAGAAAAATATGTAGTTTAAAAAATAGTTGCAGAGGAGGAAAGGAAGACATGGGACAGAAAATATAGAGATTGAGTTATACAGAAGAAGAAAACGATGTTTGGAAGCTTAAAAGTGTGTAAATAAAATTAGGTCCGACATGAACATATTGAATATAAAACTGATAACTCCAGAAGAATGGGACTAATATTATAAAAAATTATTAACAGAAAAATAAATACAACAGCACACAATAATATAAGAAGACCCTATAGTCTCACATCGCTGCATACAAAAAGGGACAGGAACAAATGTCAAAAATACAGGGCTACAACAATAACGATCAGCCGGCTTTATGGAATAGTGTAGAGGCAACTGATAGAACAGCAATATAATAATCAAGAAGCTGAACGTTTATGTAACGACAACCTATTTCTCCTTAAACAAATAATGGAAAGAAAATCAGCACAAGAAAAAGCATTCATCTCTTATTCATAGATTTAAAAAGAACATATGACAATATCTTCTTGGCAAAACTATAACAGGCCTTAAAAAAACTAACTTCAGCAACGTACTCATTAAGGCGGTTCATGAACTACACCAGGATACAATTATAAAAATTAATATCGGTGACTATACTACAGTAGGATTTGTATCAAACAAGGGACTTAAACAAGATTGTTGCCTAGCGCTAACCTTGTTTAAGATTTATATATAATAAGCCTTAAGACAGTGGAAACGCAAGTGCATGGGCATAGGCATACCCTAAACAATACTAACATCCATACGTTACAGTTCGCGGATGACGGAGTTCTACTAGCAAATGACAAAAAAGATTTAGAGTATATAACACGAGCAATAAAAGAGGTGTATGAGAAGACCGGGTTAAGTATCAACCTAAATGAAACTAAATATATGTGTATAGGAGAACAATAGAAAAACTTAGAATTAGAAAATGGAGAAAAGATAGCGTTATGTGTCAGTTAACAATATTTAGGTGTAAGAATAGAGCAAGATGGACGAGACAGTAAACAAATAAGAGAAAGAATAACAAGAGGAATAAATCCAAAAAAATTTAAATAATATATGGTGATGAAAAGAAATAAGCATAGGACGAAAACCTAACATCTATAACGCTTTAATGAAAAATATAACGCTATATGGGGCAGAAGTATGGAAATTGACAGAAGCTGATAAGAAGCGATTGGAAGAATCTATAACAAAATAATAAAATAACATGTCGAGTTAAAATATACCATATTAGAAGTGTAGAAGAAAAAATTAAAGTAGCATGGTACTGCAACGTTATGAGAATGGGGAAGGAGAGATTAATAAAGACAGCATGGAAGTAGAGACCCCCCCGAGAAAAAAAGAGAGAAAAACCAAGAACATTTTGGGGAAAAACATCGGAAAAGCATATGAGTCTAAGAAACATCCAGGATGAAGATTGGCAACATCGAAAGCAATAGAAAAGAAGTTTCGATATCGGACAGAGTCGACAGGCGTTATAAAACCGATATTATATTTATCATTTTATCGATATTATTAAAGCCCCAAGAAAAAACGCGCCGTGGATCGAAGAAGCATCAGATTTTAATGGTTGAAGGCTTTTTAGATTCGTCTTTGAAGAGACGGGTGCGAGTTATAGTTATAATTCGATCTGAATTAACCATGGTCAGATAATAACCAAAAAAGGGTGATCTTTTGACCAAAAAATGATATTGCGAGGGAATAGCACGCAAAATGGTACCAAGCGCAAGTTAATAAATTATATGACTTTCAATAGGACGCAATTTGCGTCATACCATGTTCGTTGTAAATTATAAAAGATTAAAGCAACGTCTAATGTTAAGAACAAAATTCATAACGAAAATACTTTATAAACCAATAATTAAACATGCATAATTTAATTATATTAATTTGTGGCTGTAATCCCCATTAAAATTAATCATTCTAATTAAATGTATATAGCCCTACATCTCGAATATTGCAAAATTGCTTAAGAACACTTAATGAAAAATACGGCCTGGCCTTCTAAAATTATGACATTATTTTTCATTAAATATAAACGAATTATTTCCACTTAATAACACATATTTTAAACTTCTATAAATTATTCATATAAAGTAAAATGTTCCAAAAGCAGAATTTGATCTTGGATTACGAAAATGCGTTGTCCAGATCTTTTATTAAAGTAAAACTGATGTACAAAGTGAAATAATCAAATTTTTATTAACTTTAGTTAAATTAGTAAAGCTTGATTTGAACTCCTAGCTCTGCAATAATTATTTGAGCACGTAATTGAATAAGGTTTTTAATTTGTTCGAGCTATCCTCAAACAATACGGATAAAGGGCTGAACTATTGTAAGATAGAAATAGATCTTTGATGAGTATCTACATTATTTAAGCGTTTAAATACTTACACTTACTAATAAAACGTTGTCTACGCTCTAAAATAATTATTTTTGAACAAAAAGTTATAAAAAGTTATGAATAAAATAAATTCTCTTTCTATGAAATACAACTGCGACCCTCAATTAAGAACAAAAACTCTCCAGATTGTAGTACTTGGGATATTATTAAATACATATATATGTCAGTCAAATTCGCAACACCGTAAGTTAAAAATATGAAAAAAGTGGAATTAAATTAAATAATAATATAAATAATAAAGCAGTATGAAAAAACTATATTTTTCGATTTTATAGTTAAGGTATACTGACAAAAGAGTTCCATAAAAATTACTTTTTGTAGAATGAGTGAGTAGCTGGCATGAATTCTTTTTATTACATTTATTGAATCTCATTAAACATGCATTGCCAAGTCGTTCTATTCAAATTTTTGAAAATGCGCGTGTAGCTGTTCTATAGTGTTAATATTAACAACTTTTCTTGCATTTAGTACATTGTCGGCGAGCAAATAAAGGGTGCCTTTGGTATTTTGGTCGCCCTTTATGTTTCACACCTATTCGCACAGCTACCCCTGCTTTGTTCTCCGCAGAATATAAAGCATGTACGGTTTTTAACATTTCGGCCCTACCCAACGTGCCTTATCAATAATTCAGGCAATCTTAATGTGATTTTACAGAGCGGTTAATTTTCTATTTAAAATTTTCCTCGATAGCGTGGAGTCGTGAACAATTTTCCACGCATGCATTAGCTCAGCCATGACGCAATTTGCACGGTGTGACGTAAAGGGCGAAATCGAATGTACTTGCCTTTCTTTTGGATTTTGCAATTCGTTGGTCCCGCGAGTTTTCCGCCTCGCCAGGTATGCGGTGGCACCAAATGACGATGGCGATGCTGGTGTAAGTGAAGAGCAGCACGGAAAACGGTATGATGTACTGGAGGAACATGATGACAACCGTGTAGATGTTTTCGTACTCCGGGCCCACCTCTGACCAATCCTCGTGGCATAAGTACCTTGAAGAACATTCGATCTCATTATAATAAGTTCTGCGCCAACAAAAATATACTTTGGTTGTGTTTTGCTTGGCAGAAATGATTCAAGCATTAATACACAATCTGATTCTAGAGCGCCATGGAATATTCTGCAACGTTGAACGAAATATTAAAATTCAGACCGACTACGTAGGATTTATTGCATAAAAATAACCACTAGAGAGTGCTTCTTTCAGAGCAGATCATTTTACAATTTTAGTTATACTCTAGTTTTGGATATGTCTTGAACTGAATATTACCATCTGCTCTTTATTGATTTAAATAATATTATTTATCATCGCGACACAGTAAACTAATTAAAATTGGAGTTTAAGCATTTTTAATCCGCTTAATAGTCATTTACTAATCTACCCAGAAGCTGGTTTGCAAAAAATGATTAATTGCTTCTACTCTAAAACGACGAACATTAATTATCTAAGTCTTATGTTAAAAATGTGATGTAGCTGTTAACTAATAATGCGAATCTAGGTATTACTTATTATTTTTTAATCATAATTACAAATTATCAGCCACTTGTTATCGCTAATTAATTTAGAATTTAACAACTAAGCTTTTCTAAAATAAAAAATATTTAATTTGTATTTTTTAACATTAAAAATTGACTTTTTTGCTATTACAGTACTACATAATGAGTATTAGAAGCGACGGTAAACTATAAAACCAGAGCGCTCTTTATTAAACGACGTGACATTAACAAAATTAACCAACAACGTAAGCTACTTTTTTAAACAACGACACCCTAAAGCTGCCACTTATATCAACGCAAAAGCGTTCTGTCACTAGTTTAAATCGTAAACTTGCCTGGGGTGACAAGATAACAAAAGATTGTGGTTTTAATATCCAGAGAAGCGCAAGGCAGAAATATGCTGAGAACTTTCTACGGCATTTTATTTTATTGCATTGTGCAACTTTCAAATTACTTGCTAAAGTATAGAAATTAATAATTAATTCTGTTTTAAAGTTCCGACAATACATAAATGAAAGTTAGCTTTTTCCAATCAGCTCCGTTAATTCGATTTTATTTTCAACAATTTATGACTTCCCAGAGTGGTGCGAACAGAAATGCGCTTATTTGTATTCGAGGCGGTGCAAATGGAAACACTGCAACTGAAAGCCCGACTTATGTTACATTGTTGAGTTAATTAAAACAGCACGAGAAAGCATTTTGTTTGATTTGCGATATAGCGGCCCCTTTACTGCGACGCGTTGCCTCTGAAAACTGTTTGCGGGTTTCCGCGCAAAAAATAAAAGGACGCTGTCGGATCTTTTTGTCAGTTCCTTTTTCTAAATTACTTTAAGATCTATTTGCTTTGTGGTTCATGTTGGTCAGATATTTGTGTCGAATAAGAGCTTTATTTGAATAACAACTTTAGTAAGTAATAATTTCGTCTTTCCAAATAATATTTTTTATTTATTTAGATAAGAAATGCTAACTGCACCTTAATTATTAATTCATGGATAGCTGTAAGAGAGTGGTGACAAAAATTTTGCAAATTGTGAGCAGTGGAGCAAAATATTTACATTAAATTGCGTTGTGATATCTAAAAACATTTTTTTCTTGAATAGTATATTAGTTAGTTTAAATGAAATATAAAAACCGGGAAATATTGCATTACGTTTTAACAGTATTTTAGACAAGTAAAAATTCTTACCTCTCACAAACTATGTACCAATCGGTAGGCTGTGCCAGCCTCGAAAAAACTGGAATGGGCAACGCCGTCAGCCCAGCGACGATCCATACGGCCAGGATGATCAAGATAGCAATTTTTTTGGAGAGCCTTGGCTTCAGCGGCCACATGATAGCGGTATATCGGTCCAAGCTAATTGCCAGCATGGTGTAAGCACTGACGAATACCGACACAGCTTGGGAGTAGTTCACGACAGGACAAAGGAAAGCGCCGAAGGACCAATATTGCTGCAGGTAGGATACCGACGTAAAGGGCACGCAGAATATCGTAATCAGGATGTCCCCCACTGCTAAATTCATTATGAAGTAGTTTGTCACCGTTCGCATTCTCGCAGATGACAACACTATGTAACAAACTATCCCGTTGCCCACGACAGCTACCATGAAAATTATGCTGTACATGACATAAACTGTGCCCTGAAATTCGGTCGTTTCCACGGGATTCGAAGTAATCTGCGAGTCGCAGACGAATTCCGTATAATTTGTTTCATTCCAGTACCACGTTGTGTTCGGGCCTTCGGTGAAATTCAGTAAATAATCTAGATCCATATTCAATTAATTTTATTTTTTAAATTTACTATTTTATCTTAATGCTTGATTAGTGTTTTGAATTGCATAATTGCTTTAGTTAACAAGTTCGCGGTAAATAGAAGTTAGTCAAAGTTTTTAATTCAGTTACAGGAATTTATTACAGATATTAAATTAAAAGTTTCGTTTATTCTCATATCAACACTTTCGTTTTAATGTTATAAGAGTATTAACTTATAATTTATCACGCTCGGTGACAGGTGGTTGTACGATATTTGAGGGAAGCGCGCACGAGACTAAGCTTTAACCAAAGCTTTTCGACTGGAGCTTTCACAGTCTCAACTTTAAGTGCGCCGGCGCCCCCAATTACTTTGGCTTTTTTATCAGGGAATTAACATTTATGCTCTCGTAACGCGTTTGAAAGTGGTAACCGCTTTAGTAGTAGTTGGGTTTGTTAAAAACTGGGCTCTGCCGTTAAACAATACACTTAAGCTTCAATAATAATTTATCACTATACACTACAGATTGTTTACGCTTCACATCTCTTCGGCAATTCAAGTTTGTTTATATACATATCTTATTAAAATTTTAAATATTAATACTCTGGTTGACATTGCAAAAATTGAACATGTCCGACGCGCTAATACGCAAAGGCAATTTTTATATAAAATTAGTTTTTGGCAGGTTTGGAACGTAATGTCCCGGCAATATAATTGTGTTGACAAGATATGACAAAATAGCATGTACATGGACTTGGCCTGAATACTAAGTGCAAAATTGTTACAATTCGCGTAGAAGCTGCAGAGGCGTTTATTGGAATTTTTAGCCAATCGAAGTTAGCTTGACACTAACAGCTTGCAAATGTTTAATGTCAATACCAAATGTTTATTTACTTCGACAATGCAAGGTTTTTAGCTTATTTGATTAGCTCCTTAGTAAAATACTTTTAAATTGCCGACGTTTCAAGTGATGGTCGTACAAATAAAAAACGTTTCTTGTGCCCTAAACTTTAACGTAGAATCTCAATTTTTTGACTAGATAATTTTTAATAAAAAGCTACCACTGTTATAATTTTATCTATAGTAATAGAATAAAGTGTATTATTAGTAGTAAGTCCTTTAATAATACAAATATTTATTAATAAATTAAAATAGTGTAATTTAGTAATTTTAATATTTTAAAATACTTATAATACACTTATTGAATTATTATTTGCTTTATTTTTCTAATAATGTTACATTTTTAAATACTAATTTAATTAACGTATAACAAAAATTATTCTTTTTTTGTATTTCATTCTTCTTATTAGTTGTTATAATACCACGGTACTCTTACATTAAAACAAGTGAAAAATGCGGAAGAAACACATCGACCCACCAGTCTTCTCCAAGTAATAAATTATTTAAAAAAAACTGTTTAACAATTAGTATGTGCCTTAGTCTACACTGACATGGCTCATCTTATGAACAAACTCAGACAATTGAAATTAAAGTTTTTCATGCCCCATTAGGCACTACTAATGGGGCATAATTCTTAATTGGCGTTAGAAAATAAAGTATTCCTTTAAAAATCAATTACTAAACTGATTTTAGCGTATGAAATCAATTTCTGCGGTTGGGCAAGTATCTCTAAGTTGTGAAAAGTGCAATTAAAAACCACAACGTCAAGTATAAATTGCGCCTTTAACATCATCCTAACACTCTTGTCAATTTATTGGATATGCCTGTCACAAACAGACTGAAAAAATACCGATCCCTTTGATCTACCCGGAAAATTCTAACTACGCGCCATCTATACATATTTCATTATTGTATTTCAGTTTTCGTTTTCAATTTAAATATTAACAAAACATCGCTTTTGTGTTGAGTTCATGTACTTAAGGAGTATGCCAAAGAGATCCTTCTTACTAAGTTTTCTATATCTGTATATTATATAGTTTACTAAATATCCAGAGTAGGACATATTGTAACTAAAATTGGACACCAAAAAAAAGTTTGGAAAGCAATGTGTTATTTAGATTTAGTTATATAATTTTTGTTTTTCTGCTTCATTCGTTTATTGCTGCTCTATGTATTTTATATTTTAAAATGTTTTTTTAACAGTTCTGTCTATGAGTTAAAATTAATAATGCTGTACATAACTGAGTAGATAAATTGTTTTCCCCATAAATATTTTTAAATTTTTACAAAAATGAGATATTTTTTAATTCAACAAGGAGCTTATTAAATTTTATATTTTTGTTTTAAAAGCTTAACAAGTACGGACGTGGAACTCCGGTTACACAGATTTCCGGAGCTTCTACACATAAACAAAAATTTGCGGCCACTTCCGGACAAACCGGTCTCGAGATTTCCCGATCAGGCTGATTTTTGGCGTCTAGACGTGAGTTATTTTCCTTAGTTAAATATTGAAAAGGTTATATCTCTATCTATCACAGATCAAAAATTATAAGGCGTGACAGATGTCAGAAATAACAGAAATACAAAATAATCTCCAGCTTAGAAGCTGCCTTGCTCAAAAGTTTTAAGAAATTACATATTGAAAACTGGGTGCACTAAAAACCCTCATTGCATTGTTGTGGGACATCCCATCTATGCCAGCTCGCGGATCTGAACTCGGTAGGCCATGGGGCTTTCGAATGTTATTTCTTTAGGTTCAGTAATTCTCGAGTTGAAAGTCGCGACGGACCATCAGGCGGACGGACATACAGACGTCCGCGCCGATTTCCTAAGGCTTCCCTTTCAGGTATATAAGCCTAAAAAGAGCTTACCTACTACTTCAACCTAAATAGATAACAGATATCCACATAACTATATAATTTGTGTATAAATACGTGTATGAAAATAGACATTTAATTACCATTAATTTCCAAATATCATTTAAATTAATGCTTATAAAACATAAAGGTACATAATTTATCATAATTATTAATAATGAAAATAAAACGAACTATTTATTGTTACTTTACTAAAGAGAACCGCTATTAGTTCAGACACGACAAAAGTATGGTTGTAAAAATTTAAACGTGACTATTATGATGTGACAGCCATATTTAAAGATCTACCGTCTTGCAAATTATTAAATGAAATTGGGACTGTACATCACCCTTGAACAGATGACGAAGATTTGCAGAGTTATATCATATGATCTGAGGAAAACTTTGTTGCCAATTTATTGATCTTGAAATAACATGTAACAGTGCTAACAAAACCGTTAAAGGTTTTCACATAAATACAAGTTACAAACTGTTTGATTTCTTTAATAAGTAAGGCATTAAGATCAATGGCTTAGTAAAATATAAATAATTTCGTCAAGATGATCTTTATATATACTTACACAATAAATAAAAGTAAACTATACACTAGCAGGGCCATAATTTTTTAATTTATTAATGCACTTCACAGTTTATTAATTAGTAACCAGCAAATATTTTAACATTAAAATTTATTTTTTTGTTTTAAAAGCTTCAAAATAGCTTACTACTTAAACCTACAGATATCCACATCACTATAAGTCTTTAAAGATCTTTAAAGATATGACAATCGCTTTTCCTAAAAATATTAAAAATACCATTAGTCTAGTCTACCCTTGAACACTGTACAGTACACATTGAGCACATTACACAAATATTGACGGTAAATCCGCAAATTTAAATCGGCTTGGTCGTGGCTCTTCAGGGTTTTCTTTCATTAGATGGTCCACCAGAGAGTTGGAATAGGTACTAAGCCTGTGTTTATAACAAATACTAAATTTTTTATTTCTGCGTTGATTGATGATCTCCAGATTTCTGTGTATGAATTCATTGGGAACATACCACGGTGCGTCTACTATGCATCGAAGTACTTTGGACCGAAAACGTCTCAGTATGTCAATGTTTGAAGCGGTGTTCCACAGCTGTATACCATATTGGTTTAATAATGGATTTATATAATAATATTTTCTTGGCAAGTGACAACTGAGAATTTTGGTCTAAGAGCCAATATATTCTTTGTATTTTGATATCCATCTGCTTTCTTTTCATCCAGATGTGTTTCCTCCAAGTCAAACGTCTATCCAGGTAGATTTCTAGGTCTCCCCCAGGGGACCCCCCTTGTCGCGGCGGGGGAGCTCAGTAGCCCGGATGAAGCTAAGCGGTCCCAAGTCGGAGGTTGGTAGTGGCCATGATCCACGGCTCGACCGGACGCAGAGGTCTTGCCTTCAGCGGCCGGACCAAGAGGAGCAAACCTCGCAAAAGGTAGAAAGCTTCAAACGAAGATGCAAGGCCGTCGGGGCATTAGCCCGGGTCGGGGTTTTCGGCCACGGCGGGTCTGGCCGGACACAAGTTTCACGTTCGGTCAGAGAGGCACCAGCCCCCGCCAACCTGCTCCCCCCGAGTGCTGCGGTTATGCTTCACAGTCCAACTGGACGAAGAGGTCTTGCCTTAATCGGCCGGACAGAAGGAGCAAACCTCGCAAGAGGTAGGAGGGAAAAATCCGAAGATCCAAGGCCGTCGGGGCATTAGCCCGGGTCGGGGTCGGGGTCTTCGGTACACTGGACTAGGTGGGTCTGGCCGGACACAACGCGCGTTCGGTCAGAGTGGCTTTAGCCCCCGCCGGCCAACCTGCGCCCCTTGAGCGCCGCGGCCACGCTGCACAGCTCGACAGGACGTAGGGGTCTTGCCTTAACTAGTCGGACCGAAAAGAGGAGCAAACCGCAACGGCAAGAAATTGCCCGAGTTCACACCACGCTCAAGCGGTAGCGGGACGCCCATGTACTGGGGCGCACCAAGCCTCAGGGATCGATGGGGCGCAAACATCTGCGGGAAATAATTGCGTCATGGGGGAAGCTGTAGAATGCCTAGAGCGACCCAGCGACCCCCAACTTATCGACAAGGAGGGAAACGCAGGGGTTTTTAGTTTGGGTAGGTCTTCCTCTTCTGGGAAGGAGAGTCCCACATAACCCGCCACCCGACTTTCACTTGATGGTGGCCGGGTATGCAATTCAATGCATTTTCCCCTGCGTGAAAAAAAAAGAAATAAAAGTTAGATTCCTAGGTATTTGACGTTTTCTGTTTGAAGAATCTTCTGGTTGTTTAGCTAGTTCCCCCTTTAGTTCTAAAGGTCGCCTTGTAGTTTGCCATTTCTTGCGTAATTTGCATGTTTCTTCAATTTTTCTTTTCACTATGATAGAAAATTCAGAATACTTATTTTTATCAACTTTCTTGGGTATCGACTGCCAATCAGCTTGCTGAACTATGTCGGTGAAGTTTTCTACTGCTGCAACAAGTTGTTCTTCAGTCTTCAGAGGTACATCCAGTATGAGAGTTTTGTCAATTACTTCCCGGAATAGGTCCCATTTGGTGTTTATTATAGAGAGTAAGATAGCGCGTTTTGTGCAACACTTGCATGCACACTGTTACTATAAACGAGGAATGTTCATGTATAAGATCTAAACAGGATTTAGCTTTAAAATTATTTGAACTGATTCCTTTCAGAATGCAGAAATCTAGTAAGTCAGGCATTTTTGTCGTAGCTGTGGGTCAGTGTGTTGGATCTCCTGTTGATATGTATTGCGACATTGTAGTGTTGATTTTAGAAGTTCAAATCCTTTAGTGATGCTTAGCCTTGAGCCTCAATTTTAATGCTTGGCATTGTAGTCTCCGCCAGATATAAATCTATTTTCTAGTGAATGCAGGTAGTGCTCATACTGGTCTTGTTTATTATTGTGCCTTAGGGGATAGTATACGGCTGAAATGACTAAAGGCCCAATCCAGTCTTCAATAGCTATAGTTATGGCATGGAGATGGTGTAGATTATATTTTAGAAGTTCATAATTTTTTATAGTATTTCTGATAATTACAGCCGTGCCAGCATGTGCTATATCATCGAGATGTGTGGTAGCGTAGACTATACATTTGGGTACTTTTGCTCATGAAATGCGATTCAAAGATTAACATTATGTCAATAGACTGACTTGACAAGAAAGATGTTATTTTGTTATTGTGATTTAACAAGCCATTGGCATTCCATATTGCTAGTTTAAAATACTGTGCTATTGTGGGTTTGAAAGACGATGGTAACGTGGTGCCCATTTGTTCCATCGGAGTTTTAAGCATTTTTTTAACTCGGTGATGTCGTTATTTAATTAATTTATTGGTGGTTTTGTGCGAAACTGGTGATTAGTTGCTTGGGCATAAGTAATATGAATTTGTGTAGTATGTTGCGCTATATGTTGTCCTGTTTGATCCAAATTTCTGTTTTTGAATGATGGAAACATTTTGCGTTCTAGTTCTTTTTATACAAGGTAGTTTTCAGGGTGGTTACCGTTGCAGTTGATGCAATCCTTAACGTGGACAGATAGATGTTGTGTGATTACCGGTACACTTTACGCACCTCGGACTTCTGTTACAAACATTTTTTGTATGGCCAAACCTTTGACATCTTGCACACTGTGGTATTTGACACTTTGCTATTAGCTTGGTGGCGATTGTAAACATCTTTATTATTTTCTGCTTGCTTTACCTTAACAAAAAATAGTGGTAACGGCATTTTGGTTATTTGTTGTCTGATAGTTGCAATATTCGTGACAATATGCCCATGTGTTTGGAGTTCCTTTTTTGTTCTTCTAGATTAACAGATGGGTGGATATTTTTAAAAACTACTCTAAAATTTTGTTTTTCTTTTTTTTTGATGCTTATGCAACTCTCAACTTTGATAATTCCGGTGTACTTGTTAGAAGATTATAGCTAAGCTTTAACTTCGTTGGTGTTTCATATTTTTATGTCATATTCATTCTTTGCTATTAGTTCTAAGAGGTTAATGAGTGGTTCTGTTATCTTAACCTAAGAAGTAAATATCGGCAGTGGTTTGGGTAAAGCTTTTCTATTTTCATCATGGTCTTTGTCACTTAAGGGATCATAACCGTATGTTAGCCAGTTAGTGCTGGTTTTAGTTTGTGACTTTAGTTTAAGCTAACGCTTAAAATGTGACTAATGAGATTACAATCCTCTCTTGTGTGTGTCTGTGACTGCTATAACTCAAAAACTAATGCTCTGATTGAGACCAAATTTCGTACTCCAGACCAAAACAAATCATGACTTTTATTTTCTCCCAAATCGGCCAATAGTTTTCATCTTGTTAGTTAAAGATTTCGGTAGTTGCAAATTTGGATTTACATCCTTCTCATTGTCTTTGCGTTTAAGATTTTTACTTTTAACTAATTAATCAGTTTCTTGAGAGGATGAGTTTGTTGAATGTTTTATTGTTGTAACACACTAATTTGTGCAAGCATTAAATAATTTGATGCTTTCATTATATCTTGTACATTAAATCTCGAGTATAAATTATTTGGCGGTGTTTGATGTGAATACTGATAATATTGCGGAGCATATGGCATTTGGGTTTGAGTGTTTTGATCAAATTGCAACGGAACGAATTGTTGGTTATTTTATTCAGAACTGATGTGATTATATTGAAAAGACATTTTAAGCCTGATTTTTTAATGCTTACAACACTAATTCGCTGTTTAAAGTCTTGTGTTCTGATTGTACAGAAACTGACCCGGAAGTGGCACATTTATCTTTGAAATAAATACTAATAGTAAAAGCGCAAGCCTGGCCTTAAATAGCTCAGGCAGCATTGAGCACCTCGGACACCAGTATGTGTCATAATTAACAGCCCGAATCAAAGATCAACTTACACATGCTATCTCGCTATTTTAGACAAATCAAAAGAAAAACTTAAAAACATCTTTAGTATAGTATTTACACGAAATCTTTTGTATTGCAAATTAACCAACAGAAAATCATATTTTATTTTAAATTCTGATAACTTAGATAGCAGACTATGAATTATTAAGACTAATAAACAAACAAAAAAAAGTATATTATAGAACAGTCAATTGCTTACATTACTAAAATGTTATGTAGTATTTAAGAAAAAATTAAAGAAGACGGGTAAAAATAAAAAACAAAGTATGTATGAACTGCTTATAAAAATGTAGCCATTAAAAATGTTCTGCAGTTGTCAGATATCGGAAGGAGGGCCAAAGAAAATTCCTAAAAAATATATTAAAATAGTAGCTAAAAGAAGAATTAGAAAACTTGCAAAACGTGACAAATATTTCTCTATTAGATTCTAGCAGCAGTTTATAAAATAATAAGTCACTTTTTTGCGAAAATAGTATTTCTTTGACTATATGATTACATTTTTTAATCATTTTATAAAACAAAAATGGGTACAATACCAGTGAATATAATGAAATAAAAAATCTATCTCACTTTTTTATTCATTTGATATACTTAGACTTTACATCCTTTTAATTCCTGTATTGTATACATGCACGTACAGCCGCGTATGAACGACTAGTAAAATATTTGGTTCGGATTAAATCCAGCTCGACACCATTACTACGAGACTCAAGATAGTTCTTTACTAGGGGCTTTAATTTACCTACTACTTAATAAAAACTATGAGTCGTTGAAGAATACTGCTCTGCTTTACTATTTGTTGAGTAAGAGAAAGCATTTTTGGTGGAAAATATACTAGGCTAGTTGAAGTTTTTTTAGTTTGGAAGGGTTGCATAATAGACGGCGTGTGATAATAATAACGTTGGTTTCCAAATGCTATCCTTTTGAGTATTGGGGCGTTAAGAATGTTTTTCTTTATTGCATTTGTATGTGCAGCTTGTTATCTACCTGTTTGTTTAACTTGAGTAAACTCTTTCACAGACTCTTTGTTGTTAATTGTAAATCTCTCTCTTTCTCTTTTCCCATTTATGCCTTACAGCGTTGGGGCCTCTATCCATTTCTTGTAGTTGGTTCTTTGCAACGCTAACGTCCTAGCTTCCTGAATGGTCTTCCCTCTTTTCCTTGCCAACTCTTTGATATTATCCTCCCATTTGATTCGGGGCCTGCCTCTCTTCCTCTGTCCTTCTGGTCTGGTTTCAAAAATTTTCCTCTGGTATGAGTCAGCACTCATCCGCATAAGGTGTCCGTACCATTTTAATTGTTTGTTCTCTATTTCTTCTATTATTGGCTGCTGTTCTAATTCGTCCCTTACGCTTTTGTTCCTAACTCTATCTCTCCTGGTCTTGCCCACTACTTTCCGTAGATATTTCATCTCAGAAGCTGTTATTTTTGATCTGAGTTTATCCACTAATGTCCAATTCCGCTGCGTATATTAGTGCAGGTGTATAGATGGTTTTATATAAATGCATTTTTGTTCTAACTTTAAGCTCTGTCTTGCCTATTAAAGTGTTATTTATTTGGTAGTATATTTTGTTTGCTTTACTTATTCTGTGTCTATTTTCCTCTTCTATTTTTCCATCTTTACTGATGATTGTTCCAAGGTATTCCATTTTATCCGCATACTCCAGTTGTTTATCTTCTATCAGAATGGCAGTTTGTTCTATATTATCTTCTTTTGTAATGTGCATAACTTTACTCTTATTAGTGTTTATCTCTATTCCTTTTTCCTCCAGGTTTCTTTTCCAAATGTTTATGTTATTTTGTAGTGTTTGTGCATTTCCGGCTATTAGGAGTATGTCATCTGCATAAATTAAATCTTGGGTCATTACTGGTGTTAGATTATGATATCCTATTCTTGTTCTTCTGGTTTCATTTTTGCATTTTGTTATTATATTATTCATGTATATGATGAATAGCAGTGGACTGAGACTGTCTCCTGCTTTACCCTCTATTCATGTAGAATTCCTCAGACTTGTGTCCATTTAGTCTTACTTTGCCTACTACTTTTTGTTGATGCTTTTTATTATTCGTATTAACTTTTGGCTTGTCTCTAATTCTTCCAGTGCATTCCATATGTGCCTTCTTGGTACCAGATCAAAAGCAGCTCTAAGGTCTATAAAGGCCAAGAAAGTGTCTCTGTTTTTGTCTATTGTTATTTTCTATTATGTTTCGTATTGTGAATATATGGTCCTGGGTTTGTCTGCCGGGTCTGAACGCTGCTTTTCCTGCTCCATTTTGTCCTCAATCTCATTTCTTAATCGTTTTCTATGACTTTCAGTACACTTTACCGGGCACTGATGATAAACATATTGCTCTATAGTTGTTCCAATTAACTGTTTCTCCTTTCTTATATATGGGCACTATGATATTTTTCTCCCAGTTCTCCGGTATCTTTTCTGTTCTCCATGCTTGTTGAAATATTATCTGGAGCCATTTTATGATTGTTTCTCCTCCTATCTTGAGCATTTCTGATGTAATCTCGTCTTCCCCGGGTGCTTTTCCATTTCGTGTTGTTTTTAGTGCTTGTTTTATTTCTTCTTCTGTAATATCATCGTTTTCATTCTCCTGGTCTACTCTTTCCATTTCTGGTTCTTCTTGAATATCTTCTTGGTTCTTAAATTTATTGTGGTAGTGGTCCCTCCATGCTCTTAAAACTCCTTCGGTCGTTGTTTCTAGTTTTCCTTCTTTGTTCTTTATATTTCTTATCTGTTTTGCTTGATTGCCTTTTAGTCTTTTAATTATGTTCCAGAACTGTTTTTGGTTTTCTACATTCCTTCTTCTTGCGGTTCCTATCCGTTCCGGATGTTGGAAACCATTTGGGCTATTATAATTTTGTTGACTGCTGTCTTGAATAACTGTGTTGTGGTCATAGAAAACCATGTTCGCAGGTTTTGAAGCCATGATATCCTTCTTCTACCCGGACCTCTTTTGCCTTGTACTTTTCCCTGCAGTATAACTTGAAGTAGTTGGAATCTGTTTTTGTTCCGCATAATGTGTCCTAGGTACTGGAGCTTTCTTTTTTATTGTAGTCAGTATTTCTTTTCTTTTTCATTCTTTGCAGAATTTCGTCATTCCTGTCTCTCTCTATCCATGACACTCTTAACATTCTGCGATAGAGCCACATTTCAAATGCCTCCAGCCTTTTTCTGTTGTTTTGTCAGGGTCCATGACTCTACTCCATAAAGAAGGATAGGGAAGACGTAGCATCTTAGAAATCTCATCTTTGAATTAATTGTTAAATTGTGGCTTTTGAAGATGGTACTCATTTTGTTGAACACGGCTCTAGCCTTTTCAATGCGGATCTTTATTTCCTGTGAGTTATCCCACTGGTCATTAATGGTGCTACCAAGGTAAGTATACTTTTCCACTTGTTCTATAGGTATATGGTTTATCATGAGTTGACATCTGGGGATATTATTTTCACTGATGATCATTAATTTCGTTTTGTTTATATTGATGTCTATGCCCTGTCTCTAACTACATTCTGTTACTCTATTTAATAGTACTTGTAAGTCCTCTAACTTTTCAGCAAAAATGACTGTGTCGTCTGCGTACCTGATGTTATTTAATCTTTCTCCATTTAAAAGAATCCCTATATTTGTGTTTTCTAACGCTTCTCTGAAGATGTATTCTGAATAAAGGTTGAACAATAGCGGAGACCGTACACAGCCCTGTCTCACCCCTCTCTGGATTTTTATATCTTCGATGTTTTCTTCTTCTAATTTCATTGATGCCGTCTGATTCCAATATAGATTTCTAATAATTCTTAGATCTTTTTCGTCTAGTCCTATGTTTCTTAAAATATCTATCATCTTTTGATGTTGGACTCTATCAAAAGCTTTTTGAAAGCCTATGAAGCAGGCATATACATCGCAGTTTACATCCCTGCATCGTTGAATTAATACTTGAATGCTAAATAGGGCTTCGCGTGTTCCGACTGCGTTCCTGAATCCAAACTGTGTAGGTGCTATTTGTTCTTCGCATAGTTTGTATATTCTATTATGAATTATTTTTAGAAATGATTTTAATAGGTGGCTCATGAGGCTTATTGTTCTATACACGTTGCACTTCTTAGCTCCTGGCTTTTTAGGTAGTAGAATGAATTCAGATTTAAGCCATTCTATAGGTATTTTTCCAGTGTCATATATATAGTTGAATAGATCTGTCAGCCATTTCACGTTTTCTTCATCTAGGAGTTTCAAAAACTCTGTCTGTATGTTGTCTGGGCCAGGTGCTTTGCCTTCCTTCATACTTTTTATTGCATTTTGTACTTCTTCTACTAGCATTTTTGGTCCGGTTTCGCTGTTTATCTGGAGAGCTTTTGGTCTATTATCGTGAAATAGCTGTTCTGTATATATTTTTTCCATGTTTCACTGATTTCATTTTTATTGATAATAATTTTCCCTTCTTCATTCACTAGTTTGTTCACAGTTCTCTTTTTATATTTCCCAGTCACCTCGTTAATTTTCTTATATATATTAAAATTGTCATGTCTCGCTTGTAAGGTTTCTATTTCCGCACATTTTTCTTTTATCTCGTTTTCTTTTGCTTCTCTTATTTTCAATTTTATTCTTCTATTAATGGTGTTATATTCTACTGGATGGCTTTTTGCTAGTCTTATTTTCTCCATCAGTTGTAGGATTTCATTTGTCATCCATGTCTTTTTCTTTACGGTGTCTGGTTTTAAGAATTCCTTTTTGATACTTTCCACAATGTCTTTTACTTTTTTGACCTCCTCTTCTATATTTGATATATTGACCATATGTCTATTTATGTTTGTGTTTAATCTAATCTCGTCGTTTAACCTTGTCTTTGCTTTATGTTTTATTAGTGGTTCTTTTAGTTTTCTTACATCATACTTATTAGTACCTTTCTTTCTTATTCTTTTTAATTTAACTTTAAAGGTGCCTACTAATGGGATGTGGTCTGACTGTATATCTGCACCTGGATATGTTTTTACACAGGTGCAACTGTTTCTGTATCATTTATTTATCAGGATAAAGTCTATCTGATTTCTAACAACGTTTTCCGGTGAGTCTATAGGCGATTTCCACGTGTAAAGTCTTCTTGGTGGAAGTGTGAAAAATGTATTCATTATTGCTAAGCCTTGTTCTCCTGCAAATATGCTTAGTTGGTTTCCACGCTCATTTCTTTCTCCTAACCCGTGCGGTCCTATGAAATCACCTTCCCGACCTTTTCCGATTTTTGAATTGAAATCTCCCATTAGTATATTTAGATCTTGTTTTGGCAAGTTTTTCAGTATATCTGCGATTTGAGAATAGAACTGTTCCATTTCTTCGTCTGTGTGATTTGTCGTTGGAGCATATATTTGAATAATGTTTAATGTTGTAGGTTTAGCTTTTATTTGTAGTAGCATGATTCTTTCTGAGATTGGTATAAAGTTTGTTACACTTTCTGCGATTGATTTACAAACTATGATTCCTACACCATGTTGATATTGCTCATTTGATGAACCTGAGTAATATACCCGATGTTTGTTTATATCACAGTAACTTGCACCAGGCCATCTCATTTCGCTTATTCCCAGGATTTTGATTTTCAATCTTTCCATTTCTTGGATAGCATTGTTAATTTTTCCGGTTTGCGCCATTGTTTTACGTTCCATGTACCTATTTTCATATTTATTTCTACCGACTGGTTGTTTTCGATTTCTCGACTTCGTTCATAACCGTCCCCGGAGATCCGATCGGGGACTTGAAACCGGACAATTTTGTTTTGAACATAGCCTTTTCATGGTGATACTAGAGAATATCCTTAGGATCTTTAATGCGGTGATTTCTCCCTGTCTTCCGCATTCCTATGCCGTTGACTGTATGTGGTTCATCCGCCTTTGGGGTCAATTTCTTAGCCCCAGGGCAAAGAAGTGCCCTTTTCTTATCGACTCATCCACCCGAAGCTGTTGGTCAACAAGAGGTGTCCGTTTATACCGACGGTTTTTCGGATCAATTTCTTTTTGCTAGTTTTGGTCCACCCCGGGTATTTTATTTCCCCGGTACCTGTCATATCTAACGAGCGTTCCCCTATCCGCCACCTGGGGAGGCGCCCGATGGAGGACTAGCAACCCCACACGGGGTTTTCTACATAGTTCTGTTCTATCTTTGTGCCGAATTCTTCCCAGGAGGCCTGCTTTGCTTGTTTTACCGCCTCTTTTGCTTGATTTCTTTTTTGTATATAAAGGTTTCTGTCTTCTTCTGTATTTGTTCTTTTATATCTGCACCATGCTTCTTTCTTCAACTTAATCTTCGCTTTTATTTCTTCGGTCCACCATCTTGTTCTTTTCTTTAGACTGCTTTGATTTACCATTTTTGTTCCACATATTTCTCTGGCTGTTTTAGGTGTGGTTTCTTTGAATTTCTGCCATTTCTCTTCTAGCTTCCAGGGGGTCTCTAGCTGCCCTTCTTGTGTTTCGAGGTTATTTAATCTATCTGTAATTATTCTTCTATATTGTTCTCTTGTTAGTGGGTTTTCTAGATTTTCTAATTTGATTTTTTCGTACTTCTTCGGTACTTCTATTTTTGGTTTTCTAAATATTGTATCTGCTATCACTAGTCTATGGTTTGTGCTTAACTCTGCTCCTCTTATTACCTTGACGTCATGTAATGCATATATCATGCTTTTGGTTATGGTTATATAGTCCACTACGGTTTTGTGTCCAAGTTGTTCGGCTTCGTAGGTTATTTTGTGTATCGTTTTATGTTTAAACAGAGTGTTTCCGATGAGCAGTTCATTAGTGATGCAGAAATCGATCATACGCTCTCCATTGTTGTTTATTTCTCCCTCTACTCCGTGTTCCCCCATTGTTCCGTGTCCCATCTCTTTGTTGTTTCCGATGTGGGCATTCCAGTCTCCATTATTATTAGATGGCGGTTTTGTTTTGCATTTTTTCTACTGTTCTTTGTAGGTCTTCATAGAACTGTTGTTTTTCATTCAAGTTAGAACTTTATGTAGGTGCATATATTTGTACTATCCCCACTTTCTCTTGCAATGCTAAGTCTACTGTTATTATTCTGGGGCTTATGGCCTCCCAGTTGATCACTTTTGATTCTACGTCGTTGCTTAGAATGATTCCCACTCCTTCTGTTATTCTATTTCCTACCGGGGTTCCTGCATACCGAAGTGTGTACCCTTTATCTAGTATCCTTATACCATTTCCTCTCTTTTTTATTTCTGCTACTCCCAATATTTGTGTTTTGTATTTTATCATCTCCTCTACTATTTCTTCCTTTTTTCCATTAAGTGTGGTAATATTCCATATTCCTATTCGTAACCTATTTCTCGGCTGTTGTTGCCTTTTATTCCGTCCTAGTCTGAGGCTTCCTATTTTTCTCTGAATCATCGTACCTCAAGTGGGTGATTAGCCCAACGTCAAGGGCCCCGTTACCTCGGGACAACTGGTGCCGGGTTATACCCCCCGGTACTGGGTCGCCAGAGCCTCGTCAGTTTTCTAGCAGGGTGTACCGGGTGGTGTAGACTACCACCTCTCGTGCAGGTGAGGTTGACATTTGGGGCCTTTAGGATGTTGTTGGCCCCCTTACACCCCTGTTAATTGTAAATACAATTGTATAATTTGTCTTTTTAGTATGCGTTTTATTTTGCCGTCTGATGTTACCCAGAAACGTTTTACTTGAACGAGGAATATGATAATAAGGAATTTGACAACTGAGTGCATTTAAACAGGAAGTTAGTGAAATTTAGCATTTAATAAGCTTTCTATGGTATGTAAGATCATTTAGGAATAGTATCTTTATACTGGAAACTGTCGGACTCTAGAGTCATTTTGACATACTTGTTCCCAAATGACCCCCAACTCTCACTTATGGCTCCATGAAGCAATGCACTTAAGAGTATAGCGGCCACACCCCGATAAACGGTGTCGACACATAAACAAAACTAAATGAGGAGCCACTAGAGGCAACCTTCCAATATAATTTAATAGCTTTAGTGGTAACTGCAAGGAGGCGGCAGCTTTTTCAGTATCAACTGCAGGTGTAGATAGATACATTGGTACAGCTGCAGATTAAATATCAGTAGGCAAAGATGACATCCATCCAACCGGCTACTGAACTGCAATGTGGAAGGAAAGGAGAAGTCACCACATTATCTTCTCATAGCAGCTTAATATGTATAAAAGAAAACTACTTCGCCTAAGATTTCATGTTACTTTAAACTTTAATATTTCTGTTTCTTAATCTTTATTATCGTATTTTTTTATAGGTCCTTTCTAGTTTTGATTACTGTGTTATTTATAATTGCATGTTCTATTGATTTCCTCAACACTGAAATACATAGGTTAATTCTATCTATAAATAGTAAATATATATATTTTTCTAAAATAATTTACTTTTCAATGATTTTTAGTAAATCGCAGTAAACACATGATCGCTCTGTTCGAAATTCGCCTTGTGCATTAGCTTTGATGTTTGTGTTTATCTTCTATAAATCGTTACAACTCCCCTTTATATAGGTGGCTAAATATCGTTGTTACCGTAATTTCTAAGTAAATTTCACATTTTTGTGCATTCTATTTCTGGTATATCAAAGTCATTAATTTAATTTGTCATTCTTTTTGTATTATTTTTCATTTATACGTTTATTTAATTCTTTAATTATCATTCTTAATTTTGCTGTGTTATTCTTTACCATTTATGCCATATCTTCTGCGCTTTCAGTTTTTCTATTCTTTTATTTTCTATGGCGTTTTCATGCTTTTCACTTTCTTCCCTTTTATCACAATTAGTTCTCTTTGTACTTTCTTTCTCCATAAATTTTACTTAGATTTCCAACAAAATCTTTTTATATATTTTTGACAATCTTTGCTAGATATTGATTGTAGTATTGGTTTTCTTAGAATCTATTTTAATACTATCAAAAAACTTCCAGGCCTCTCTGCATGTCTAACCTCTAACCATCATTTGCAGTGAACTACATTTTCTATCCCAAGTTTTTATTTTCTCTTCTGCAACGAGTTTTTCTACTTAAGTTCTACTTTTTTATAGCGCTGTCTCTCCTCAATTGATTTAGATATGCATACTTTTTCTTTACTTAGAATTTTATTTCCTTATTCCGCAACATATTTTTGCTTACTCGTTTCTCATTGCCTATTTTCATGTAGCGAATGTTATTATGCTCATATGATTGTTCTGTAACATCATACGTACAAAATTATGTGAAAATTATTAAGAAAACAAAAAATATGAGAAAATGGGTCGCAGACATGTAGTTATGAATAAAAAATTAGTTAACGTAGACGGAAAATAACAAAACTAACACAAACATAGTAAAAATTTGAGAAAAAGGTCCTAATCAAATGATATTATTGTTCGCGCCAATCTCCAATTACTTTTATTTTTATTTTTAAAATAGGGCCGGCCGTATTTTGGTTCCCTCCTGTATATTTTAAATTTGAGATATCAGCGGCGAATTTGCACGACCACACGGAGCGCTGATATATAGGCCGTGGTTTGGACCGCGGGCGCTTTTGCCTCTGCTCTTGGCCCTGCCTGGTCTTCCTGGCAGGCTCTTTTCGCTCGCTTCGTTTTAAATTTAGTTTGTGACAGTTTAGAAAGCAGGCAACCGGCTTTAAATTTTCCGTAAGCCGAGAGCGTTTTGACTGAGAGTTCGCCGGCGTGTTTGATTGGCGGCAGAAGTTTTCATTTCTGCGAGGCCGTTTTATTGAAAGCTAATTTTGTGACAGAATTCGATATTTTGCGGACCAGACTAATTTCTTCCCGGAGGTCGTTTTATTTCCCGATTGCATTTCAGGGTTGAAATTTTACCGCTGAGAAAACTCGGTTCATTTTCCTTTGCTTCTGACCCGGCCAGGAACGAAGAAGGAACCTTTATACCAGGCTTTAACTTTAGCTTTTGTTTGAAATTTCTTTATTTAAATTTAAAATTACAGTACAGTCCACTTTTTGGCCATAGCAATTATATTGGATGCTTTTAATTTTAATACAAACCCTTTCATTTTACACCACTCAATTTTACCAATAAAACTACTCAAAGCAGCGTACTTTTTTATGTGACTGCTGTAAATAATTGAAGTAAAAGCTAGAAGACATTAATCATTCGAAGAAGCATACCGCAGTCGCATCTTATTCATGTGTGGTTTAGGGTAGTAAATGAAAAATGTAATATTACTCTAGTCTAGACTTAAATCATTTAGCTAAGAAATTACTCAAATTGTTTTTAAATAAAATATGTAAAACAAACTAACAACAGATTCGAAGAAGAAGCAATTTATAAGAAAATATGTAATGGAATTCCAAATAATGTAAGCAAAACAATAAAAGAATACATAGGTAGAGACTTAAATACTAGTCAGTTATAGAGAACCTTCAAAGAAAGCACACAATTACTTTAATTAGATAACAAAACAATGTCCTGTACAATTTTTTAAACAAACGTCTATATTTCAATCTCACTTACAAAACTGGATTAATTCTATTAAAACTACAATTAGATTTGCATCACGTTATATTGCAAAAATTTTTATAACGGTTATGCAGATTCTTGAGCATTTAATTAAAAATTATTTTGTTTCATATTAGAGAAAACTAAAAAATATTATATTTTGTAATTCACAATAGTCGTTACATATATATGTATAGGCAACTTGTGATATAACAGTAGTAGTATAAAATTATGTATTTCATATATTTGCTTTTATGACTAAAAAGAATTTTTTCTGAAACATTCTATTCAAGAATAAAACAGGGAATGGAAATTATTACCTGAATATTTTATAACGTTTATTTTGGCATACTATATGGTAATTGATACCGTACTGTGACAGATCTCGAATGTTTTTTCAGGTAAAGAAAATTAATGATCGGTCTGCCGCCGTATTTACATACCAAACGTCGCTATATTTTTTTATATATGTTCAATTCACTTTACAACCCAGTAACCAGATACTGTTAATTAAAATTACTTTAAGGGTGAGATTTAGTTAAGGATTGAGTGAGAGCAGGTCCAATTAATAAAACACAAAGGATTACGCGAAAGTTACTACTTGCCTAGGCATAAAACCTCTCGCGAAATGAGAGGAAAACCGGGACAAGAGTAGAATTTATTCGTAGTTGTAACACTTAAACTAGATACAAAACTTATACTAAAAGAACAATAGTAACTGACAATACAAACCAACGGTGTCGCAACGCCGCTAGAGGCGCGAACGCAATTACGCTAAGCCGCGAGGTACCTATACCCACGCAACGAGAGCTCTCTTACCTGCACGTGTGTGTGTGTCGCACCGTCTATCAAGCACGGTCACCGCACCGCCTGGGCGGAAGACTAGCGAGACGGTCATGGCTGCTGAGGGCGCGGGAGCGCTAAGCGCAACGCCGCGGAAGAGTCACGCTCGCTCCGTGGACTCCTTCCCTCTCTTACCTAGACGAGTGTGTGCGTCGCACCGTCTATCACGCACGGTCACCGCACCGCCTGGGCAGATGACCAGCGAGACGGTCATGGCCGCTGAGGGCGCGAGAGCGCTAGGCGCTACGCCGCGGAAGGGTCACGATCGCTCCGTGGACTCTTTCCCCTAGGCACACACACTGCCTCTACAACACAAGAGGACGCATACACAACAATCGTCACGATTCCGCACTGAACGGTGTCCTTGTCATGCAGTCCCCTTTTCCTTGAAAGCAGCGTGCTTGCGAAACGTCTTGAAGGCTCGACGAAGTCGAGTCAAGTCTGGCGCTGATCTGTCACGCGGCACCTCATACGAGCGCGCGCTCCCAATTCTCGATAAGGCCCAGCGGCGGCGTATCCGAGAGAGGGGGCCAGCGCCTCTAATTCAATGGTGGCGCTAAGTTAAGTGTCTTTTGTAAAGGCGAACGAGCGCCCGGTAGTAAAGCGCCCGAACAATATAGTTCA
The DNA here is from genome assembly GCA_036346155.1 of Sinelater perroti. NCBI lineage: Eukaryota > Metazoa > Arthropoda > Insecta > Coleoptera > Elateridae > Sinelater > Sinelater perroti. The sequence continues at coordinate 24,446,456 of JARFIY010000001.1, forward strand.
GCGATAGTAACCAAAATCTTGCTGATAATTTCATAAAACAATCTTTAATAATCAATACGTGCCTTAATTAAACATACCAAAGTTGTGTCAAAAGAGCCTTCCTTTGAATTACGAAAATTGGTTTTTTATAAATCTAATCTAAAACTTTCATACTGTATATAATTAAAATTAGAGTGCAAGTTATATATAACGTTTTAATTGTAACTTGACCTAGATAATCAAAAACGTAATTTAAATTATACTACCTGTCAGTGTGTAAATTTGTCAGTTTTCTCTAAATCTTAACGGTCTGACAGTATCACTGTATTTATTATGTATTTAAGCAATTTTAAATATTATCTCTTAGTATACATTGTTCAATAAGTGCCTATATTAAACATATTAATTACAAAAAATAGAAACATTTTGATTCTTTACCTATAAAAAACATCTTCTGATGCACTATTTTTTTAACAACGAAGAATTTTATTAGCAATTTGAACATGCATTCTATAAATTAATTTGATAATGTTACAGAACACACCAAGGACTTGGGTGGGTGTTCATCCAGCGATGTCACCTTAGTTTCCTTGCAATTTTGATGGCAATTGCCTTTTCAGTCTTTTCTTAACGATTAGATGTAGTATTAATGCTATTAATAGATTAGAGTGTGTTTCCAATTTTGTGTGGTGTTTTTTAGCTTTGTCTTGGATGACTTCTGCTATGTATAAGATTTTGACGTGTAGGGTGTAAATTGAGACATACCATGGTGTACTTGTTCTTATAGATTTATATTGGCATAATTATGGCTTTATACAATAATAATTTATTTTCAGTTGACAGGTGAGATTTACATACTAGAATCCAATAAACTTCAATTAGATTTCGAATCGATTTGTTTAATTTTCTTGATTGTGTGTTCCTTCCACGTTAGCTTTTTATCAAGATGGAGTTTCAGATATGAAACTGCTTCTGTATGTGGCACAACTGCTTAATGAAGACTGCCTGGAAAACAGTGGTCTTTTTTAAGAGTGAATGTTATGTGTTATGTTAACCTAAATGTTCCGTTTCTTTATCCATTTTCAAGTATTCTTAAGTGTTCTTGAGTTTTGATAAAGCAGTCATAGGCATCGTCCGCAAATCTACCTACTGTTGTTACCCTTGATGTTGGTAAGTCGTAAGCAAACAAAACATATAACAGAGGACCAAGAATGCGTCCTTAGGAACTCGAGAATGTATTGAAAATCTGTTTGAAACTTCTTCATGTACTTTGACCTTTAACTCAGTTGAGTATGGCTCCACAAATTTAAGATACACTCTTGATTTTTACTAGTAATCCTACACGCTAGACTTTATCAAAAGCTTGATTGTTAGTATTTTCAATGTTTCAAATCTTTATTACATGGCATTGTCATACTGTGAAATGGGTTTGTCGAAAACCAAACTGATAATTTGGCATCCAGTGTTATAGAACTAATTTCTTGTTTAATCGCCTATGTGGTAGGTTTTTTAAAGCTTAAATACTGTCGATAGTAAACTTGGTGGTTTTGGTATCATTATAATTTGCGCAGAATTAAGCGATAACGACTCATGTTTTAATCTTATTACAGCGTTAAATTTTCAACATTGTGGCCAATAATAAGTTATGCCCTGACGCTTTATTTGGTTTAACATATTTAATGATAGGCATTTCTAATTTTTGATCTATATTCTATTTTGCATAAATACTCCGAGAGATACTCCGGATATTTGTCTGCTTTTCCCAAGGTCGAAGTGGTGTTGTGTATTTACGTATGGTGGTGACATCGTTGTTAACTTTCTCTTATTTCTTACCGGTTTTCAAACAGAATTATCTTGTCTGATTAATTTTATTTGGAGTATCTTTTGTGGCTGGCTCTTGCAGTAAATTTATTAAATTAGTAGTTTTTTATTTATGTCTTGCAATTTCATTGATAGGTTTATATTGTTTTCATTTTTCTGTAAGTATTTCAATTGGTTTAGTATTGTGTAATTGTTGTATGGTCTTTCTGATGCAATTGTTAAAGCTATTATAGGATATGATGTTAGATCATAGCTGACTATGATATCTGGATATGTTGAAAAAATGTCATTTCTTATAAAAAATCTGGTAGAGTCAAACTACCTTTGGCGTCTGAGAGGCAGTACAATAGTGAGCCAGTAGATAAAATAAAAGCATTTTCTTTTGAAGAACTTGGGCAAGTTTTCAGCCTTTTGTTGTTATTATTCTTCTTCCATGTGTCGCACCGTTAGGGTGGTTGTTATAATATAGTTTATATTTTGGTACATTAAATAAGTTTGTACTAGCAGAATGTGCCTCACTAATTAAAAGGATGTCTATAAATTTTGATTTAAGAAAAATGCTACTTTATTCTTGTGACTTTTCAAACGTTTTGCATTCCTATGGGCTTTACTTAGAAATTTTGCCATTGCTACTTAAGTTTCTTAATTAACATGCTTACCATGTTCTGCTAAAGTAGGTGATTGGTTATAAAGTTTGTCATATCTTTTAACTGATTTACATTTGCGATAAACTAATTAGTAAACAATATTATTATATATTAACAATTTTAGTTTCCCTTACTTTTATAGAAAAACAATTACTTAATATAATAGTTTTTTTAATAACTTTTTCCACATAATTTATATTCAAAAATATAGAAGTAAAAAAACAAGTAATGTTTTAAAAACGAATAATCTTCTAACTCAACATTTTGGTTATTAATTTAACTGCTTACTGACACGTGTGTGCATTGTAATTACATTTACATCTCCCAAAATTTACTTAATAATTTTAAAAATAGCTTTATAACTTACTGCAAAACCTCATATCCACTTTAAATAATCTATATAGAATGCTTGTGACACCCTTATTATTAATTTGCGTTTAAGTTACATCACCTTAAATGCTAGCGTTAAGTTAAACCGCGCAATTTGCTGTTGGCGTTATACAATATGAAACGCGCATGCAAATAAAAATATTCTCGTGTTTGGAAAAGGTTTAGCTAGTATTCATTCTATTAAGCTTGAAATGAAAAACAAATAACTTGGAAACAAGAATAGGTACAAACCCATAAAATGTGGAACGCTTGCCCATTACAAAAATATGCAGATAGGAAGTTCCGATGCTTCTAAATTATACATGGAAACTCGCTTCGAACAGTAAAACGTTAGAAATTTTAGAGTATAAAGTTTAAAACAGTTTAGGCAACCCTACATACATATAAATGCGCATGTGAATGAGCACTTACAGAATCTCATTTAGCTCAACTTTAACATAAGTTTTGTAATTTAGTAGAGTAAATGCAGCACGCAAAGTATTACCGACTTGCAAACAAAATATACTTTATTCCTTTTTTATTTGGGATAAATAATTTATTTCTCCTTTACCGTTTAAAGTTAATTTTAATTACACCAAAATTATGTATGCAGATAAAAATTAATTTTAAATATTATAACAATCTTTTTAAATCGAAACTTAAGCTAAAGGCATTTTACTTTTCAACGTTGTTAAAATTTTTGGTGTGAATGCATGATTTTCATAAAAATGTAAAAAATATAAAACGTTTGTTGTAATCAAACAAATATTAAAATTATAATTTATTTAAGGTTTAGTTGATGGTATAATTTTATCTTAACCTGATCAAGATACATTATAAAAAGCAAACCGATTTTCATAAACAGAAATTTTTTTGGTGCGTTCAGCTAACGCATTTAGTGATTTTCAGTATGCATGCGATAAGCAATATATCTTGTGGTATTTGACATCCTAAGGTTATGCGCAATAATTTATTGACCCAAAACTTATAAATTGTACGCCAGAATATGCAAAAAACTGTATCGCCCTATCAACTCCGTATTTCATATATAGCTGGAAATATAAACGTATAATTGTAAAATATTAGGGGTTGCTGCAATTATTTAAATGTTCATTTCAAGTTTAAAACTAAATTAGTTTATGTATCTGCATATAAATATAAACAAATTAAACAATTTCAATATCGTAAATTTTATATGTTAAAGACACATGAAGCCAACAAATTCCATTTAGTCCCAGTATTTTTATATTGCCGTAAAGGCAGTGAAACAAAAATTACTAAAATTTATCTATACTAGTAATGTAATTATTATTACTACTAAATATAATATGAAAGACAAAATATTAAATACAAAAAATATTTTTTCTCATACAATATACAATATACATAAGAGAGCTTTATAACATAAGTTTAATTTTTATTATATTTTAAATTCTTTCCACCATACCTTATGCAATTCTACAACCTTTGAAACAGTCGTCAAATTAACTTTTGAACGTTTTTTCAGGAATCTGGGTACACTGGCCATCCTACACCATTAGAAAGAAGACCGCCTCTGTTTTAATTTATTCTCCAGCTGTTGAGCATGACACTACGAAACGCATGGCGCCATCTGTCGGTCAGTTAAAGTATAGGTACCCAAAAGAATAAAGTTTTTTTGTCTGAAGGTGGTCGTGCAGATTACTTGCCGGTTAAGGAATTTTTCTAATCAAAGGAAGTCGGATGTCCTAATCTTGAAGTGACTTTTAAACTAAATTTTTTCTTTTGATACTTTCAACAATATCTAATTATGGATTATAAATTTTAACACAGGAGCCATTGTTGTATCGCAAAATTGCTCAGTGTTCTATTTTTGGCCAAAATGACAGTACGAGCTCTCTTTCTACCATAGTTCAGAAGCAACCATTGGCTGCAGTGCAGGTTATTGCACTTATTGCAAGGGCTCTTACATTATATTGCTTTTAACATCTTAAGACATTCGCTCTCAAACATTTTAGATGTCAGTCACTAAAAATAATTGAGTACCTGCGTTCACTCGAACAAGAGGTAATGATGGCGGTCGTCTAAGGCGCGGTGCTTGCCACATCGCCCCGCATCAGAGATGGTGCGCGCCGACCGGGCAGAGAGAGCGAACAGTTTGTGTTAGAGCTCTACCATTATTATTACATCCTTAAACAAGAATATACCCAATCGAGGATTAAATAGTCATGCAAGTTGTTTTATGCAACTCAATAAATTTCTAACAAATCGTTAATTTTAATATCAATAACGTTGACAAGCGTTTGTACAACCGGGAATTAGCTTTTCAGAAATATCGGCTAAATATGTGAATATCGTCAGTGAAGCAATGGAGCAGTTCATATTTGCCATCAAACATAGTTGTACCTCTAAGAGTAAATACATTTCTCCTCGGTAATCACCTTTCTTTTTGTTGGAACGCATTTACTGGCACTGCAGCTTCTAGGGCTTATTGTGTCTACTAACATACAGATTAAAGACTATGACGTTAGGTAGATCCATGGGTTTCCAACGAGACCTGAACTCACCCGCGCGCTAAGTTTTGGGACAACAATTCATTCGCTCTTGACCAGCCACCTACAGCGGCGGCTCAATAACCGCCTTACTTCTGTGTGTATTTATGTGTTATAATCGTTACTCATTCAGTTACATACAATTGTAAATATAAAGCCCGACATTTCACAAAATTAACTATATTTACGAATTAACCCAAAATAGGTCTGATAGCCAGTACTTCACAATGTATGCAATAATTTGTAAATATTCCATTTGGTGCAACTTCCTTTATTTGGTGGAAACACCAACATATAAACCTGTTACATAAAACTCTTAAACATTGTATCCAATTTATTTTTTGGATAGTGATAAATTTATTATTTTTTTTATAATTTTGTTCTGCTGTAGTGCGGTTTGGAAGAGGTTAACAAAACGGGAATTCTACTTCAATTACTTATTCACTTTTATAGTAACTAAAAGCTATTTCCAACACAATTGTGCTACGTTTAAAAAAGTCAACATTTAATTTAGTTGCTATTATAGAACTAAGAATAAGTCTCCCAATGTATTTGGCTACAGGTAATACTCATGTCTTCTCAATATTGTAGTGGTGCTTCTACTTCTTGCAGTTTGCTTGTTGTAAAGGAATAAAGCAAACGTCCTTAGTTATCGATGTTCTGTTTGAAATAAATTGAGGTTTATTTTTTAAAATGGTGTGTTTTTTAAGAAAATGTTGTAAAAGAAGTTGTTTTATGGAATTACTTGAAAAAAAATGAATTGAACGTTTATTTCATAAACATGAAAGTTTTTTTAACAGAGACAGATTAACACAACAATAAAATTATAAATTATATATTTCCTCTATGAAAATATTTCCACATTGAATGGTCAAAGAAAGTCTTTGACATAGATAATGTTTAGCAGGATGGTCTTCGGATTCTTTAATGAGTTTAGAGCCTATAATATCAATAAATAATTTGTTTTCTTGGCCCAACGTTCTAACGTTTCTAAAACCAGCCCCAGATAAGAATAACCTGCAGTTTGTATTTGACTGTACTTTTCGTGCTTCCGCAAACAAACTAGCTCAGCTACAAATCCGGCTGGTTTGGATGTCTTACAAAGATACATCCCAAACTAGTTTTTGACCTTTGCTCCAAGGGACAAAAGTGGTCCCATCAGGTCGCTTTTCATTGTCTCTGCTCAGGCCCGTCCGTTCAATAGATGAAGGAAGATGAATGAAAGTTAAAGTTCTATGAATTACCTGATTCAGGTCCTGATGACGTGAATGTCGTCCTTTGCTCTGGGGCAACTAAATCCGTATCTGCTATCTTCACCCACTGGAGCACCACAGAAACATTGATGTCTCTTATAAATTTCACAACCTAAACAAAGTGCTACACTTGTACGCATGGTCTGGTCATCAAGTAGAGTACTGATGTTAGAGGATAATATTGCTTGTAGCCAGCACCAGGATCTAGAACTTTTACAGCGACTGTTCGGTCAACAAAGGGTAAACTTTTAGATTATTTTTCAGTTAGAATAGTTGAACAGTATCCCATGCCTTCTGAATATGTGTAGTAGCGGATACAATGTTTTCATATGTCTCTACTAGTTAATTCATGTGGAATATTTTAACCTTACTGTCCGTTTTGAAAAGTAGTAGTGAGACAACGTTGAAGCAATCATCTGTCAAAGCCAGAAAAGTCAACGATAAAATATTAGAAATTCTTCTTATTTCAAGCCTACCCAAACGAATTGGTAAAACCACCTGCTCCCACTGTTGATTGTTTAACATGATATTTAAAATAGTTTCTAAATGATCTTGCAAGCATTTATTAATTTGCTCAGTTAATAAAGAATGTTTCCAAAGCGCGCTTATTTGTAGCCTATACATTATTTTTGGTATTCACAAACAGTTCTTCAAAAGGTAAAATGCAACGTAAGTGTTTACATTCAAGAATCTGAAATGAAGTAGTTTTAATTGATCAAATTGTCAAAATATTCGTATCCTTCTTCAATAATAGGAGAATCAAAAATTTTTAAAGTCGAAATATTGAATAATCTGTATATTTTCAACGTTTAAACAGAAGTACAGCTCACATTTATTGATTCGTAGTCTAATGTTCGCAGCGGATTGTACTAGATTTTTAGAACTATGTTTAGTTTGTCTGTTAGAATGTAATCATCCAAGTATCACGTTTAACTCAGAACTCATAGATTTCACAGTTGATTAAATTGTGACGCTAAAAGCAAGTAGTCTACAAGGGTCACTCTGCTGTCATTCTACCTCAGAAGGGATTGTGTTTTCTCCGAACACTAAAATGACTGAGAGCGGTAGCATTGATTAAGAAATGGATATAGTTCTAAAAAAATGTTGATGAATTTTGTTCAGCATCACTATGTCCACAAAGTTAAAAGCGTTAATAATATAAATTTTTAGGAGAATTTTCTCTTCGTTCTTTGGATTTGTTACGTAGGACCTGACTGCATGTACTTCACTTTCACATCCAAGCTTGGTGGCTACTCCCAATTTATGTGGATTTAAAAAATTCCGTGCTCGTTCTCGAATACTATTACAAGCTACATTAGCTGTGAGACATCTCAAAACATTTTGGTCTTCTGCCTCTATCTTTTTTTGTCAAAACACATAGCAAAGTACCAAAGAAGAGTAAAGTTATATTGTTGTTAAATTTTTTTATTGAACAAAAAGTTACCGAGTTAAGTTATTGCGGTAATCAATCGTTTCCCAGCTTCTCCAGCAGATGTTAATGTTATATCTTTTAAATGCTAAGCTCTCATTCCATCAATTCCTAGAGCATATCCAAATAGAAAAAAATTAATGCCCTCAAAATTGATTCTTTACTAATTATAATAGGGAAATTACCATCAGTATCTTCGGGAAATGATCAAAACGCACGGAATTTTTGAAGAGTCGTTTCGTTAAAGGGTGGAAGGGTATCATTGAAATTTAAAATTCTAATTGCTCCGTTGATGTCGAAATTGTTAACTTTTGCTGTTATGTTTTTCGAAAATGTTGAGGAATTTTTATTTGATTGAGTCGTCTTGTAAAGTAAAAGTTAAAATGTTGTGTTTGATTTCTCCGCTCAGCAATTTGTCTCTCAAACAGTTAACAGGAAAGGATATATAGGAAAAAAGTTTTCCCATGGCTGAATAGAGTTTGAGTCGATACAGGTCTTGATAATACGATAAAGTTTGTCTGCCGCTGTAAAACTGACACCTTTTAGGATGCTCCTCAAAGTTTTCATCCTTCTATGTGCAAATACAAGTTTATTTTCTAACGTTCGAAAAGTTTCCAACTTACTTAGTCCTTTTTACCTTTAGGTGTAAGGCTTAAAAAATATTAAAGAGAACGAATATAATAGAAAATAAACTCTTTTGGTATGGGCATATGAGAAGAATAGACAAAGCCAGATTACTGAAGACAGTTTGGACTTGTCTCTAACAGGTCGACCAAGGACATTTTGGGCAAATGGTGTAAAAATAGCAATGGCAAGGCGATAGCTGAATGAAAACCAGTGGCAAAATAAAGATGACTGGCGTTTGAAATGCAACACACGGCCAAGAGTGCTATAAGAAAGTCGCTATACATATGAAGAAATCTGATGATATCATATGACACTGTAGCCTTACTTCACACATGTATACACGCAGACATGCACCCACCCACGTCACACATAATGTTTCTAGCGCTAAAGCTGTAAGTAGAATAAAACATTAATATTAGCTACTTAATAGACAAGATCATTCAAAAGACAATAAATACTAGCAATAAAATACAAAAACAAATAATAATTATCTCTAAATACTAACAAATAATAAACAAAACGTGTATTGTTCAGTCAACAAGCAATGTGTGTAATATAATAATACACCAATATTTAAAATAAAGGTCGTTAATAAATAACAAAAAAGAAAAAGCTATTCTTGTCTAATTGCTAGAATTCTCCAACAGTTTCAACATATATCTATATTACATTTAATATTTTTTAGACTAACGAAATATTTAAATCATGAACAGTCATTTAATACGGTCTGCAAAAGAATAACTTTGTTAAATGTAAGTTGTGTTGCATACTATCATCAATCATTATTTACATCTTTTGTAAAAAAGAAAAATTAAATCGAATTATAAATTTGGGATCTATCTAAACCAATAACCCAGACACAGCTCTTAAAAGTGTGTAACTCTTTCAGATAATCAAGTATTCTCTCTAAGTAGATCTCGATTTGTAGAGTGGACAATTTCTTCTTTTGGTTAATATTTTTATTTTATAAATGTTTTATATTTAGTACAGCTAATAAATGGAATAAAGGTAAACGGTGTACTTTACACTAGATCTGAAACTTTCAATTGATTTTTTGCTGTGTATTCAACAACTTTCAGCCTCTTTAGAGATAATGTTTTTATAATTACTTCTTATAATAAAAAAAGGAGCTATCAGAACTAGAATGCGTTTACTATAAATTGCAAAACAATTATTCACTTAAATTGCCCTTTTATTACAAAACCTCGTGTTACAGAAATTGTTAATAAGCGTGCCTATACTAAATAGTAACAATTAAAGAAATTATTAAAAAAGTTTAAAAAACACTTAAAATTACAATCAATATTTGCATTAAACCATATGAAGTTAAAAAGCAAAATAATTTTAGTTTAACATTTTACTGACATTTATGTCTATTTCATCCAAACCGCAGGATTTGATAAATAAAGACTAAATTCACTTTTTAAAGAGTTTGAGTTACAAGCATTTTACCTTTAATACCTCTAAGAGGATTAGAATGTCGTTTATAGTACTTTATACAAAAATATGTTTTGGTTTATTAGTAAAGTAAAATTTCAAAAATTTGAAGGTATTCACAAATTATATCGGAAAGTCATTATAATTAATTGATTTTAATGTTAGAAAAACAACCACGGAAATAACTTAATTTAAAACACAGAACAACTCTACTAGAACAATGCTAAAACAAATTTAAACACAATTACAATTTATATTTTACGTTAAACAAACCTCCAGAAATTCTTGTGTATTTGTCGTTTGGATTTAAGGAATAATTAATCAAGATGTTCATTTTTAAGAAAATTGTCGAATTCTTCCTATTTCACATAAATTATACTGTACATTTTGAATCTATACAATGAGCAGTTTTAATACAAAATAAGTAATAAAGCAATTAATAATAAATTGTTAATATAATAAAACGACAAATAATAATTTTACACGCCTATAACTTTGAGATTAAATGGCCCATAACGCCAGTGCCTCCAAGTAATTTTGTAATTTTTATAGAGCTCTTATTTCTCTTACAAAGTTTATCTTTAAAAGCATTACACTTAAACGAATAGCGGGAATTGTAACCACACAAATCTGTTTTAGTTATTTTTAAAAAATATGTGTTACTTTATTCGTATAAAAGACAGTAATAATAATCGTTGAATCCTAAATTAAATATGTATGGTAAAATTAAAATTGAGCTCCAAAGCAATTCATTAAAAACACTTTTTATTTGGAAAAAGTACATTTTCTTACATGTATGCACTGCAGTAACAGATTATAAACTTTTTCAAGTCGATGTGTAATACACGTTTATTGCATAAATGTTGATTGTGTTGTTAAATAATTACTCAAAACAGTCGCAAGGAATAGCAACCAGCAAGTCTTTTAGACATTTGAAATCAAAATAAATCACCATAGCAAACTAACATCTACCAAAACAGGTTTGTTTAATATTCTGGTGTGATTTCTACAGCAAGAATTTCTAGAAAAATAAAATTTGGTTCATTTCTAAATTATTGTGCAAAATATCATAAACTTGTTATGTCATGCACTAATCTCATAGATTTTTATACAAATGTTATCCTTCAACAGGTAATTCGCAACAACTGTATTTTAAAGTAGCTTTTCTTGATACGCTTTATTAACTTCCAAATCGACAGCCACTAGGTAAAGGCCTCGGCCTGCCATACTAGCACGCATCGAACTTTGGGTTCGACTCCCAGGCCGAAAACAATGGCAAACATCAAATGTTCTCCGGCGGTCATACCAACATCTTTGGGGGTCGTGAAGTACAGTCTCCTTAGACTAGCCACCTGCCCGAGGCACGCCCAACATGATTTATAGTACTACACAAAATGTGTAGTCAGAAACAGGCCAATAGTATATATAAGAGTAGAAGAAGAAAATGAACAACTTCCAAATCTACAACTCAAACTGTAAACGGTACCTATCACTTATTCTGTGTAACCTAATGAATTATGATGTTAAATTATTTTAGTGTTTTCCATAATCACATAGTTGATACCTAAAAAATACACATTGGCATTAGTCAACCGACTAAATCATATTGATCTATTTTAAGTAAGTTTAGTTTATGCATTCAAACAGAGTGGCCATGTTGCTTCGTCAGTTCGCATTTTGTGCGATAAGTTGTCAATTTATTGGTGTGCACTACCCGTGAAAACCATAAATAATTTTACGAACAGAAACTTGTAATTCGCTAGCATGCTGATTGGGCTTGTCATCGATATGGCCTAGGTTTCCTGGCTTGCAGATCCTTGCTACCACAGTCGCTGTTTTAAGAGGAAGAAATGTTGCAGTGAGTTCCTTGTTGTCGCAGCGGAGCTGCCATAACAACTTTACAAATGATATAAGTTGTAGAAATTAGATATCAAGGGTTATGCATTAGGAGCTACTGCTTGGGATAAAAGCATAAAGTTGTGTTCTCCGTTATTAACGTGACAGGAGGTCAGGGGTATTATCAAGCGATCGCCAACTGACCTCTCGTTGCAACATCTCAAATATATACGAAATAGGCCGCCATGTTTAACGCGCCAACCACCTTACCAATGCTGGTTGACCAACTAAGTCTTTGCTTATATCAAGAAACCCTATTACAACGACAGAAACAGCAGCAAACACAAGTATCTATGCAAATACAGTCACAGCAGCTTCTAAATACCTAGCCTTCATATCCAGTACAACATCTAAACTAAAATAATAATGTTAAACACCATACGTAAAAAAAAATAATATCAAATGGTCCCAATACCAATCGAACAGTAATTTAAGACCAATTTTGTCAGATATAATCATTTAAAAAATTATTACAACAGAACGCCAAGGTGTGCTAAATGTGCAGGTAAACATTTAACTAAAAAATGCAAAATAAAAACCAGAAGTGAAGATATGAAATGCGAGAATTGTCTATGCAATTATGCAACAAATTACAGGAGTTGCTTAGTAGCTGAAGATATACAAAATAGGAAATACACACCTCTTAACTCCCAACTTGTCCAACTAAGATCACACGCCAAGAAAGCGGCTGTTCGTTGTCTTTTACAGAATGCAGCAAACAACCTAAATTGTACAGCAACAAAAACGAATAATGAACTAAAAGGTAAAGGAAAGAATAGACACAATACTCAACCTACTTCTTACTCTCATAGTCAGCAAAATGAATCATAATACCTAGCATGACAAAAATCGCACTCTGGAATGCCAACGACGTAACACAACAGTAGATTAAAGTATTTTTACCTACACATGATATAGACTTGATGTTAATATCTGAAACTAATGTCACAGCTAATAACTACTTAAAAATACTAAAGTACCAATTGTAAAAAAAGCAATATCAAACACTACAAATTACAGAAATTTCAATCAGCTTATTTACAGGCAGTTCAGAAAAGAACAAAGTACTCATATTTTCGAGTGTTTACTGTACTCCAAAGCACACAAAAAGAAATAATTTGCCATTTACTTCAGCACTTTTAGACTTTCTTTTAAAGCATGTGGAGACAATAATGAAAAAAATCAAATACCAACATACTGAGTGTTGGACCCTAACGAGTTTCTGGACTTAGATGATATCAAAAGCGCCTCGTCAAATTATTTAAAACTTTAAACTTGTTTGGATCTTCCTCTAAGCACTTGTCAACAATTATAACATATAGCACATAAGTTCATACCGAACTTGCAATGGTCTTTAACAAGGTCTGATGCGCGGTTGTGCTATATACGATTTAAAAAGTTCTACCAGCAGAATATTACGAATTAATTAAAACTACTTAACGAAGATTCCAAATATTCAACTAATTCAAGCAGGAGTACATCAGGACAGCATATTAGGACCCGTCTTATATCTTTTGTATACGGCAGATATACCTACAACGCCTCAAATACTAGTAGCTACGTAAGCAGATGATGTTGCAGTATTAGCGCCACCCAACGATCCACGTACAGCGTTAAAAGTATTGCAAACCAACCTAAATAAGATTGAAAAGTGGCTAAAGTTATGGCGAAAACAAGTCAACAAAACAAATTCGAACCATGTAACTTACCTTACGAGAAGAAACCTGACCAGAAACAATACGCTAATCCTACAAAATGAAAGCGCAAAGTATCTTTGAATGCACTTACACAAGCGCCTACATGGAAATCCCACATAATAAAAACAATATTGCAACTTGGTTTATAATTTTGACAAATGCACTGGTTACTTAGTTAACAGTTAACACTGGAAAACAAACTGCTTCTCTATAAAGTTATTATGAAACCAATTTGGACATACGGAATCTAAATTTAGGAAACTCCTAGCATATCCAACTTGGAAATACTACATCTATTGCAAAATAAAATAATTAGAACAGAACGTGCCGTGTTCTGAGCGCTTATTTACATAAGGAGGTTTGTGCATGTACGTCGGGGGCGCTCTCACTCCTTGCCGAATATCTGGGCGACGATTATCATTGCCGAACGCAAAAAGTGCGTCTGCCACGGCAATTTGATTTGCTTTCCTAGACTGAGCATCAATTGTAATGGACATAAGCATATGCCGCCAATAAGAAATACATATAATGCACGTAAGCTTTATATAAACATATGAAAGTTGCGCATGTCCAAATATAGTAGCGGCAGAAATATCTTTCCAAGCATTTTGTATAATTATGTTGCTTTTGTATCTGTTATCCCTTTTATGATTTAAGAACCGATACATATTTACTAACCTAATTAATAGTTCTTAGTTATAAAACGAACAAATGTCGATATAAAGTTAGATTATGCCAATTTGGACATCGAACAACATTCTGTATAACTTCAACATTCCAACTTGGAAATACTACAATTACTGCAAAATAAAATACATTAGAACAGATTTTACTGTGTCCGTTGTATACATGAGCGCATTTACATAAGGAGCGTTCAATTTTGCATGTACGTCAGGGGCGCTTCACTTGCCGAATATCTGGCACGTAATTATCATTCGCCGTAACGCAAATTAGTGCGTCTGCCATCTGGCAATTTGATTTGCTTTCGCTAGGACTGAGCATCAATTGTAATGGACTAAGCATATGTCAATAAGAAATTCAATACTCTCTGTAAATTTTATTTAAAAAATTAATCTTGTTTTAAACTATATATGTCAATTTTAGTAAATATTGTTTACATTGCATTTTTTAAAATTTTTGGTTTATGTTTATAAATGTATATACTTGTTCTATATATTATCTAGTGACGATGACAATGGGTGCGTAAGTTCTCTGGATTCAGTTAACTTGTGTTCACTCGATTCAAATTTCCGTAACAATTTTACATTTGATATGATCGAACTTCAGTTCGTTGATTAAACCATTGACAACGGTAAACGGTATTCTTCGAAATGTGACCTTCTGTTTTATATCATCGCATTGTCATAGCGCGCGACGTTTGCGGAATCTTTTATCGCTTTTATTTGCATATAATATACGTTTCCGTGCCTTATAGCACGTATATTCAGTGGGCTATCACGTATTAGATCAATTTTCTTTTTCGTTGTGGTGGCGATAAAATCATGATCGCGTGCGGAACCCACATAAAGCAGGTTTACTCCTGGTATATAGAGAACATCCATCGTAGACAATTTTACAACAATCGGTAGCATAGAATATTTGTATAGTTTCTTTGCCGCGCGCGTCCATTGTTTCTCTATGACTAAACTTAATTGTATATGTGTTTTAAGGAAATCGCTCTCATCTGTCATGTGTGCGTTGGCGCCAGTGATCAAGAGTTAACTTGGTTACTATACATGCGTTATCTTTTGATCCATTTCTAGCGCTGGAAAATTTCTTTTTTATCTTTTTCGGCTTTCGACTCATACCAATTGTGTCCGACTACAACGCAATTAAAATATTGAATGTATCTCTTATTCCCTTCGCGCGCGGCACTTCTTTTCATCTTCATGTTGTGTTAAGGTAGCGGTAAGTGTTAGCATGCTATACTCTTTGTATGGTTTCCTATCCCAAGCACCTTAATTACCACTTCTATCTTGACGCCGGCGGACTTCATTGGGTCTTCCACTCGGGCCACGAATGTAGCCATAGAATTTGTGAGTTCGAAAATTCAGATCATTCCCTTGCAAACATCGCGAACGCTCTGACATTCGATGAGACCGCTGGCAACTTGAATGGGTATCGCTGACAGCAGCAGTGCAAACGTTTCTTAGTCCTTTTCTAGATTTACTTTCTTGTCAGACACTTCTTAGTGTATATCGAATATGTAAAGCTGAGCCAAAATAAGAAATTCCCTCGAAGAAAACTCACCGGCTTACCCACTAGAACGAAGGATACTTCCGATTTCTTTTCATTTCATTGTCGCACTTCTCAATCGTCGTCGTTCTTACCCTTCACTTCTTCTGGTACTTTTTTAACGACACCGCTTTGGTACCATATAATTATGAATTAATTATTAAGGTGTTTATTTATAAGTATAGTTTCAATGGTAATTAAGAAATGATTATAATATATATATATATTATATATATATATATATATATATATATATATATATATATATATATGTATAATAATAGTAGTTCCCCGTAATAGGCCTCGAATGCCCTTTGGGGTCGTAACAGGATAGATCTGTTACAGTCTAGAGCCTACGGTACACAAGGGTAGTAACGTGGCCAGCGCTACGTACCGACCGCCTATTATTACCTCAGAGTTTGATATATATATATATATATATATATATATATATATATATATATATATATTATCGAATGCCCATTTACCAATTGGTGTAGGGTTAAATTTCTACATGTAATGTAACATTTTCTTATAGACCTAAGTTAACTAAATGTATTTTCTAATAACTCGTACATACTTAACTTAATTCTAGAGTTTCTTATTATTGTATTGTCTTTCCCTCACTTGTTTGGTACACAAACTTACTCCACTCCTTTTTATTTTAAGCTAATAAGCTTGCTTTTTGCCACGATTTCCCTCTCTCTGCTAATATCTTTCCCACGACGCTATCCCATGTTTGTTGCGGTCTTCCTCTTCCCCTATTTATTGCCACCTTTGCTTTCCATACTTGTTTAACCTGTCTGGTCTCATTCATGCGTTGTAGGTGTCCCCACCAACTCAGTTGTCTATTCTCTATAAATTTGAGTATCGTCTGGATTTTTAATTCTTGTCTCGCTTCGCTGTTCCTTATCCGATCTCTTAAGGTTATCCCTTTTACTCTCCTTAGATATCTCATCTCCGCCGCTTGTATTTTACTTTTCATTCTTGCTGATAACACCCATGTCTCACACCCGAAGGTTAGTATAGATCTGTATATTGTCTTAAATACATTCATTTTTGTTTGTCGTGTCACTTCTCTTTTGTTAATAAATTTGTCCTTCATGGCGTAGTAAACTTTATTAGCCTTTTCTATTCTCTTTGCGATGTCTAGTTCTTGTTTTCCTTTTTCTTCTATTGTGACTCCTAGGTATTCAAAGTGGTCTATTTGTTCTATGTCCTTTCCCTCAATTTGTATTTTTATTTTACACTGTTCCTTCGATATTACCATCACCTTTGTCTTGTCTGTATTTAGTTTCATATCATATGTTGTTAATACTTAGTTCCACATTTCTAGATTTTTTTGTAGATCTCTCTCATTTGCAGCCATTATTACTACGTCGTCAGCAAACGCGCATTCTGCTATTTCTACCACTTGCAGATTTCTATATTCCACTTTTATCTTCTTCGTTCTTTTATTGCACTCTTTTATAACGTCGTCCATTAGTACGGTAAAAAACACCGGCCTTAAGACTCCTCCTTGTTTCAGTCCTTCTTCTGTCCTGAAGATCTCTGATGTCCTGTTTCTGCTCATCACGTAGTTGACATTGTTGTTATATATGCTCTTGATGGCCGCTATCAATCTTTTATTGACCTGTCTTTTAATCAAGCTTTCCCATACCATGTTTCTATTGACTCGGTCGAATGCTTTATTTAAGTCTAAAAATGCACAGAACACTTTTTTATTATACCGCACTGTTTTATTTATAACTTCTTTTATTGAAAATATATGGTCTTGTACACTATAGCCTTTTCTAAACCCACTTTGTGCTTCAGATAACCATTTCTCAATTTTCCCCCTTAGTTTTTTGTCCAGTATGCGCTCATAGATCTTCAGTACAACACTCAATAACGTGATTCCTCTATAGTTGTTACAATTCGTACTATCTCCCTTTTTGTAAATTGGCAGTATTTTTCCTATTTCCCAGTCTTTCGGGATTATCCTCTCCTTCCACACTTTATTGTAAATTGATAGTAGTATTTTTCTCCATCTTCTCCCATGTATTTTATCATCTCTATCTTTATTTTGTCGTGTCCAGGTGCTTTGCCATTTTTTGTATCTTTAATTGCTTGCCTCATCTCGTGTAGCTGTATTTCCTCTATATCTTCCTCTTCCATGTCTTCTGCATTCCTTTCCTCTAGTTTTTCTTCTTTTCTTTGTTCTTTGTTTTTCTTCTCCTTGGTTCTCTTCTACATTTTCCTCTGCTTGTTTTGGGTTCAGTAATTCCTCAAAGTATTCTCGCCATCTTTCCATAATCTCTTTGTCTTTTACTAATATTTCCCCTTGTTTATTCCTTATCCGATCATTGTTCAGTGGTTTCTTACTTCTTAGTGTTTTTAATATTCTATAGAATAGTTTCTGGTTATCTTTACTATTTTTCTCTAACCTTTCTCCGAATTCTTCCCACTTCTCCTGTTTAGCTTTAATTACCATGTTTTTCACTCTTATTGCTTGCTCTTTGTATCTTCTATATGTCTCTTCTTTCCTGTTCTTAAATAGTCCTTCCATATTTTCTTTTCGTTCTTAACTTCATTTTTAATGTTTTCGTTCCACCATGCTGTTTGTTTCTTATTATTTGATGTTTTGAGGGTTCCACAAACTTCTATTGCTGCTTCAATCATAATATTTTTGAAAAAGCTCCATAATTGTTCTAGTTTTGCTTCTTTCATATTTTCTTGTCGTGCTCTTATTTTACAGCTTATGATTTCTTTATATCTACTGCTCACTTCCCTGTTGTTTAGTTTATAGGTTTTGATTGTCTGAAATTCTACCTTCTTGTGTGTAGTATCTTTTCCTATGCTGGTTATCTTGTTTTCTTCTACTTTAATTTTGCCACTACTAAGTAGTGGTCGCTATATATTTCAGCTTCTCTGCTAACCTTAACATCCTTCACTGCTCTTCTGTTGGCTCTTTCAACTAGTATATAATCAATTAAGGATTTTTCGTTCCTGCTCGTTACTTCTCTTGTAAATTTGTGTATATCTTTATGTTGGAAGAATGTATTAGATATTATTAAGTTGTTTAGTATACAGAAATCTATTAGCCGTTCTCCATTGTTATTCTTTGTTATTTCTCCAAACTTTCCTAATGCTTTTATAGCTTTATTTTCTTGTCCACCCACTCTGCTATTTAGATCTCCTGCTATGTATATTTTTCCTCTGCTGTTTTCTGTTATCTCCGTTAGCTCTTCCCAGAATTTGTCTTTGTTTTCTTTTGTGTCGTTTTCATCGGGTCCATATACTACTATTATTGTTACTTCATTTCCTTTATCTTCTTTTAATTCTACCGTTAATATTCTCTCACTCCATCCCTTCCATTTTATTATTTTTGCAGCATGGTTTTCTTTAATTATGCACCCAACCCCTGTTGCCGCTCTTTTGTTCTCTGCTACTCTACTATACACGAGTATATGTCCATGTGCCATTTCTGTTATTCCTTCCCCTTTCCTTTTGGTCTCTGTTATAGTTAATATATCTAATTTTGTGCTTTCGAATTCATCTATTAATTCGTTTTCTTTCCCTGCTTAGCTTCCGATATTCCACGTTGCTAGTTTCCATATTTTTGTTTTCTTGGTTATTTTGTTTCCGTGTCCATTGCATTTTTCGTTGTCTTTTTTCCCATCCGTTTCTTTCCTGATTAGTTTTTTGTCCATGTAGTCTTGGTTATTTTCCTTAGCTTTTCTTCTATGGTGTCTCCGTTCGGTGATCTATCATTTACTGTTCTTTTATAGTTACTACCTGCCTCTTTTTCCTTCTCATTTTGCCACTGTTATTGAGTTTCCGCTTTTATTTCTTCGGCACTGTATATTTTATTATTTATTATTAGTTTGTTATATTTCAGTATCGCTTTTTGTCCTCTTTGCCTCGCTTCCTTCATGATTGGTATTACTTTTCGTCGTTCTTCTTGTGTTTCTTTAGTGTAGTCCTCACTTAGCCATATCTCTGTTCCCCTTAGTCCCTTCGCCTTCTTTAATACTTCCATTTTCTTGCTAAATTTACTCAGTTTAATTAGTATCGATCTCGTTCCCCCTGCCTTGTATTTCCCTAGCCTGGTATAATCTTCTATGTCTTTCTCTTCCAAATCTACTTCTATCTTATTCGTCATTATTTGTATTTTCTCCATTATTTCTTTCTCGGTTTCTCCCTCTTCATCTTTTATTCCTGTTGCTATAAGGTTCTTCTTTCTGACTTTCCTTTCTAGATATTCTATTCTTATTTTCTGTTTCACAATTTTATCCTCTAATTGTTTATTTACTTGCTTTATTGCGTTTGCATCTTTAACTATCTGGTCTAGTTTAGTGTCCATTCCATCTAGTCTACTGCTTATTTGCCGCAATAACTCCTCTATATTTGCCATTTCTTGTGCTTTGTCCACTTAGCTGCACACTTCGGTGTTCGGTGTGTTGCCTACTTTCGGGATTTTGGCGTAGCCCTGGTTTGTTTGTTATTCTTTACTTATCAGTTGTTGGTTTAATGCAATTCTCCACCTTATTGCTTATCAGTTAACCTCCACCGGTCTTATTTACGTCTAATTACTCACTGGATCCGTATTTTCCCTTCTGTTTTTATCTTCCCGGGTTTGAATTTACTTATGTCTGCCTACTTGTACCGTTTTTTCTTGTGTTGAGTATGATATATATATATATATATATATATATATATATCATCAGAAATGTGTTACTTTTATCAATATTATATTTAAAAATAGTATATAGGTATTTTAGTATATAAGTTTATTACTACAGAACAAATAAATCTCTTTAACAAGTTCTATTACTAAAATTATGAAAAAAATTGAGTGACTTGTGTCATGAAATAATTTGAAAGCCTACCAAGTGCATTAATTCTTTTCTCACATTACACATTCTGTTAAATTCAGTTTAGTTACTGATTATGCTACATGTAATGTTCTCTAAAAATATTTCTTGTCACTTTAAAATTATAATAGTATCTTTATTAGATGTATTAAATAAATCCCATTCGAAGTCTAATATAAGATAAGAGTAGTGTTATACTAGAAATATCCGGTGAAGTTTACTTTTAATATCTAAACAATGCAAGCTTGTGGAGGTTTATATAAAAATGGTTGTCTTTTTTTCTAATCACATCGCAAACACGTTTTATTTCAACATTTCAAAAAATTTTCTTAGTAACCACTATTCTCTTATTATGGTTATAATTTGTATATAGTTGATAACCAAATAGTCATCGTTCTCCAGTCTTCATATACATATGCAATGTATTAATCCTCGACAGACAAAAATTTTAATTTGTATCTTAATTGGAAATACTATAGTGTTTGAAAGATAAAATTAGTTCAAAAACATTGTTTTTATATAATAGAACGTTATACGCTGAAGATCTTACAAAACTTTGGCCATTTCTCCTATATAACGTCTCGAAAAGAGAAAGCACGCATAAAGTACAACTTTTTACTCGTCCTAACTGCTTTTATTGCGTAATCCTGTCAGAGATTACAGGTTTTAGTGTTTTTCTGTTCCAAGTACGTTAATTGGATTTTTTAAAGTCCAGAGCATTAGCCCGTCGGCGACTTATAAACAAGGGATTACTCTTGCATGAAGAGTTGACGCTACAGTCGTTGCACATTTATTATGAAAATATTAAGATCCTTATTTCTGATAACTTTTATACCTTATTTATGAGCTTCTAAATTTGTACGGTATATTGACTAAATGTTTTATACCGTGCCATCACAGAAAAAAATGCAAATAGAAACATCAATAATTCAACGTACGTATTAACGGTGCAAATTAAGTTTTGTATCAAGAATTATATTGCGCATCGAATATTCATTAAAAGCTTAACAAAGTTTCAATAGCCTTTAGCATTTGGTATGATGCGGTTCGATAGTTTAATGAAGTTTTATTTTCAAAATTCGGTTGGAAACAGATTAATGAGATTGAATAAGATATTTTTTGTTGCGTAGGAGCAAATATTGCCTGGTTATTTATGGAAACCATAACTGTTTTTCATCTGCCGTGCGCTGAAAGGAGCGTGTTTCTGCTCAAGCGAAAAATGGAAACAATAAAAAATCTTTATGTACATTCTAAAGGGAGGCGCAACTTACTGAGGGTAACTAGTGAATTATATATTTTGATATTTGAGGTACAACAGTTGTAAACCGACATTACAAACAATTACAGCTTAAAAATATATTAAAAATAATAATGTTTACGCCTAAATCTAATAGTAATTATGAGTTTATATTTGTAAGAAAGTGCCTTTTAGTTAAATAATGGTAATTTGTCTTCGCCTTTGTTGTATATTAAAATAAACAAGTCGTTAGCTTTAGGTACCTACAAAAAATTATATTACAAGTATACAACAATTAAACTAAATATAAAAACGTTTAATTTTCTTTGAACTTAATTATTGTACAATTTCCGTTAAAAAGACGAAAGTAAACTTTGTTCTGAACGAACCGTAAACACGCAAACTTGGCATTGTACAGTAAATGCTCTTTAGTAAACAAACTGTCTTGTAAATATTTATTTTGATTTTAATTACGATGTAGGTATATTAACATCAAATATTAACAATAATTTAGAACGTAATATGCAGTGTTGTTAAATATTTTAGAAACATTTGTAATTTAGAGTAAATTATCAAAAACTTAAAAAAACAAAGAAAACGTAATAAATATGGAAATGCCAGAAAACTGTTCATTCATCTCAAACACTCTCCTTCCTCTCATATTTGATGGCACATAACGAGCTAAAAATAATAGAAAAGCTAACAATTCTTATCTAAAATTCGAATGGCTTTAAATTCTAACAATCGCTATTAATTTCCTTCATGACTAGGTACAACGTAGACATCGCATGTATTACAGAAACCCATCTTGCATCAAAAGATAACTTCGAGATGCCAGGCTAGTGCACAGAAAAGACCGAGTATCAGAAAAAGCAGCAGGAGTAGCCATAATAGTTAGAAAGCAGATTAAGCACAACATTATACCTGATCCAACTACACCAAATATTGAAACTATTGGCATCAAAACAACATTAAATAACTAAAGCCATACATTAATCAGTATGTACAAACAACCAAAGAAAAAACTAAACGCAACAGATTGCAAGGAATATTTAACTCATCTGAACCTACTCTTGCAATAGGCGACCCAAACACTATGAGTCTGCAGAGCGTCTAAACTAAAATAACTCTTCACGAAATAGGATTCCAAATGCTAATTCTGTCCGATTACACTTATTACCCAAATCGCAGAAATCACCAGCCCAATATCCCAGACATGGTTTTTCAAAAAGGCTTTTCAACTCAAATACAACAAACGGTCATTGATGAACTCTACTCTAATCACCTTCCTGTCCTCATAACATTCATAAGTACTCTTCATATAAAACTACAGACTCCTCGCCTAATAAACGGAGCAATAAACTGGTAAAAATTTCAAATAGCCCGAAGCAAACAATTACAATCCTTACTCGAACTAAAATCATATGGAATTGACGATGCAATTTATAAATTCACAACATTCATTATGAATAGCGTACATAAGGCAATATCGAATGAAACATTACATTATTAAAAATTATTTACGAAAGGGCCAAGATAGACGCAAATGGCAACAAAGTAAAAACCCATCAGATAAACGAATACCCAACCAATTAACAATTATCCATTTAAAATATTTATATCCTTATTGTATCATTACTTTTATTAAAACACTTATTAATTTTTATTAAATACGTACTAGTATCCATAATTTACTAATCAATAAAATTTAAAAACTGAAAATTATTCTCGCATACTTTTACTGCCCCTTTTTTTGTTTACTAAGCTTAAAGAACGAATCAAGTATTTATGTTGGTTTTTTTTCACATACTAATAGAGGCTTCTATAGTTAGTTTATTGTCTTTTTAACAATATTTTAAATTTAATATACTTACTATTTCTTTTTTTATTAGGAGTTTATTTAGCAATCAGAGTAATACAAAATTCTATGAGCTAAAGTGCTGACAGCTACTGGATGTACTAGTATTAAGAACATGATCAGGGGGATATCCAATGATACTACCGGTTAAAACTTAAATAATTGAGGTATACAATAACTTAAATTAGTGCATCTGTTACAACTTAACTATAATTAATACACATTAACTTAAAATAGTTCACTTGGCCACAGTTTTTTGAGTCTTTTGTTGAGCACTGGTTCGAGAAGTTGTTCCATTAGCGGATTAGGATGGTTGTCTAAAACGGCTTGATGCTTGATGGCTTTTTTACGGATATCTTCATGTACTGTTGGAACATGAAGATCGGTATGTAGTGTATGGTTCGTTACGTAAAAGGGAGCGTCTGCAATTTGTCGAAGTATCTTGGATTGACCCCTTTGTATGATTTCTATGTTTGATTTGGAAGCACACCCCCAGAGTTCTAGTCCGTACGCCCATATTGGTTTGATGACTGCTTTATATATCAGGATTTTAGTTTCCAAGGATATCTGTGATTTCCTTCCTATAAGCCACTGTAGTTCTCTTATCTTGATATCTGCTTGTTTTCTCTTGTTTATAATGTGATGTTTCCAATTTAGTTTGGTGTCTAAATGCAGTCCTAAATATCATACCGATTGTGTTTGTGGTACGTTCACATTGTTTATTGTGATTGCGGGGCATGTTCCTTTGCGTAGTGCAAAAGTAACATGCGCAGATTTATTCTCGTTCACTTTTATTTTTCATTTTTCCAGCCATTGTTGAAGGTTATTTAAATAGTTTTGGGTAATGTTTGAGGCTGCTTGAGGATCTCCATGGCAAGAAATAATAGCTGTATCATCGGCAAAAGTCCCTATTGTTACATTTTGTGCTATCGGTAGATCGGACGTGTACAAGACATATAGTAGCGGTCCAAGGACACTGCCTTGAGGCACTCCTGGGTTGATTAGAAAGTAAGCAGATTTCTCTTCATTTATCTTAGTTTGAAATGTTCTCTCGTTCAAATATGATTTTAAGAGGTTGAAGTAGGTCGGAGGAAAACTACACTTGATTTTGTGAATCAGTCCGGGGTGCCAGACTTTGTCAAAAGCCTGGCTGATGTCAAGGAAAACTCCACTATGGTATTGTTTCTTTTCGAACGCTTTTTTTATGGTTTGTAAAATTCGGTGAACTTGTTGTACAGTCGAGTGTTTCTGACGAAATCCAAACTGATGCTCTGGTAACCAGGTATCTAAGAGCAGGTCTTCGTGTAGTCTCGAAGCACTAGTCTTTCAAGTGGTTTTGATATTACTGGCAGTAGACTGATAGGTCTATAAGAAGAAACATCAGTTGGATCTTTCCCTGGTTTACCTATCATTATAATTTACGCTTTTTTAAGACATTTTAGCCAATATCCAAGACGTAGAATAGCATTATAAATTTGGGTCATCATGATTATTCCTTTTCAGATAATTCTTTCAACATTGTAGCCGTAATAAGATCTATTCCGCGTGATTTTTTTGGGTTTAGAAATTTAATTTCTTCTGCAATTTCTTTTGATGACAGTGGTTTGATAGGCATGTGTATTGCAGGTGAGGTAGAAAAACTTTGTTCTATTTCTTGATCTGCTACATTATCTATCGGTTGGAATACGGAAACCAAATGTTCTGCAAATAGGTTGGCTTTCTCAGCATCACTTTTGCCCATGGTTGATTGATGCTTTTTCTAATTGGTGGAGCAGGAGTTTTAGGTTTACTTGAATTTTTGACTGGCTTTCAAATGGAATTATCTGTTCTGCTTAGTTTAGATATATATTGTTCGAAATCGTGGTTTCGTACTTATTTTAGCTTGCTCTTTATCGGTTATAAACCTGTTTGTGGGCAAGAGTATACGTACGTTGCCGTCTTGATCTGGCATGTCTTTTTACAGCTACGGCCTTTTTTATTTCTAAGGGTATGTCCCGCATCATTTTCCTTGGGTGAAGTATAGGCGAAGACTGTTGCCCAGCTTGTTGTAGTTAGAAATACTTCTGTAGCTTTTTCTAATTCATCAGCTTCCTTCAACCGAATTTTTAGATTTATGCTATCATTTATTATAATCCGGAACGTCATTGTGTAATCTACGCGGGGGTTCCTTGTATATTACAGATGTTCCGATAATATTGCTATAATAGGAGAATGGTCGGATGTCAAGTCGCAGCTAGGTATAATGTTAGTGTATATCGAGTTAATTCCATTTATAACGTAAAAGTCTAACAAATCAGGAACTTTCCCTTCAGTCGGCCAATAAGTAGGTATGCCAGTTGATAGAAAAGAGTATCTGTGATCTTCTGCCTTTGGTTGTTATTAGGCGCGAGCCCCACCTTGTGTGTTTGCTATTGTAATCTCCACCGACTAGAAATTTATTGCCTAATGTTTAAAAATATTCTTCAAAATCATTCTTTTTGATATTGTGACGCAATATTGATATTGATAAGGTGGGCAATAGACAGCTGCTATTGTAAGTTCATATGGTAGTGTTGATACTTTTATTGCAGTTGATTGTAGGAGATTTTTTTGATATTTTGGTAGTACGTTATGACAGATTGTATTTTTGATAAGTACTGCTGTTCCGCCGTACCATCAGGATGATTAGTATTATACGTTACATAATTTGGTATTTTGAAATATGTTCGATCTGTAAAGTGCATTTCGCTGACTAGTAGAACATCTAAGTGATTATTTGTCAAAAAGATTTTTACTACTTCTTTATGCTGTTCAAGACCGTTGGCGTTCCACAGTGCAATTCGTAAGAACTTGGCCATAATCAAGCTAGTTTACTAATTAATGTTGTTAACATGTTAAGTACCATGATGCTGTTTTGTTGTATTAATTGGTTGAACATGGATTTGAATTCATTAAGAAATTGCGATAATATGTTATTTGATAGTTCTGATGTATTATCATTGTTTGGTTAATTATTTTTGTTACATTGCTGTACGTTCTATTTTGCTTTTGAAAACTGTCCTGATAAAAGTTCGGTCTAATGTTAAGATTATTTGTAGTTGGTGATTTTGTAGCACTGTCCTTTTCTGAGTCTGGTTCCCCTGGATTAGCTTGGGGTAATATTCACATCATTTATAATTGGCCGGACGGTCTCCTCCGCATAAGGCACAAATGGCCTGCGTGTCTCCAGATTTCTTACAGTTTCCAGTACTGTGAGATCCTCCGCATTTTACATAGACGTAAAGTCTACAATAAGTTTTGGAATGTCCGTATAGTTGGCACCTTGTACACTGCACGATATCATTTTTGGACTTGTGGGGTGGTTCAATTGTAACATTTATGTTTTGTAGATTTACTGTTTTATATACATCTTTATTATTGTTAGCTGGCTCGAGGTCAACGAAAAAGAGATTTAGCGGCTCCTTTGTTGTTCTATGTCTAGCATTAATGATGTTTCTCACCTTGTGCCCTAGTTTCGTTATTTCTTCTGCTATTTCAGCAGTTGGGGTAGAGTTGTGTAAATATTTAATGACCACTCTGTAGGCTCGATCCTCTTTCAGTTGGTAACTGTGGTGAATGATATTTTCTTCTTTTAAATATTTGATTAACTTACGGTAATTTTCTACAATTGAACAATTTATCTTGATGGTATTACTTGGTAAGCTGTTCGTGGTGTACTGTTCGTCCTCTAGGCAGTTTCTTATTTGTTTTATCATTTTTGCATAGTCGGTTACTCCATATATGTAAATGGGAGGGGGTTTCCTGCTCTTTACACTAGGATCAGTATTTTGATCATTGTTTTCTTCAACTGCTAATGTGCTGTACTTGTTAGTGGTGATTATATTATTGTTTACAGAATTATTTGTAGTTCTTGAAATCTTCTTTTGTTTTGTGCTTCTTACTTGTTGCCATGGAATGTTATTAGTTCCCTGTATATTATCTGGTTCATCTTCACTGGCCGATGACATTCTTGTAATTTGTTGAGGGTGATATCCCTGTTGTGATATATTAGTTGACGTAGTAGGTGATGCTTAGTATTGCGTTTTCTGGCTATATACTGGCGTGACTCCAAAATGCGACGGAGCCATCAATTGTGTAGGTGATTGGTTTGCCTGGTGATAGACACTGCTGTTATTAAATGCCATGTTAATAGCTTGCGAGTTTATTACTTATATTAATAAGTAAATGAAAAATTTAAAATTAAAATTGGTAAATAATAGGCCTGACCTTATGCAAGCCTGCAGCTGCACCGGCACGATAACGCAGATAAAGTCAGCCCATGTACGTCTGCTCTGCTTTGATGCACAAGGCTAACTACTTACTATTAAATAAAATTTTTATTTCCTAGTAATTTCACTTTTCTAATTTTTATTAATGATAAAGAAAGAACATCTGCATTTGAACTTTTTAAATTTGCTCGATTTGCTGTTTTCTTCATGTTGCAGTAAAATACCAAAAAAGTTTTACTTTAAATATATTTAAGTTTTCTGTTGGTTATATCTTCTTTAATCTTGTATGTAGAGATTGTTTTTACTTTCTCATTGGTTTCTTTCACTTGCAAATTGCATAATATCTATGTAAGTACTAAAAAATGCATTTGTACGCTTTTTAATTATGAAAAAAGATTTGACTACGCTTCTACAACAGTAGTTATTAACCATTTTATAGCATTTTCTAGTTTATTGGTTGTACATATTATCCGAATATAGTAAATTATCTAATATAATAATTAAAGTATAATCATATATTACATTATAATAAAAAAATCTGGTGTGAACATCACACGACTTTCCTTAACCTATTATTTGGGTAATTCTGGCAAAAATCCTGGGTTTCAATTTATTTTTCGAGTTCTTATTTTACCAACTTTTACTTTAAATTCATGTTTATCTCGTGATAACAAATCATTTTTATACTTATGAATTTTTTGTATCTTCAACGGTTTAGATTCGCGACCGCTTTGCGGCCGATTTTGCGACCTTGCGACCAAACGGCTCAGCCGATTTTTACCAAAAGTTTCGCACTGAGTCCCTACCTACTGAGTCCCCCCTAGGTTACTGAGTAACCTACATAAAATTTCAAGTCTTTAGCTCTTATGGTTCTCGAAATATCCTGCTTACTGACTGACAGACACACACACACATGAACCAATGGCCCAAACCAACTTTTTTGGTATCCTGAGGCTATAATTCGTCCAGAAATGTGAAAAACTGAGTAGGTCAAATTTCCGCCTATTACATTACTTTCCTTAGTATAGGATAAGGAAAATAAAAAACATTTATGTAACTAAACAGAAGAGAAACTTGGTATCAAAAATTTCTAATAAATTCCAAAAATTTCTTTAATATCCAATTGTCAGTTGTTTAGGTTGTTTATGAAAATACAATTTATATATCTTTCAGTATCATTAATATATTTTTTAGTTTGTTGATAACTTTACAATCTGTAACCTTATGACATTCAGTAATTATTTTAACTTAAAATGAATATAATTAATATAAACTAGACATGCTAACAATATTCCATTGAACAATCTCTTTTATAAACATTATAATTTTGATTTTGTACATAAACAAGAGTAACATAAACACAAATTAACAAAAATTCATGTTTTAGATGAAACGGGTTGGCAGATCAGACGGTTTATATCTTTTGAGTCTAGGTTCTTCTTTGTCGCTATCCATAAGGCATTCCACGAGTGTAGTTGGGTAAACACTAAGCCTTTCGCGGTAACGAACACTGCACTTTGATATTTCTTCGGTAATGGTTGTAATACCTAGATCCCTACGTATTGTTACATTAGAAACATACCAAGGGGCGTTAACTAAAGATCGCAAAACTTTTGTCTGGAATCGTTTTAGTATTTCGATGTTTGACTTTCATGCAGTACCCCGCAAATGGATTCCGTATGTCCATATTGCCTTATAATAGTTTTGTATAGTAATATTTTATTTTCTAGGGATAATTGCGAATGGCGCCCTAATAGTCAATACATCTTTTGGAATTTTAAACTTATCTGTTTCCTTTTTGTGAAGATATGTTTCTTCCACGTTAGTCTTCTGTCCAAATGTAACCCTAAATATTTAACGCTGTCATCCTGTGGTATTTGTTGGTTGTTCAATACTACAGCTGGGCAAGTAGCTCTTCTTGTTGTAAAAGTTACTTGGACCGAATTGGTTTCGTTAATATGTATACGCCACCTATTAAACCATAATTTTAGGGCATTTAAATGTGCTTGGAGATAATTAGACCTTATAGTTGGATCCGTATTTGAAGAGAGTATCGCTGTGACATCAGCAAACATCGATAGTATAGTTTTTGGTGTAGTGGGTAAATCGGCAGTAAGAATAAGATATAAAAATGGTCTCGGTACACTCACTTGAAAAACACCAGCATTAATAGAAAATAAGGAGGTTTGTGAATCACTGCACCTTACAAAGAAGTGCCGATCGGTCAAGTAGGATTTCAGGATTTCATATAGGTCATGTGGTAGGATATTTTTTAGTTTAAACAGTAAGCCTTAGTGCCAGACCTTGTCAAAGGCTTGCGCAGCATCTAAAAATACTGCCAAATAATATTTTCTTTCTTGAAAGTCTTTTAGGATTCGGTCTGTAATTCTATGAATTTGTTCAGTAGTGGCATGCTGCTTTCGGAAGCCAAGCTGATGGTTAGGTAAAACGTTTTTCTCTGTAAGTATTGGTGTTATTTTTTTCACCAGCAGCTTTTGAAAAACCTTGGACGATATGGACAGAAGCCTGATTGGTCTAAAGGATGTCAGTTCATCATTTGGTTTGCCAGGTTTGGGGATCGTTATAATTGTAACAACCTTCCACCGCTCCAGAAAGTAACTTAATTTTAGAACAGCATTGTAGAGGGAAGTGATATAGATACAATCTTTTCCCGATAGTTCTTTAAGAACTTGGCCTGTGATTAAATCATAACCTAGCGCTTTGTGTAGGTTTAATTCCTTCAATTATTTTAAATTGCTTCACTGATAGGCTCATTTGGAATGGCGCTTCGAGATACTGATAAATTGTGCTTTCTTCATCTGTTGATATTTTAGAGTCGAGGGGGATAAATACACTGATGAAGTGTCTCGCAAAATCTTTAGCATTTTCTTAATTATTTCTAGCCCAGGTGTTAGCATCAAGACAAAGAGGTGGTATGTATTGTTGTGGTTGCTTTAATTTCTTTGTTGCTCTCCAAAACGAATATTCAGTAGCGTCCGTGGGTAACAGCCGTGTTAAATAGCTTTGTACGTGTTGATTTTTGATATTAGAAAATAGATTTTTTAGTTTTGTTGCAAATTAATTTCGTTTTCTTTTGTCTTCGGAGTGTCTAGTTAATTGCCATCTTTTGCGTTGTCTGCACTTTTCTGCTATTTTCTTTTTAATAACAATGGAATAATATTCGTTTGTACTAGTTTGCTGTTTATTTGGTGTCGCCTACCAAGCAGCTTCTTGTATAGCTTGATTGAAATTACTAAAATTACTACTAATTCCTGGTTTGTTTTAAATGGTACCACAAGTGATAACGATTTATCAATTAGTTCCCTAAAAACATTTCAATTTGTAAATCTATTACAAAGTTTAGGGGGTTTTGCTCTGGGCATCACTTGTAAATGGTTACCCGAAAGGTCTAGACAGTTCTCTGTTTTGAGACAGTGTTTGAAAATAGTCTTCGTATGCTGTTGTTTATTGTTATACCTAGGTGCTGATATGTTCAGTGTTCCCTGCCAATCTTCTATAGTGATGGTGGTAGATTAGAGATGCTGTGGATTGTATTTGGGGAGTTTGTAATGTTTAATGGTATTTTTAACTATGAGTGCTATACCAGCATGCGCCTACCATCGGGGTGCTGCGTAGCATAAATGGTATAATTTGTCAATTCATTGATTTATAAGGAATATTATAAATTCATTTTTGTGATTTGCCAAACCATTGGCATCCCATACAGCTATTTTAAGATAATATGTCATTAGTTTTAGTTGAGACAAGAGCTGTTAAGAGATTTAGCATAGTTCTCATTTGTTGCTTTTGGCATGTTTTTTATTTTAACCATATCGTTTGATTCATTTAGTGAGTTATTATTTGACTGCTGTGAAGTATTGTTGCTGTTTTGAATGTTTGCGCCACTTACTACTTGGGCAAGGGCCCTGTTGTGTTGGATGCTATTAGATATTTGTAAATTGTCTGATTCTTAGTGGAGAAAACATTCTTCGTTGTATCTCTTTGTAAATCTGGCAGTCTTTATAGTTTGCAGGATGATTACCATCGCAGTTAACGCATTTGACATTATTGCTATTTTCCTTGCGTTGGCACTGAGATGTTGAGTGATTACCAGTGCATTTCACACATTTTGGAGTGCTGCTGCAAAATATCTTTGTGTGACCGTGACGTTTGTATCGAGCGCATTGCGGTACTTCGCATATATACTGTATGATCATGTGTCCTGAGTTCTTTTTTTAGTTCTTCTAAATCAGTAGAAGGGTGTAAATTTCTAAGAACAACTATGAAATTTCGGTCCTCTTTTCTTTTATATGTATGGAACTCTGTGCTTCTTTCTTGTAACGTTTTAATTATAAGAGGTTTTTGGGAGGACTATTTAATATTTTAATTTCGTAATCATTTTTTACTACGGATTCCAAAATTTTAATGAGTGGCTTAGTAGTGACGACTCCTGATATAAAAATCGACGTCGGCTTAGGTTTCTTTTTTTTGCACTTTGATTGTGCCCATTCGCTTTGTCGGTTACGCTGTCGCTTAGTACTTCGAAGCAATTGGATGGATTTAACCAGTAGGTTGAATTTTTTACTTTATGCTTGCTTTTGTGAACTATCATTGGTTTCACAACGGTTTCGTTTTTTCTTTTCGACAAGCCGCAATTCTGATTCTTGAGATGACTGGATTACTTGCGACTAAAAAGAGATTGCATTATTTTGATATAACGAACTAGTAATTGACGTTTGTAAGATATCGTTTACACTGTATTTTGAAATATTATTTAGCGGAATTTACAGTTGTGGATACCGATAAATTTGTTGTGGGTATTGCATCTGATAACTTCGGTCGGTTTGCATTGGGACAAATTGTGCGTAAGGTGTAAGTGTAACTTGATTAAGATAATAAGCCATAGTGGCTTTGTATATTTTAAACCGTAGTACGCAACATGAGATAAGGCGGCCGCATCCGCGTTATTGAACGATGTAGCGATAAACAAACGCGTTTGGGGAGATAGCGCAGGACATAAGACCGTACCCGTTATATAAGTTCGACAGGAATAGCAATTCGTGTATTTGATACTGGATAAAGGCTGCTATCCCGACTCTGCTGCAAAAATCCAGTGCAAAACTTCTTCCCCTCAGAACAGCGGCAGTGGCGGCAAGAAGAGCAGCAAGGAATTGCAGACTAGGCGGCCTAGGCCACACCAGTAACGGGCGCTGGGCCCCATCCACGCATCGGTACGTCGCAAGTCCGATGGCAGAAATTATTTATGTTTTACAAGACACGGCTGTGAACACTATCAAATTAAACACTGTCTCACACAGCGAATTTGATTACGTAACACATCCGCTCAGTTTGAATGCTCGGACCGAACTAACACTCTTTTAAATGAACAGAATGTTCGACGGGTATTGTGACGCATACTCAACATTAATCTAACATCTAATGTGTGTTTTAACGTTGATGTGCTACCACTTATAATATATCTGAAACACAACTAATCAAGATATGCTTTAGTGGACAAACTTAAGTATTTAATGATTAGAATACCAATCTTCTTCTACCTGAGATTAAAAACCTGCAACTAATTTCAAATAAAGTGTAAATATTGCAAATATAAAACATGGAGCCGGCGAAGAGATTGCTCTGTAAGCAATCCCAGAAGGAACTTAAAAAAACCTTTCGATTTCGAATATCTGGAAAATTATTCGACATAGAATTTTTTCGACTTTATTTTCGAATTCAGCGTAAAATTTCCTATAAGAATCACATTTAAAATCGTAACGTCAAAAATGTTTCCAAAATTCGAAGTCGAATATCTCGAAAATTATTCGAGATAGAAATTTTTTAATTTCGAATTCGAAATTAGAATAAAATTTCCTATAAGAATCCATTTTCAAATTTTAAAAAATCTCAAATTTTGTGGCGGACCGACAGACCGACAGACAGACATATAGAATTCAGTAACGAACTTTTTAAGTTCGTTGAATATACTTTATACATAAGTATATATTTAAAGAAAATACATTTGCATGTATAACGCTAAATGTTTCACAATCTTGCACCCGTAACGTTATTTTTGTATACAATATGAGTTACACTGATAACGTAAATTTATGTACTCCATAATGCAAAACCGATTACTCAACTGCTTCACGTGCCATATGAGTGGCATTATATCATATGATAATAATTCATCAATCACATAAAAAGAAAACCGTGTGATTGATTCTCTTTTACGCATTTTCCGGATTTACGGTTTCTATTCGTTTTAACTCTAGGTAATTAAGTTTTTGATGTGTTAACTTGTTTATAATTACAAGTCAAAACTAACTTAAGTTTCCATTTGTAACAATACGTAAGCTTATTCAAAGGCATGTTTACTAGAAACGGAAAAATATTTTACCCATCTTGCGAACAATTCATATAATTCAAACAAAAATTGAAGTAACGTCTTGACAGTTAGCAAGAAGCATTCTGCGATCGTTTGGGTTCGACTTCCAATTAATTGCTTAAATTTACAATTCAAGTTTCAAATTTCGTGTTATTTAAATTTAATATAAAAAAATTATTTTAGCTTGATGTTCCTCTACATAAAGAGAATATAAGTAAATCTAGTAATTCTCATGTTAAATGTGCAAAATTTAATCTATAAAAAAAGACCTTGCTGTTTTAAAATAGAAGATTTATATATAGAAAATAAATTATAGGCATGTATTGAAGGGACTGCTGATTGTAGTAACAAAAAGAACAAATCATAATTTATTTGTGTACTTACAAATGGCAAAATTGTTCATTTTTACTTTAATCTACAGAAATATCAGCAGTAAATCATATTATAGTAGCTGAGTAATTCAATAAAGGTATGCATATTTAAACGATATAAAATAAACTTGTAATTTTCTTTTATTTATAAATGCTGTGTTTTAAAATAGCTTAAAGTAGTTGTGTTTAACGGTAAAAAAGTATTTGTTAAGGTATTAATAAAAAATTATCTCGGGTATACAACCCCTAATTGTTTTATCAGCAATACTCATAAGTATCAGACAAGATGTATAACTTGCCTCTATGATGTATTTTGCAGATAATTTGGAATATTTTAAATGTGTAAATGAACTAGATAAATAAGATGCTCCATCAATACAAATTATGTAAGAGTTTTATTCTTAGAGAACTTAAAAAAGAGTAACCTTCTTAAATAAGACAGTTAAAAAAAAATCAATAATTTAATTAGTCATATCACAATTTAATACCGATTTTTGTTAAATGGGATATTAAAATGATAATTTTTAAATATTGAAGGCATTATTATTACTAGTACAACATATTAACCATTTTGTTAGCTTAAATTAAATTAAAAAAAATATATGACATCTAGTTCTGAAAAAAACAGAGCCACATATTGCATATTAAATAAAAAAACGTAATTAAGTTTTAGCTTAAGAAAAAGGAGATATTAAGTAGTTACTGAATACCTTCTCCTACAGTTTTTCGAAAAATAAAATTTACGAAGAAGCTTCATAAACATATATACGAGATATACGTATGACAATTTACTAAAAAGTTAGATGAAACAAATTTAATTTATAAAAATGAACGAAAAAGTAGCTGAAATAGGATTGCATTCTGCAAGATCATGTAATAAAATGTTAGAATAAAGAAATTGAAAATAATGTTTGCTCTACGAATATTTCGTAAATTATTGAATAAATTTTCATCTTGCAGTTTTATTGTTGAAAACGAATA
Organism: Sinelater perroti; assembly: GCA_036346155.1. Lineage (NCBI taxonomy): Eukaryota > Metazoa > Arthropoda > Insecta > Coleoptera > Elateridae > Sinelater > Sinelater perroti. Next base: position 24,482,315 of record JARFIY010000001.1, read on the forward strand.
AGCGAGATTTATTAATGGAATAGAACATAAAATGATTGCCGAAAATGTCTGTTTCCTTTAAAATTTGCCGATTTTTAATAAATGGGCCATCAATTTTATTACATGTAACATTAGTGCTAATTAGCTGCAATTTGTAGCTTATTTTAGCTGTGGTGAATACTGAACCATAAAATAATCGAATCGTTTATGGTTTACTGTAAATTATTCACCAGACGGCGTGTACACAAACTGCACCGGAATTATTCAATATTTATGAAGAATCTTCTATAAGCAATTTATGAATACTTATAAATAATTTATAAATTAATTGAGAAATAGTTTTGTTATACAACTTTATAATCTATTTGCTAAAATTTCATACACTTATCATGATCTTTCTACCAAGAAGCTTTGCTCTTGTTTTCGTAAGTGTGAAACAAACGCTGGCGTAATGTTGAAAGCGTTTGATAATAAGTACAGTTTATTAATAATAATTAAGGAATGATTATAATTACTATTACTTTTATAAATTACATTGAATAGGCGTAGTTCATGCTGATTGCGAAAGATAAAATGAGCTAGGAACAAATAGTAAAAAAGCAAACGAAGTCACACTCACCACTTTTCTCGCTCCTTCTTGCCTCCGGACACAGCTTTTCCTTAATAGTACCCCCTATATAGATACGGAAATAAAGAAGAGGTAGGATACACACCTATTGCTTGCGTTATTTACCGGTTAATAGGAAGACCTAGATACGACTCGTAAAATTGATTTTAGGCTCAGAGACAGCAAACAGAAGGACGGCTTTGTCAGTAGCACATTCAGGGCGTACACCGGGTTAGAAAAAATGCGGTTTTACAGCGGGATGGTGGGTCCAGTATGAGGGGGCGAACAAGTCGAGGCGGAGCGGAACACTATGTAAATTTGCAAATGGTGACATACCCGATGATGTATTTTCAAACAGCACCAACAGAAAGCCGGTAAAGTCCCAATTTAAACTAAAATAAAATATCTTTGCCCAATTAAAGAAAAAGCACGATTTGGCCGCAACACACTTTGCTATTGGTTACATGCTGGTGAACAGAAAATAAAAGAGGTATCACAACTACAGCGAGCACTCAACGACTATTAGAGTCGTAGCACACTACATACTTATCCTTAACACTTTCATGCTAAAAGTAATCTGAACCATTACATAGGTCTCGATATCTACGGCTAAGCCGCAAACGTGTCAATGCGTTCCTTGGCAAATTTTTGGCCAGTTGATTCCGTCTGAGCTTTTCTGACGAAATGCCATTGAATATCGATAAGTTTGGCCCTTTTGCAAAATTATAGATTCGGAACCAATTGCAGCGTTCTGACTGCCACAATACAATGGTGTCGTGTCCATATAGCAAGCGCTTATACCTTTTATTGGTCTTTTCAACCATGTCACGCTCTTAGATGACTGACATGAAACCACATTTTCTAATTCTGTAGTCGTTAAAAAAATTTGGCTTGTTGAGGTGCAAGCTATGACACCATCACCTGCATGGACAAACATAAAACTATTCTTTGACCGTCGTTTTTTTCTATAACTTGTATACGTTGGCGTATTCTTCTGGCAGTAAAGCGACAACCCTGTGATTGTTAACAATTAACTGAGAACTCCAACACTAAACGATATACCCGCTAGCACTGCTATGCCTAAAAATAGGAGTGCTCTCTCAGTTTGTCTACATGAAATAATTTTTATTATTTTATTTATTTTTTGGTCAGTGACGGTCTTCTTTGGACATTATTATAGTTCCGTCTGTGGTATTTGCAAATGGAACGCAAGCATGCATTTTAAATTTTTAACTTTTTAATATAATGACTCAAATATCAGTAGTAGATATTACCATATGTATCAATTAATCGGTTCATTTTATACTTCACAATGTTGTTTTAATTCTTCTGAAGTGATCAGCATGTGATGTTTTAGCCATTAAATCGTTGTCCGTATATAAACACACACTATGTCTTTACTATCAGATGTCAAACGATACACACATATATCAGCAACCACTTGCATGAATCTACGCGATATCAAATATAATTAAAACTTTTGATTTCACTTTCTTGACGTTTGTTTCGGGCCATAGATTAACTTCTTTACTTTGCTCTTGTCATTTTGAAGTCCCGCTGGTGGTTCAATATATGTTTTCTATCGAACTAACACCATGTCTATTTATATCGCAAACGCTGACTATTCGCACTGATGGACCGGGTCGTATTTGACCACTGGTACAAATGTTTTATACTTTTTATACTCCTGTTTATGTGCCACTTTACTTCAATGAAAACATTTAAATTTATCGTTCAACATATTTTACTTTATTTGTGAGAGAGACTTTTCTTCATCTTCAGATCTGCTAGCGCAGCTCTGAGTTTGAACTCATATTTTATTAATCTAATAATAAATTTCAACGCGGTATATTCTTCTAGCTTTTTATCCGACGCCGATAATAGTGTCACATGCTTGGGTGGCAAAAAGATAAGCACATTGTTGTTCGGGGATTACCACTAATTACTTCCAAACATCTCTTTGACAGCCAATTAGACTCCTGACGACTTCAATGATCATCGTTGACAGCAACAGTGCAAACACCTTTTTGTCCTTCTTTTGGTCAGAGTCTTCGACCACTTAACCCATATCGAATACGCAAAGCTAAACAAACATAATATAAGGAATTTTTTTTGGCCACTAAAGCAGGGAACACTTCTAACATGTTTGAAGTCCATTATCACACTTCTCAGTCGCTGACGCTGTTTACTTCTTATTTAGACTGTATGTGACTTCTTCCATAATCACGCTCTGTTACCATATAATTGCCTATCAAACTAGCGTAATTAACAAGATATTTGATAATGAGTTTATTAGTAACAGTTATAAAATATTTTTAATTACTATTGGTTATATATAAATTATAATTGAGACGATGAATTACACGCAGGCAAATAGAAAAGGAAATGATATTACAACTGACGCAAGTACTCGGTAAATATCAAAGCCAAAGCACTTTATGTCCCTATCCTTAACGGATGTTATAATAAATTTTTAAAATAATAATCTCACTTAAAATTATAAAAATATTAAACAAATCAGACGCATGAAGTTGTAATTTGATCATTTTGTGTCAAGTTCATCTATGAATTACTCATATTTTTCTAACACCAAGATGTCGAATTCTGTTTATCATAAATGATTCAATACAACATTATAGTTAGTATATTTTCTTTAATAATCCCTTGTCATTAGTCATATTGTCACTTTTTATAGACTAATGTCCTACTATCTCTTTATTATATGTATTTCATCTAAGCATCCAAACAATTACTTTAATCTATTGTACTGCTGCAGTTAATTTCTAAATTGAAAAAAAGCACTGCATTATTTCTTGTTAAAAACATTTTTACAAAAAACCATATATGAGTATTCATAGGTATTAGTAACAAACCTAATTGATTATCAAATCCTGTAAATACTTAAAGCCATATCATTCATGCATAGACCGCTACGCCATAATACATACTCAATTATGCTGCTAAGTTGAAACGCTGGAAATTCTAAAATTACGCCACTATACTTGCAGAACAAAAACAAGGTAATCTTAGTTATATTAATGATATCATATTAAGCCCTCCAAGCCGTACTCATCAAAGTAAAAGCTAATTATATGTTGCATGCAAGTGGTATGCCTTAAAACCGAGGCGAAGCTTTGCATGTTAAGAGAATTATGAACACCAGAGCAGGGCCACATTGTAAAACAATAGAAAATTTATTAAACCGGTAAGAGATTTATTATTAGGACTTTTTAGAACCAACAATATATATTTTTAATAGGATATTTACTAATCCCGTATTTATACTACACAAAATAAATTTTCAAAGTGTAAATTTGAAATTTTCGCTCCGTCCACTTTATTTGGAAGTGGATAATCTAATTACAACAGTACAAATAAAAATGGTTTGTCATTTAAGCTACAAAACGGTAGGTGACAATATAATTCGCGTCGAAATACATTAACAATTTAAAAAAGTTCTTGAGACTTTGAAAAATTTCTTATATTACTTAGAAATTTAAATCATGAACTTTTGTTGATATCTCAAGATGTCAGGTCTATAGAAAACAGTGGTAGTGGTTTTTTAACTCCACTGTATGTATAAAATTTTATGGGTCGTGTGCGCTTTTTGTTTTGCTCTGGTGTTAAGTAGTGTAAGTGTGGAATTACTATTCGGTACGCTCTCTTCTGTTTGATTTAATAAGTATAATAGGACGACTTCATCTTTTTTTAATTGCTAGATTAGTTTTGGGGGCATGTTAATAATAATTTTAGTTGTATTGTTTTATTAGGTTTTGCTTGTGGAAGTTTTATTTCTTTTAGCTTTGGATTTTGTAATTTTAAAGTTTGTTTTGAAGTTAATTTAAAAAATAAGTCTTCTTTAAACATACGCTTTGCTTTAAAAAGTTTTATTAATTTATAATATTTTTTGATTAACCATTTGTTTGCAACGATAGAATTTATGCTTTGAACACAAATTCTGTAAATGTTGTAATGCTTTTTGAATTTATCTATTCATCCACTAAAAATTATCAAAACCTAATATTGTACCTGATTTATTCGCTTAAATAAATGCGCTTACTCGTATATTTAGATCCTCTATCGCTTGAACCAATTCAGTAAAGCTGGATTAAGTTCTTTGTTTAGATCAAAGGCTTTACATTTTTCTTATGGTTGCTTAAAATTTCTATTGTTTTTAATTTTTCTTTGCCGCTTAAAACGCTTTGATAAGAAAATCCTAACTTTTAAGACACTTGACTTTTTTAATAGTCCTTTTTAAAATTTTACAACTTAGCTTTTAGCAGGATGCTATGTTTACTTGCAAAAAAAATTGAAATGTGTTTGTAGAAAAACAATTCATAGAGAAACACGTTAAACCCTCCTTAGGCAAAGCATCCATTTTAGCTTAATAATCTAGGATAATAACTTCTTGAACGACAACACTACAGTTACGCAATAATCCTGTTTAGAAAACAAATAAGGTGTGCTTATATTACCTTCGTGTTAACTAAACTTCAAGGATAAAGAACAATAAAATCTCCAATTTAATTAACGAAATGAATATGTGTAATTTTAAAATAGCAATAAAAAACTTAGAGTATTCAAAAAGTTTAAAATATAATTTTTGAGATGAAATCGTTTGCAAATACCTATATGCGAAGAAGTAGTTTTATGTAATAAACGCGATTGTCTAATATTAAAAGCAAAGTTTAAATATATGCCTGCCTGTGTTAATGTATGTATATGTATAACTGCTAGTTTATTTTATAGATAATTATTAATAAAGCAATTTCGTATAGTTTATGCAAAATCCACTAGGAATATACTGCAAATATATTTTAGAAAGTATAATTGGTTGCCTGAATATGGAATTTAAATAAAGGAATATGAGTTTTCTGAATTTTAGTATAAAAAATATTTTTAACAGAAGAACATAAAGTGTATTGAAATATCAGAAAAATAAGTAACTTGACAATAAAATAAAAATGAATTATAATTATGACAAATAAACAGATCTTTCCAAATGCTATTAAACAATAAATTAAATCAACCATTGTAGAATCGAAATACTAATCCACAAAAAGTTTTTAATTTTTTAAGTAATTTACATAAAGGTATTACATTATAGTTATTAAATTGACTTAAGTAATAAAGATAAAAGCAACGGAATGACGCTTTTTTAAAAACATCTTATACTAGGTGGTGCGTTAATTTGAAAAATCAATTTGCTAAATGCTGGGCTTTCAAATTTTTGCGTTCTTCCCACAGGTTAAAGTTTGAACCCAATAAACCTACGTCATCTTGGATGAAAAATATAGTTAACAAAAAAGAGTAAATTTGGAAAAATGTTTAAACAAGTTTTTATTCCACATATTTGAGTAAAAACATAAATTTTATTTGTATATATTTTAATGTATGCAACATACATTACTTCATCTATATAAAATTCTGTTTATATGTATATGCCTACAAAGATACTTTGTTCATTTTTTTAAAAGTATAAACTTAAATATTAACAGCAAGATATTCCAAAACACGATATATAAATTGTTACAAATTAGATATTTTAATGGAATATATTTTATTAGGAAGAAGTAAGTACACATTTAATTACAAGTAATGTCTATGCACTTTTGTCATTGCTCCGGCAGTTTCTGTAAAGCTAATGAAAACCAAGCGTGGTGTATGGAGCAGCTTCACCCAACAAGGAGACCATTAAACATGGTACAAACTGATTTTGATGAGTCTCAGGTATGTTGAAGAGGGATTTGTCCTGAGTACCGAGCTAACCGGGTTTCATGCGATAGGCCTTGGTTTCCGAGAAAATCAATAATAAAGTTTCACGCGGGGCTTATATACCTGTAACGATACTCACTCGTTAAGCCAGCGAACGTGGATAAGATATCCCACAAAAGCACAGTTAGTTTGGCGGTAAAAATTATTTTAGAAAATAAAGTGGTGTGAAATAGGCAATGGTTAATTGAAAATACAAAATATCAGTAATTGGTAAACATAAAGAAGATATTAAAGCTGCTCATGATTTTTTTTGGCATAGAAAGAGTTTGAGTACTTCTAGAAAATGGTAAAAGCTTTAGACAAAGTATTTTTGCAAGGTATTTAGCTAAGTTGTGGGCAATAAAACAGAATATAATAACAATAGAAAATAAAGAACGTTTTTTTTTGTAAACTTTTGTTAGACCATATAATTTTGAAATCTAGAGGATTTTTAGAAGAATTTTATAGTACTGAATGGCAGATTTGAGCTAGTAAAGACAGTTTTGCTTTTCTTTTTAAGATATGTATAGGTATAGTTGGATATATGATGACGGTTGTCGGATTTTAGAAAGTTTTTTTATCTTACTGTGTTATTTGATGTGTTTAGGATTATTGTAACGTTGCTTTTGTCTTCCTGTAAAATTGTAATATTATTATTTTGTTTTAGAGCTTCTAAAGGACTTATTTAGAAGGCTTTAATATTTATCTTTAATAATACGACTATATGCAATATTTTAGCTACATATTAGCTGATCTCATGTGACACGTTTTCTGAGAAAGTGGAATACGATACGTTTGGTGAGTTCACGATTTGGGGTAACAGCAAAATTAAAATATTTTATAAAAGTCTAAATGGTCAAACTGCTTACAGATAAACTAGACGAAAACATGTGTAGAGTTATGTTAGTTAACATTCAATATTACTCTCGTAACAATTTTTCCCTAATAATTTCACACATTTTAATGTTTGGAACCTAAAACTTATCTTTTAGTACTCGAACTGTCACTCACTGTCGAATGGATCTCAATATGAATACAATATGTTTTGGGGTCCCGCTCATTTCTGATCTTTCACAAAATGCATTACTTTCAACTATTTGTGTCCACTTATTAGCACCCATTTCTCGACTGATCTGGTAAGTTGATCTTATTATTTAACGATAAAGAAAATAATTCAAAAGAAAAATAAATGTAATTTTTAAATGAAAAACTTTATCGAACTCCTTTTAGATTGCATTACCAAAATTCACTTAGTGTTATATAATAGATGTACAACTTGGCTTCCGCCGTTTTCCAATAACCCCATCGAAACATTAGTCGATTTGTGTCCGTATTGTAAAGTTATTTTTTATAAAAAAATGTCAGTTTACGAGCCAAATTCTCATCATTTGCGGAAGGTTCTAATCAAATACTTTGAAATATTTATGACGAGACCACTATTAGTGAAAGAACGTGTCATGAGTGGTTTCAACGCTTCAAGAATGGCGATTTTAACATCGAAGATCGTCATGGCGGTGGAAGAGAAAAGGTTTTCAAAGATATAGAATTGGAAGCATTGCTTTATGAAGACTCGTGTTAAACATAAGAACAATTAACAGATTCATTAGGAGTGACTCAAAAAGCCATTTTCAACTCCTCAAAACCATGTTAATAATTCAGAAAAAAAATTGGGTGCCACATAAATTGAAGCCGAAAGATATTGAATGACGTTTGTTTGCTTGTGAACAGCTGCTTGAAAGGTAAAGACTAAAGGGATTTCTGCAATATATTGTAACTGGAGACGAATAATGGGTTCATTACGATAACCCCAAGCGCAGAAAATCATGGGGACTTTCCAGCCATGCGTCCACGTCGACATTCAAACCGAATATTTACAGCTCCAAGGTCATGCTCTGAATTTTGGTGGGACCAGCTCGGCATAGTGTATTATAAGCTGCTACAACAAGAAAAAAAGAAATTAATGTGTTTAAGCCGAGCATTGAAAGCCAAACGGTCGCAATACAACGAGAGACACGATAAAGTGATTTCGCAGCATGACAATGCTCGACTCCACAGTATTCTCCAGACATTGCTCCCTTTAACTATCACTTGTTTCGTTCAATGGCACACGGCCTGGTTGATCAATAAAATGGGAGAAAGTAGTGGCCAGCGATGGACAATATTTTGAATCGTAAATGTATAACCGGTTTTTTAAAATAAAGCCTCGAACGTCAGAAAAAAGCGGAAGCAAAGTTGTATACCTATTATGAAATTAAAAGCTATGCAAAATTCAAACTTCTTTTATGATATATTTATCAATTATTCTTAAACGAATCTAACTTATTTTAATTATTCTACTAAAAAGGTATCAATTATATCATTTTTCTTTACTATTTGCTTAATTTGTGTAACTTGCAAAAGTTTTTCAAGTCCTTGTAAACTGCCTTTTAAAAAATCGAGTAGATCTTTGGATTGTCTCTTTATTATTATTTATTATCTTGTTAATTCTAACTAGCACGATGGGACAAATATGCTCACTATGCTTAGTACAGATCCTAATACTACAGAAAAATTTCAGTCGTTCTTTTATAGATGTTTATATTTATTAGTATAAATATTTGAGTAACTTTTTTTATCAAAGTAATTTGCCAAAAAATTATTGTTTCTGATGTTTTATTAACACCACTTGAACAGAAAGTAAAGAAACTTAATTTTCAAAATAATACTAATTTTAGTATCAGTACATAAGCTAAAGACGCACACAAATATTGCACCGTTTTCTTATCAACATAATGCAACAAAATAAAATATTTTACATTATGGTCATTCCAAAAAATTTTATGTAATAAACTTACAACATTAAAAAAATATTAGGTTTTCTAAAGACAGCTTACAACAATAAATAAGGCAATTTATAATAATTATTCCAAAGTGTACTCACCATAATCTTTAATTACTACTACTTATTTGCTTAACAGAGTTTTTTAAAGCTGCAAATAATAGTGGACCAACATCCTGTTGATCAAATTGTTGTGTTTTTCCACACCCACCAGAAAAACTTTGTTCTAAAAATCTAACGGCCAATCTCTGATTTGTCTTTCAAACTTTTATCGCCTGATTTAAAGTGAGTAAACGCCTCTTAATATTGACTCTCACTAACCATTTATTTACCAAATAATTCGCCAAAATTGCGATATCGCTGCTCAGGTTACCATCCTTATATATGACAAATATGAATATGGTTTCCAGGAAATTTTGTATCAACGTAAAATTAAACAATAATCAAAAACAAATTTTAAATGATAAAACAAAACAGCAGAAAATACCTAATAATAGCGGTTCCACAACTTGACCTTGTTCAACTTTGATTGGAAACATACGTAACGAAGAAAGTTGTTTGCTGCTAAATCTATATTTTCAATTACATTATATTAGATATTTATTATTTATTGCTGCATTTATAGTAATTTAAAAGGATTTGTTCTTTTACACAACAATAATTTTCAAGAGGATAGCAAATTTCAACCTTAAGAGAGTTAACTTACTCTTTTAAGACGTACACCACAATTTATTTATAAAATAAAAGCGCTTTAGTGTTAAATACCAACATTTTTAGTCTACATGTAGCCTTAATATTTTGTGTATACAAAAAGTACTGTTATTTTTATTTCCTAATTCATCGTACTTTGTTACACAACGTCAATCAGTACTTCAAATATTAACTCAGTCACAATTTTATCTACCCTTTAAAGACAATATGTCAGTCACACAATACATGCAAAAATAAACAATTCAAACGAATAATATCTAGATAAAAGTTATCCCTGATATTAATATATAATAAGTCAAAAACAAGGCAAACTAACCTCAAGAATTGATAAGAAGTTACAAGTTTACAAAATAATCGATACACAATCTTAACTAAAAAAAAGCCGAATTCAACCAACCACTTATCTTTGTACATAATGTTTTAGATTACAAGAAAATGACAAAAGTCTACCAGCAGTGGCTGAAGAAGAACAGTACTCGCCAAAATTCTCTATAATAACGACGTTAAAATGAAGTCACCTCTCACACATATCGCAACATACAAATATAAGCAGGTAAATAATATTATATATCACATGTACCAGATAAAGAAAATCGGCTGTATATAATTGTTTTAAAACATTTACATCATACCGTTTCAATAGATAAAGTAACAAGAAATTTTTTTTAAAAAGGTCATGCAAAACGTAATACTAAAAACTTAAAAAATAAAGAAACCACCAATATTCTCTGTCTGCAAAAAACAGGGAAATATTCAATGTTTACTCACTACAAAATATTGAAAATATTGAATAAAGTTAAACAAAGACATGCGGCGTACACGATGTTAAGAGACCACTACAATAAGCCATGCGTCAAATGTTCAGGACTACCCGATTCAAGAATCTTTCAAAAACCACAGACAACTTGATGTATTCTGTGCCGAAGTTTACACCTTGCAAACTACATGCACAATTTATCAAGAATTCTAAAATAAATATCAACTTAATAAGCAATACATAATAAACATAAAAATTTCCACCTTTGAGACACATCCTTAATCAGACTTTGTATCTATGTCCCTCCTGTATAAGAATGATACAAAATCAGCCCCCGACCATTAAAAATGTTAGTAAAAGAATATCGACCAATTCAAGAGTATGCTTAATCAAATATTACTAATATAAATTATACCAATAGACTTACGGTCATAAGAGTGCGAACCAACACAAATTTTGTCTAAATGTAGCAAATAGTAGCGGATATTATACAAAAATAGTGAAAATTTATTAATATAAAAATAATTTTAAGATGTACGACAAATTTTATTTATTAAAATCTTAGTTGACTGCTCTTAAGAGGTAAAAAATAAACCGCCTAAGTAGTTACTTACTAAAAGACGATATATATCAGCGACTAAATTGTTGACGTCAACAACGGTCTCTCAATACTATCGCTACCACACGCGTATAATACGACAATAACAATAACTCAATGTCCGTCGCGATTGTGGACGAAACGTCAAGAGTTTCCGAATTCCTGTCACGGCCTAACAACCCGAGAACCAACCACAAAATTTTCCAAAGCTTCTTCGATTTTCCAGGTCCAAGATTTCTATCAAGCGGTGACTATAATTTGGTTTTGGTAAACAATAATTATAACTTTCTGTCAATGGAAAGTCAAAACCTACTGCAATGTAGTGCTTGTAGATGCAAACAATGCATTTAATAAGCTACGGTTTGGAAACTTAAGATAAAGATTGTTTTGCCATCCCAATATTACTTACTTCTCCGTTCATATATGGAAAACAGTTTTTTCTAAACAAAATTTGATAATAAACCTCACAGATAAGAAGAATTAATACAGATATCCCTAAATGCAGTCTACTCAGGCCCTTTCTGTACTTGCTATATATGCACGTTCTATAAGCCATAGCATAATCAACCCTAAGTACCTTAGTAGATGGCAAAACAATTTTTTCCTGTAACGTAAATCCAATCACAACATTAGGACTACTTCAAGAACCAGGAAACGTAGTTATCAAAATAAATGGTAAAAGTTAATGCATATTATGTTCACGACGAAATATTTAACATGTTTTCTGGTTACCCTTAACAACACACGAATCGCTTAAGCCAGAGAAGTTCAACATCTGAAATTGCACCTAGATCACTGACTGACATGGCAGACATTTGTGACGAAAAGACGTAAATAAATAAATTTACAATTAAAAAACTTTATTGGTTCTTAAAAAAAAAATACTTGATAATATATAATTATTATACAAGAACATAATTTGACATACCTGGCCCTAAGGTTGAAAACTGTAAGGTTGTGTCCGAAAATCAACTATTAATACGATTTAACCCTTAAGATAATTTTTGATGTCCCATTGTATGTATTTAACCTAGCTTTGCACACGTACATGAACATTCCAAACAAAAGCAATAACGCATAGTAACAGTTTATCAATTCATCAACACTATAGTTAACCTATTAGCGAAAAAATCTGTAACTAGAAAACTCCCACAAAACTGGCCAACAGATTAAACTAATTAAAATACACCAACAATTATAACACGTACTTAGACATTACTTTAAAAAAAATTAGTCTATAGAGCCTCAAACTGCGATTTATAGGAATAAAAATTAGTAAAATAAAAAAATTCTAGATTTTGAAATCTACAACTAAAGCATACGCGAAATATGTAATTTATCAAACAAGGCTTTAACACTTGTTGTCATTGGAGGAACCTTATAATCAGTTCTTTCTTGAGGAACTAGATAATTAATTGTGGTAACAAACTATCATAAACAATTGCGAAAACTGGAAAACTACACATAATTAAGACAGATATTTAATAAAAAGATAAAAGTTCTTGCTTTAAATGTAATATTAATTTTTGTTTTAAATGATAAAGTTAAATTAATTTAACAAATTAGGAGCTTTAATTATGTCCCAAAACTTTTTTGTATGTTCAACTTTATAATTGTGTATTAAGATCTAATAAATAAATACTTTTCAGGAATGAAATAATCTTGTTGCAAATAATATTCTAAACACCCTGTTTTATCCATGTGTGGATTTTTTACCTTTTCACTTTAACAATATGCGATGTATTTATTATAATAAAAAGTTAGGTTACTTTAAATAAATAAATTAAAATTAGCTTTATTCAAAATGTAAATTAATGTATACGAGGTCTGACAGCGGCCCCTCGGAGAGCTTGTCCAACTCCGACATGCTTGAGCCCCTTCGCATAGTAGTTTTTAAAAATAAATAAAAACACGATTAAAAAGCTCTGTTTGACATAATTGACGTACGCCGTTGCCATGACAACGCATTTACGTAAACCCAGTTAGAGTTGAACTTTGACCTTTGACCTGTGTGACAGCACTCATAATTTTTTTTATGTATAAGTGCTTTATTACCCGCTCTCAAACGAAAATTTTCCATCGCTTACGGTTCCGGAAATATATTACCTCGGTCGCGCCTGCCGCCGAGCCGAAATTTGTCCTTCGGAGGCGCTCGGGTCGGCACGGAAAGGCACGAAAGATTTGACCTTTGACCTGTGTGACAGCAGCAGCAGCAGCAGCAGCAGCACTCATAATTTTTTTAATATATATAACTAGTTTTTCCCCCCATATCAATCACTGTAAGCTCGAAACTGTGAACACATTTGCTTCGAGTGGTCGAAATTTTGGCCTAAAAAAGAATTCATAAATAAAGTCAACTCGTAATTATCAAATACCTTGAAATAAGTGGTTTTCTGATCGATTGAATTGTTTTTTTTCAAAAATTTTTAGCAAATAATTGTACGATTGAAATCCAATTCTTTATAACTGTATAGCAAAATGTCTTGAGTTATGGCCATTAATGTGAACCGAAATGACAACATTTAGTTTAGGAAACACTTGTCTCCAGTCTCCCAGACCTCTATCACTTTCATTATTTGTATTTGTTTTGAAGAAAATGCTATAAAATTGAACAAAAAAATTATTATCAGATTGTTTTGTAAAACTTTTTGGACTTACTTTGAGTGGATAGGTTGAATCTCTTCTTCTTTCATTGATCTGTTCTATCTGTTCTGTTGACATATTAGCTACTCTTCTGCTTTTATTATGTGCCTCATTTTGTTCTGCAGTACGTTTATTTTTATTATACTGGCGGAAGTACGCTCTCCTATCGCTCATTCTTTCAATTTAATTAAATTGTTTGCCAGACTGTTATCACTTCTACTATGTATTCGATTGCCAGTATCCGACCATCACTACCTTTTTCAATTTTTTAACTAAAAAGTGAAAACTAATTAAAACTAATGAAAGAAAAAAGTTACAATGCTTGATGTCGGATGTGATTAATCTTCGCCCCGATGTCCAGACTTCGCCTTGAAGTCAATGGGTATGTGATATAAGTGATAGACTGTTCGGTGATTATGGTGTGGTCACTGATAGTCTTAATCGCAGAACTGTTAGCGATTAAAGTATTTTAAAAAAACTTTTTTGTCGAACAAATCTTAAGATTAAAATCTGATCCAAACAAACGATTAAATAAATATTGTGGTAATAATCAAAACACCACTTCTACTTCTTGAGTAAAGATCTGTTGATATCTATCATAAGATGGCATTTATTTAGTTCATAACAGCATTTTGTCCACAATTAATGCATGTTTGACATAATTAGACACTACTTTATTACTCGTGCTATTTGTCTCTCGACGTTAAAACTGATGATAATATAAAATATAATAAACAATCGATTTTATAATTACATACTTTTGTAATTGATTTGATGTTTGGTTACGTCCAGAGAGAAGTAGTGATCATTTATTAACCATGCTTGAGCCCCTTCGCATAGTAGTTTTTAAAAATAATAAAAACACGATTAAAAAGCTCTGTTCGACATAATTGGCGTACGCCGTTGCCATGACAACGCATTTACGTATACCCAGTTAGAGTTGAACTTTGACCTTTGACCTTTGACCTGTGTGACAGCACTCATAATTTTTTTATGTATAAGTGCTTTACTACCCGCTCTCAAACGAAAATTTTCCATCGCTTGCGGTTCCGGAAATATAATACCTCGGTCGCGCCTGTTGCCGGGCCGAAATTTGTCCTTCGGAGGCGCTCGGGTCGGCACGGAAAGGCACGAACGATTTGACCTATGACCTGTGTGACAGCAGCAGCAGCACTCATAATTTTTTTTATATATATAACTAGGTCTGGCAGCGGCCCCTCCGGAGAGCTTGTCCAACTCCGACATGCTTGAGCCCCTTCGCATAGTAGTTTTTAGAAATAAATAAAAACACGATTAAAAAGCTCTGTTTGACATAATTGGCGTACGCCGTTGCCATGACAACGCATTTACGTATACCCAGTTAGAGTTGACCTTTGACCTTTGACCTTTGACCTGTGTGACAGCACTCATAATTTTTTTTTTATATATAAGTGCTTTATTACCCCCTCTCAAACGAAAATTTTCCATCGCTTGCGGTTCCGGAAATATATTACCTCGGTCGCGCCTGCCGCCGGACCGAAATTTGTCCTTCGGAGGCGCTCGGGTCGGCACGGAAAGGCACGAACGATTTGACCTTTGACCTGTGTGACAGCAGCAGCAGCAGCAGCACTCATAATTTTTTTTATATATATAATTAAATCAATAGTATTTGTGTTCTTGTTTGTTTATTTATTTATACATTGGTCAACGATATAACCCATTTAAGAAATTTTTTTGTTCCTCTACTTATAGATACACAATCTCACGCGCTATCATAAAACAATATGGCTCTCAAAGGTCAGAATAGTAATGCATATATTCAACCTTGTTGCTGCGACTTTCTAAAACATTTTTATAACCTTGCTCGCTTTTAAGAAACGAGATGCATTTTATTTATTTGTTGTTTGTATTCCCAGTAACGCAACTTAATTTTCCTGTAATGACCCTTCATTTTGTTTTATAAGAGAGATGAATAATTTAAAATGCACATTAGCCTTGCTACTACTTAATGCAGCTGCTTATGTAACTTCAAAAATGTAATACCAAGTGTTAAAGTTAAATTTCTTCACCTACCCAGTTACGTTATAGAACCATTTCCGCCTACCCACTTAGGTAATTTTAAAAAAGTTTTGTGCTTTGCCATTGATGACCAGACATTCATTATTTTGAAATATAATTCTTTTTTGTAATTCTAATGGTATTCTCTAAAAAATATATATTTATATCAAAAGTAATTTATTATTATTAAGTTAGTTGATTAGCTATCCTATCTGTCTTTCAAAAACTTAACATTTGTAAAATAAATATTTCTTTTGAAACACAGACATTCATACCGCAAGTTAAATTTAAAAAAATGTATGCATTTTCACCTGTTTTACAAATTTCCAAAATATTTTCTAGTTTTCACATTCAATGCGAAAGTTTCGTATCTATAACGGGTAGATAGAGTAATCACTTGTAAGAAGAATACACTTTATTTAAAATCACTGTAATACCGAAGGGTACTGATAATTAAGTTAAAAAGTTGAACATAAAAAGTTTTATTACTTTAAAATTTAATAGGTTGTTGCAAGAGTTTGTGCGCATAGGTTGACTATTTTTGGTTTATCGTATTATTCAATAGCCCACGATTTTACAAACATTTTGATATATAATTTGCTCTGGATGGAGTTTGGCGATGAACGAATTCGTTTACTGCTCAATTTTCAATACAAACTCGGATTGAATGCTTCGGCCGCTGCTAAAAAGATTTGTGAATCTTTCGGCGTGAACACGGTTGAAATTTTTACAACTCAAGTGCTTCAAAGTAGTTAAAATTTGATTACGCAAAAAACTTATTAAAATAATGTTTAACGATTTTAGCAGAATTTTTCTTATAAATTTAAAAAATTGTAAATTACAAAGATTATACCTAAAATGTGTTAACATGCCGCATCTAAGCTATAATAACGTATCAAAGATATATGAGGTGCGTTCAAGTTGTAAGGTCTCAATTTTTTTTCAAAAGTGAGAGTAAGTAGAAAAAAGTTTAAAGAAGGTCAAGTGATGTGTGACAGTAAATCAAAGCAGCTTCGGTCACAAACCAGCCGGGCCAAAACTATGATTGCGCAAGTAGACTAACTTGTTATAGAAGACGGTCGATTAGGTGTTCGTGATATTGCCTCTAAACTGGGCATTTCCATATAATTTGTAGAATCCATTTTTCATGATGACTTAAAAATGGCGAAAATTTCTTTAATGTGGGTCACACAAATGCTAACCGACGAACACAAAGCTGGGTGGGAGGCAATATCTCAGGATATGTTGGCAGGTGATGCCGCCATGAATTTCCGATTCTCCAGGCCGCTCATTTTCCAATCAAGTCGCTGTTGCATCGGCGATTTTCTAGTGGTGAAAAGACACCTCTAAAAAATGTTCTCAACAGCCAAAGAAACATGGCGACGACGTTGTAAGTATAGCTGACTGGGAGGTGCAATTTAAGTTTATTTAAAAAGTTGCTATGCCGTACTTTATGACCGCTGGGTACACACTTTTGTTTTCCGTGCTTTCCATTATGTGTAATATTTTAATGACTTTGGTGTATGGTAAAGTGACCTTCACGAAATCTAAATTGGTGCAATGGAATAAGTTGATCTAGGTCTACAGCTTTCTTAAAGCGCTTGAGTAGGAGTCGTTCAAGGATTTTGGAAAAGTGGGGTAGAAGACAAATGCGAAGGCTTTCACGGCTAGTGTTATAGTACATCGTGTGGTTGGCTTTTGGGTTATTAGACCATGGTCGGAGTTCAAAAACTCTTGGTGTTTTATCCACAACTGCGGCGGACATCTTCAGAAACTTCAACAGTTTTCGAACTCCGACCACGGCCTAATTACCCGAAAAACAACCACACGAGGGGCATAAGGCTTACTGGTCTGTAGGATTGTGGTTGGGTATGCGGTCTACTAATCTTAGCAGTTATTACTATCTGAGCATGATTCAATAATACAGGAATGTAGCAGAGACAAAGTATGCTATTATATATTATGGTGAGCAGTAGAATAGCTTTCCTAGGAAGATTTTTCAGCACTTCGCCAATAATTAGGTCATATCTGGGCGCTTTTCGCACGTTTGTTAGTTTTAGTTGTTGTTTTGGTATAAAGGATTTGATTGGTAGCGACAGTTGGCGCATTATCTTGTCGTTGTAGTGGTGTAAAGACGTCAGTTAGGTGTTTCGCAAAAGTTTTGGCTCTATTAGTATCAAATTTAGCCCAGATAGTATCAGGCTTTTCGATAGGAGGGATCATTACAGTTGGACGCTTAAATTTTTTTGTTGCCTTCCATATCGCATTGTCGTCAAGAGAAAGCTTAGTAATGTGTTGCCTAAATGTTTCATTGTGAGCTTCAGCTAGCACATTTTGTAGTGGTACATTAGTCTGTTTTAATAGGTTTTGTTCCGTCTATATCTAGTTCTCTATAATTGTTTCCGTGCCCTCCGTTTCTCAGCAATGAGATTGCGTAAGTGCTGGAAAATGTTGTTCGTTGCGGGTGATTTTTTTATTTAAGAGGTAACTTGCCATGCAGCTTTTTGTATAATTGTAGTCAAGTGCTGGGTTGCCTTGTCAATGTCTTGGGCAATGTCTGAAGCTAAGGTTAATTTCTTTTTCTAAGCAGTTTCTGAAATTATTCTAATGAATGCGTTTATTATGTAATTTTAAGAGGTTTTTTTTTTCTTGACCATCGTGCTGATGCTTATAATGATTGGTGTGTATGCCCAGAGAAAAGAATAAAGTTGGATTAAGCATGTTGTTAAGTAGTTCTATGCCACTGGTAATTTAATGTTCTAGTAAATCTGGCAGTTTACCCGGGTCACTGAGCCAGTATGTTGGTTCACCAGTCGAAAGTTAGTTATAGTTGTTTCGTTGACTGCGGTTAACAGATTACGTTCTTTCGGGCCAGTAATCTTTGAACCTCATGATTTATTTTTGGACTTTCAGTCTCCCGCTGCTATAAATTTTGGGCCTAGGGTTAGCATAAATTCTTCAAATTCTTCAGTTGAGATAAGATGGTGAACTAGAGACGTACAGAATAACCAGGGGATAAGAGAGAACTTCTATTTTTATTTTTGCAAGGTAAGTAGTATATTTTGGTATTTTGCGGTTGCATGAGTTTCTGAAAACAGTAGGATATGAATTTATTGGAGTTGTACGAAAGTGATTATTTCAGGGATGTGTCGAGTGAATGCCACCGGCATTCCAGATGCTGATACGTAGGTCTGTCGCCATTGCTAATTTATTAATTACTGTAGACAGCATGTTTTGTATCATGATATTTTGACTTATAAGTTGCACAAACATTTCTTTAAATTCTACAGGGAACTTGGAGAGTAGTTCGTTGATATTGTTTTGTCCTGTGTCTCCTTGTTGATATGTTAATTTGTTTTGAGAAGCATATGTACTAGTTTCATTATTTGCATTGCTGGTCATGTTATTAAAAGGAGTGGTTGTCCATGGTGGGAGGTGTTAGTGCTCTATATGTTGCATTTCTGGATCTCTGGACGTCTTTATATACAGTGTCTCCTTTATAGTTAGCCGAATGACTTCCTTGATATAGAGCACACGGCTGAAGTGTCTGGTAATTTCTTACAGTCAGAAGTGCTACGTGTTGCACCGCATTTAACGCAGTTATAGGGCCTATTACAATAAGTTTTAGTATTACATAGCTTTGGCAACGAATCCATTGAGGTATAGTATTTTTTGTTCTGGGTGGTTTGATCGTAACTTTTATGTTACTTAGGTATCTTGCCTTAAGTATCTTTTTATTATTTTTGTTTGATTCTAAATCCACCATAAATAGTGGCAGTAGTAGTTTAATTATTCTATGGCGTACATTTATAATGTTTCGCACTTTATGTCCCAGTTGTGCTAATTCGTCAGTTATAAGTTGGGTTCGAATAGTGTAATGAAAATTGCAAATGGCAATTCTGTAGGTCCTCTTCTCTTTAAGCTGGGGAGTATAGTAAATTGTATTTTCGTTTCTAAGATGAGTCATAAGTTTCCTATATGTATCTAAAGTTAGGCCGTTAACTTAGACTGTATTATTGGCCAAGGCTATTGTATAATATTGCTCTTTCTTGATAACATTAAAGATTTCATTAATTATTTTATTGTAATTGTTAATTTGATAAATGTATATCGGTGGAGGTTTGGGAATTTTGAGGGTGGATTGCTGGGCGGATTATTAGAGCCTAACTCAGGGTTTCTGTTGTCGCTTCTTATTTGGGAGAGTACATCATATCTGTTAAAAGTCAAGATTTGGCTAGAGTGTTGTGTATTGACTGTTGTTTAGGAGTATCTTCTCCTTTTCTTGTCAACTGTTTGCCAGCTGTTTTTTAGGTTTGTTGGGTTATTTTGGTTGTCATCATCAGAGTTGATGATTGAGCCTGTGCCTTAGTAAAGTTCCGTTTTGTCTTTGCTTGCATCAGTATTTTGATATTTGTCGATATTTAAAGATTTATGTGCTCGTTGACTTGTTGGCATCACCTGGGAGTATATATTTGCATAATGATTTATTATAAAAGAGGAAAGTATTAAGATTTGATTTTGAGATGCGTTTGTAAATAGCGGGGTATTTTAAATTCTGTATAGACCTTGCTACTGTACGTATAGAAAATTAAATGTGTAGCTGCAATTATCTCGAGAGTTTTGTGTATTAGATGAAGAAGGGTCGAGCCCGGCGGACTAGGACCGCATCCGTTTCCGATTGGAAACATGGATTAACGGCTTACATATAAAAGAATATGTGTGATTATGTGTAAATAGAAATTAGATTTAAATTAATATTTATAATAAAAACCAAAAGACCGGCCCAAGAAAATATAAATTGCGGTTGACCTTACGCAAGGCTGCAGTCGATGTCACATTGATAACGCAGACACGGGCTGGCTCGTCGATACGTTCGTTTTCCTTCGAAACAGTAGGGTCAGCCTACACATCTACTCACTATCACGGTCGTAAAACAAATGTCAACTTTCTTGAGCAAACACTTATTCAGAAGAAAAATACGGAAACTTTAGAACTTGAACCTATCTCGTAGTTCAGCATAACAATCAAAGAAATATTCTTTACTATGTTGCAGAATTTGGAAATTAACGTAACCAATTTAATGTTTGGCAAATACTTTTATTGAATTAGCACATCTTTTTAAAACTTTTGTCATTATATTATCGAACGGAACTGCCTGAATTTGCTTACAATATTAGATTATAAAGGAACCTCAGTGGGTTGTTACAAAAATAAGAAATCGGATACGATTGCCTTAAGTAAAGGCTACATAAAATTAAAATCAACTAAGAAACGTAGGGCGGCCAATTACAGCACATAAGCAAGGGCAAGAGCAGTTTATCTGAAAGTAGCACTAAAAAAATACTAACTAAGCGTTAAACACAATAAAAATATTTGCTATAATCCGAGACGGGTGACCGTTCTGCATGACATACAATTACCCTTAATATAAATAACTTTATGAAAGAACTTTATATCCGCTGGGTTGATAAATATACAAAAGTCTTTGAGCAGAAGCAAAATTATAAAAACAATTTCAAAGTTGGAAAAGAAATTGAATCATTTTGGTTACATTTGTTGTGGTTGAACCAGCAATCATTTGATTTTAAATTATTCAACGCATACCTAATTATTCTCTAAATCGTAACATTAAGTATTCACATAATTATATTATAACATAAAATATAACAATAATAATTTTGTAACAACTAATTGTCACTATTGGACATTTGTTTGATGTGCATTATTTAATTCGTTTAATTAGCAATAACATTAATTTCATTTAATCACTTGATTCCTTGCAAATACGCAAGTTCTGTTGAATTTGCATCAGACTGGAAAAATACTTTTTTAATACGTTTACTCATAACTTTTTTCATTCGATGCTGTTATCATTGTTTTCTTTATATATATATATATATATATATATATATATATATATATATATATATATATCGTACGTAGCGCTAGCCACGTTACTATCCTTGTGTACCGTAGGCTCTAGATTGTAGCAGACCTATCCTGTTACAACCCCATAGGCCTTCGTAGCCTGTTATGGGGAACTATTATTATTATTATATATATATATATATATATATATATATATATATATATATATATATATATATATCAAATTATATATATCAATATCAAGCACTTTATAAAATTAGTAAAATAAATTTAACTAGTTTTCAATATTTATATGTAGTATATGAAGTATATTTGCAATTTCTTATAACGTGTGACCTTTAACGTTAAAAACTCAAAAAGAAAACTTTGTAAACAAATTCTAATCTTGTGTTATACTCTCCGTAAGTGGAAAAAGGAAAGCAGTACTAATAAAAATATAGACGAACAGCTCCAACCATTAATACATTTTATCCTGTTACATCATTAGCAAAATTCAAACTTAAACCAATAAGACTAACATTTTGTGTTTCATTTATGCTAATTTACTTATTTACTTATATCTTACTAAAAAGTGTTATTTTAAAAAACCATTTATTATTCGTAGAATAATCTATTAACCGTCATGGGCAATATATTGAAAAACTGCAATCGCAGTCGTACATCCCTGAGACATACCATTTTATTGTCTATTATGGTGTGGAGTGTTAAAGACTTATTTTAAAAATGGTGATTCAGTGATTGTGATGCAGCTGCTATTTTTTGGAGTAGACCTTCACGGAAAAGTTCCCATCAAGAGAACCATAATGTTGTGAATACTCAATTTTTGACAGACTAATTTAGCACTAAAACGAAAATCAGCCGATAGACCTCGTAGCGTTCGCAGCAGTAAGCCAAGCCATTGTCACATCACCACATTGCCTTTGAAATATCCAGAGCGTGCGGAGAATTTTACACTGCGATCTCATGTTCCATCTATACAAACTGATGATGATCCACGAAGTTAAAGAATCTGACTGGTTCTACTGTGAAATGTTGGCAAATGTTCCAGCTGATTTTGATGTGCTCAGTTGTAACAAGACTCTTTTTAATTTTTATTGGGCTGCGTTAATAGGCATAATTTTTGGTTTAAAGCCTATAAAATTTACAATTCCATGAGCAACTTCTCTACAGTGGGCATGTAACTGTCTAGTGGGCTGTTGCGGAATTTGGCATCATACGGAGGTATTTTTTGAGAAAACAGGACGTGTGGTGACAGTCACATCTGTCCGCTATGTTACGATGTTACGCAATTTCGTGGAACGCAACGATTCAACAAACATCAAACTATGGTTCCAACAGAATGGCGCTACTGCACACACGATGAGAATTTCTCGAGAAATTCTGGGACAAATATTTCCAGGCCACCTCATCCCATTACACAGTAATATCAAAAGACTAGCAGGCTATGACTGAATAAAAAAAAGGCTTGGAGAGGCTTACATTCGACGGATGGATGGAATAGCCAACAGTAAGAAGAAAAAAGAAAAAATCCCATAGTCGGCCGACTAGGTCACCAGATTTGTCCCCTTACAATTTCTTTCTGCAGGGACATCTGAAATCTGTATTGTTGTATCGCAGGTCGTCGACTATTGATAAATTAAAAAACGCTTTTCGCAACGCAATCGCAACGTTACTAGACTCGGCAAACAATGCGGAACATTAAAGTGAGACCGCAGGAGTATATCCGTTGTTTTATAAGATGGTACAATAGGACATTGAACAGAATTTATGTTGTTCTTTTTGATGCTGTTTCAAAAATAGGTGATCATTCTGTCGGACTAACTAAAATATTATGCAACAAAGACATTTAGCATAATACGCAAATGAAACATTATAGTAAAATTGTAACAGTAGCAAATAATAACAGACATCTAAGATTACAAAAATAATAAAAATCCAATTGTACTAACATATTATATTTTTAATTTACTGAACTTATACTAATAACAAATTTTATTGGTATAATAACGAAAATTACTTACCTACTACCGTCAAGAATTTTGCAAGTGTAAAATGATATCTGCGCTCATCACTTCAAAAGAGCTACATTTCTGAAATGACAAATTGGAGCCCCATTATCGCTATACAAACAGTTTCTTGCCTGTAGATACTTCTCTCCGACTTCTTTTCGCCGAGCTTCTTACAGAACCTAATTCAGTCAAGGCTAAACACATTCTTAACTTCCAACCCAAGGATCAATAGTAATCCCACTTTCCTAGTTGTGCTCATAAAATTTGCCTTTTGGCCCGTTTTCAGTCGCTTTTATATTACTGGATATTTTTTATAATTCCTACATAACAGTAATTTTGTATAGTGTAGTTAAGAAGACAACAGACGCTTTCTTAGTAACAAAAGCTCGGAATTTAGGTATAATAAATTAAATTTTCTTTTTGTATTTTGTCCACAGGCATCTCTGCGAAGAATATTAAACAGTAAAAATACAATTTCGTTTATTCCGCTTACTAAAGTAATGCTACAAAGTAGATTTTCAATTGTTTATGCCAAATTTTATTGTTTAATAAATTAGAAAAAGGTTTAATAAAGTAAATGTTTTAAATTATATTTTTAGTTTGGTTGTATGCTATATGATAAATTTTATGACAAAGAGATGCTAAAACTGTTATTAGTTAATGCATAAGCTGTTGAATAGACCTATTAGATTTATATTTATATCTATCTATGTATTCTCATAGCTATGTATTTTGTGGTCAACAATCAAGCCGCTTAACTTCGGGTTCGATTTTGGACTGCAATTGTCTGCAAAGTAGACTTATTCCATTATTAAAAATTAATTGAATATCTGAATTCAATTAGAGCAAATAATCCGTCGTCAAAGGTACGAATCTTGCCACATAGTACAGTCTTAAATATAGTATGCGGCAAACGAGCAATAAAAAAATCCTGTATTTTCCAATTTGCAGGCTCTAATCCTTCTAGGATTGAAAATTAATTATTTATAGGTATTAACAGATTAATAGCTATATAAAAGTTAATAAATAAAAAGGAAAGGGAGGGTGATTTCATTCCCGCTCGAGGCAAAAAAAGCGTAATAACAGAAGTAATAGAAATGTTTAGTACCCAATATAATGCAACAAACTACAAACATGGCCCTTTTCAGGGCTAAATATGTAGAAAAATTAAACGTCCCATTCAAATTTGTTAATTCAATGTTTAGAAATAATCGGGAGCAAGTCAGATTGCCTTTCTAAACTTCTACGAGAGCAAAATATGGATGTATCCCTCGTTCAAAGAACATGTGCTGTTAATCATCAAATCCATGGTATCGCAACATACGTTAAAAAATAATTTTGAAAATATCACAGCTATTTGCAGTGGAAACAACAAAGGAGTATAAAAATACAATAAAAATAAAAATCTATATATTGCTAAAGTGTATAAATCACTGAACGCTATATGGACTACCAATCTATTCAATAAATACCCCCACTCTACAATATATGCTAGGGAATTTAATAGTCATCGTGCTTAGCGAAAGCACGCAATATCTGGCAATAACGATAACTTTAGACTAGTGCCAAAAAAACATAAAAAGTGCTATTGGATTTTCTAAATAACCATCAGCCAGTAATAAATGAAACGGGAACCAAATGATATTCAAATGATAACATCTTTTCCCAAGAAATTTTACCAAAGTAAACTAGACAGAATATGCTCGCAAACTGCATGAATAAATTAAACATCTACAACCTACTTATGACAATTAAGAATCGTTCATAAACCTAGTACTGAGTATATCCCATAGATAGTCCAAAAATGCAACGTTGTGTACGAGTAGTATTAAAGCTTCAAATAGCAGAAGATTTTTTTAAAACCCTATATGTAACGAGTTTAAATAAATGGTGTTTAATGGCAGAAATTGACTTAATATCTTCTTCTTAAAGTTCCGATCCGTTACGGATGTTGGAAACCATGTGGCAATACGGACTTTATCAACAGCGGCACGAAACAGTCCAGTTGTTGTTGTATTGAACCATACTCGCAGGTTTTTCAGCCACGATATGCGTCTTCTGCCGATGCTTCTTTTTCCTTCGATCTTACCCTGGAGGACCAATTGTAGGAGCCCATATCTCTGATTGTTGCGCATGATGTGCCCTAGATACTCCAGCTTACGAACTTTTATTGTTGTGAGGAGTTCTGTTTCTTGTTTCCCCATTTTCCTCAGCACGGTGTGGTTGGTTACATGCTCCATGCTCTGTCCAAAATATACGGAGGATTCTCCGGTACAACCACATCTCGAAGGCCTCTATTTTTTGTCTTGATGCCTCTGTCAGTGTCTACGTCTCTGCTCCATACAGCAATACGCTGAAGACATAACATCTCAGTAGTCTTAATTTAATGGGTAAAGATAATCCATTTTTACGAACACTGCTCTCGCCTTTTCAATTCTACACTTTATTTCCAGTGAGTGGTCCCAGTTTTCATCGATTGTTGTCCCAAGGTAAGTATATTTTCGCACACGTTCGATCCTGTTGTTGTCAATCGTTAATCCGGTGTCAACAATGTGATTTTTTGTAATTATCATATATTTGGTCTTTTTGGTATTTAGGGTCAGTCCGAACCGCTTGCTAACTTCTGTAATTCTGTTCATAATTCGTTGGAGACTGGTGATGTCGTTTGTAAACACTATCGTGTCATCCGCATATCTAAAATTATTTAATATTTCTCCGTTGACTCTGATTCCGTCATCTATGCTGCCCAGAGCTTGCTGAAAGATGTGTTCCGAATACACGTTGAACAGAAGAGGAGAAAGTACGCATCGTTGCCTGAGACCGCGTTTTATCTTGATGTCTTCTGATATCATATTGCCAGTTTGCACTGCTGCTTTTTGATTTCAATAAAGGTTGCTTATTATTCTTATGTCTCGATTATCAAGGCCTATTTCTTGAAGTATGTCTATTAGTTTATTATGTTGGACTTTATCGAAGGCTTTTTGATAATCGATGAAGCAAGTATATATGTCATGATTTACATCTCTGGCTCTTTTAAATAAAACTTGTAGGCTAAAAATAGTTTCGCGAGTTCCCAAGGCATTGCGGAATCTGAACTGTTCTCTACTTATTTGTGCTTCACACGTTGTAAAAATTCTGCGGTGTATAATTTTTAGAAATAATATACTCTACCAAAAAGACATGGAATCTCCTACGTAAATTGAAAAGTACTTAATCAAATAATTTCCCTTTCAAAAATCTCACTTAATAAAGAACATATCGACTCAAACATTTCTTTGCAACATGCAATCGCCAAAAACTGCAGAAGATATTTTTCCCAAATTTCTTAAAAACACCTAACTAGAGAGTAGCTGACGCATTTTTACTCCAGCATCCTTACAACTAAAAACTGCTGTCTGCTTTCAAAAGGACGGACTACAATCACAGCTATATTAAAACAAATCGCTTCTTAGTACTACATATAAACTTCTAGAAAGATTAATATATAACAAAATCTTAGAAACCATGCTTTCAATGTTTAGAGTTTAGCTAAATGCTCATTTCAATAAAATACGCTTATTAAATAATGGTATACCACAAGGCTCGGTTTTTGCGCCTATCCTCTTTAATATAACCTAACAAAAGCCTGTTTCATAATTTTTTTATTTAACATCCCATTTATTTGTACCAATGCAAATATATTCAACAAAGTCGTTTAATAGTTTAATAAACACGTAGAAGCAAGCTCAACAGTATGTTTCTATAACAGCTAGGGTTATAAGGCTTGTTTTACAAACGGGAAAAATCTTACAAACTACAACTTACAACTAATTTAAAATCTGATTGGCAGATCGTTTAGCACATGTCGCTGTAATCGTCTTTCATTTGGTTGATCCATAAGATCTATTGCTAGAATGTTTGGATGGGCGTTAAGTCGAGTGCTGCATTGGGAGTTGTAAGGTTTAATTCCTTCCTTGACTGTGGGGATACAAAAATCTTTTATGATAATCTTGTTTGGCACAGACCAAGGTGCGTTGGCTACCATGCGCAGTGCTTTAATTTGGAAGCGCTCTAGGATTTCGATGTTTAAAGTGAACGTTGTTTCCCAGAGTTGAATTCCATACGTTTATATTGGCTTAATTATTGTTTTGTAGACCAGAAGTTTGTTGTCTAACAAGAGTTTAAATTTAGGCCTAATTAACGAGTACATCTTAATGGGAGTGAATTCTAGCTGCTTCCGTTTTGTGAAGGTATACTTGTTTGCGACAATTTAGCCTTCTGTCAAGGTGTAGGCCGAGGTACTTAACATCATCTTGTTGTGAAAATTGGCTATTGTTTAGATAAATAGGAGGACAAGTGGCTCTGATAGTGGTAAAGGTTATGTGAACATATTTGGTGTCATTGACTTTGATTTTCTACATTTAGGTTGCAGTTCCTGCGATGTAATGTCTCTCTCAGACGCTAAGACAGCAGTGTCGTTGGCAAAGGTTGCTGTCAAAGTTTTTAGCGTGAATTGCAAGTTTGAAATGTATAATAAATATAAAAGAAGCCCGAGGACACTTTCCTGTGGCATACCGACGTTTGTTTAAAAAAGTTCCGTATATCCGGTTTCAAACTTTATCATAAAGGATCTGTTATTTTAGTAAAATTTAAGGATGAGAAAGTAGTTAAAAGGTGAAAGTAGTCACAATTTATAGAGGAGTCCAATGTGCCAAACTTTGTCGAACGCCTGTATAATCTAAAAATGCAGCAAAACAGTACTCTTTGCTTTAGAAAGTATCTTTGATCTTTTGGACGACTGGTGCATTTGTTCTACCATGGAGTGCATCTGTATGAAGCCAAACTGGTGACTGAGTATTATATCATTGTTTTCCAAGGTTGGTAAAAACCTTTTTATTAAACGTTTATCAAACATTTTAGAAACAATTGGCAGTAGACTTATTGGCCGATAAGATGTTGGTTCGCTGAGGATTTTTCCTGGTTTTAATATTAAAATAACCTGTGCTACTTTTCTTGGTCTGGAAAAAATCCCGTGCGAAGAATTGCGTTGAAGAGCTGTAGTAAGATACTTAGTCCCGATGGTAGATAATTCTTTAAGGATTTTACCAGTAATTAGCTCATATCCTGGTGCTTTCTTGGATGTAGATTGCTAATGGTTTCCTCGACATCAGCAATTTTGAGTAATTCTAGTTGATATGAAAACTTTAATTGTTGAATAATTTCTGATTTTTTTTGGGCCTATTATCTGGTTGATGTTGCTGAAAGACGTTTTCTAGATGGTTTGCAAAAATAAGCAATTTTTCGGAATTTGCTCTGGTTTCCATAAAATGTGTCTATATCATACAACATTATACTTTTGAACTCGTTGAAAAATAATTGTCTGAAAATCCATATACTATTCTCTGGTACTTCAAATACTTTCAGATATTATATATATAACCATCCAAAATAAAAATAACAACTTTCCACTTAAATAATGGAAAAACAAAAACTAAATTTTCTATGAGATCTAATTGAACAAAACCAAAGTACAATTCAAAATTGGGATATGGAATAAAGTTGTACAAAAGCTTCCTACCTTCTGTTAATTCACTGAAAAATAGTCGGATACGCGCTGATTTGCTGTTTAATTAACTCCTATATAACTCAACTACAACTACGATGTTCTTAAACTGTATAGAAACTAAAGAAAAAGTTACAGACTAACAACACACTCCCAATTAATGAATGTGTAAGACATATCTCCGTAATAATATTAGATTAAAAGAGATTCCACTTATTTTTCCTGTAAACGATCTCAATAATCAAAAAACATGGAGAGAATAATGGCAAGAGTCTCTTCTAAAAATAAATCACAGCCTCAGAAAATCCTCCTAACTCCGATCTATTCAGACATTTCTAAATCAGGTTAAATAGGATTCGCACAGACATAGAAGGTGTAAAAATTTGATGCACAAATAGAGATACAGAGAAACTGCGGAATGTAAATACTGAGCAAAAGAACCAACCATGGACCTCATTATTATTGAATGTCGAATATACTGCTATAATGAAAACCTCGAAAATATGTATTCGCTAACACCGAACTAAATATTGAATTATAATAATTGTCACAATAGCAGTTATGTTAACATTAATATTAATTTTAGTTTTAACTTAAAGATTATCGAATAAGTTTATTTATTGTAATATAATATCCCATAAAAAGTCTATATAACATGAAAAAGATAATATATTCAAAGTATCTGCACAAGCACTTTGTAGATTTTTCAAACACTCAGACACGCGCATGCGTATGTGTGATGCAAAACGCATATGTATTGTACACATTAAATTTCTATTTTTAGTTCAAAGAGGTCTAAAAAGTTTAAACGTTTTGCTTCTTCTTCTTCTACTTCTTTATAAACTTAAAGTTTGTTTTGCTCTAGTATATCCTTCCATCTCTTTTTCGCTATACCTAGTGATCTTCTCCTCTAAGCGACAGGTCTCTAACTTTTTTTACTATCCTGGTATATTCCATCCTAGATATATGGCTATTCTATTCTGACCTTCTTTTGGCCCACTCGTCGAGCTTTTGAACTTCGCAACTTCCTCTTATTTCCTTACTTTTTATGTGATCTTTATTACGCCCATAATTTTTTGTAGTGTCCTCATCTCCGTTGTTTTCAGTATTTGTTTGGTCTTTAGCGTATCTGACTTTGTTTAGATTTTGTAGGTCATAATCGGCTTTATGACCGATTTATATATTCTTACTTTAGCCTCTCTTCTTAGATGTTTGTTGTTCCATATAGTATTATTTAGGCGTACAGATGTTTTTGAGGCTTTTTGGTCCTGATATTCAACCTTTGTTAATATTCCGTTATTTCTGATTTTAATGCCTAAATATGCCATTGATATCACTTGCTCTACTACAGATCCAGATAGTTCAAGTTTATAACGTAGCGGTTCTTTGCTATTGCCGCAGGCCAGTATATCACGCTACCTGCGGGAAAAACTTTAAGAATGCTCATAAAACCAGCAAACAGGATAAAACTTCCGTCAAGAAAGACAATTTCGAATGGTAATCCACACCTCAAGTAGAGGGAGTCCCAAAAAATACGGGAAGGAAGAGAAAGAGAAAAAAATGAGAATGGAGGAAGAAAAAAATAAAATTTTGAACATGAAGCATTAGATCCTGATTTCACAGAGAATGGAAAATAATCATAAAATTGGAATGAAACCATAACCAAATGCACCATATTCGAGACAAAAAAGAAAGAGAGGAGCATCGTGCTATACTAAAGCTATACACTTTTCTACAACGAAGTCCAAAAGTCAGAAAAAGCCAAAGGAGGAGTGGGTATACTCATCAAAAAAGACAATAATGGCGTTATTGTGGGGTATAAATTTATATCATCAAGAATACTCGCATTAACACTGAAGCTAGACAACAATAATTTACACATCATAAATGTATATGCTGCTAAAAAATGTAAACTTAAAAACGATAAAGAAGAATTATATAATAGACTTTAAAAAACTCGACGAAATACCTCAAAACGATCTCAGATTAATATTAGGAGGCTTAAATTCCTGTACGGGAAATAACGTGGTTCCAGGGGTAAAACAAATATTTAACAAAAATATAAGCAACGGCAATGAAGATAACTTAAGAATAAACAACTTCTTCGGTCACAAGGTGCAATACACATATACTTAGGAAAACACGAGAGGGCAATGTTCAGTACTAGACTACATTATATCAAACAAGCAAATACATATGTCACAAGTACTTAATGTTAGAACATTGAATTCCACAAACATCGGCAGTGATCACAAACTGCTATTAGGCAAGATAAAAATAAGAATACCGAGATTCAAATTCAAATACCTATCTACCAAGAAAAACTTGACTTAGAACTACTTCAGGACAAGAGCATAAGATAGTTATATGGACAAAGACTGTAAGGGTATATTTATAATAACAAAATAATCCCAAATAAATAACCAAATTCTCAATGGTCAAAAAGAAAAACAAAAATAATAAAAGCATCGAAAGAAGCATTAAAATAAAAAAAGTAAACATAAGCCAACAATCAAAAAAATGTTTTGCAATAAAAGAAATATCAAATTTACAAGCGTCATTGATTATTAATTACGTATTATTCCCAATAGTTTAGTTAAAATGTAATTGGGAATTACCATATGTGCCCTTTATTTATTTTTTTTCTGCTTTATTTTAAAATATTTTTATTCGGAGCAACTTCATAATTAAAAACCACTTAATTATTCAAAATTAAGTGTATTTTTTTAGTATGAACCAGTAAATGATCAAATACTCTTCTATATAGACAAAGTTTAAAAATAAATTTAGGCTATCCATTCATATACACATTCATTTATGTACTAAAATTCTGCGATCATTAATTATAGCATTAACAGAAAAGCTTTCAAGATGTGGACCAGAAAGAAGAATTAAATAAACATGCCAAAATCTCACAACATTGATATTGACAGCGCCAAATAAAATAACAGCAAAAACAAAAATACATTAAATAAAATTAGTATTGAAACAAAGGCCACAGAGGAGAAGAGATATAAGCTTAAAACGAAAAAGAAATAATGTTGAGCTGACTAAACTAAAGAGTAAATACAAAAAAATCATGAAAAGATAAGAAACAACATAATACACAAGTCATATTAGAAAACTATCGAAGCGAATAAAGAACCAAAGGCAGCAAGAAAGCAATTAAACATAGAAAATAAAGAAATACAAAACAAAGACGGAATACCTGTAATAATCAGAGATGAAATACTAAAAAAATGACACGTTACTATACTGAGCTTTATGACACTAAAGTACAAACAAATATAGCACAACAACAAAAGACAAATTATGGAAACGAATACTATACTAGAAGTAACTAGAGCTGAAATTGAGCTGTTGTGAACAAAATAAAATGTGGCAAGGCCTCAGGATTTTACTAGTTGAAATGCTAAAAGAAGAAGGATATGAATTACAATGTGAATTATTAAAGTTATATAATAAATGTATAGAAGTAAATACAATTTCAAATATGTAACAAGTTAGAGAAGTTATATTTAGATATATGAAAGGTAATCCTTTACAACTATATATAACTATAGACCAATTAGTCTCTTGACGCAAAACATACAAACTTAAATTAAAATTTAATTAAAAACATTTACACCAATGCAAGAATGTATATAAAATATATAAATAACACAAATCAAATATCCATAAACAGAGGAGTAAGATACGAAGATGCCGTATCCCCAAAATTGTTCATCATTGCATTGGAAGGTATTTTCAGCTTAGACTGGAAAGAAACCACTTGAGATTCGCAAATTATGTAGTAATAGTAAGCTTTAATCAGCAAGACTTAGAAGATATAATCGCAGAAATTAATAATCAGGCAAGGAGAGTAGGACTTGAAATCAAATAAGGTAAAAACAAAAACATTACTCTAGAACATTGATTCCCAAAGTGGTCCAGGTGGACCCCCAGGGGTCCACGGGAGACTCGACGGGGGTCTACGTTGGCGTGACAAAAAAATGGGGGGTCACAATTCGTAAGCGGGAGTCCACGAAATTTTATCTGGTTTCGATAGTGAAGAACTAAAATGTTGGCTTGAGTTCACCTATCAATGTAGCAGATAATATTTTAAGAAGCTCAGCGACTGTTACTTGTAAAAACTTGCATATTCCATCAGTGGCGTAGCTACCGGAGGGCTAGACGGGACAGTGCCCCGGGGCCCCCAAGCTCAGGGGGCCTCTCCGACTCTGACTTACAAACTATAAATTGAACTAGTGAAAATTTTTCCCACATTCGGAATATAAATAAACCGGATTCCAGAAACGCGACTTTAATAATGGCAACTTATTTGAAAAATACAGGGGAATTCCCAACAAGTCTCGATAAAACCGTGGAAATAAACAATTATAATAAACGGTCTATAAAAGTAGTCCGTTAAGTAAATTAAAACTTTATTGCAACAAAAAACCTTTTATAGCAAACTTTTCTCATTTTTAATTGTTTTTGTTCTCGTTTAACTATTACTTGAAAATAATATTTTACTTGAGAAACTAAACGCTATTCTTTAGTACATGACACTCCTACCACGCTTGTATGAAAGTATTCGTACGAATGTTTGTCGGAAACGGAAGCGTTTGTCTGGTTTTATTTTCTAGTGTGGGCAAGAGGCAAATAGGCAAATTCATGAAGCTTCGTGCCGCATACATAGAAGTGTAGTCGGATCATTATAGTATAGGTTTGCTAGTGCCATCTGTCGATCGATATAAAATGTTTACCGGTGAGTCCGGGGATTCCCCAACGACGTGACGTTATATATCAATTACGTTTCTTGTTGATTATGACATAATAAGTTTGCAAAAATAAGAGAATTTAAATAATGGATAAAAAGAAGAAACCTAGCGGTACGTTTAAGCGCCGACAACGTCAGGAAAGAGAAGATACTAGACAAAAATTACCCAAATTTACACATTTCTTAGTCAGCCGTCTACAAGCAGTTTTAGCCCAAATATATTGGACAATGTGATTGTGTCTACTATAATGCAGGCTGAGAAGCCTACTGAAGGAGATCTGACAATTATTGCAGTTAAAGATACCGCCATCAAGGAGGATGTCGCTGATCACCTCAACGACCACAATGTCTGCGTGGCACAGGTAACAGCGGAAAAACCAACGATCTCGTCAGTTTTCAAAAATTTGTACAATCAATCGTCATACAACTTGGGAAATTTTACGAACATTTTATTGTTAAGTGATGATAACAAACATTAAATTCTTGATCGTAGACCTTTACAGCCTTCGGGACCTTTTCCAAAAGACGCCCACCAGGACAACAGGTGTTTTTCAAAATGGTACTACTTTTGAACTTCTAAATATGGACCAGTTCATCGTTTTTGGTTGTGTTATTCTAAAATACTAAACGCTGCTGGTTATTTGGTTCGCAAAGGAATAATGTATAATGTAAGGGCATTCGGGACTGGAAACATTTATCAGAACGAATAAAACAACACAGTTTCTCGAGTGGTCATACGGAAGCATGTGCTTTGTATGAACTTTGGAAAAAAAGTGATACAACTATCGACAAGGAACTTGAAAATGAAATTCGTAAAGAAGCGTCATTTTGGAAAATGGTTCTTCAAAGATTATTCGACGTCATACTTACCCTAGCAAAGAGTTCTTTGGCTTTAATAGGACATCGAGAAAACTTAAATGAGGAGGGGTACCATGGAAATTTTCTGTCCGTTGTAGAGCTTGTTGCCCAATATGATCACATACTGCGGCAAGTTTTGGATAAGCCTAAAGGTATTATTTTTATTTCTAAGTTTTCACCAGACTGCTTCAGAAGGAGGGTTGTTTCTCGAGAGTTTGTATGTATGTATACTAGGACTCAGTATTAGAAGTAAATTTTGTAAACAATAAACTGTCACTTTTTACGTCACCTTGATTTTGTATTTGGAATTTATGGCTTGGTAGCAAGTTATCAGGTTTGTACTAGAGTTGTGAGTAAACCACTATTTATATTAAATTATATATGTTAAATTAAGTCAAGAAAAATAAAATATTATATTTCTTTTTGTATTTTAAGCTACTGATTTTAAAAATTTAAAAATTAATGTTTAGTCAGAACAAAAAAGGGTAGATGGTCTGATAACTGATAACTTGCTCCCAAGCCATAAACTCTTAATTAAAAATCAAGATGACGTAAAAAGTGACAGTTCTTTGTTTACAAAACTTACTTCTAATACTGATTCCTAGTATATGTATGTGGATTTATTTGTACCCTGCTACAGCCTAAACGGTTTGATGGATTTTCACATAAGAGGTAGTCGTCTTGACAGAGCGAGTGACACAGGGTACAAAAATGTTTGTAAACCCATCGAGTGGGGTATCAAAAAGTCACTGCAGTCGTTTTTTTATTCATTTATTTTTATTAAAATTAACCGTTTATATTCTAATTATTGTTTAAAATCGTTTTTAGAATCCGTATTCGTCGTGTTCCGAACTCGACGTACTCCAGATTTGTCGTAACCCAGATTCGTCTTACTCCAGATTCGTCGTAAAACGTATAGTCGGTCAAGAAAGTGGTGTTATTGGTTTAAAAATCTCTACTTAATTGGGATCCATAGCCAAAGGGTACTCAACGGGGCCATATTAACGTGCCTCTGCTGTCTGTGTGTCTGTCACAGGACTGTATTTTTTGAACGGTAACAGGTAGATATTTTCTTTTATTTTCATAAAATAGTTTTAATTTGTTCATTACAATAAGTTACAATATGTATTTGGTTTTTAATTTTATTATGGAGTCGACTGTATTACGACGAATCTGGAGTACGACGAATCTGGATTACGACAAATCTGGAGTACGTCGAATTCGGAACACGACGAATACGGAACAAACGTTTTTAAATAGTTTAGTTGGGGCCCTAGTTTATTTTTTGTCCCAGGGCCTTTGGTTACCTAGCTACGCCACTGTATTCCATATTCAGTACAACGTGTCGAGATTTGCAAAGCGCTGCCGCTGCCGCCGTCCGCAATACTTGTTCAGACGTGCAAAGGGACGAAGTACGACTTGTGGTGTGTGTGCTTGCAATCTTGCATGAACTTGTTTGATTCTTCACCAATATAAATACGATTGCCACGGATAAACGTTATTCATTTGTTTCCCGAATTTCGAAAAGAAAAGTAAAGTAAAGTGAATCGATGTTAGTGTTTGCCAGTGTCGGAAAAGTAAGTACTATCCTGCCTGTTTGTTATACATACTTTTATTTTATTTATTATTTATCTATTTATTTTACAATTTATTATACACGTAGTAAACAAAAAATGGACAAACTACAAAAAAATAAGTAGGTACAAAAAGTGAGGCTTATTCCTAAAAGAAATCTCTTCCAACCCACCTGCGGTAGGAGATATATTTATGTTGTAATAAGTATATTTGTAATGTTTGCGTGTAGTAGGTACGTATTGAGTGTATATAATGTCCTGAGTGATTTTTTTAAAGAAAAATCGATTCCATTCACAAACTTTATTTCGGTGGCAACAGATGGAGCTCCTGCAAGGGCCGGGCGATGTCGTGGGTTTATAAGCCATCTTAAAAGAGTTATTCCAGAGGTAACTGCAATTCACTGTGTCATCCACCGACAACACTTAGTAGCGAAAAATTTGAGTGCTAAAAATACCTGGACTGTGGGGAATTGCGAGAAAGCTTTTAATAGAGTTTCCCTTGTCATATCTTGTCGAGAAAAGTTTTAGTGTCGTTACAAACCTTTTAACAAAAAAGGAGCAGATTGAATATCATAGAACGGGGAGATTTGCGGTTATTCCTAACAAAACTGAAGCCAAATATTGATAATTTGCTGTCAATCCATCAAGTACATCCCTCCCACTAAAATTATGATTATTTTGTGATTGTCATTGTAGAAGTTACGTTACGTTATTATTTTATTTTAATTATATTACGACTGTTATCATATTACAATGTAATATAATAACAGTAATAATTAATAGTGTAATAATTACATATTTGAATAAATACAACACAAGGAAATATACTATTTTTCTTTTTATTTTTACCACTTCGAATGGGGAGCTTTCTAAATAAAATATGTGAGATTGATTGGTTTCTTGTGTTGT
This sequence comes from Sinelater perroti, assembly GCA_036346155.1. Taxonomy (NCBI): domain Eukaryota; kingdom Metazoa; phylum Arthropoda; class Insecta; order Coleoptera; family Elateridae; genus Sinelater; species Sinelater perroti. Next base: position 24,519,762 of record JARFIY010000001.1, read on the forward strand.
GAGTAGATGTCAAAGGAGTAAAGTTGGATGGAATGACTTTTTTGATTGGCTAACTTTACTTTTTTGACATTCACTCACAGCACAATCAATTAACTAACAAATTTTCATAGTTAGATCTAATCTTCACGTTTTTTTCGAGTTTTGGGAATATGGTATAAATGTAGCTGCAGGGGGTCCACCGGAACCAGCAAAACTTTCAAAGTGGTCTATGAGAAAAAAAGTTTGGGAGCCTCTGCTCTAGAAGATAAATCGTTAGAAGTAGAAAATAACTGTATATACCTTGGCCAAAAAACTACAACAGAAAAAGACAACATTATCAAAGTAACAAGTAGAGTAAGACTGGCGTTCATTTGGAAAACTAAATTAAATCTTTAAGTCTGATATTCCAGATACGTTAAAAACAAAAGTATACAACCAGTGCGTACTCTCAAAATGACTTATGGAGCAGAGACGCAGACTTTGACAAAGAAAAACGCCCAGACGCTAATACGTACACAAAGGGCACACAAAAGATATATATTAGGAATTATATTAAGCTATCGTAAAATAAATGCATGGATAACATAGCAAACGAAACTAACAGACGCATGCAACGAATTGCACAACTTAAGTGCCAATGGGCAAGACATAACCCGAACAGAGGATGAAGGATGGATGAAAACGTATATTAGATTGAAGACCTCGTGATACCAAAAGAAGCGTTAGAAGACCTATCACTTGGTGGCGGGATATATAGAAAAAATTACCGGAACAACATGAATAAGAATAGTAGAAGATAAAAACGAATAGAAGAAAATAGGGAAGGCCTACATTCAACAGTGGATGGTAATAGGCTCATAGTGATAGTGATTAATTATACACCCAAAGTGTATATGGCAACCTTATCAAATGAATAGTACAACAGCAGAATATGTCTGCTTTTTATTTTAAAATAAATTAAAATTGTTCTGATCTTTAAAATTAAAAAACGAGAAATGAGCACATGAGTATCAAAACTAAAACAAAACCTCAGTACAATCATAGTATCACTCTAGCTTTAAACTACATCAATTTAGCTTTTAAGGGAGGTGAAAACATATAAAGACTTTGGATTTTGCTCTAATATCTGAAATGATCAAAATTCTAGTATCCACAGAGCAGAATTCAAATAGCGCCCAGTAACTTTTCTAAAATATAAATTTGGATTAGAAAAGTGACATTTATACTATAATAAAACCAATATATAAAGAAATATTATACAAGTACTTCTTTTTAAGAGGCATAGGAGGTTGCAAAAAACCTATCTCTACAATACAGTGCCATCTTTACTTCTAAAAAAATGAATCAATTATAGCTGTATCATCAACAGGTACAGTTGTTACACTATAGAAATTTGGCAAAATCTATTAGTCAGTTCAGCTTACTAGTTCTTGTGATAAATACTTTCACATATAGTTCAATAACATACTCGTTTGCCTTGAACGCTGCCAGCACGTTATTTCAAAGAGTAATTAATAACACCTAGTATATTGGTGGATAAGTTCTTCTTGCTAGAGACTAAACAGTGCCTACCCGTAGCTAAACACGGTGACAAAGTACAAGTAATTAAGTGTTCCATAAAAAGAAGTTGGTTGTGTTAACACTTCAAAATTTTAAGATCTATAGTTAATATGAAAGCAAAAACGATCAAAGTTCTAGTGAATGGCATCTTTGAATAGGAGAAATAAATCACATTCAAGTCTACAACTGGACTTCATTAGCATTCACCGAAATTTTTTTTTAAATAATTTAATTCACGATTTATTTACAGTAATGTCTTTGAAAGTGGAAACATGGGATCATTAACTTCAAAATCAAATTTTCTCTAAAAACTAATACCATAGAAATCAACGACAAAGTTCATTCTTTTATAACTAGCACATGCAGAGAACTATTGACCAAATTGCGACTGAAGGTGACGTTACGCGAATCCAACTAAATTCTTAAATACTTTGATACTCTCTGTAGTTCCTCATTTTTTACTTATAAAAAAGGTTCTATCACTGTACTTTTTAAGAACTTAAATATAGAAGAAGGCCTTTGCAATAGTACTCACCTTTTTGTCAAAGATTTAAAACCTAACTTGATCATTGGGCGCACTTTAGTAAGCCATTTAGTATTTATACCAAAGATAGAGTTGATATTAAACAATATGGATTTTTATTTTAAATTTAAAATAAGAGAATTCTCCGCAAGACTGACGTTCCCTATGACAATCATGAAATCATAGAAACAAACCTTTCAAAAAATTAGAATTTGTTTTTTAGAGCCCATATTCAATCAACTCTATATTGCATTCTTATAAGCAACATCAAAAAGGACTTAAAGTTTTTATTAAAGGTGAATACCAACAAAGCACAATTGATGACGATAACCAAGAATGTACATTAAAATGTGTCTTTAAGAAATTTTTCAAATCTGGTAGTTTAAATTTTTATGTTGATGTTTCTATTTACTGAATAGGAAGAGAAACCCCATCGATACACGGACGGTATCGCTATATAAAATTCAAAATATTTTTTGTTAATATTCAGTTATGCCCTGAATTAGTTTTAGATTACTGAAATAATAATAATATATTTTCATAAAGTATATATTCATTATTATTAATAAATCTAAAATAAAAATATTTATTTGTCATGTAACTATTAACACTATACCAAATACAAACTTATAATACGATTTAGTAATTGTTATCATAACGTTTAGATCTTAGTCTAAGCTTTGTAGAAAATAAGAAGCATAACAATATTTTCCACGTCTAGCTTTTAAATTCCAACTAAATAATTTTTGAATGTTTATGCATAATAATTTAAAAACAAGCCAGTATTATACAACTTAACACAATAGATTTTTTTATATTAATCGCTAACGCATTACACCTAAAAAATTAAATATATTGTAAGCGATACGTTATTACCAAACTCCCGTGTTCCATTATAATGCTACACAAGATCTTCAGGTTGCCCCAGATAACCTTACGGTTTACGGTTTACTGTTTGTGTTGTAAGTTGCTTCGCTGAAGCAATTTTCCTGAGCATCCGATATCCAGCTATTGTTGCTATGGAGCATTTTCCACATAGCTACATTACCCCCAGTTAGATAGTAACCGTCCTTGTGTTATCTACCTACCTACAAATGCACCTGATAGGTTCTCAACCGCTATCAACCTTGGTTCATTTTTAATAGATATATAAAATTAGTCTTGTAAAACTGATAATTTTAAATTAATTCAATGTGATTATTTATAGTTATTTCTTTCTAAATTCTACGACAAATATTAACAACAGTTGTATTAAAAAGAGGCATGTGGTTTGTCGTAATTAAATAATTAGAAGGTTATAAAAATTTCTAATACAAATTCACTAAGTAACTTTTATAATAAATGGATAGTTTTGCAAGTAATAGGTTTATTTTATTAATTTATTGGCAATAATAATTATCTATTTCTTTATTAAAGAATATGGTTTATTTACTTATACCAATTACCAAACAAATTGAAAGAATGTCGTCTAATTGTAGCATTTTATTTATGACATTAATTTTTTTTGCCAATTACATTTTCATTATTTTACTACTATTTAGTATACTCTAAGTATTTGATGATATTTTAGCATTTTTTTGCAATCATATAATTTATTAATTATAGTTGTGTCACTAAGTAGTTTCATTACTGACCCACCACGAAGTAACTGCAATATCGCGGATACGGTGATACAAACCTATAGTTCCATGCCATATGTCTAAATTAATTTGAAAATGACTTTGTATGTATATAATTTATCTTTAAGAGAGATATCTGATTTATTTTTAAATACCAAAAACATCTTGGTTTTGAGTCAAGGTGTTTTATTTTCTTTTAAATATGTTTTTATCCAGATATATTCTTACATATTTAACTTTATGAGCTTGAAGTTAAAAGAAATAAAATACAGTAACTTTGTTCTATTGATTTAAATTGATTTAAAGATTTTGCAAATGACTATAAAATAATAAATGAAAGATTTACTTCAAATATGTTTATGTTGTATTAACAATTCTTTTATATAAATTGTCTTTTGGTACCAAAACAATAAAAAATTTATTTTTAAGAAGCAATTCTATCAGAAAATTGTGTCTTTTGTTGTATAAAACGAAGAAATTTCGGTAAACATTAAATTTTAACATTAAAGACCTCACAGCCACATACATACTGTTCTCAAAAATTTATCTATTTTCTTTTCTACTATAAGTTTTTTGAATTAGGAATTCACACATGAATTTACGTACACAAGTGATACATTATATTCGGGATGTCCAAAAATAGTAACCAAAACGAATTGATTTTGACAGAACAATAAATAAAGATATATGAAGTTAAAAAAGCCATTAGTATTTATTATAAACTATAGGTATCTTTTTTGCAAAATTTATTTGGTTTAAAAGAATTTGTCTAAAAAAGTATTTATCCGATTCGAAGCAAAAATACATCTGAGCAAAAGCATCAACTCATTATTTAAAAGTCTTTAAAAGCTATCCACTGTATTTCAAAAGACAATTTATCACGAACGAGGCCATTATCCAACAGAAACTAAAATGCAAATAAAGCAGTTGACTAAACATAGTGAAGTTCTGAATTGAATAAAGTCCTTTTACTTCAACGTGTTGTAAGTATTTTGGAATGTATTGATTATCTTGAAAAAACGTAGAAACGTTATTCGGCAATATACAGCACTTTTAAATAAGCTGAAGCATTCAGAAAATTCAGAAAAATCACATTGGATCACGAAAAAATATCTATTTATGATACCATGGTTGAACAAATAGCATTAGGCCAATTGTACTAAAATACATAATGGAGAGACCACGTAGCAAATCAAATCAATAGTTTTAAATTACCTTCAAGTACCATATTAATAACGTTTTCAGCAATACTTTTTTAATATTTTTAACAATATAAATAGGTCATAAAAAGAAAAATTTATATTTATTTGTCCGTATAGGGTTGCCAGTCCTCCAACGAAACATTATTAACAGCAATGTGAAAAGTAATAAAAACTACCACATTACGTATATATCTTTTGTTAAACAACACATGACAAAATACACAACACAGATGGCATTTTGTCCGCCGCACCTCTTCAGTAGAAAAGCGGTGCTAAAAAGAATTCCCTTGTTAGTTAATTGAGTAAATCGTTTTATAATATTCTGAAACCACATCAAACTAGCAACATTAAATGTACAGAGTTTATTTTCGACAAAAAAGGTTAAACATTAAAAAGGATTATTCAGAAAATGCGGATAAAAAGTTTTCTAACGATGTTGAAATTCATCATCATCATCATCAGCCTGCAACCGTCCATCGTTGGACGTAGGCCTCTCTCATTTGTTTCCATGCATTTCTGTCTTGAGCCTTCTGGATCCAATCTCTTCCCGCAAAGTCTCGGATATCGTCGCTCCATCTTTTTGGTGGTCTTCCTATACCTCTTTTCGTTAAACGGGGCCTCCATCTCAAGAGTTTTGAGGTCCAGCGGTTTGGTTCATGCCGTGCTATATATCCCACCCATTGCCACTTTGCTTGAGCTACTCTCTGCATTATATCGGGTATTTTGGTTCTACGCCTTATTTCCTCGTTTTTCAGTCTATCTCTTAGACTCACTCCCAACATTCTGCGCTCCATCGCTCTTTGGCAAACTCTTAGCTACTCGGCGCTCTTCTGGGTTAACGTCACCGTCTCTAAACCATAGGTTGCCACGGGCAGTATACATGTTTCATACACCTTTCTTTTCAGGCTATTGGGAATATCGGAATTTTTGAGAATATGCTGTAGCCTCCCAAAGGCTGACCAGGTGGCACTTATTCTTCTTCTAATTTCAGATGTTTGGTTTTCCTTTCCAATCCTAATTGAATGACCCAGATAAATATATTCGTCCACTCTTTCCACCGGTTGATTATCAATAAAAACAACTGCATCGCTGTTTGTCATTATTTTGGTTTTATTTATATTTATCTCCAGCCCTACGGTATTGGATGCCTCATTCAATTGTATTAGCATAGCTTCAAGTTCGTCAATATTGCTAGAAATCAGTACGATGTCGTCCGCAAATCTCAGGTGGTTTAGCAGACATCCGTCAATGTTAATATCCATCCCTTCCCAATTCATTTGCTTGAACACATCCTCCATCGCCGACGTGAACAATTTTGGAGACATTGTGTCTCCTTGGCGGACTCCCTTTTCAACCTTTATTTTGTTAGTTTGAAGGTCTTCATCTACCTTTACGTGAAATGTAGCCTCTTCGTAGATGTATTTAATTAGCTGCGAGTATCTGGAGTCAACTCTTGCGTTATTTAGTGCTTGGAGGACGGCGTGTATTTCAATTGAGTCAAACGCCTTTCGATAGTCCACGAACGCCAAGTGAATGGGGGTGTTGTATTCCGTTGTCTTTTCAATTAATGTTCCGATGGTTTGAATGTGATCCATGGTACTGAACCCTTTTCTAAAGCCCGCCTGCTCTACTGGCTGGTAGAAGTCTAATTTTTGAGTGAGGCGATTTGTGATGATTTTAGTCAATACTTTATATATGCACGAGAGTAAGCTTATGGGGCGGTAGTTTTCAATATTTGATGTGTCCCCTTTTTTGAAGAGAAGAATTACCTCAGCATTATTCCACGCCTTTGGTATCTTTCCCTCAATCAAACATTTGTTTAGTAGCACCGTGACAATATTTTCTACTATTTCACCCCCCATTTTCAGCATTTCGGCTGTTATCCGGTCTTCTTCTGGCGCTTTTCTATTTTTCAGTTGCTTGAGGGTTTGTTTAACTTCAAGTTTAGTTATCTCGGGTATTTCCTCGGAACTCACGTTAGAAATAGTTTTATTAACCGAGCTCTGTATAGATATGTTAGATGAATATAGCTTTGTGTAGAAGTTTTCTATTGTATGTACTATATCTCTTCTGTTTGCTACTACAGTACCTTCTTGATTCTTTATTTTTATTATTTTCTGTTTACTCTGTGATAGTTTCGATCTTAATACCTTCATATTTCTGTTGTCCTCTATTGCTTCTTCAATTTGCTTATTTCTATGTGCTCTTATGTCCTTCCTAATCATCACTTTGACCTTCTTGTTAATTTCTTGAAAATTTTGGGCTTCTCTATTTGTTCGTCTTCTTTCTTCTATTAAATTCAGGGTTTCTTGTTTTAGTTTGCTATCGCTAGGTTTCTTATTGGCACATATTTTTTTAACTGATTCGTGTATACTATTTTTAATTTTTTCATTTAGCTCATCTATGGATAGTTTCTTTAGCTTATCTGTAGGTTCTAGTTCTCGCTGTAGTTGAAATTGGTATTTTTCTTGATTGAGGCTCAATTCTTGTATGGTTGGAAAGTTTTGTTGGTGTTGTAACTTTTTCCTTTCCAGTTTCGGTTTTATTTCCAGCACCGACCTGACTAATCTATGGTCACTGCCTGTATTAAATCTATTTAACACTGCTACGTCCGTACATAGTGTTTTGTCGTTCGACATGATGTAGTCTATTTCGTTTTTTGTTTTTTGGTCGGGACTTCTCCATGTCCATTTTCTTTGTCTTTGTTTTTTGAAGAATGTGTTTAAACAGTATAGCTTTTCGCTACATCTATATCTTCCAATGTATTGGTCGTCTTCAGACAGCTTGCCTCCTATTATTGAATTGAAGTCTCCTGTGATAACGGTGTAGTATGTTTTTTCTTGTCTCCTAGCGCGTGTAATATCTTCGTATAGTTGCTCCACTTCTTCATCGTCTGAGTTTGTCGTCGGTGCATATACGTGTATGAGTTGCATATTATATTGTTTGTTAATTTTCAGAGTAAGGTATATGACTCTTTTTGACACTGCTTGGAATTTCGTTACTAGGTATTTTATCTTACGGTTGATGATAAAAGCTACCCCGCCATATTTATGGTTTGTGTCTGAGTTGTTCTGGTATAGGACGTGTCCTGATTTCAATATTGAGTTCCTTTCCCCGGGTAGACGTGTTTCGCATAATCCAACGATATCCCACTTTATTTTCGATAGTTCCAGTTCTAGCTCTTCTCTGTATTCTTCTGTTCGCATTGTTCTAATGTTGTATGTTGCTATTATAAATTTTTTCGTGTTTGTATGTCTTCTTTGCTGTGGTCTAGCTTTGAGGTTTGTCGAGTTCTTGCCCCCCCCCCCAGAATCCTTGGGGCTGACTGATCGTTGATCAGTGTGGGATTGTGAGAGTGCATCTCTACCCACCTGGGGTATTCCTGTTTGTGAATTCGACGTTTTCATCATGGTTTAAAAGAGAGGGGTTTGGCATTTTCTCGCCGCGCTTGCCGAACGTGTTGGCGAGTTTATTTTTAGCCGCCCACTATGGGAACAGACGCTGTTGCAGCCGCCTGCTCCGGGTCAGACGCTGCTTACTATGGGAGCCATTAAATCTACGATTTAGAAGTTGCCTCCCATTGCCTCTCATTTAGTTTAGCCTGTGTGCCGACACAGTTACCGGGATGTGGCCGCTTATGAAGCTTCTAAGAGCCATAAATGAGAGTGAGAATCTAACTGAGGACCAATATCTCAGAGTGACCCGAAGTTCCGGCAACCCTGAGTGTAGAGGTACTACCTCTAGTTAGACTCTCATACATCCCGATGTTGAAATTACTCTAAATAAATCCATTAATACATTAGATATTATATTTGGAAGTAATTTTAATGTTACAACCGCAAACAGATATTTAAAAAATGAAATATCTAATATACGCTCTCAAAACTAAGAAAAATGACAACAATATAGATTCATCTTATACATAATATGTTTTGAAATTGCTAAAAAAAAAGAGAAGTGACAAAGGTAGTGGACAATTATTACGCTCAAAATTAGTAAAGGAAGCCAAAAAGCTGATGCGACATAATTTGGATTAGTAAAATAGATTAACGAATCACTAAATGTTACAGTTGTGCATAGATGAAAAATTAATTGTTAGTAAATTCTCGTTTAAACTTACAATAAGGAGAGTATATACGTAGAGAGCACCAACTAGCAGCAGCTGTGCGACCTTAAAAGAGTGAAGCTACAAACCCTATCTTCCCTCTTGCTCAAATTATAAACTGTTCAGTCCTGTTTAAGAGTTGCTAGAGTGATGAGCGAGTAGAAGATACCACAGAACGTGGAACAACGCATTGTGATAAAATTCCTTCTTGGAGAACACGTTCCGTCTGCTGAAATCCACCACAGAATCTAACAACAGAGTGTGGGAAAGAGTGTCTCTTATGGACCCGAGTTTTTGAGTGAGTGAGTGCTTCAGAGACGACAGAGAATGTATAGAGAATGAATCTCATAACCATCGGCCGCGGACATTTGTCACCAAGCCAAACACTAATCTTGCAGACGCGCTTATTCGTGAAAATAGGTGCAGCACTATCAACAGACTTGGAGCAATGTGTTGGTAGTATAGACGACATTGTGAAAAACCATCTGTACTATCGCAAGGTAAATACACTTAGATAGACGTAAACAGAATAGTGGGCATTCAATTTGTCAGTCGTTTGCTACAGCAGTTTGAAGACGAATGTAATGAGTTTTTAAAGTCTATAGTGACCACCGATAAAACGGGAGTCGCAGAATACCAGTTGTTTCAATTCTCCTAAACCGTTTGACAGGAAAAATTATGGCAACCTTTTTCTGGAACTAGCAGGGGGTTATTCATATAGATTTTTTGACGGATGCGAGAACAGTTAATGCAGCTTATTACTCAAATCCCCTGGTAATCGACTTGAAAGTAAATATTCGATCTAAGCGAAAGACAGGTGGAAAGCGGGTAGAGTTCTTACAAGACAATGCACGCCCCGATACGGCCAAAACAATAATGTAAACTCTCCGGAAATTGAAATGGAACCTTTTACCATATCTGCCGTACAATTCTAATTTGACCTATGTAATTTCCACCTGTTCGGAAGGCTCAAATCAGACTTGCGAATCATACGCTTTGCGGACAAGAATTCCGTTATCCAGACTATTCGGGAGTGGATTTTTAAAAAAGGCATCAAGATGTTTTAAGAGCGTTGGAAAAAATTTGTTAACTCCGGAGCGGAGTACGTTGAAAACTAACATGTGCAAGTAACTGTTTTGGCAATTTTTTTTTTTGTTAAAAAATCAGCCCCCGTCATATTTTTAACCACCTTGTAAATTACAAGAAAATCATGTAGTAAATCTAGACGAAGAAACAAAATAAACCAATATTAAGTAAATAATAATTACACCACAATATAGAAACATTAGGAACGCAAAAAATAATTAAGCAGACGTGTGACAAAGAAAACGAAAAAAATAAAATAAAAATTACATCAAATACGAAGAAAGATAGAACGTAATTAGAAGTAACATAGGATTAGTAAAATAAATCTGTATAGGCGAAAGCTGTAGAGATGTTGAGGAATTAGAGCAAAAGTATGACAATTTTAATTTGCACAAAAAATTTAAAAAATGTCGGATAGTACGAAAAAGATAAAGAGAAAGTAATTGTATTAGAGGTAGTACCATAAATAACACAAAATAGAGTGCCATAAAAGTAGCATAATCCGGAAAAGCAGCTGATCCAGACAAAGTGCACTGCAAAGTCTTAAAGCTGTTAAACGAATGTTAAATTTTTGTCATTGTAGACCTGTTTTACAGTATATAGAGAACTAGAACAGTTCCTTCAATATGACTTATTTTCACTTTTGTGTCTACCTAAAAAAATCTTAAACATATAAGTGCAATGGTGGCAAACACATAAATAAAGTACTAAACACATGCTCAACAATTATACATACTGGAATATTTTGTTTGGGTTGCACGAGAGGGATACTATTAAAACCATTACTGTTTTCAACATTATATTACAAAGATGTTTAAAAGTAAATTAAGACCAGTACGTGTACTTTATAAATTATAGCAAAGCGTTTAATAACGTATTACATAAGTAACTTCTAGATATATTGCAAAAATTTGACAATAATTATAGTTAAGTGTAAATAATATTTAACCTGCTGAAGAAAACTGTTAGAGTAAAACGGCCTGACAAAAAAACGTAGAAACCGGTTAGATAAGAACGAATCCTATTTTTATTGGTGATTAAGCAGTCACTAAAAATAATTTAATATCTGCGTTCACTCAAACAATAATAATAGCGCTCGTCTAAGGCACGATATAAAGTCGAACATATAAGAGCCTCAACCTTGCAGTTCGCAGGCCGTACTCTCACACGGGACGTTAGAGCCTTACCATTACCATTATTCTTTGTTCCAACAAATCTGGTCAAACTCAAATAAAAAACAATAAAAAAAATTTTATTTGCTGTACTTAAAGTACATGGAGCTTCAGCACACTCTTTACGTGTAATACCCAACTATTTAAATTTATAAAACCTTCGGTATGAAAACGCTAATTTATTTCAAACAAACTTGGGTGCCTATCGCAAACAGACAATCAAATTTAAGTTAACAGGTGATGTAAAAACTGTTCGATTTTCATTATGTTGAAATATCAGAGGTGAGCTCGACCGTTTGTAAGTAAAAAATTCATGTATATCCAAAGTTAACTGAAATGAGTGAGGCACGAGTTTAGTCCCTATTTTGAAATACGATTCGGCTCTGTAATAATAATAAAGTTATCAACAAACATATTGACAATTTTTAATACTTATTCCTGTTAGAAGAATATTTTGACAAAAATAATCTAAATAAAACCTTATCTCAGCTTATAATTAGCTTTTGCTGACTGTAAGTATGTTAAAGTTGCTAGCTTAGAATATTTCTAAAGATATTTAATTTATAAAGGGTCCTTCCTTTAGTAACAAACTCACCTGTAATATTTCCCAGTTAATTATAAAGATTTGCAATATTCTTCTTCTTCTTCTTCTTTTCCTTATACCTCTTCAGGGTGTCGGATATGAGGTCCAGTCCTTCCACTCCTTCCGGTTCTTTGCCATTCTTTTCATATCTGCCAATGTTTTGCCCCTCTTGATACCGATTTCTTCGATCCTTTGTGTCCACCTCTTTCTGGGTCTACCCCTTTTCCTCTTTCGTTCTCCTGTTGACTCTGTGATCTTTTTTAGTAGCGATTGTTCATCTTTTCTTATTATGTGGCCATACCATCTTAGTTGCTTTCTTTCTATAAAGTCTTGTCTTAGAGTGTGTCTGATTCTTTCGTTCGTCTCTCTATCCCATTTGGTTTTCCCCTCGATTCTTCTTAGGAACTGCATTTCACCAGCATTGATCTTGCTTTCGTGCTTTTTGTTTATGGTCCATGTCTCACTACCATATGTTAATGTTGGTCTTGCTATTGTGTTGTAAACTTTCAATTTCACTTGCTTGTCTATTTCTTGTTTTTGTAATATTGGTTTGTTTATTGCGTAGTATATGTTCCTCGTCTTTTTCATTGTATTTGCTATGTCGACTTCTATTCTTTCGTCATATGTTATTACGGAGCCAAGATATTCTACTACTGTGACTACTTCTATTGTATTCCCGTTTATTTCTATTCTTCTTACCATCTCTGATTTTTTGATATTTATAATCATCATTTTTGTTTTGTTAGTGTTTACTTCGATACCTATGTTCTCTATTTCTTCGCTCCATATTTTAACCAGTCCCTTCATTTTATTGTGGGTGTCTGCTATGAGTATTATGTCATCTGCGTACATTAAATTGTCTACTTTGATTGGCCTTAGTTGGTAATGTCCTATTTGTGTTTGCAGATGCTGTGTTTTTGTTCTTGTGTTTAATAAGATTTTGTCCATCAGTGTTATAAATAGCAGTGGACTAAGGCTATCTCCTTGTTTTATTCCTTTTGTCATGAGGAACGTGTCTGAAGATTCTCCGTTCATCTGCATTTTCCCTTTGACATTCTGATACATGTTCCTGATATTTCTGATGAGTTTTCTTGGTGTTTGTAATTCTGCCAAATACCTCCATATGTGACTTCTCTTTATATTGTCAAACGCTGCTTTTAAATCTAGGAGTGTCACAAACAGCTCTCCTCCTCTTTCTATTGTTCTCTCCGTTATATTTCTTATTATGTGTATGTTGTCTGTTGTTTGTTTTCCTTGTCTATATGCTGCTTGTTCATCGGCTAGCTTGTGTCCTAGGTAGTGTATGAGTTTCTTTTGCAGAATCTTCGTATACATTTTGAATACTGTAAAGGAAAGGCAGATGGCTTTATAATTTTCACATTTTCCTGTTTCTCCTTTTTTGTAGATTGGTATAATTATGTTGTTTTCCCAATACTCCGGTATCCGTTCTTCTTTCCATGCTTTCTTAAATATTTCATGTATTTACAATATTCACATAATATTTTCATTTTTGGTGTACATTCTTAGAATTTGCCATACGGTTGGTGCCTATTATGCTAATTTGCTTACTTTTTTGCAGGATCCGTAAGATTAAATTTCGCGTAAATGTGAGCTAGAGTAAACTTTCAAGGGCACATTACTGACAAACTAGGCCTGTTGAAATCTGAGATAACAGCCGCAAAACTTGAGATTAACAAGAGACTTCCTGGATGCTCTGCAAAATACTTCAAAGTTTTGTTTAAGTTGGGCCAAAATTGAACCCACTATTAATTTTTTTAAGAAAAATGAATCCATTTGGTTTTGAAGCCATCATGTCAAAGAACTTATTAAGAATAATAAGCAAATTGTGCATTATAACCACAACAAAATTCTAAATTTGTATTGTAACAAATTAAATTATAAAATAGGAGCTCTTCCTTTATTTAGTTCAAAGTAATTTATATACGTTATTGTTGTAGCGTACTCAAAGTTTTATAGATCCGGTACTGGAGAAATTGCTGCGAGTTATTAAGGTATATCAGCAGTAAAAAGTATTCTTTATTTTTACTTTTGTTGATCACTTTTTGATCAATAAATTAGGATTTTTGTTGAAAATTGTGATATTTGTACTTTACTTACTTACTTACTTAATCCTGTCCTCTTGTACCATTATTGGTGTCGAGGTGTTCCGTCTTGGGTTGGGCGTCTTCTGACGAAGTTTCTCCATACTTTCCGGTCCTTAGCTAGTTCTACTGCTTCTGTCCAACTCTTCCCTCTATCCTGTAGGCTTTTCCCTATTGTGTTGTTCCACTTGTTTCTGGGTCTGCCTCTTGGTCTTTGTGCCTGTGTTTTGCAGTTCCATATTATTTGGGTTGTATTTTGCTCCTCCATCCTGATTAGGTGTCCGAACCATCTTAGTTTGTTTTCTTCTATGTGTTGGCGTAATGATTTGGTTTCCAGGTCTTGTCTGATTTTATCATTTCTGTATCTGGCTAGCTTTGTTACTCCTCTAATTTTCCTCAGCACTTTCATTTCTACTGCTTGAAGGGGGTTATACTGTCTATCGCTTAGTGTCCATGCCTCACTACCGTACGTGAGGGTGGGTATGTATACTGCTTTATAAACTTTGCTTTTAACTTCTTTAGAGATTTCTTTTTTGTTCATAAGGCCTTTATAAAACGCCCCATGTAGTCTGTTTGTTGACTTGATTCTGTTGTTGAGCTCATCCGCTAGCTTTCCATCGGCTGCGATTGTTGTTCCAAGGTACTTGAAGCTTTCTACCTGTTCTAATATGGCATTTTTTACTTCTATTGTGATGTCTTCCTGTTGCCTTGCGATAACCATTGTCTTTGATTTTTCTGCGTTGATCACCATGTTTCTTTCTCTCAGTGCTTCGTCCCATATGTGTATGTTGTGTTGGAGGTCCTGCTCATTGTTTGCAATTATTAACATGTCGTCCGCGTAGGCCATTTCTGTTATATATATGGGTTTCAACTTATAGTATCCTGCATGGAATTTCTTAACTTGTCCTTTAACTTCCTCGATGATATCGTCTAACACTAGTATGAATAATAGCGGGCTTAAGGTTCCTCCTTGTGTGCCTCCTAATCTAGTTAGGAACGTTCCCGATTTTTTGTTGTTCGATCTTATATAATTCCGGCTGGTTTTGTACAGACTCTGTATGCTTCTTATTAATTCATCGCTTACATTCCTGTTTCTTAGTACCTTCCATATTTCTTCTCTATGTATGCGGTCGAATGCCCTGATTAGGTCTATAAAGCAACAATAGATCCTTTGATCATATTCTATGGCTCTCTCTGTCAGTTGCCTGAGGCTGAATATTAGATCACTTGTCCCTCGTCCGGGCCTGAAACCGCATTGCGATTCCTCAAGTTGGTGTTCCACTTGTTTCCTCAGCCTGTATTCTAGTATCCTTTCATATAGCTTTCTAGGTACGCTGAGTAGAGATATTCCTCTATAATTTCCACATTTTTTACTGTCACCCTTCTTGAATATGGGCAGGATAACGGCTATTTGCCAGTCTTCCGGGATCCGGGATCTTCTTGTCCTGCCACACTTTGTTCATGATGTTAAGTAACAATTTTAGCCCGTCTTCTCCCATTGTTCTTAACATTTCTGGGTAGATTCCATCGTGCCCGCTTGCTTTCCCGAGTTTCAGTCTGTTTATTGCTTCCTGCAGCTCTAATTCTGTTATTGGGTCTTTTTGGGCTTCCGTCCGACTATTGTCACGGTTCGCTTTTGACCTAATTTCGTCGCTTCCCGTGTTTTCTTCTCTGTTTTCATCTGTCTCTGTACCCTCTAGTAACGCCATAAAGTATTGTCTCCATCTATCTATAATTTCCGTAGAGTTTGTGATGACCTTCCCGTTGTTGTCCTCTATTTGCGGCAGGGGGGGGTTTATTTTCTTTTCTGAAGGATTTCATTACCTTGTAGAACAGTTTTTGGTTGTTTCTGTAGTTATTCTCCATGGTCTCGCCAAATTTCTCCCATGTTTGATTTTTGGCATCTCTTACGGTCTGTTTTGCTATGTTCCTTTGCTGTTTGTATAGTTCTAGGTCTGTCTGCTGGTTGGTGTTTAGATATCTTGACCATAGTTCTTTTTTCTTTCTTATCTCGTTTTTTACCTCTGATGTCCACCATGCTGTCTGTTTTTTGTTGGGCTTAATCCTGTTTCTTCGGCAATTCTTTTCTGCTGCTGTTAGCACCACTCTCTTGAGTTTTTCTCACATTTGTTCTATGTTTCCGTCTTCTTCTCCTTTGTCTTTGTCTACTTCCTGTTTGATAAGCTCCTGGTATTTTTGTATGTATCCTGGCTCCCTTAGTTTATGTATCTTGATTTTTTCTGCTTTTGTGCTTGTCCGTTCTACCTATTCTGATTGTTTAGTGTTGTGGTTGGTTCATTTTAATTTCTGATACTAAAAGGAGGTGGTCCGTTTTCCTCCGTACTCTGGTATCTCTTATGAGTTTCCTAATGTTCTCTGGTACAATTATGTAGTCTATTATTGATTCTTCGGTCCTGCTGCTCATTCTTCTAGTGAACTTGTGAATTGCTTTGTGTGTAAATATGGTGTTAGTGATAATCAGGTTGTTTCCGATGCAAAACTCTAGGAGTCTTCTTCCGTTGTCATTCAGCGTATCTTCCACTTCTTTTGCCAATTACGTCTGCATATTTTGCTGTTGTTCCCACCTCGCATTGAAGTCTCCTATTAATATACCTCCTCTTGGAGTCCCAGGCCTCTTGTAGTTACTCATAAAATTTTTCTTTACTCTCTTTTTCGCGTCCTCGTTCGGTGCGTATACTACTATTATATTGAGCAATTTTCTTCTTCAATTGCTATTTCCAGCTCTATTTTTAGTATTCTTTCTGAGTAGCATTCCCAACTCTTAATCGTCTCTTTCCATTTTTCTGCAATTAGGCATGCTATTCCTGCTTTCGCTCTATCATCTTTGTTTACGCCGCTATATATTAGGATATTTCCTCTTCCGTTTCTGTACATCCATGTCCTTTTTTTTAGTTTCTGTTATTCCCAATATTTTCAGTTTGGTATCTTTAAATCTCCACTAGTTCTACTTCTTTCCCGTCAAACTCTTAACGTTCCAAGTCCCTATTTTGATCAATTCATATTTCCTTTTGCATTGTTCTTGTTCGTGCCATTTTCGTCTCCATGTTTCCGTCCGGATCCTCCTTGGTTAGTTTTTGGGTGTCTTCTTGTGTCAGACTGCCTCCTTTTCATCCGACCATTTGAATTTCACTCCGTCCACTGTTAGCTTTCGATAGTCTATTTGGGGTTTCTTCCCTTTATTTCTTTCCTCTCTTGCCACGTTCCGTATGGTTGCTTGTATTTTTTGTTCATTTTGCGTGAGGTCGCTATCAATGTATACTTGCGGGGGTAGTTTCGGTTTTTGTTTTAGGATTTCCAGTTTTTGCTCGAAATTTTTGCATTTGACAATTACTGTATTGACTTTCTCTTTCTCAACTTTGTATGCTTCTTCTATCCCGGTCTTAATTTCCATCTCACTCTGTAGGAAGTTTGTGACCTGTTGCGTTAGGTTGTGGTCCCCAAAGTTAGCTCCTTTAATCACTAAGTTATTTCTTCTATGTCTCTTTTCCTGCCTTTCCATTTTTAAATTCAGTCTTTATCTCATTTCTTAATGCCGTCTTTTCCTGCTCCTATTCAGTTTCTCGTATAGATTGTTCTTCTTTCATCCTGCGAATTTCTTCTCCATAAAAGTTCAATTGGGTATTTATGGTTTTAATGTCTTATTTCGTGCTTTTAACATCCACTTTGATTTCCGCTAGCTGTGTGTTTATGCTCTCGAGTAATTGTTCAATCTTATCCATGTTTGTGCTTTGTTCTTCTTGTTTCTTGCGGTTATCACTCACCGTACATCACCTCAAGTGTCGTGATATTTGTAACCATTCTAATTTTTTCAAATTGACAAATACAAAATTCTAAGAGAACAAGACCGTAAGAACTATTTAAAAACTAGTAAAAAATTAGTTACCATGCGAATGAATGTACTTATGGCACACATTAATTTTGAAGCTACAATCAAATCATTTTAAACTGGCTAGTTCAAAAAAATGGCCTTCAATTTATATTTAAGGAATATAATGAACTTTGTTTTAAAACAAAATCACGCATGTGATAATATAGCGGTCCAAAAAAATAATATTAATTTTGATGAGCAATTATCTTTTCAGCTATCAAGACATAATTTTTTCGTTTTATGTTTGGACAAAAATTAAGAATTTGTCTTAAATTTCTTTGCCTACACGATGCTCATGAGCAACAACAGTATAATTTTAAAGATGTTCGGGAGAAACATGTAAGTGTAAATAGGATTAATGAAAAGAAACCTGGTGATCATTTAATGCAACTATACTTGTTTCAAACTTGCAACTGGATGAGAAGTTGAAAGTAGAAACTCGCTTTTCTAGGCTAGCCGACTCACTGGAAAATTGTATTTGTTACTAAAACTTAAACGATTAAAGAAGGCAGTAGAGTAGTATTTTGGTGGTTTGTAAATAAGTTAGCAGAGTTTTAGTAACTGTCTTAAAGTAGTGTCATAAAAACGCAATTTAATTTTTAATTTAGTTGCTGAGTTTAAGTTATTACAAAATTTACTACATATATCAAATTGTAAATCACATATTGTATCCGTTTTTAGCTGACATGTATGGTTTATTTATTACATAATATGAGCATCCTAAATATTACATTTGCAAATAAAATAGTGGCGTCTCTATTAGTTAGAGTTTTTTTCTTTAGGTGACATTAACCTTAACCGCATTGCCTTCTTATAGTGGTTTTATCATACTATTTGAAAACATAATTAAGGCTTTTTTCATGGTATTATAACGGAGATAAAGAAAAAAGCAGTAAAATTATTTTGTTAAAAGTTAAGGTATATGGTATAGTACAATATTGTTTCTAATTCATATTGTCATATCATCATGTACAGTACTATGAGAGTATTTAGAATATAATATTATTGACGTTCTACAAGACTATACACAATTATCAAACCATTGTGTCGCTATTTTATTTAATAATACTTGTAAGCACATTTCAAATTGCAATGTTTTATTAAATTAGTCGAATTAGCCTAGAAGTGTTATTAAACTTTAAATTGTTTGTATTTCTAATAACAGCGCCTTAGGCTCTACATAATTGCCCAGATTTTTAAAACTTAATAAAACGTGCATTCTTTTCTTAGTTAACACAAGTAACAATTGTTTTCGCCCTACATGTATTATACAACTTTAAAATAGATATCAGACAAGGTGTTTTCTTGACAATGACAGCTAAGTTGTGATTCACTCTACAAAATAATTAAAACCTTTACAATTATTTATTTAATTAAGCTGGGAATCCTGAGTACTGCTAATTAGACCTATAACTATTTAAGCTGAATAAGTCTAAAAATTAAAAATCTATGTCCTTGTGATAAACCGTACCTTGATGATGAGGAAGATATAATTTTCTGTGATAACTGCATTCCACTCGTAATGTACATGAACAAGTTAAAATAATAGATGAAGATAAAAATAATGAATGGTTTTGTACCAAATACATAATAGAAGGGTCCACTCAAAAAACTCAAACATCAACTAAGGTTTATCTTATTTCATGCCTACGATGTCTGCCAGAAGTATGTAAAGGTTTTACTGGACTGAGAATTCATTACATTCGTTCTTACAAGGATTATATTTCTGATTTGGAAACTAAAAAGGATGACATCGAAACTGTGTCAAAATGTTAACCAGAAAACAAGGTAAAGATCCTTATGCCAATTCCCAAGGAAACTCGATTAGTGGTGGCAAATAAACTCTCATCGTTAATGGACTTATGTACCTCCAAAAATTACATCTGCTTTTGGGAAAATCTTCTAACATTTTCGTACATTGCTTTACGCGTGCTAGCTAAAAAAATTAACAAAACTAGTACAACACTTGACGTCAGCAAGTCTTTCAAGACGCGTGGAATCAAAATTTTTTGATAAAGATATCAATGGTACTGTCAAAATATTGTCGTTCTCTGACAGTTTGGCACCTAAAAACGACAATACTTTTTGTAAACTATTGAAAAGCATCTGCCACCTTCCAAACAACTATTTTTCCACCACCAACAACTGATGATCTTCATCTAACTGTAACAAAACCAGAAGTGCAAAAGGCAATATTTAATTTCCCGAATAAATCTGCAGGCGGCATCGACGGGATTCGCCCACGAAATATAAAAGAGCTCATTTCAAATTGAACGGAGATTTGAAAAGAAACTTTCCAACTCACTTATTAGTCTTTGTAACTTAATGCTATCAGGTTTTGTCAACGAGAACATCACACAAATTTTGTATGGAGCAAGTTTATGTGCACTGAACATAAAAGGAGGTGGTATATGCCCGATTGCAATCAGTAGTACTTTTCGCCGTTTAACGACTTAGCCAGCATATAAATCAGCCCACGATGAGTTAAAATCTTATTTCAATCCTTATTTTTACGCAGTACGTACGTACTTCTCAAAAAGCAACAACGTGATCCTCAAAGTAGATTTTTAGAAGAGATGTCTGAATGCTGACTGAAGTGAAACCAAAAGCCCCTTTGCCATTCTCTTGCCTTCATCAACGCCACTCCGTTACTTTGTCAATTTTTATAGAGAAAAATTAATAGCATCAGAAGTCCGAGCACAACAAGAAAATCTTATGGGATATTTAGTTTTTAGCCTAGTAATTTAACCAGTCATTGAAATTCTTGCGTCAGAATTAAATTTATGTTAAATAGGTGATAGTAAAATAGGAGACCCAAACACTGTGCTTAACGATTTTAATTTATTGATGGAGAAATTTAAAGATTTTGGACTTTACGTATATCTTTCTAAATGTGACTTGTACTTCTAAGGCGACCAAGACTAATCAATTGTTCAAAAATTCAATTCTGCATCACCCTGTGTTTAGGTTGCAAATAAAAAACTGCATTTACCTGGAGCACCCATTACGGAAAAGGCTTTTAAAGAGTGTTTACAAGCCAAATTCGAAGAAATTATGCTTCTTTCGATAGACTAAAGGATTTAAAATTTCACATATCATATTACTTGTTACGTTATTGTTTTTGCATTTCATTATTGGTACATCTGCTTCAAACAACTCCATCATGAAAAATACAAGACAACATTATAAAAATGGATTTTAATATAAGAAGTAAACTGAAGAATGTGGATTTAGATGATAAACAATAGCAGATTTAATTCTTGCTTATTAGAGGGAATCGGCATTAAAAAAATTAGTGCTATTAATCTCTTAGCTTTTTCGCATCTGTCAAAAGCGTCTGGAATCTTCTCCAATCTATGTTACCATTTTTAAAGGACATATCCCAGGTTGCCTACTATTCATATGCGTTTGAGGCTCGGAAAACATGAAGTATCATTGAATATTACCTCCTGTTTAGACTTCACAACATATTTGAAATTTTTTTACTGTAAACAAATACTAGATTTAATACGTTACGACTCAAATCATCAGTGAGTGCTAGTTCTAGCTAAAACCAAAAAGAAATCGAATGCTTAGTTAACGACGCTTTCATCAAGGAATATAAGCACGTTACTGTATGATAATACTTTTCGTATCTCAATATCGTTAAGACTTGATTTAAATATCTGTACCTCTCACGTTTGTGTATGTGGAAAACCTATGGATAAAAAAGGAACTCATAGATTATCGTGTAGAAAAAGCGCTGGTTGTCAATCAAAACATTTCTGTCTAAATAATATCGTGCGGCGAGCTCTATCAGCAAAAATTCCATCAGTCTTAGAACCGACCGGGATGCTAACTGCAAACCAGATGGTATATCCATAATATCAGGAAAATTCCTGGTATGAGATGCAACCTGCTCTGACACTTTAGCCCCCTCTAACTTATTAATAGCAGAAAAACAAACAGGGGCGGTAGCTGAGAATGCAGCAGTACGCAAACCATTCGGTTTCTTTTGCAGTGCAAATTTTATTAACTAGCTTCTTCTTTCATTGTGGGTATCTAGTCTAACTATATGTTCAGCATCACCTTGGCCCACGTTTGCGTTAAAATATCATTTCTTAACTTTTGGTATTTTTTAGTGTGTTGTTGAGGTCTTTACAGAATTTTTCGTCTTTGTTTTCAGTAGGTGGATGCGTGTGCGTGTGTGTGTGTATCGTGCGTGATTCATAAACTAATACTACGTTCAGTATTAAAAACTTTGATCAAAGTTGATTATAAGAGAAAATGTGTATCTCAAAACATTTTTTACAGTTTGAAACTCGCAAATAAATCACACAGTTTAATATAATTTACTATTTACCGACTCCAAACATACTGGTACGAAGAAACAGTCATCTACATTTACTGCATTGAGAACTATATAAACTGTAATAACTACTTAAAGATTTAAAAAGCCTTCATAAAGTTGAAACAACTGCCAAATGATTAATGGCATTGGCTCTCCTAAATTCCTCTTTTAATTGTTATGTTAAACAATTTTCTTAATTAGTCATTACGGCCATAGACGCAAACAGAAGAAGTTATGTTTAAAACATGAAATAATTTCGGGAAAATTCGAAATCGAATATCTGGAAAATTATTCGACATAGAATTTTTTCTTCATTTTCGAATTCAGCGTAAAATTTCCTATAATAATCATATTTACAATAGTAATGTCGAAAATTTTCCCGAAATTCGAAGTCGAATATCTCGAAAACTATTCGACATAGAATTTTTTCGATTTCATTATTAAAATCAGCGTAAAATTTTCTTTAAGAATTACTCATAAAATCGCAATGTCGAAATTTTTCCGAAATTCGAAGTCGAATATCTCGAAAACTATTCGAGATAGAAACTTTTTGATTTCGATTTTGAAATCAGCGTAAAATTTCCTATAAGAATCCATTTTAAAATTTTAAAAAATCCATAATTTTGTGACAGCGACAGACAGACAGACAGACAGACAGACAGACAGACCGACAGACCGACAGACCGACAGACCGACAGACCGACAGACCGACAGACATATAGAATTCAGTAACGAACTTTTTAAGTTCGTATAGTTAAGTATAGTATCAACAGAACGAAACTCTGTTGATACTATAAGAACATAAACGGTTTTACGATATGGCATAAATGTTTGTCACTACCATAATATTTATATAGGAACCTATAAAAAATACATACAAGTTAAAAATTATTTATAAAAATCTTTATATTCTACAACTACTCCAAAACGTACCTAACGTACTAAGTTAAAGAAAATAATACACTCAAAATTTTAGCAGTTATTAGATTTATTATAGTTTTGCTTTGCTAAGTTCTCTAAATTTCTGGAAGTATTTCACTTTTACTTCCTTTCAAATAAGTCGTTTCATAGTATACGCACTTCTAAAGCAAATCCCGTTAATACTATATTTTAAAATGTAGCCGTAAGGTAAGTTGAATGATACAAGCAAGAACAAACAGATCAAGGGAGTTTGGCAGCTCATTTGTCGCATTGAATCATTTACTGTTTGAACAACACAGAGTTAATTTTAGACAGGATCAATACGTGGTGAATCTTAGTTCAATGCTTTGGATTAATCTGCTTAACATGTTTATCAGGAAACTGGTAATACGCCTGTAAGTAAGACAAATAGAGTTTGCTAGATTATACTTGCTTCAGTTACGCCTCCCTATTCCAAATAAGGCAGAACATATTAGATCTCAGATCCAACAAATGTCCAACTTGTTCTATTCTCCTTATTAATTTTCTATCATATTTAAATAACATTTCTGTATGATGTGTTGCCTACGCCAGTGCAATATTAAATATCTAAAGTTAAGCTGAATAATTACATTGTTTCGTTATAACAGACATTTTATTTATTTTAGAATCTATATAAATGTAATACATAAAAATTAATTTGATATTATGTTTAAATACAATATATATTATATTAACGGAAATAATGAGTTATCAGCATATAACAAGTAATATTCTAACAGCACATAGAACGAAGTTAAATTTCTTAATTATTTGAAGTATACTATAAATTCTTCTTTAAATTTTTGAAATTACCAAGCATAATAAGAGTACATATGATACAACTGAATACTTATACAATTTCAATTCATATAAATACACATAATTATTATCCTTCAGAATAAGCCTTATGTAATATCAAATAATTATTTATCTAGAAATACTGGCATAAAACAATGCAATATTACGTCAAAAGTCAAGTACTTTTTTATAATCTCCGTAATACGTAGCTAATGCATAATGTAAAACGCCTTGCAGATGCAACGCTAAAATTATTGACTGTACGTGCTTGCATAATACCAGTTTCGCTTTTAGAATTCTGATATGAATTGTCTCAAAATATTTGTACAAATCACGTTTTAAAAGTAAACAGAACTAATTAGTACAGAGTTTGTAAACTGCATCACCGTATAGATAGCTTAAAGCTCTGTAATTGGCATATGATACTACGATGACAAAATTTAAACTGTTTTTTGAAGAAATCTTCTATTTGCGATAACCTGCAACACAGAACAATTAAATTATTTTATTTATTTTTTGCACGTTTTGCTTACCTGCAGTAACACGGCTAATTTATAGTCTACGCTATTTTTCTACCTTGAAAATACCACCGTTAGGCATATCAGCACAGTAAGACTTAGACCAAACTAGTCACAATGTTTTCATCTTTTTATCATCTCACACTCATATTTCTGTGGAATTAGCTATAACCAGATTACATAATTAGACAACATCTACGTGGTACTGCTTTACGGATTAGATGTTCTGTGATTCTGAGATGAGCCAACTTATCTGATTGGCCTTCGCTTGCGCTCATAGGCGCAAAAGTGTGCGAAAAAATGTGCTCTAACCAGACAAGTCAAAGTGAGTGTTTTTTCGAACAGATAAAATATCAGATTTTCTCTGCCTGCAAGTGGCATCAGATTTCTTTTTCTAGTTGGCAGAATAACAAATAAGAACAAATAATTTCACATTTTCCAGAAGGGAAAATTCTCAAAATATATCTCATTTCTCATGAAAATGAAAATCAAGATATGACGCAACAAGGAAAAAAATAAATCTTGGTAAAGACAGTAGTCGGACTTAAAATTAGCCTGTGGGAAGGGTCTGCTAGGCATTTGTAGAATACCAAAAGCCGAAACTTTAGATCAATTAAAGGACGAGTATGTGATTATCACTAAATCAGTCGCTCAGATGCCTGGACGTTATCAAACGTTACTTAACTTTTCTAGATATTTCACTAGGTATCAAATATGTCCAATTGCATTAACTGCAATAATTGCATTGACAAATATTTTCTATAATTGTTTTACTGTTAGTCATAACTTGTTGTTAATGTACAATAAGCAAGATTGACTAAATTTGGTTGTTTAAGTCTTTTTTTTAACTTACCATTATTTAGTAAATCTATTAATGTTTATCATGCCATTGAAGTTTAAAGTTAAACTGAAATATGCACAACAAAACTTAAATATAACTACTCTGTACCGCCACTTTAATAACAAATATCTTTTTATAATCCCACAACGAGTAACAATATATTTTACAAAACAATAAAAAGTGTTCCTATTTTTTTTGCAGTATTAATATTTTTTTAGCTTACACTACTTTATAAAGCATAATTAACAGTTGTTTAAGTATTTATCAATGTATGCTTATAAATAAAAAGTATATCATCAATTCACACACTTTTAATAAAAATAATTTTGTCCACTAAAAATTAAAAATTTCCCAAATGTTGTAACAACTTAAATAAAATTTATTTATAAATAAAAAAGGTCAACGATAACCAGGATTCTAAACCCAACAACAAAGTCAGTCGGTATTACAACAGATTTAACAAGAAAAAATTTCCGTTACTGATACAAAATTTATTGAGTAAGAACGTGATTATTAAAAGCAAATTAAATTTAAAATAGACCTGGCAAAGTTAAAGATACAAGAACAATAAAAGCACACTACTTATGTGTAGAACAGAAGATAAAATTTGATAGCAACCACCGCTACTTTAAAGCAGTTTTTAATATTTATTTTTTACTCAGTATATTTTAATAAGAATTTTAAAATGCTGACAAATTTGTGTACACGTGTTTGCATATAAAATAAGTATTAAATAATAGCAGTAAGAAAACACTATTATTTTTTCCGTCATATTTCAAACTCCGAAAAGCTAGAGCTTATAACGAACGATATACTAAAATTTACTTGTAATATTTTTTATTTGAAAAATATTAACACAAAACATACAATTGCTCTACGCAATATGTAAATATAAATATTAATTTAGATAATTAAATAGGTGTTTAAAAAATTATAAAAACTAAAACTAAAAACATACTTAATAGCATGCAAAAGTAACTTCTATGTGATATGAAAACAATAAATTTAACCTTTACTGTGTCAGTAACGATCTCACTTAACCTATCACCTTTATGCAGATTTTTAAAATACAGGCAAGGTTAAGCACTTGCGAACTACAATATTAAAATCATTTGACTTAAAGAAGCTTTAATAGATGCGTTAATATAAGTTATCTAATAAAAAACTTTCTGCTAGCACAATCCTTCATCTTTAATTTCAAATCATCCAAAACTTTAATAGCTTATGATTTAGTTCTAAAATAATCTAAAAGTTATACATTGTACACTATAACCTTTTAATTATGAGTATTTATAACCATTGTATGTACCTTGAGAAACTAAATACAAAACATTATAATAAAAAAATCCGCTGTAAGTCAGATAACTAAACAGCATAAGCAAATTTGCGTGTAGCAACTCTTAACAATTTTCTATACATATAACTGCCTTGCACAAACCAACTTATAAATTACAGAAATTACCGAATTTCAGATACGAATAAAGACCACAACTTAAGAACTAAAAAAGAAAAACATAAAAAATACCGCAATTGGAAAGACGATTTAAACATGACACAACTATACAAAGACGGGGAAGTACAATGAAATAAGCGATAGAGTAAATAGAATAGAATCCATTATATTGCCAAAGTCTGTCTATAACAATGCAAAAGCATTTTACAAAGAACCTAAAAAGCGACAATTGATAAAAAAATTAGAATAATCAAATTATAGAACCCGGAGAAATTATCAGCAATTGGAAAATTATGTGTATAATGACAAAAATAAAGACAAAGCCGAGGACAATAAAGAAGATAAGAACGCCATAAGATTAATAAAGCCAACTATGTGGTTAATATACCAGCGAAAATAGTTTTTTTTTAATGACTCCAAATTGTTGTACAATCTAAGAGCACCCAAGAGAGAAAGCATGTCATAAATAAACCAATCTTGGCTATATGTATATATTAGCCGGCTCGGGTCGCCTTCGACTTCCCTTCCCCGTCTAGTCATGCGGAGCTACGTTTTCATTTAAGTGCACCCCTTAATAACATAACCCCGCAATTAATAAATTTCCTGAAACACGGGTTCTTTAATTTTAACTATAGATTATTCCTGCCAAATATCTTTAATGAGTATATAGATGAAGAATATCCCTCTGTTTAGAGAAATTAAATAATTATCGGAGTCAAGAGATGACTTAGAAGTTTACAACAAGCCCAGATACTGCCATCTATTTTTTTAAGTGAATAGCGGCAAAAATTTAGCGGCCGGAACCGAAAACTTTGCTGCCACTTCCGGTCAAACCAGTTTCTAATCAGGTTGATTTTTGGCGTCTGGACTTGACTTATGGTCCTTAGCTGAATACTGAAAACGTCTCTTTCTATCACAAATCAAAAATTATAAGGCGTGACAAATATCAGAAATGACAGAAATAGAAGCTTAAATTTTGCCCCTCAGTTTAGCCGCTGTGGGGGTCATGTTATAATTCTAATACCTTTTTTGATAGGTTTTTTAGTGTTTTGGCAGTAATTAAATTGTACCTGAGGGCTTTATTTATCTTTAGCTTTTTTATAACTTCTTCGACTTCTTTTACTTTTAACGGTTTAATAATCTGTGTCGGTGTGACATTCCTGTCGACAAGTTCGTAAAATTTGCTTTTCTTGTTCTGAAGTGCATATCTAAGGAAATGGTTGAAATACTTTTTACTGACACTTTTCGCCCAAGTTCCATTTGCTAGTCTGATAGATGGAATTGTTGTCCTTGGCCATTTTAACTTTTTAGTGGCTTTTCATAACGAGTAATTTGTATCTTCGATAGCTGTTAGCTTGTTCAAATATTTTTGTGTTGCCTGGTTTTTAAAATTGTTTAGAAAATATTTCAATTCCTGTGTTGCTTTGTTGAGTTCTGTCTTGTATCTTGAGTGTTTTGTATTTTGCTAAGTTCTTCTGAGTTTCTTTTTTCGGCTATTTGTTTTGCGTGGTTGATGGTTTCGCCCGGGCAGAATATTGTATGATATGAGTGATGTGTTCTATAACAGTGTGCACATCTTTTCTGTTTTTAAAGGTGTGTTCAGATAAACATTATTATCAATTAACTCCTTGTATCTATCTATTCCAGGTAGTAGCTTTACTGTAAAGTAAAACAGGTTTTAGTGTTTTCAACGCTCTGGTACTGTGTTTGATAATTACGGGCGAATGATCCGAGGATAGATCGAAACATGATATAGACTTAATGTTGCTTATTGCTATTCCTTTTGTAATGCATAAATCAAGCAGATCAGAAATTTTGTTAATATCTGATGGTCGGTAGGTAGGTTCTCTAGTTGATACGTAGTTTAAGTAGTATTCATTCATAACTTTGAGTAGCTTCTTACTTCGGAGTAATCTTGATCCAAACGTGATCTAAGAGTATTTGATAAAGTGATTAAAATCTTTTTTAATTTTATGCTTTAGTGGACAATATACTACTGCGAATGTTATGTTTCTGGTGGCTTCTGCAACTACAATACTGGTGACTTATGTTGATATTCGGGGCTTACATAAAGTCTTATCGAGTTCTTCACTATCACTGCTGTACCCCCATGAGTTGTGCCGTCTGGGTGGTTTACAGTATTAAATAGAAAATTTGGGTATATTTATCGACGATTGCTGATTAAATGTGTTTTTAAATGTTATTATTTGTTATGAATGCTTTAACTTCTTAACAACGCTATGCTAAATCATTAGCATTCCAAAGTGCAATGTTTAGGAATTGGGTCATTATGGTAATTTAGAGGTCACGATAGTGAGCAAGTTGAGTATAGTATCCATTATGTCCATTAATTTGACCATAATTGTTTTTATTTTGTTGTTTGTCTGCTGTTGATTGTTGAAATTGTTGACTGTCTACCTGTTGCGGGTGCAGGACTTTTACGCTAACTTTTTGGTAATAGGATATACCCAACCATTTGTTAACTTAGTTGCTTAAGCCTTAGAAGTAAAAGTTTACGTTTTTAAATTTCTTTGGCCACTTTGACTGGTCCATGTATTATAAGTCTTTCATACTTGATTTATCTGATCAAATGACCATTGATCACATTCGACCAAAAAATTTAATTGTTGCTCCACTTAGGCAACGGATACGCATTTTTTTAAGGCCAGATTTAATTGATCTTTGTTTTCGCCTCAGACAAGGATTTTCCCCGTTAGAATAGATCCAACATAATTTTTGACAGTTCCAACGGGATGAGAGGCAGATCTTCTGGTCCAAAATTAAGTGATATTTGTTTGTCTTACAAGTTTGTCTATTTACCAATTTAAACGTCTAAATGCACCTAGACCCAACCCACTGATCTTTGTTGTCTTGGCAACTACTACATGCAATAAACCGAACGCATTGTTGAAATCAGGTTTTAAAATAAATAAAGCTTCTTTTTACCCAATTTTTTTAACTTTTCTGAGATTTTTCAATGGTCTACTGCAGAAACATCGCTGTTTTGCATATCAGTATTGACTTCATTACCTAAAACCAGCTGCAGTCTTTCTTCATTTAATCTATTTCGTACACTTCTAAACTATATAACAATGTTTGTTTATTCTTAGTTAAGTTTGCCATAGTTTATCGGTTCGATTGTTACTAGTCACTTAAAATAATGGGTATTATTAGTAATTGGATCAACCAGAACTCCCATCTTTCAACAAATTTAAAATTGTTTTCTTGTTGTATTTGCTTAAGATTATAAATTTTAAAATCTTTGAAGTTATTCTAGCAAAGCGCGACTTTCCCAGTGACAGAAGCTACGCGGACTATCCAAAAAAGATAATATCTATTTTTATTTGATTTAGTCAGTATAGTTGCCGATGTAAACAGATTTGTAAAGTATCAAAATATTTTTATAAATATTTTATTTATAGGTAGCCTTATAAATTCGTATCATGAGTGCTTTAAAAGTTGAGATATTTAAATTTTATGTGAAATTGAGCAAGCGAATCAATTGATTTGCCTTAAATTAAATAAGCCATCCTATCGATAGAGGCCAAAACTTGAAATAGTCTACAACACTCCATTTGCTTTTAAAGAGTCCACAAACACTTTCAATAGATAACTTTTTCTGATACTGGCCAGGCAAATGATTATTGCTTTTAGTTGTTGGCCGTTCAGCAACAAATATGTATATTCTCGAGAAGAAAAAGATCACATCTTGAAAACAGATCGCGCCATATGTCTTCTTTGTTGTCCCCATCAATAAAACTTATTTTGTAAGTGAAAATATTGATACATTTTTTATCCAGTGTCTTAAAAGGTATTTCAATCATTAAACGTCTAAAATATTTGTATTTTATCACCTCCATACTGTGGAAATTGCAATGGTACCTAACATGATTGGCTTGGGATAAAAACCCTAGAGAACACTTTGTCTTAACTCTATAATACAAAATTACACGCCCTTAAAGATGTGCGGTTTCACTGGATTGGACTATTCTGTATATTTATACTAAATAAGTATCATACAGAAATGTTTAGAACAATATTTTAAGCATTACTGTCCTTGCTGTTTACCATATGACAGAAGAAAATATTTTGTAAAAAATTATAAAAGTATATATTTTGCTTCAAATAAACTTAATATTTCTAATGTTCAGATAACGTTGAACGTGTTCATAGTTTTGTCTATTGTCATACTATATAGAACACGAGTTATCGGTTTTAAGTAAATGGTATATTTTTTCATGGATATCCCCTATTCGCTATTGGTGACCTTTTAAATGTTACGATGCACCTTGTAATATAAAGTCCAGATATGCAATGTGGAAACAGATACTAATATTTTATGTAAAGTCTGAAGTACAGTTCTCTAATACCAGATTCGTCAATTTGAATTATATTAGCGAGTTTCGCGGGAAAGTCATATTAACAATATTTTATAACTTTAGAACCATATATAAAACATTTATCAACTACATGAATATGTATTTGAGGTTTCCTTACTAGTGCTCAAAGTTAACCGCAAAGTAAAATTAGAAATTAGTTGTAATTCAAACAACCAACGGTATCTTTCTTTTGGTCTAAACTAATAACGTTTCACTTCCACAAGCTTTCTGTTAACGTCATGCAGAACGTTTTGTTTCTACACATTTTATCTCAGTTAAAAAAGTTATTAACAGGCTCGGTTGCATGTCTTCTTGTTGAAAGCAAGTTACTGCTTTAGTGTATGGATTTTTTGTTTATAATAATTATTGTAGTTATAATAAAAACTACATGGTTTAAAAAACAAAACAAACCACCACAACGAAGAAATGCACAACAAAAAATTCATTACAAAGTTTGTGGTGTTTTTTGTCAGTATCAAATATCTTTTCTTTACAGTCGTAAATTGAATTATTTTATTTGACAAAATGATTTGTTATTAATGTAAAAAAAGTTCGTATAATGTTAACCGATTTTTTTATTGGGTAGCATTAATATTAAGTAATTTTTATTAAAAGCGAAATGACACCACGAGTTACACAAAAGGAAAAAACAATTGCATCATTCTTGAATGCACTATTTTGCAAAACGCTACTAAAGTTTCTTAAGTTACGTAAATAATCAATTAATAATTTAAATTACCAGAAATAATAATAAAATTGTTACTTTTAAAATAAAGCCACAATTAGCCGAACCTCTTTAGAAAGGCTGCCGGAAAGTTTGCGAGAATTCTTGGAAGCTTGACACGGTCACAAAAAAAAGTTCCAGTAACCTTCTCAGTGCATTGACGTAAAGTCGCGAACATTCCAGATTAAAATGCGTAAGTATTTAAGCGCGTATGAAGTATGGTTAAAAAAATTGCAGACAGTTATGAACAGTGGTGATCACCCAATTTCCATTATGATATAAGTGGACCGAAAAGCAGATCGATCTATAATGACATTATTTAATTAGTAACTAAGTCACTGTATACACAATGTCTGCATATTGTTAAGTAATTGCTATTTATAGGAAGAGCAAAATTTACTCGGAATTAAAAGCGATAGTGAAATTAGAGCGCTAAGATTAGGACGAAATCAGCATACTGAACCCAGTAAAAGGAGCTTGTTGATTACAATGGAATTTCTGGAAAGAATCTTAGAAAACGCCGATAACGCTAATTCCAGGTTACAGTTATTACTACCGAGAAGCTGATTACCAAGGCGTCAGAATACTTCGAAATTAAGGAAACGTTACAGAGAGTGCGGTAATACGACGTAAAAGCATGATACCGAAAATACAAATTATGTACGTCGGAAAATAGCTCATTTCAAAAAATATAAGAGCAATTTAAAACATCGAAAAAGGAAGATTGTCGACATTCTGGTCCACTACTAGACATACACAATAATACTCTCGTTGTTGTTTATTTTACCAAATTGTCTAAAACGTACGCGATAAAATCAAGGGTCATGTACTATTCACTGCTATTTCAATCATCAGAACACGTACAACTCCGGAGTAGTATAGCGATTCTTTACTTTTCCGCAAGTGCCATAGATTATTGTGATTCTATATCAGAACGGTCTTAAAGAAAATGTATAACCACGGATCATTAAAAGCCGCGCTTCTCTGGTAAGACTGTGAATAAATGCGACGAAAAGACAGTTGTCTAAAGATTAACGATAATTTTTGGGAACTTGGAGTAGTGGCGAAGAAAGGCTCCAGCAATCTGCCCGCACACCGATGGAAAGTCGCAGGTATTCCAAAATCAACTTTGTAAATATTTAAGCATTTATGTGAAATGACCCAAAGGAGTTGCAGACAGTTGCGAGCAGTCGTGCTGGACTACAGTTTGCATGGTGATCTAAAGAAAGATAAATAGACCGTGGAAATAAATAATTGATAATCTAATAAATGCTAAAGGTTCCACGGTCGGTGTTATGTCGTATAATTGGTTCTCGTGTTATAAGGCCGTGGTCGGAGTTCAGAAACTCTTGACGTTTCGTCCATAACTGCGGCGGACATCTTCAAAAGAAAAACTTCAAAACATTAAGTGACTGTCTTGTGCGTTTTTGCTTTTATACTCGTGGGGTATGGTAAAGATGGTGTTGGAAGGCCGTTGTTGTCGTAGATAACGTAATCGGGTCGTTGCAGGTAATATTTTGGCATTTTTTGACGTCACTCGCTTTTTAGCCGTATCGTGATTATTTTACCTTAAGAGCGATACACCAAGATTTAAATAAATTGAATCCGTCGTCCCTGTTAAAATTATTTTTATGTTTATAAATTGCCACTGCCTCTCTATATAATCTCGAGTAATAATTCCTACAATTGGACAAAACTTGTGTTTGCCTCTCGTGGACAGGATTTTCGAAAGCATGTTCAGCAACTGCTAATTTATCGAGTTGATTAAGTCGTAGATGGCGTTTGTGTTCCTTTATCCTAGCGGTAATCGTTCGGCCATGAACAAGCTATACAGTATACCCTTGGTGTATCCTGTGGATTTCTTGTATCTTTGGCGGGTCTAAACAAATCCCGTATCTTGGTGGTGGTAGTATAGATGGTTTCTACCAACGTACGAGACAGTCACTTAATTTTTAGAAGATTTTCTTCTAAAGAGGTCCGCCGCAGTTGTGGACGGAAAGTCAATAGTTTCTGAACTCCGACCACGGTTTTATAACCCGAGAACCAACCACAAGTAGTGATAATCTATTAGTTAATTAATGGTTAACCTACTATAGATATGAATAATACGTGTACATTGTGAAATAAAGCGTCAGTCTGGCCGTACGTTTTAATTTTGGGCATTTATTTCACAGAGGTAATAATGCGATACGTATCAGAGATTATGTACAATGACTGGTCAGTAAAAGCGTGAGATAAGAATCTTAACCTGAAATGAGAATTTTGTAAGTCTTGATCCTACAAAGAGTGCAGAGTTTTCACTATTATATTTTTAAATAATTTATTGTAAATAAATCAACTAATTAATTAACCGAGTTTAATTTATCATATCCAAGACTTCAAAATAATAATTTAGTCATACAGAAATAAACGTATAAAATAAATAATCAACACTGCAGAATTAATACTACATAATACAAATTTACAACTACCTTAATTGTATCATCGTAAAAATAGACAAAAATGATGAACAAATAAGAGTCCAAGCTTTCTTCTACCACAAAATAGAGAATTTTTTCATATCAAATAAAACGTATTTCACTGAGAACAGGATAAATAATCATGATAAGAAACACATGTGGACGTTGTTCATTATCATTTTAGTGTTTGAATTTGGGATAGTATTATAAACAATAATTTCATACAGGAAACTGTTTAATGTCTTTATAGCCTTCTCAACTCGGCTTCTAAAGCAATCTTCCGGAACGCTTGTTACCGATGGTGACACAGTTCACGTACTTTCCTTTCAAATAATAAAGTTGTCTTTCTAGGAGAAAGCTCTTTGCCTTGAATTTACAATCCTTATCGCTTTTTTCCCTTATTTAAACCAGAGTCTGCATTAGACCCAATTCTAGTCGAATACTAATCGGAAATCAAGATTAACTTCTAAACATTTTATAAAGCTATATTCAGTATTCTAAATTTACATCTAGTATTCCTTCTTCAAGCTCTCTTTTTTACTTCTTGTCAACCTCAATTTTAAAAAAACATTCCTAAAAGCGCACTAATTATTACTGCATATGCCTTAGCAAACTTAATAACCAATGTGTAAACTCAAACGATATCTCATCCTGGTAAAACATTTTTATTTTCCCATATTACTCTTTAAATTCCAAGCAAAAACATCAGATCATAAGCTTATAATATCAATTTATAGTACTAACCGCTCTAGACGAGTAAAAAGTAAAATATCGGATACTGATTATATCTGGTGCTATAAAAATTGCCATTTTATCAGATGAACTAGCTGTTAAACTTGTCAACTTTTGATAATTTACTAAATAAACACCCCTCTCCTCATAATAAAAAATACTAGTGATTGCCTACCCCCAAATCCAGATGTTAAACCACTAACTGTTTCCAAAAATAAGGTTTTGTAGCGATAAGGTCTTTTAAAAAGGGTTCTGCCGGATGTCTGGCTGAAATCATACCTCGCTATGTTAATCACAGAAAAAAGTCAATACTCGCATTAACAATGTAACTTCTTACTTGGCGAAAAGTTTATTAAGAACCTATTCTATACAGAGTTTTGCTTTGTACTCTTCTTAAAAAGTACGGGGGAATCAGACCTATTGCAGTTAAAAGTTTCTTTAGAATACTTCTAAATTGACTTACCTATATATTTGTTCACTCTGATATAGAATAATACTTACAACCCTTACAATTTACTACTCAAAGTGTATATTAAGCAAGCGTTCAACTCTTTCAAAAAAAAAGACATATTAATAACCGCCAAAGAGAGGATACTTTTGTCTACCAAGCTTGCTATCAAGATACTATTCTCGCAAATAAATTACAATTTTTTCATTCATCCAATGGAATCCAGCAAGGAAATCCTATAGAATCTTTGCTTCTCAACCTCTCATTCCATTCCATTATCCAGTCATTGTCATCTGAACTAAACGTTTGGTATCTTGATGATGGGATATTTTTTGGTAGTTCTTTGACTGTTTTTAACAATTTTAGGTTCTTATCCAAAAAATTTGAATTTTTGAACTCTCGATAAAATCTTCTAAATGTGCAATATATATTTTATGGTTCATTCAATCAATCTGCAGTTTACGGTATTGTACGGTTCTCTCTTGGAATTAAATTTGTTCAAATTGATTCATCCCTCCTAGGAGCACCCTCTATCGAAAGCGTTTTTTGAGAAGAAATTACAGGAAATTGACACTCCAATTTCTTGTATATCTTCAATCAAATCACATTTTATTTTATGTTTACTTCAATAATGTAATCTTGTACTAAAATTATACATACTTTCTTCGGCCTACATATGTATTCAAATTACCTAACATTGGAAGTGGTTTACTCGCGCTTTAAAGTCTGTTTAAAAAGTTCAAAACAACTCCTTAAACTATAATTAATGAAGTCAAGTTTTATCTCCTGTCAAATTCGGCGATAAAACAAGGGATACTCACTCTCCGCTTCCTTATTGAGCTCATATTCCACAAATTCTCTATTTAGTTTGATTCACTCATTTACCAAGAACTTGACAAACGTCGGAATTTATGAATCCCTGCAACTGAAGCCTTCCAACGCTTCTAGGATTATATTAATTGTCCAAGATCAACAGAATATTTCTATTTTAGCTTAGAAGTCGATCTTGTTAAATTTTGAATCATCTAAATGATTATCTGCCCTCATTGCTCTCATTAGCTTTAAACACTTTGTAGACAATAACTCCATTATATTTCCATTGGTCTTTTAGGTCTGGACATCTGTAAACCTCATGTCTTTGTGACTCGAAAGCTTATAACCCCAGCCATCATAGTCTTTATTGCAGGAATATTTCTGAGAGGCAATTTAAACATCGAATGATTTACGATTTTATTAACCAAGCTATTATTTAAACCAAAGTTCCTTTATTCTCTGGGCCTACCGGGCTTTATCATAATAATGGTAAACAACCTGATGATAAGACCTTAGCGCCCTGGTCGAAAGAAAAACCCTCATACGGGATATACATGCAGTGACACAATGGCCCACTTCTATTTTGAGCACTCTGTTCAGAAAATTGGTGCTGTGACAAAACGGGCGGCTTCAAAGAATAAAATTGATTGATATGCTTTGGTTTCTTTTGCGGTAAAAACATTTAAACTCTGGTGTAATAATGTTATTTTACTAGTTAACGATATCGGCTTCCATTTGAAGTTAATCTCTGGTGACCCCCGTTCTCGTTCTTAATTAACTCAAATACATAAGTTTAGAACTCCAACTATGGAACGTAGCTTATATTATGGGCACTTTACTTACATTAGATTGTTATTTAATAAATAATATGTGGGTTCTATAAAATTAAAATGAAGTCAATCGTTGCAACCTGATGCATCTAA
Organism: Sinelater perroti; assembly: GCA_036346155.1. Taxonomy (NCBI): domain Eukaryota; kingdom Metazoa; phylum Arthropoda; class Insecta; order Coleoptera; family Elateridae; genus Sinelater; species Sinelater perroti. Next base: position 24,556,942 of record JARFIY010000001.1, read on the forward strand.
ATTAACTGCCTATCTGAAAAGATGGTAAATAATATAATAATCAGCAAACTTAATATGCCGTTAGGTATTAAATTATAATATTGCGTATAACATAGAGGTATTACAATATAAACATATAGACTTATTAAATTTGGTTACATATATACTAACTAAAATTATATCTACACTTTACTATAAATTTTATTTGTCCATTCTTTTCGTTCTTTGCCAAACCTTTTTCTTCATTCCAAGTTAGTCCTTTTTGACTTAAATTGTCCACTACTTTCTTGTTCCATGTTTCTCTTAGTCTGCTTCTTTCTATTTTTCCAGAGATCTTGGCTCTCATATTCTTTTTGTTGTGGTTGCGTTTCCCATCAGCGCCACTTACCCAAACCATCTTAGCTGTTGACGTCTGATGCTCTTCAAGATCGATTCTACTTACAATTTCTTTTTTATTTAGTCATTTCTGATTCTATCACTCCTTGTAACTCCTTATATGTCCCGTGGGAATTCCATTTTCATGGCTTAAATTTTGCTTTGTATTTGCGACATTTCACTTCCATACATTAATATTGGTTTAAATATGGTTTTAAACACTCATTTCGTTTTCTTAGGAATCTATTTTTTCCTAATAAGTATGTCTTTTAAGGGATTGTAAACCTTAGCTGCCCTTTCTAGCCTAGCTTTTATTTTCGCATCGTTTTTTTCATTCCTCTGTATTTTTTTTAATATTTATGTAATTGGATTGTTTCAATTTTGGCATTGTTTATTTTTATGGCTATGTCTAGTTTCGCTTTTCTTATTACCATTAATTAATCTGCTCTACGTTTATCTTTAAATTTCTTGCATGTAGTGCGTTCTTCCATATCTCCAAGTTGTGTTGTAGGTCTTTCTTGTTCTTTGGGTATATCAGTAAGTCATCAACGAATACACTTTCTGGTACTTTTATTAGTTTCAACTTAATGTGGCCCATAGTTAATTTTTTACTTTTTCTTTTATTTTTTTAAGATATCGTTTATTGCAAAACTGAACAAGGTGGGGCTAAGAACTCCTTCTTGTCTTAGTCCCTCCATTACTATAAATTCTTCTGACTGTAAGTTTGCGGTTCTCACGTAAATTTTTATGTAGATGTAATTTACCATTAATATTTCTCCGTTTTAAGCTATTTTATAAGCCAGCGTGGTCTCGTGGGTGAGGGGCGGGCTGCGATGCTGACGGACCCGGATTCTATTCCCGGTGCTTTCTGATGCCTGGCGGGTGGCCTACTCAGTCACTAAAAATAATTGAGTACCTGCGTTCACTCGAACAAGGGGTAATAATGGCGGTCGTCTTAGGCGCGGTGCTTGCCACACCGCCCCGCACCAGAGATTGTGCGCAACGACCGGGCAGAGAGAGCGAACGTATGAGAGCTTTAACCTCTCAGTTCGCAGCCCGTGTTCCCACACGGGGCGTGTAAAGTCTTACTATAAAAAAAAGCTATTTTACACTAGTTTCCTTTTAACACTATCAAATGCTTGTTTATGGTCAATAAATGCTACAAATATTTTATCTGAAATAAATTTTTTTTATTAGTTGTTTAGGTTTAAATATATGATCTTGCTCTCTTCGACTCTTTCTGAATCCAAACTGTGCGCCCTCTAGCTAATGTTCCATTTCCTTCATTAATCTCCTTTCTATAATTATTTCATATATCTTGATTACTATTGATAGCAATGCAATTTCCTATCTACTCTTTTGTATATTGATAATAGTATTCCTATGTCCCCTCTTTAGAAATCTTCTCTTTTTACCATGTTTTAATAAAAAAATTGGTTATCATTGCTAGCCTTTTGTTGCCTAGATTCTTCGTCATTTCTAATATTATCCCATCATGTCTACCTGCTTTACCAACTTTTTAACTTTTTTGTAGTTTCTAATACTTTTTCTATTTTTATTTATTTGCGTACTTCACTATGTGTTTTGTACCACTTGGTTCATTTCCTTCCCCTATTTTCATTTCTTGGGTTAGATTTGTTTTTAACATTTCCTCAAAATAGTCGTCTTACCCCTTTACTATATTATCTTCGTTTACTAATAACCTCTATCTTTGTCTTTTATATAGTTAGCTTTGTGCTTTTTTATTTTTTAAATGAACCAAGTAACAATCCCGTTCTATCTTCTCCCCAAACTCTTCCAATTATTTTAATTTCGCTTGTTTCACTCTGACTTTGATTTTATACCTATGATTCTTATATCTGTCGTATTTTTCTACTCGTCTGTATTCTAAGTATTTTTTCCACAGCTGTTTCTTAATTTTGAGTTTTTCCCTTGACTCGTCGTACGACCAGCTCGTTTATTTATTTCTCCTGTTTACTTTTTGGTCTCCTATACTTCTTTTGCTATCGTTATTGGTGTTTCTTTAATACACTTCCACAATATTTTATTGGTAAGTTATTATTATTTTTATTATTTATGTTGAACTTATCATAAACGTTTTCTTTATATGCACTATATATCACTTATTCCCATAGCATTATTATCCTTTTGTCTTTTAGGTTTTATCATTTTAGGAATCACTAGTTAATGACTGGAGTATATTTCTGGCCATTTTTTAATTTTGTATCTTTTATTAATTTATTTCTGTATTTTCTGTTTATTTTTATATAATCTATTATATAGACTACTTCCCTAGTATATCTATGTATATCTTTATGCGCAAAATAGGAGTTCGATATTACCAGATTGTTTTGTATGCAAAAATCAATTAGTTGTGTATCATTTTTATTTACGATGTTTTCACTATGCTTTCCTATCGTTTCTCATGATTCTTTGTTTTTCTTGAATACCCTTCCATTAAGGTCCATTAATATCAGTAACCTTCTTCTGCTATCCTCTATAGATTCTGTTAATTAATTTATTTAATGCCATATTATGTATAGGGGTCGTAGGTGATTATTAAAGTTGTTTGTGATTGTCTATTAATTTCATTCTTTTTTTATACTCGCATATCGTCTTTCTCACTATATATTATATAATGTCCGCCTTTTATTTGCCATTTCTTTTTTCCTTTCTTTTTAATTTATGTTATGCCCAAAATGTCTAGGTTTCCTTTTTCGAATTTCTCTTCTAGTTTTTTCTCTCTTCCGGCTATACTTTTAATGTTCCAAGTACCTATTTTCCAAATTCATTCTTTTCTAATTTTTCCTTTTTTCTTAATTAATTTTTATTCGGTCATAATAACTTCTTTTGTCTGTAACTTTGTATTTGTCATGTCCTTCATTTTTCCCTTCTATTAATTTTTGTTTTTTTTGAATTTTTTCGTCGTCCTTTAATTTTCAAATTTTCCAATAATTTGTCTCTTATGTTGTTTCATTTTCATTCTTTCCCATGAATGTATAGATTTTGATATCCATTTTTAACCTTTTTCCTTGATTCTGATTTGCGCATTGATGTTTCTTTCTTGATTGTTGCTAATGTATACCTTATCTCCTCTTATATTTTTTAATTTTGTTTAATTTTTATAATTTATGCTATATCTTCAAAGTTCTCTAATTTGATTAGACATATTTTTGGTCCCATGTTATAAGCTGTTTTAATCCGTGGGTTATATTCTAATTTTTTATTGATGTACTTATTCATTTCCGTCTTTATTACCGGTGGATTACCTGAACGTATCGTTGGACCTTGTAAAACTATACTATTTCGTCTGTTCTCTCTTTTTTAAGCTCGTTTTTTAGCTCAAAGACACTTTTTATGCTAGTATTCTCGTTCTTTATTCTTTCGTTTTTCCTCAATTTAACTAGAACCTTATTGTAGTTTGTCTAATCTATTTTAGTTTGGTTTACATTTAGCATTAATTTCTGTAGCATTTTCAAGACCTTATCTAATTTGTCCTCATTCTTTAGTTTTAATTTTGCCGACGATTTGCTTGTTTTCTTAGTCTTAGCAAAGACACGTACTTTATCATTGTCTTCCATTTCTATACCGTTTTTCTTTTTTTGCCACTGTAGATTCGCTATCCGTGTATAGCTTTTCTTTTGTATTTATTCAATAATCTAAATTATCGTTTGAATGTTCTCAGCTATATTCTCTTAATTATAATTGTACACGCAGATAATTTTTTAAGCCATCGCCGGTCGTCCTATTTGCCGTGTTACACTAATGCAATTCGACCCTTCGGAGGCCCGATAGGCAATAACATTATAACCTGTCTTTATTATATTCATATATGTGTTTATAAATTAACGCAAATTAGTTACCTGGTTGGCTTATTCTTTATTAATCTGATCGCCTAATTCACCATTGTTGCGTCTCTATACCTCTTGTAAATTTTTTCACAATATTTTCTGGTTAATCTTTATAAAACTTTACATTGCGACACAAGTTGAAAAAATGGTAAATAATAAATATAAAACTGGAAATGTTTATTAGAAATGTTTTGATTGAATGCATGACGCACTATTTTACACTACTAACATTTCTTAACAACTATACCAAGAAAGTAAAATTTTTGGATGGACCTTGACCAAACTAATAGATTGAATACATAGATTCAACAGTTTACCTACTTCGATCCCCAAATTTAGATTCGTTAGATTATTAAGTTTAGAGAGACATGTTCGAAAGAATCTCTAATTATAAATTTACTTTATATTGTATTAGGTTTTAGGCATAAAATGATTATATCTTCTTAGCTAAAGCTAAACAGGCTTGAATTAATATTACATACAATCCGTAAAATCGTACAAGCTTTCATTTAAAAAGTTTGTCATATAGTTAGTAAATCACTCTGTATAATAAAGTTACTTTGTTGTATATTTACTATTAAAATTGTTGATTACAAGTAAAACTACATCAAACATATAGCAAAATAAATTAAACAATGCAGTACAATTTAATATGCCGTAGCTTGTTTTTATTTGATTCTATTAACTATCCTGCTTAAAACTAGGGCACTAATAAAGTATCGCCAGATTTCTGGAAGACGTTTGGTTGTATCATTAATCTTAATATGCTTTGCTCAGTAATTGAATTGCTGAACTGCATCGTATATTCTGGGTAAATTAAGATTTATGCACAACGATGACGCCAATTTTTCGTTACATACGCCATTCTTATATTAACTGTAAACGACCGAAAAATACCTTTTATTGCAAAGAAATCTGAACCGTTTCTTTTTAAAAAGAGGTTTTTCAATTTCAGAGCCCAGTCACTTATTGAATAAGAAGCAATTACTTATACCGGTATTAACTCAAACGTTCACTGCACAATCCTACATAAGATCCCGCTGGCTTTGCAGTTAACTGGAATGTAATTTGATAATGGGTGGTTTTCCTCTGAGCTTTGCTGCATGGAGTCTCTTACTTGTCTGTGTTGTACTTATTAGAAATACCCCACGGAGTTGGTACCGTTATAAAAACGTCGATAAACTTGAAGCCATTCGTTGTTATTAGAAATTAAATTTTAGTTAAGAAGTATTCTCTTTAATTGTTTACTTAACTGAACTTAAACATTTAAGAAATAATTGTTATAATATTTAAGCATGTTTTTTTATATTTCTATAACAAAGCATATAAATTAATTCAAAAATCTAGGTGGTGTTTTCAACAAAATATAAGTTTGTTATAAGAACCTTATTTGTATTTACATCGTTATACAGACTACTTCTCAATATAGTCCCATTTCTAACAAAACATAATTCCCAATGTCTCTTTCATTTTTAAAACATTCTGGGACACATTTTTGGGTAGTGCGGGCAACTTCGGACACGACCACAAATTACCTACATTTAATTGTTAAAAAGATGCATGGTATTGGTCTCTACAGGACGAATTCAAATTAGAATTAATTAGTTTTTACGTTTATAAAATCTGATAACACTCTATTAGTTTCCTTTAAGTTATTTGAAAAGGGGATGATTAACAAGCCATAAATAATCCAGTATCTTAGAGGCAACGTTTCATTCAGAAATCCGAGCACTACAAAGAAAAACTATTACAAAAGTTGTCGTACTGCAGTTAATTGTTACAAAACTAAAAATGAGTAGCGTGAAAATGCCACTATTATTTATACATATTTCATAAAAATCTCCACATCAAAAATTTTTTTAAACCCCTTTATGACTTATGGTCTAGTTTTTATACAAGTATAAATATACTTAAGCAACGAGTTCTTAGTACAGCTGAGTAACACTTAATTATTTTTTAATGAAACATTTATCCTTAACATTAACATTATTGTTTGTGTACTGCAAGGTAAAAGTATCGATTGACTTAACATAAATAATTTATCCTCAAAATTAAAAAAATATATTTATAAAACTGGCCTTTCTATAACCTTCAGTATTCTTCTTAAAACTTTTACCGCTCTTTTTAGGATTATATAATATTGTTAATATATTTTTTAAGAGTTATGTTTTAATAATTAAATAAAACTATATACAAATAAATATTAAAAATATATCTTTGGTCCCACTTAATAATATATGTATATTTAGGGGGATCGGGCTACTAACACTAAAGTTTGAAATGGCTTATTGTGCCTACTAACACGCAACTTTAATTGCAATTTCCGAACAAAGAAGCATTCACTCAACTACAGCAGCGACTCTCTATTGACATTAATATTTTGAGACATATAATTTAATCAGAGATAGAGATTATGTAGTTTTTTACATGGTCATCCTCCTTTTCAATAGACTTCCCGCAGTAAAGCACCAGTGTCATTATTCCAGCAAAAAATAAGTTTATGAGTTCTATCAGATAAGAGCACATTGCTATCTTAATTTTGCTACTATTCCCAAATATTCATGCTCCGAAAACACAGATTCAAATACATTTACTAGACAACATACAAATGTTTTTAACAAAACTTTTCTTGTGCAAGAATGTAAAAATCTGGGAGTTGGTTTTAAAAATAATATAAATATTTTTATTCTCAAAATTATTTATACTCTGGTTCTTGACAGCAATAAGCAAATTTGTTAAGTAAAAATTAATTCGAGAAGAGAAGATGTCTATTGCTGATCCTCTGTACATAAAATTATTTGGGTATTCGTCACGTCTAGTTGTAAAAGTGTTCTGGATGGAATTGGTAATACTGAATTTTCTTTGAGACTGTCTAGATAAACTTGTAGCTGATTTGTGGCTTCTTGTGATGTTCGGTATATAAAGACCTATAAAGAAGTCGAATACATCATTCTGAAATATGACAACTCGTACATTACAACAACAAATAATAATACAGTTTCTGGTCTCCCACAACTTGCGGTCTCATATTTGCAAATAGCTTCAAGGAAATAAGCCACTGTACATAAGTGAACAGCTCTCTAATTCCTTAACGGAATTCAAAACAATGTATGCACAGCTTCTTAATCATAACAGCAAAATATTAAATATGCTCTCCATTATCATATATAAGCTAGCATAATGACTATCACTACACATTACACTTTGGAACGCCAATGGCTTTACAAATCATATACCGAAAGTAATTACCTTTCTGCAGGTATGCAAAACTGACGTATTGTCAGTTTCCAAAATCCACGCAACTTCAAGAACAGTAATAAAAAAAGCAAACTACAGCACGTATTTAACTAACCACCCGGATGAGACAGCCTATGGAGGATCAGTGATCACAATAAAAAACTCGACTGCACATTACCAACTCCAGCCGTACATAACTGCAAAAATTCAAGCTTCAGGTATAAAAGTACAAACTTGTGATTTTAATTTACTAATTTAGTAATTTAATTGCATCAATCTATTGTCTTCCGCGGCATTCATTGCCGTCGATGATTATCAGAATTTCTTTCGATCACTTAGCAATATATTTACACTAAAATATATTATGAACATTACGATTAACTAATCCTAAAGAAAGAAACCTAATATGAGGCGCTCAAAATCTTAACCTCGATTTTATCTCTACCGGAGAACCCATTTAAGCCTAGTGACCAAATTTACTTGATTTTGCAGTTATCAGTAACGTAGCACGTGCATATCTCACAACAAAGTCCAATTACGATTTATCTACTGACCATTCGCTAGTCTTAGTAACAGTCAATACAACAATTATTACCAAGAAAGTTCCTATAAGACTTTTTTCAAAACTATTGACTGGGACTATTTTCAAACTCTACTTGACCAGGAAAGCAATTTCACACTCAGAATTAAAACCATTCGCGCGCGAGCAGTGAAACGGTGCGGGCACTACGTGTACGCTCCGTTATCAGTGCAACGCAGCTAACCACAAAGCTATCTAATAGCCTGCATTCCTTATTCCTCAGGGCCCAGCGAACGCATCCTCAAGTGCTGCCAGGAGTGCGCTCGCACGGAGGGTGAACTCTACGGCGGCGACCAGGGCTTCAACGGCACCTGCGAGCCGGCCCTCTCCGGCCAGCAACCGGGGCCTTCCCCCAGCGAGACCATCTTCAGGCCGGTCATCCTGGAGGCCTTCAGGGCACGGAAGCCATACTGGCAGCTGCTACAGTCGCTTCGGCCCGCTACCTGCTCCTCAAGAGGAATCCTTGCTTTAAGTTGAAGGCGGCAGACGTTGTGCGCTCCGAGATATTGGTACCTGAGGCGTTCGACGCTGCTTGTGCTATTTAAGTACAACCTGCGGTCACGAACCGTAAGATTACACTTTATTTTGAATTGAATTTAATTTGCACTACCTTTGTTCGTTTTGAAATTTTACATTTGCGGCTGTAATGGCCTACTATTACCAAAATCAACTTACAACGGCGCCGGCCACTCAACAATTTATTCCAATGCAGATAGACCAGGCCCAACAAACACAATTTGCTCAACAAAACTATCAATACACTCAGCCTCCAAATATAAATAACACATTCACGCAGTTCCCCGTTCAGGATTTACGTCAGTCCCATACCATTGCACCACTTCAATTTCTTCCTACCTACCAACAGCAACAAGCACCGCTGGTGTCACACGATTCAGAATGGCAAACTGTTGTTAACAAAAGTAATAAACGTGGGCGACAAGACAACACAGACAAACAAATCGATCAGGTTAAACAATCTAAAACTACAAGTTACTGGCTAAACCCCACTAACCGCTTTGAACCGCTTACTGATTTAGATCAAGAGACTAGTACTTCTAAAAACACTGAACCGAGACCCCCACCGATATTTGTTTCCGGAGTTAAAAGCACTGAACCATTAATTACTTATTTGGAAACGGTAGCTAAAGATGAGTATACCCTCAAAGCTCTCACCAATGACGAAATCAAAATACTCATAAACACACCCGAAAAATATAGAGTAATAACCAAAGGCCTGATAGAAAAAACACTGATTTCCATACCTATCAGGTGAAACAGGAGCGTAGCTTCCGAGTCTTTCTTAGAAACCTACATCCATCCACTAGCATAAATGGAATAAAAGATGAACTAAAATCGCTTGGACACACAGCAATGAATATATGGAACGTGAAACAAGCCGTTACGAAAAAAGAGCTACCTCTTTTTGTTGTAGAATTAAAGCCATCTGACAATAATAAAGACGTATACAATATCAACAGACTCATGCACTCCGTAATAAAATTTGAACCCCCACGCGTCAAACGAAGTATACCTCAACAATGCTCCAGGTGCCAAAAACATGGGCATACAAAAATTTTTTGCAATAGAACACCTCGTTGCGTTAAATGTACTGGCACTCACGCTACATCTCAATGCGAACACAAAGAAAAATACAAGGAGGTCAAGTGTGTAAACTGCAATGGGAATCACCCAGCAAGTTATAAAGGTTGCCCTACATATAAGGAATTACAGCAAAGAATGTTTCCTCCCCTGAGGGTAAAGTCACTGCCAACCACACGATTATATCAACCTGGCCTCACTCATGCCCAAATATTATCCAACAACGCCACAAATGTTCCCCAGCCACAAATTCTGAGCCCGTTAGGTCCCTCAAACGACATGGCCGAATTAAAGCAGATGATGAAGCAATTAATGGAGCAGATGAGCACAATGCTGAACCTGCTAACCACGATAGTAACTAGAACACACAATGGCTCAACACCTTAAATTAGCAGTATGGAATGCCAACGGGCTGCTACAACATAAAGAAGAACTTATATCATTCATTGCAAAGCACTGCCTAGATATTGTGTTAATATACGAAGCGCACTTTACTGACCGCAGCTATTTTAATATCCCGCGTTTTACAGTTTACGCAACAAAACACCCAGATGGTACTGCTCATGCTGGCACTGCTATAATTATCAACAACTCAATCAAGCATCATGAACTCCCCAAATACAGTGAACCATATCTTCAAGCTACAACGATAATAGTCGAAGATTGGCTAGGGCCACTTACGATATCTGCTGCCTACTGCCCACCAAGGCATAACAATAAACAAAAACTATACGAACACTATTTTCAAACTCTAGGTCACAGATTTATCTCGGCAGGTGACTACAACGCAAAACATGTTCACTGGGGTTCTCGAATAACTACCACAAAAGGTAGAGAAATGTTGAAAGCTGCAAATAATATGAATCTACAATCTTTGTCCACAGGCGAACCTACATACTGGCCTACGAACCTCAGAAAACAGCCTGATTTACTTGACTTGTGCTTCGTTAAAGGGATAAACATAAATTTACTAAGTATTAAATCTTGCCTTGACCTCTCAACTGATCATTCACCACTACTAGTGACTTTGGGCACAAATGTAATAATCAAAGAGAGAACGCCAGCTCTCACCAATAAACACACAAACTGGAATTTCTTTAGAGACCTAATTGAAGAATCCTTGCTCATGGATATTCCACTAAAATCCGTAAATGATCTAGATGCAGCAGTGACACATTTTAATCAGGTGATTCAAGAAGCAGCTCGACAGGCTACACCTGAACAAACCCGTAACAAGCAACACATCAGCTCATTAAACTGCCCTATTATAGTCAAACAAAAAATCGCAGAAAAGCGTAGACTACGTAGGATATGGCAAACCACTAGACACCTCAATGATAAAAGAGCTTTAAATCATGTTACTGCCGAACTTAAAAATTTAATCTCGGACATAAAAAATCAAAATGTACAAGCTTACTTAAAACATCTGTCACCGTTAGAAGCAGACGACTACTCGCTTTGGAAAGCCACAAGATACCTAAAGCAACCAAAACAACACCATACACCAATTCGTACCACTAATAATAGCTGGGCAAAAAGTGATAGTGAGAAAGCGTCTACCTTTGTACAACATCTTGCTAATGTATTCCAACCGTTCCCGGCGGAACAAGATACGTCAGAAGAAATACGAAACATTCTAGAAATGCCGTATCAAATGAGCCTGCCTATTAAAAAGTTTAAAACCAATCAAGTTGAAAACACCATTCGCAGTAAAGTAAACCCGCACAAAGCCCCAGGTCTGGATTTAATTAGTGGCTATATCCTCAAAGAACTACCGCAGAAAGGCTATGAATTCATCACGCATTTATTCAACGCAATTTTAAGGCTCCGACAGTTTCCCAATATGTGGAAAAATGCTGTGATAATCTTAATTCCTAAGCCAGGCAAACCCAAAGAACAACCTGCATCATACAGACCTATTAGTCTGCTGCCAGTGTTGTCAAAGGTGTTCGAAAAAATGATACTAGAGAAATTATATCCAATACTTCTGGACAATCATCTCATACCTGACTACCAGTTTGGTTTTCGAAACAACCACGCAACAATTGAACAAGTCCACAGAGTAGTTGATAAAATCATTAAAGATTTCGAAGAAAGGAAATACTGTGCTGCAGTATTCTTGGACGTCACTCAGGCCTTTGATAAGGTATGGCATGAGGGGCTGCTCTGTAAAATCAAGGAAATCTTACCGTCAGACTTCTATGAAATCCTAAAGTCGTACTTAACCAACCGGCACTTCCAAGTCAGATATGGCAGTGAGATAACTCCCTTATACCCCATCGGTTCAGGTGTTCCCCAGGGTAGCGTGCTGGGCCCAGTTCTATACCTACTATTCACGGCGGACCTCCCGACAACAACAGGAAACATGGTCGCTACTTTTGCCGACGATACGGCAATTCTTACATCTCATACCGACCCAAATGTGGCATCCCAACAATTACAAACTCACCTGAATAAAATACAGAGCTGGTGTACCAAGTGGCGTATAAAAATAAATGAAAGCAAGTCAGTGAACGTGTCGTTTACACTAAGAAGAGGCATCTGCCCACCAGTGACCCTGAATAATCAAGAAATTCCACAAGCTGACAGTGCCAAATACCTTGGAATGCACTTAGACAAGAAGTTGACATGGAAGACGCACATATGGACAAAGCGTAAACAATTGGGATTAAAAGTACAAAAATGTACTGGCTGATAGGACGAAAGTCACAGCTATCCTTGGAAAGTAAGTTACTGCTATATAAAGCCATGATTAAACCCATATGGACTTATGGTTACAACTATGGGGTACAGCAAAACATCTAACATCGAAATACTGCGACGTTTTCAGTCAAAAGTGCTCAGATCCATTGTAAACGCCCCATGGTATGTTACCAATGAAACTATACGTCGTGATCTCGCAATTCCAACTATTAATGAAGAAATAAAAGTTTAGTGCGCGCTACCGTGATCGCATTAATGTTCACCCTAATCCTCTAGTGGAGTGCTTACTAGATGACGCTGTAGAACAGCCACGTTTAAAAGGTTCAAACCATTAGATCTAACAGACAGATTTTTGTAATTTATTAGTAAGTTGTGTTGTATAACTATAGAGCAATTGTATATATGTTAAAACTAGGTTAGAATAATATAGACGAAACATTAATGGATGCTTCGTCTTCATGTCTTTCAATTGTTAATTATTTATGTATGCCAAACCAACTACTGAATGTCACATCAGACAGATTGTAGTTAAATAAATAAACTAAAAAAAAAAAGAATTAAAACCAAGCAAAACCTTGAAGGTGCATTTAAATACCCCACAACTCTAATATACATAAAACGCTGCGTGGCAGGCAAAACTTAAATGGAACCAAAATCAACACTATACCCCATTATATCCGAGACCTGATTAAGCAAAAAACGCCGAGCTAGAAAACAGTGAAACGAACCAGAAATAGAACTGACAGAACTTTATATAACATGCTTATCCACCGCTTGTATAAGGTCTTAATAGAGACGCGCAATAAAAACTTTTAACATTATTTTTCTCGGCTTTTTCTAGATGACCATTTAATATGGAAAACCACAAAAAACTATAAAAGTCCAATTAAAAAAATAAATGGTAATTGGTCTATATCAGATGAAGATAAAGCCGAAACCTTTGCTAAACACCTTGCAAACGTTTTTCTGAAACTAGCAATTTCAGCAAACAACAATGCAACAGAAATTAAAACTTTCCTTGATGTACCTTATCTAATGACCCTCCTATTCAAAGCCTTCTTACCAGCTAAAGTTTTAAATAAAATACGGCTAACTAACACTCGTAAAGCCCCTGGCTACGACTTACTAGCAGAAATCGTTCACAACCTATCCATAAAAGCTCTAGTTTTTCTGACCACTATCTACAACGGTATTTTGAGACTGTGTCATATTCTGATTAAGTGGAAACATGCTCACATTATTATGATTATCAATCCTAGAATGCAACCAAGACATCCTACATCCTACAGGCATGTAGGCCTAAATATAGGTCTAAAATCTTCAAAAAGCTATTTTCCAAAGAATACAAGAGACTAGATTTATATTTAATGCTTGTATCCCACCAATTTGGATTTTGCAAACACCATTCTACAACGCCCTAAGGACATCGACTCTTCAGAACAATCGTGAAATTCCTTGAAACTGGAAAAGTTTTCGCCGGCAACTTCTTAGATATCCAATAAGCGTTTAATAAGATCTGGTATAAGGGCTTACTCTATTAACTCAAGTTAATTTTTCAAGCCAGCTATATCTGTTCTCAAGTCCTACCTAAGTGAGAGAACATTCCAAGTTAAAATTAATAATACAGTTTTAACTTACCAACACATTACCGCTGGTATACTACAGGGCAGTGCATTTGGGCCACTTCTTTATCTCCTATATACAGCCAATATTCCAACTACTCAAACTACCACTATAGCTGCGCTTACTGATGATACAGCATTTTTATCCGTCAACGACATCCCAGCAGTTGCAGCAATATATTTACAAAATCACCTCGACCTACTTGAAGCTTGGTTCGCTCGATGAGGTGTTACAGTTAATAGTGACAAGTTTTCTCAAAAGAAATTTAACAAATCATTCTGTGCTCACAATTAACCATCAACAATGCACCAATACCTATCCAACTCCAAGTCAAATACCTCAGATTGCATCTGGATCAGAAACTGACTTGGCATGAGCATTTTAAGACAAAAAGGAAACACCTAAATCTCAAACTTAAACCAATGGACTGTTTCATCGACCGCCGCTCTCAACTTTCCCTCTCGAACTCATCTTCCACAAAGTCATTCTATAACCTATATGGACTTACGGGATACAACTTTGGGGCTGTGCGAAAGGCTCCCATATAAAGATACTCCAACGCATACAATCGAAGACCCTACGCATTATAGCAAACGCCCCATGGTATGTCCGAAACACTTTACACTTTCACCTGGAAATACTATACATAGCTGAAGAAACCCACAAATTCACAAGTGCCTATTATAGAAACGGGAGTGGACACTCCAAGTAACTTAAAGAACAGCTTACTATCCACCCAGTAGTTCAAAGATTAAAATGTCAGCGACCACATAACTAAGTTCGAAACTCATGTATTCTTTTGGGGTTCAACACCGACTGAGCCTCTCTTATTACTTCAATGTAAAGTAGCTTGTAAATTTGCAGTTCATTAAATAAAAAAATTATATCTTTAGTTGGTTTTAAAGATGTTTTATTTATTATTGGTAATAAAAACTTAATCTCTCATCAAAAGTATTTTTCAAATTTTATTACATTTTTATATTATTTTTAACTTGTTGCCAATTGTTACTTATAGTAAATAACATTTTATTAAAGCATTTAAGGAAAAAACACTTTTGACAGCCCCGTTTATTTCCAAAACTAAACAAACAATTTGGTAGGTATATTGCTTAGATTTGTCAATCATCTGAGCAACTACAAAATTATTCTAAATTAAACATCAAATTGAGAAAATGCATCTTATGTAAACAAATGGTAAATTGAGTGGATTTTGCAACAATTATATTAATCTCTTGTGGTTGCATGTATTTGACAAGTCATACCAAGTGTGGTCCAAAAATTTCTGATACTACCATTATAATAAAACAAAGTTGATTGTTGTAAAGCCGCATTACGCAAATGTAAAATTAACAAAAATGCAAGCATTTTATGAAAATATTTAATATAAAATTAGAACACTTTAAAATGGTTAGTAATTAATAGGTGTAGCAGATTATTTTTTTAATGTAAGTACTTAAAATTATATATTTAGTAATAATTAAACATATGTATACTTGTAAAATAAAAATGTAATTAATAAGAGATTACTGTCCAAACTTATTTCGATAAGAAATCAATTAAATATTTGTTATCAGGTAACTTTTTTCGTGTTCACTTAACCATCAATACAAGACGTGAAAGATCGCGGCTAAATAATAAGAATTGCGATTGTAAGGCGTATTATGAAAACCGTCGTTTCCTTTAACACACTTCTTTACTTTATCAGCGCATTGTTGCATGCAAATTTTATATTTTAGAAAGCGTACTGCAGCTTATCACGTATCAATCTTAATATCGTAAAAACAAAATTTTCAACGCTCTATAGCTATGTGCAAAGCAATAATTTAAATATGCATGTATAATTTAATTAGACACAGTTTATCTGAATCTAGTTAAGCTCTAATACCTTTGCGGTTCATTTTGTTCAGTTAACTAGACGCTGCATTTACATTGTAAAAATTAATGTTTCTTAACACATAAGTTTGAATAGGTGCACAAGTTATTTAACGTCAAATGTGTATCAGAATTAAATTTAATAATGTTATATATTACCAATCCTTATGCTTGAAATGCTCTACTAAACAAATTATGATAAGAAATACAAGCAATTGTAATAAGTTATTTAATTTTGAATGAAGTTTAAATGTTTTTGACATTGTTTACATGGTGCACTATTTTTCACATGCTCTTCCAAACTAGAGGTTTAAAAAGCAGTTATCGAACTTCTTATCACAATCTTAAAAATTCAAATTTTTGTCTTACGTATCATAAACACTTACAAATTACAAACAATTTGTAAAGAATTGCATTGCCACTACCATTTATATTATTAGATATTAATTTTACTTTAACGCCAACAGATGTTCACTTGAAGAAAATAGTAATAACTTAATATTTAAAACAAATCACCTGGTAAGTCGTCAATTACTCTGACTAATTAGGATGATAATAATTCGCATAATACATGTGTCGGTTGAATGACTATTTGTAAGTAAATATTTCCTATAAATTAGAATATATGAAGTGCGAGAGCTGTGTCGACATATATAGTGTGCCGTTTTACGTCAATAGTTGTATGTATGGTGTATATAAATAACGTTGTAAATTTGCATAGTATGTAACCTTAAAGTGTTAGATCTCAAACGAGAACTGGAAGAAAGAGCTTTAGAAATTACTGAAAATAAAGCCATATTACAGATCCGACTTGAGCAAGCCTTGTTAGATGCTGATGAGGATCCAGAATGTTCTTATTTTAAAATTGTGACCGAATTATTTGAGATGAGCGCCAAGCTGAATGAGTTAAAATCAGATTTAAAAGCAGATATAAACTTATATATAATTAGTATAAATAACAAAATAGATGACCTAGAAGAAAAATCAAGTGCGAGCAGAAATAAATGAAGGGATGAACAAAGTCAAAACAGAAATCAATGAAATTCAAAAAAATTAAAGACGAAATTAATATGTGCTATTGAAGATAGCACAGGACGAGAGAATCGATGCCCTTGAAGAGAAAATAAAATAAATTGAAAGCAGGCTTAGTACTCCGATCAAGATTACTTCTAGTAGCGTACCTGGTGAGTCTAACAAGAGCAGTCACGAAAGCCAGCAGGTCCAGGAGCCATTATTATGCGCCAACATGATAAAGACCAAAGTTCAGCCCCAAAAGTTTGATGGTAAGCCTTCGTAGACAAATTATCAAAAAAAAAATTGAGGTGGCGGTTAGAGTGAATAGATCGAAAATTGAAAAGGCTATTACTTTAATTGTTGCTCTGCGTGGCGACGCTTTTGATGTACTACAGACCGTACCCATTAATGAGCAAGAGAACTGTAGCCAGATTATCAGACGCCTTAAAATGCGGTCATGTTCAGTTGGAGAAGCTTTACCTCGCATAGCTTCAGAATCGTAGTTAAAAATCGGGTGAAACTCTTCAAGAGTTTAAACCAGATGTAGTTCGTCTTGCACATATTTCATACCCAATAGCACCAGATGACTTCTTGGAGTTACTAGTTGTCCGAATATTTATTGACAATAGAGAACTTAGCAAGCAATGAGGTTGGCCAAATCAAAAACAATGATCGACGCGTTCACGCATGCACTAGAATTTGAAGCTCCTGAGCAAGTGTCTAGAAGTCGTGGCAAGAGAATAAGACACTCGTAGAGAACTTAACCGAAAATATTGCAAACATATTGAGGAAAAACAAAAGGAAATTGCACTTCCCGTATTATTGTAAGATGGGCCATATCAGAAGTCGGTGTAAGAAAGGAGTTCTGGGATCCTCTTTGCAGGAGAACAAAAATGGTTTAATGGAAAATGGCTTTTGATGACTCCTAATGGTGCAGCCCAGGCCACGGAAACACGAGCTGCAACTTTGGCGCATAATTCCAAGAGTATTTATGTCGATAGCTAAGTAAATGCTTTTCTATTGAACGCAGGCGCGAAGAAAGCAATTGCGAGACCACATGTTATCGAGACATCCGAGTGTTTTCTGCCAACCAAGTGAAAACCTCAAACGGAAACTGGAGCTTCAGCAAAGGCTTATTGAGAGATAGTAGCCCAAATAACCATTGGAAATGTTCCCCTTAAACATCGTATGCTGGTAGCTGACATTGAAAATAACGTGATTCTGGGAATAGATATTCTAAAAACTTATGTGTGTAAAGCGGACACAGGACAAGAGATATTGAAGATAAAGGAGGAAGAAGTTGTGGCGCGGGTGAGGGTAGCTCAGGATACCATCCTGTCAAAATTCAGTTTTGGATTGTAATCTTTCAGCAAGAAGAGTTATCCTTATTGAACCAAGCAATCATGAGAAGAAAACCAAAAAGAAAATGCTAATTTGGAAGACACTGGTTCAAACCTGTCCGCGTCATAAATGTTAATGGGTATCCTTGGACGTTGAAGAAAGGTACAATCCTCGATCAGGGTATTTCGATCTCTTCGGTAGTTCCTAAAATCGATAACACCCAACCAAGATCGGGCAAGGTGGCTTAAAACCTAACTAACAGACAAAAGTTATAGATTTCTTGCACCGGAAGCAAGACGTGCTCCAATACAATAATGGTTCAAAAAGCAGGACAAATATTGTGCATCATAAAATAGACATCAGTGATTCTAGTTCCATACGACAGAGAGCTAGACGAGTGCCACTAGCCGAAAGAGAAAGAAAAAAATGTCGTGATTGAACGTTTAAAAAGGCCGGGGACCTCGCCAGTGGTACTAGTTAAAAAAAGGACAGGTTCACTAGATTTTTCGTTAACTACCGTCGGCTCAACAATGTCACAAAGAAAGGTAGCTTTTTCTATTGGGTCTGGGCTATGGCAACTTACGGTAATGCCATTTAGACTTTGCAACGCCCCTTCGACCTTTGAAGGATAATATGGAAACAGTTCTTAATGGGCTATCCTGGAAACTATGTTTGGTGTACTTGAATAACATCATAGTAACTAGTATCTACAGAACTTAGAGCAGATATTCCTGTAACTGAAAAGCGCTAATCTAAAACTAAGTCCAAAAATGCTCTCTTTTCAGGAAGAAGGTACGCTATCTTGGACATTTAGTAAGAGATAAAAGTATAACAGCTGATCCAGAAAAAGTTAAGAACGTGAAAGAATGACCAGTACCAACAGACAAGCACGAGGTTAGAAGTTTCCAGGGACTGTGCATTTACTACCGACGATATGTGTTTGAATTTGTTAACATTGCAAAACCTCTGACGCGACTAACGAAAGAATGTTGAAGTTTTGAGTGGAGCAAAGAGTATCAAGAAGCTTTCAATAACCTAAAGCATGCCTTAGTAAATACACCAATATTGAATTACCCGCAGACAGAAGAAACTTTCATTTTGGATACAGATGCGAATAACGTGGAAATTGAAAGTGTGTTGTCCCAGTTACAAAATGGCCAAGAAACAGTCATGGGTTATTTTCAGTAAAGTATTATTAAAACCTGAACGCAACTATTAACTAAATAGGTGAGAACTCCTAGCTGTTGTCAAAACTGATCATACTGCATTAAATAGCTTTTGAACTTTAAAAATCTGGAAAGCCAAGTAGCAAAATGAATAAAAAGCATTTGAGATGGAGCATAGAGCTGGGAGTAGTCATCGTAACGCCGACGCCTGGTCAAGAAGACCATGTTCAAAAAACTGCAGCCACTGTAGTTGTGCAGAGAAGGAAATGGGCCCTACGCTGTGAAAGGCCATGACTAATGACTTGTGCCAACCTAGCGAGTTAAAATGTGACCAAAAAAAATATCCGACTTTGAAGTATGCCTGGGAATGAAAGAAAGCTGTAAGAAAACCCAACTGGATGGAAGTGGCTAAATGTTTGCCAGCACTAAAATTGTATTGGGCAGAATGAGATTCCTTCACTGTAGAAGACGATGTCTTACAGCGCGTGCTAGAGAGCAGAGATAGATCTCAAAGAAAACTCCAATTGTTGGTCCCAAATAAGATAATTCCAGAAGTGTTGCAACAACCCTATGATGGTGTCTGGTGGCCATATAGGAACTTTAAAGGCTTTGGAGAAGATTTACAAGAGGTTTTACTATGTGAATTGTAAAGAAGATGTTAAAGATTGGTGCTGGAAATATATGTTATGTGCAACGAGCAACGGCTCGCAGAATAATCCAAAAGCACCAATAAGGCAGCTGATCCTTTTCCTACAAATTACAGTGGAAATAAATTTATTCTTGTGACGATGGACTATTTCAACAAATTGAAAAAAACGGTTAAAGCCTATGCATTACTAAATCAAAAAGCCACTAACATTTTAGACGTGTTGGGAAAAGAACTGATCAGTAGATTTTAAATCAACGGTGTTCACAAAATTTTGTAAATTACTGGGCATTGGAAAGCCCATAACGACTGCGTTACACCCCAGTCATATGGAATGGTTAAGAGCATAAACAGGGCAGTGGGAAAGTATCCTTCAAAAGACGTATCTGACCATCAACAAGACTGAGACCAATATCTCCATCTGTTGCTGTTGGCATACCGTTCGTCTGTCTGTAAGTCAATTGGTCAAACACCATGCAATGTTCTCTTTAGTCAAGGTCTAAAGCTATCCTGTGAATGATTCTTCAGAAGTAAACCTGAAAAAAACATTGTCGGAGAAGACTACGTCAGTGACTTGAGAAACAGAATGATAGAGATGCACGACATCAATATCGCGAGTGACCGTATGAAGAATCACTATGATAAAGAAGGCAACTGAGTATGATTATATAACCCAAAACGGCGACGCGGGTTGTCGTATAGCAAATCCGGAAACTACCAAGTGGCAAGCCTAGAATCGTTTATTTTAATCGGCTGTGTCCTGTTGTCGGAGATGGAACGCTGCTGTTAGAGTGTCTGATGTCCTTGGCGATATAAGCATTGGCGCATTGTGTAGCCTGTAATCTGAAGATGTTTAGAAGAATCGCCAGTGTATTTCTAGCAAAATTTTGTTCGGTGGAAGAATTGAGGAAACAACGTCCAGAAGTCGGAAAAACGCCGCGCTTGCATCACGTCTGCAAGAATATCTACTACCTTGTGGCCAAAGAATCTTCACATCACAAATCAACTCTGACGAAGCTAGGAAGTCATTTGTTGGATGAAAATTTTTGGAACCTGACAATATCGAAATTTGCGCGCGGACTTGACGGCCTTGACTGGAGAATAGTTGGGAACGTAAGAGAAAAGCTGTTTCTGGCATCGACGTTCTAGTTTGCAGCTATCATGCAGAAGACCGTGGACTGTTTCTTCTACCTAAAATCTCAATCCAACAAAGCTCAAAAATGTAAGTACCTCCATTACCTATCCAAAGGTCGGGAGAGAATGATCCGCGACGGATCATCCTTAAGGAAGTATGTACGTGTCCGCATACGTGGCTAGGTGTAAGTTAGACCACACAAAAAGAGAACATTGAAAAATAAAAATAGAAACGCAAACATCATGTGTAAAACTTAAGCAAAATTAAGGGCAATTATTATTTATCAGATTTAGTGGGTTATATTTACGCGAACTTAAGATATATGTAAACAAAATATGGTAATGTGAGTATAAACAATTAAAAAAATGTTTACAAACATTGACATAGGTATATTGTTTTCTTTAATTCTCGTATAACAAGCTTACACTTAAATCCGTTCAGTGGCTTATATTTTAACAGACAAGACAAAACTGATGAAAATAAAAATTGAAGGTACTCATTTATTTAAAATACTTTACAGTGATACTCATTTAAATGCATTGTTGGAAGATTTATAAAAAGAGTTTAAAGCAAACCATAAAAAATATAATGAGTAGGAGCATACTTTTAAAGAACATTCCAAAAGTTTAAAAATAAAATTAACCATAAACATGAGAATGTAGTTCATATGTTCTAAATTAAAGTTAAGCGTAAGTACAAACAAATATTCCCGGAATTTGAGGAAAGATATAGAAGTAAATGTAAATAAATATTTAAAAAAATTTAAGATAATCACGGATAAACATTTTAAAAATATACGAGAGTTAAATTATGAAAATGTTACAAAATATGAAGGCACAAAAAATATTTTATAAATCTAATAAAAAAATTACATAAATTAGAAAAAAAGATAAATAATTTATTCTAAAGTCGTGTTCTAAAACCTATCGTTATCGCTTGCGATAAAAAGTGATGGTTTGTAAATTGACTACTATGGGATAAAATAAACTAATGATAAGAGGTTATTGGACACAACATGATTTCTTAAGATTGAAAGATAGTCAATGAATATAACTTTGAAGAACGTCGAAAGCACTACATTAATTGTTGCTGCCAAAAACAGCGTATTTAAGGTCCTATAACAATTACATAGTTATTTTTTTTTATTTTAATGATTATAAATAAGCTAACATTTTATTAACTGACTTTTCATACATTTAACTTCAATTCGGTTGCATTCGAGTTTACAGAGTCCACATGTTAGTCTTGTTTTTCATCTTTCTTAAATTCCATGTAGATGTCACAATTTGCTTGTCTTTTCCGCTTTGTAATATGTAATATTTTCACTCACAATAGCAGAATTAACACAATTTATTATTATATTTTAGATTCAAATACAATCGATTTGTTGGTCAACGTTTTGCTATTTTCTGAAGTTAGAATTTCTCAAACCTTCCTATTAAATTATAGCGTAACAGTTACATTTCAATTCTGATGCAACTTGCAAATACAGCAATTTTTTAGAATACTCTGAATTAGTTTAAAAAAATATTTTTGAACTTATTAAAATATTAATCTAATTCATGACGTAACTATAATAAGTAATGTAGATAAATTTATAAATATTAACAATATAACCAATTATTTAGAATATGTTCACCACCACAGAGGTGATGTCATTCAAATACCAAACTTTAATAGGTTTTCTATTAACCAAAGGTATTTTGCATAACTTCTTTGTTTACCACCTTTATCGCAATTTAATATTCAAAAAACGAACCTACCGTCCGTTCTTGCAGCAAACACTATATTTTTTGCCGAGAACATATTTCCACATTTGCAATCTGTTACTTATGAAGTGTTAAAGTATGTTGACATGGTAAAACCCAACAGTTTTGACTACTTCTTAAACAGTTAAACTAATATTTAGTTTCTAAAAGTGTAAAATACCTAAAGATGTAGACAAATCTTCACGAAAATAGTTCATTTTTAGTGCAGAGCTTCCAATATGGGGAATTACTAGAACCACTTAATTTATTTATGTATTTGAACATATTTTTTTAATACAGCAGATTAAAAACAAAATAATTTATTAAACTAGAAGTTTCAGTACAAATATTCCAAGCCGCTGGCAAGAGTATATTCATAAGTCAACCTTTAAAAGTTCTACTTGAACTTTGTCTCCATAATTCACAAGATAAGTGGCCGTTCTTTTATATTCTGATCGGCCAATTTAAACCGCGTAAATTATACAATAGGTGCCTTTAATGTCCCACTCGGTCAAAATTGCAGTCTCTCGGAGTATATCTAGTTAAAGCCTTTAACTAGCTGTAAATTTGCTATCCTTTTTATATGCACAGAAGCACGTTGAGGGAATTTCGAACTGATCGATCACCGTGCCACCGTTATCGGACACCGACAGCAGTTTTCGGACGCTGTAAGCTTGTTTGCAGCTCGTGATGTAACCAACCGGAGCGCACCCCAATTTGCAAGGTCCATCGGGCCTAAAAATCGAATTATGCTTTACGGAATTATACAATAGCAGTAATAGCAACACGCACAAAGCCTCAACCAAAGGGTGCAACACAGTTAAACACAGATTTAGGTCAGACCTTCATAGAAATGCAAACGGTGATCAAATAGCTTTCTAATATATAGCATTAATTTTACTGAGTCTTATAAAAGTCTAGTTCTCCCTTAAGTCTACATCAGTACAAAAATATATTTTTACTATTGGCATTAAATAGTACGCTCGTGCAAAAACATAATGCGTAATTATAAATATGGCGTGCGTGCTCCAACTTATCACGATGGTTAAAATTGAAGGAAAACAAAAAATAGGTCCATCGTCTGGTTCGTTCTCGGGTTATAGGTCGACCAAACATATCTTGGTTTAGGAATTTGAGAAATTAGAGTGGCTTAGGAGTACATAAATTATTTAACACAGCCCAAGACAAAGAGAGATAAAGTAATCGCTGAAATCATTAAATTATGGCACTGTAAGAGAAGAAGAAAAACATCAATTGTAAATAGTTAACCAGTACATTTTTGAAACCCATGTGATTTATTATTATAAAATTGGACAATCTAAAAAATGGATAACGCCAATCTGGTAATATTGTACTTACAGAAAATTGGCATGCCCATATTTAAAAAGCGCTAGTAATTTTTTATAAATAAATACAACAAATCAGTTAACTCCTTTAAAATGTAATCGTAGCAGATCTAAATCTTTTTTCAAACTGTGTTTATTTATAAAAATGCATTATGCAAATGTGAAGGTTGAAAAACATAAATATCTAGCAAATATTAAACTTCCAAAACAGCAAATTAAATAAATTTTACCTATCCAACGACTTACAGTACGTATATAGGCTCATTCAAAGGCATGAACTCAATTTCCTACAGCGATATTTCCTGAAATATACATTGTATGTTAATGATGCACATATTTTAAAGAACATATCCGATAGTTCCCCTAAAGCTAAATCTCTCGTGCCTAGCGCAGTCATACAACAGCGTTAGTTGTGAGCGACATGACTACAGTACAGCACGAAGTTTTCTGTATTCGTGAGTTTAGTAAAGCAAAGTCGACGACTGCAATGCAGCGTGCGTTTTGTGGTTATTACAGCATTGAGCTTCTAACGAGAAAGAGCATTTGTCGTTTGATCAAACAAGCTGTTTGTTCAAAAGTAAAAGAACGGAATAACTACGTGTATTGGAGAAAAATGTGGGTAAAACTTAGACTGACACAAGTAACCCCCTGGTATGTGTTGAGGCGCCGTTTAATGTTGAAACCATTCCACCTGCAACTGGTACAGGCTCTTCGCGCAAACAAAAAACTAAAGTGTGTAGAATTTTCTAATGGTATGCTTGAAAACATTAGATGACACTTTCTGTGGCGTTTAATTTTTAGTGATGAGGCAACGTTCCACCTAAGTGAGAATGTGAACTTACGCAATGGTCAGATATGGGGGCGGCAAGATTTCCATGCAAAAATGGAACATAAGAGGAACGTGTTCTATTTGATATCGAGGTAAATGGTTTATAAATCTTTGTTTTTTAATGATAACACGGCCAATACGATATTTTGCAATGTTGCAAAACTTGCTTCTTCCTCAAACGAATGAAGAGTCAGAAATCCTCTGTTTTCAACAGGACGAAGCTCCACCCCATTAGCAGAGGGTTGCTTGACGGTTCCTGAATTAATCTCTACCTCAGCAGTAGATAGGTCGCATGAGAAAAGAAAACTTAACACTTATATTCTGGTTTTTGAGATTTCCTGATTTCATACCTTGCGACTTTTTCTTATAAGGGTTCTTAAAGGAAACAGTTAGTATTCGAAACTTTAAAACATTTCCTTTAAAATTTCATGTGCATCATTAACATACAATGTATGGTTCAGAAATATAACCGTATGAAGTTGAGTCCATTATTTTGAATCGCCCTGTACTTCATATAGAAAAGAAGTGTTTTGTATTTAATTTTAAAGAACGAAACTTCATCCTAAAAATAGGTAGTTTAGATGCAAAAATTAATAAAAAATACGGCGCTTTATTTTAAAAAATTAGAAAAATTAAATGCCAACAAACCACTAATAGAAGAATCCATATAAGACGACGTTATAAATTTTTATTAACACATTCAAGCTGTGTTGAAATAGAAAGAATTCTTAATTACCAAGCCAAAACACTATTGACTCGATCGTATACAGTCACAAAATCAGACATGATTACAGAATGCTTCTTGACAATCATCCTACGCCACAAAGTTTGATAAAAATTATGCAATAACGTTACGTAATAAAACCCGAAACGTTGCACTAATAGTATAAACAAAAATGCTACTTTAGGAAAGTCAAGGAGGTGAAATAAAATTGCTATTTTAAGATAAATGACTAGACTATTTCAATTCAATGAACTAACATCGGTAGTCCCCCTTCAGTATGTAAATTTCCAACAAAGGCCTTCGGCTATAATAAGAATAACGTCGATGCAAATTTTTGTTGGAAAATTATACACTTCAGTCACGCCGCAAAGTTAAACGATGCGATGTCAAAATCGTAACTAACGCTTCCGCTTGCCACTTCTAATTGTTGATGATTTTTAAACTTCAATGTGCGACTTTCTAAATTCTTTTATAATATGATCTCATTCTATTAACAAATCTACGATTGCGGTTAAAAAACTTGAAATTACAAGTATTAAGAAAAATAAATCTAAATGGAAAAAATCATATGGAAAAGATAATGCATATTTTTGTGTTTAAAAAATTGGCAGTCGGCCGACCTCAACGGATGGCGTCTAGGGGTTTGATAAAGTTAATAAAACTGTAAATAATTCTTTGCAACTTACAGTTGCTAAAATATGCATATTTTAAAAAGGAAAGATTATAACATATTCTTGTTGTAACAGAACTAATTTATATGCCACAGACAGTACTAAATTTTACAGAATTATTAATTATTAATGTTAATAGAAATGATTTAAGCTAAATCATTACATAAAACTAGTCATGTAGCAATATGCAATCGTGTCGACATACACTACATCGTGCTTGTTTAAAAAGTTAAAAACAGTGTAATACGCGGATGATCATAATTTTTCCCGTATGCTAATAAATGTAATGTTACAAAAACAATTTTTTGAAATATTTGAGATAATACAAATACATGCAGCTTATGCCCCCAAATATTTTTAAAATAAAAATAACAACAATATTATATTTTAACAGTAGACCAGGCCGTTCCGAAAAAACTGCAGACCAAACGCAACGCAAATTCTACAAAAAGACAATCTCTGACGGGTTAAAACAATTCTGGTACATCGCTTGGACAAAACAATTCTAGAAATTTGGACGGTGTAAATACTTGAGTATTACGTAACTAATTAATAACCAAAAATTGTGCATTCGTTGCCTAATCTTAAAATAGTTCAGCGTGGAGTGGAGCCGCTTCTGGGAACAAATAATAGTTCCAATACGCTAGTTGACTAGTAGATGATTAATTGAAAAAATAAATAGTACTCGTGTATTTCTAACTAATTACTAAGCAATAATAAATAACCCACCCCAAAAAACGACTATATTACAGCATGCTAAATCCAACAAGTCAACACGTGTACGTGCTAATTCGTTTAATATTTAAATAAAATATGTTTTTATATGAGCGAATATCTATTTACCAGTATCATCGGAAGTCCGTGTGACTACAAGAAACTATAATTGAACAATATTTTATGGTTTTAAAAAGGCAAAAATTCTTAAAATATTTTTTAACTTTATGATAAAATAGTAACATTTAAGATTATAGGAGTAACCCGTCTTGTCACTGGAAGATTAACCATCTGATAAAAAATATTTTTACATTATTCTTTTAGATTTAAAAAAACAAAAAACACATCACATGAATTATACGTAACATACAATTTTAATTTAAGAAAAATATAAGAACAGATATAATATACGATGACGATTAAACTCCGTCCTGTGGCACTGTACGCATTACTTTATTAGGCTGTGCAGAGTATTGCAGTTTAATCGTCCGCAAATAAATTAAAAATGAACTTTTCCGTAAAAATTTTGTCAAATGTGAAGTGCGTACAGTAATACAAATTTTGTGTACGAAAAAATTTTCGGCAACTTCAATTTATCATAAACTGTATAATTTTTACTGGCTAACGTGCACTACAGAGAAATAAGTAGCCGCTCATTTCTAGTCAGTGATAAACCTGTTCAGAAAATTGACAAAAAGATCCGTTATGCACATAAAAAGTGGCTTTTATTGCACCCCTTTGACGATAACAGTGATTCAAAATGTCCTTTCAGGTGGGAGAATCTTTAGTAGAAGAAATTTGAAATCTTGTAAGACGTCTTGACAAGTGGCCCAATTTGCATGGCAATTATGTTGAAAAGTGATATACTCCTCTAGGTTTATAATGTGTTATATTAATTAAATAATTCAAATTATGAACTGCCCTCTTTATAGTTAAAATATAAGTAAAATCAAGACTACATAACTAACAGAAAACAGAAACTAATGACAATAATTGTTAATACTAAAGTATTCAACCTTAAAGAGCTAATGTGAAATCCTACTACTTTGACCATCAAAATAACAATGTTGGCCATTGTCTACAAATATTATTTGCAAAAATTACTGCTAGTAGTTATAAGATTAAAGAGAAATAGTTTTTAATATCCAATGCTCCATACAATAACTTTTATATAAAATTGTCAACAGAATTTCTTTATTTTTTCTTCCAATAGACCCATAGAGAAGCAATAATTATGCTTCAAATAAGTTATCAATTCTATTATACAACCTTTGTCAGAAAAGTTACAGAACTCGGTTTATAAAAAACAATTTATTCAACTTACCAACGGTTCTAAGTCTTATCAAAGTAATCCTATCGGCTATTTGTGCAAAACTGCCACCGTGTTAAGAGGTAGTAGAAGCAATAGAAAGCTTCATCCAAGAATGATTCTTATAATATTTGTCAAAGCCGTTTGGATTTCATACGGAGTCAATTTTGGTACTTTACAACAGTGCAACAACAATTGTTCGTCTAGTTTCTTTCTGTTCCTTTGTCAGTGTGTGAGAGACTAATTTTGTACCGAGTTTCCGTTTCCTTAAATTGTTGCATAAAATTTGGTGGCACGTCTCTGCTCAATTTCAGCTCTTCTGACACTATGCGCAGAGCAACATGACGGTCTACTTGTAATAACTGTTTCGCACGTTCCACATTTGCAGCCATATGTGATATTGACACTGAATCTTTTTTGCTATTCAAAGTCACGACGTCTCGTCACCATATGCCTACTATATCATATTCTACGTTTCACTAGGGTTTTTCCTAGCTTAATGCAGAACTTAATATTAACCATCTGCTTTTAATTCGCAACTAACATGTTCCACTAAATACAGTGAGTTACTAACCACAGCCCCGCCACCCAGTGTGTTTACGTATAAACACTACTAGGACCGTGACTATTTAAAACACATATTAGGTGACTGAATAACACTCATTTGTTGTATTATATATAATATATAATTAAAAAATTAGCCCTGGGACTTTCCTAACAAAGGTTGTATAAACTAATAAAATTGTAAATACGTTCCACTCACGAGCTATTATTAATTTCTATACATGAAAGTTACCACGGATTCTACCAATAGCATAGACAAGATGCATGGCTATTTCTTTCCGAGTCAATTATCCTCTGCAGTTAAACTACAGTAGTTATTCTTAAACATAAATATTCAAAAAAGTATGCTTGATACCACCAAATCTATTAACAGTATTCGTGACAAAACTATTTTATTAAAATTATTTTGTATCATAAAAGCTTTTTGTTGCATTTTTATATGTTTCTTTAGTAATGCTAACAACTCTAGCATACTAACGAAAGAGAAAACTATAAGAATTAATAAACATTATTTTTTTTACTAATTTATAACTGACTTTATGTACAAAAAAATGTTACTGCAGAATATCGAATATTTGGGTAATGTAAAATTAAAATAAAACTTATTTCTCTTATATTAAAAATAAATTTTTGTGTGGTATCTGACAGTAAATATAACGAGTGTGCCTAAAAACGTTTTAAATTATGTGTTAACGATATCAGCGGAATAAAAGTAAGGCAACACTGAAAGTACCACAAAACGTCGATTACAAAAGACAGATTACTTTAGGCAAAGACCAAGAGAAAGTTTCCCAAAAATTATAAGTTACCAATAGAATTCATATCTGATATGAACTGCAAGATGGAGCCAGACGACGTTTTCCAGTTCACGGACTTTTGATCTTCTAAACCAAGCATGGGATGTAAGAGGCGGTGGTAAAATAAATCTAGAAACCAGCCTAACTGCCAACCTCAGCTGCTTGGGGCGCACCCTGCTTAAATAACCAACGTGGCTTTATAGATCGAATCACAACAATATAACAATTTCACCTGAGACAAACAACAATTTTTCTGATAGACTCTCTATCAATCCGCAATGTCCAAAGTGATAGAAAATGACGAAAATCCTCTTAACAATAAAATGTATACATCAAAGAATACACCTCCCTAGTCTGCAACTACGGTAGTAGTCGAAAAAGACTATAAATGGAGGGTGCTAAAAATCACCGAGTTGTACTTGGCTACCATGAATAACAATCACTAGATATCGCAACTTGTAATCAAAAAAGACTACAAAATCCATAAGTTAGAAGAAAACTTAATAAAGCACACTGGGGCAGAATAGAAGAGCAATACAAATTAAAATCTAAAAATATTTTCTACTACCAATGCGAAGATGATAGTTCAGTGGGTGGAATCGGTTCTACTATATAGTACATAAAAGACATGCAAATAAAATCCTTCAAATGGAAAGTACAAATTAACAGGTCTGCTATCTAATATTAACTAAATTCGAGATATAGCATTGAAATTATTTACACAGACCTCCACACATATGGTTAAAGAGATTAAATACTTTTACGTAGACACAACTTAGATATACTTTACAGTATTATTTTGGACACTTCAAAGTTAAACATGGTAAAAAACAAGATGGGGCAAATTATTTTTAGGAAAACATAGTGTAGATAAAAAAAATGAAAGAGAAAATCTGATACTGCAGCTTCTTTTGCTACATGAGCTGTTTGCTATAAACAGTTTTTACAAAAATACTAAACATCGTAAATCAACAGAGATCAACTCTGACAGAAATACTAAAAATAAAATAAATTTCATAATTACAGATAAAAGACAATTAGGACGTAACAGTACTAAACGAGCTTTCAGTAGGCAGTATCCACAGAATTATAAGAACAGAAGTAATGGAAATAAAACAAAGCAAACATGTAAAAAACAACAACAATAAATATACAATAGTAAGCAGTCCTGAATGATATATAATAAACAAAAGTTAACAGGAAATTTGACAAATAACTTCATGAACATTGAAGACTTAAAAAATTTAAATCTAGCAATTAAGCACAGAGAAGACAGTGCCACAAAAACAAATAAAAATGAATGTAACCACAATAGAACTATTACAAACCTGATGAAACTAAGAACAGGTATACTCAACGAAAACTGGAGAAATAAAAGAACTTGGCCAAAATATATTAAAATCAATTAGGACTGATGCAAGAAAATACAACATATGGGCAAGAAAAGCGATAGAAGAAAATAAAAGTATGGACGTACAATACAATAAACTGTCTAAAAATTAAATCTGTAGGCTACAAAAATCTAATGGTCAAACAACAACAAAGATAAAATTCTTAAAACAATAGAAGGCCTATTATACCGCAACAACTAGCAAAAGAAAATATTTGATAATACACTTAAAATCATAAACTAAGGATCAGAGAAAATACCAGCTATGACTAACAATACTTTCAGTCTAAAACAGTGCGATAATCAACATCATCAAAAAGGACAACATCACCGACATACAAAATTGCAGGCCTATTAACCTATTTATCACACATTGATAAGTTATTTACAAATAAACTAGACTTTTACCCATCACGATAACATGCTGCTTATTTAAAGATATCACAATGCTCACAAAATTAACATCAGCCTCATATTATGTTGGGCTTAAGATAAACTTCTCTAAGACACAGTTCATGCTATTGTTCCTGGCAACAACATTGTATTATAAAATCAAAAAATCACATCTTACAAATATTTAGGCCATGAGATAAAAGTAGGCAAAGACAATCAAACTTGTGAGATTACAAGAAGAATCGGACAGCTTTGTATGAAACATATTCTCAATACAAACATTTCAATGGATCTCAAAGGAGTTAGATCAGTCTATGTTCTCAGTACTTACCTGTAGTTCTTAAACTAACTCTAACGAACAAGTTGATTAACAAAATAAAAGTTGCGAAACGCGCATCGAATGATCTATGTTGGGAACATCACTGAGGGATAGAATTACAAATAATAAAATATGTTAAAAAGCTAAAATTACCGATGCAATTAAAGGAGTAGTTTTTCTAAAATGAAACTGGGCTGTCAATTTTTGGAGGATGATGAACAACTGATGGGCTAAGCAAGTAATGGAGTGGCGACCAAGACAGGATACTTATAGAAGCAGAGGACGTCCTCCGATACGATAAAATAGTAATATACACATAGAACGTTTTATAGGAAACTTAATACAAGATGCTTAAGACCGTAACAAATAAAAAGTGTTAAAACAGACCTATGCTGAACAGTAGACAATTATAGAAGTTATATAATTATGGCGATGAAACTAACTATACATACAAATTTCAAAGCAAAACATATAAAACGTCTTTTTCTTTGCCATAGAATATTTTTGTCCTCTTCAATAAAAATAAAGGTTGAAAAAGATAAATTGAGCTTGGCAGTGTTTCTAAATATTTACATTGTAATAAAGTAAAATTAAAAATAAAATTAAATATTTTTAAAAATATTTATTTATGTTGTGTCACAACTTAAATAACTAGCAAGATATAAGAGTAAAGTAATACCTTAAACATAATTCGACATATATTCCCTGCATATGTTTCTCATCTTCCAGGTTAACAATATACCTCCATTTGTTATCCCTATTGCGGGCAGCTTTCAAGAACTTCGTCATCTTAAGGGTAGAGCACAAGTTCTCGTGCTCGTTGTCTCTAAGCTCGATGGGGATTTCATCAACACCGTACAGCAACGTTTTACTTTTTTCATCTTGCTCTAAAACGCATTTCAGATAATCACGGGGGTAGTCCGCTACCTCTTCGCATAAAGTAGCCAATTTATCGACGCATTTAGGATCTTCCTGTATACGAGGAACCGGTCCGCATTCGTCATCCGAAAACACTATCACAGTACCTGCCGGTTTGTGTGTCCTCAAGCCGCCACTTAACTTACCTAAAAGTTATAAAGATAATTTGAAGTAATTTACTACAAAATTAAAACACAATTAAGTTACAACAATCTTGCATAGAACGGCTCAAAATGTGCGGCAAATTATATTCTATAAGTTCTGAATGTTATGCTTTTGATTTCCGTAACCTAGAAAGAACGGTTGAAGGCGTTAGACCGGTGCATTGCGTATTATAAAATTGAGTAAAAAGAATAAAATCATCATAATATTAAATGCTTACTGCTTATCTAGAACGGTTGTTGAATTTAAAAATTATTAAGATAAAATCTTAAAATGATAAAACGGTTAAATTATTTAACGAAGGCAAATAAAAATTTATATATTTTATTTTTACAATTTAGTAAATAATTTAATAGTTAAGAGTTGTTCTGTGATATTTTAAAAAATAAACACTTTCTAAATTTAAATTTGCAAATATAAAAAAACATTTTGAATATATGGATCCCTATTACCAAGGCCATGAGTTAATGACGACAATAAGACCACTAAACATTTTTTAAGGAAAGTGCTTACGCCATATAGAGATTTATATGGTAGTTATTCCATGTTAAGTAAAATTATTAAGGACATATCTGACGATAGTTATATAAAAATATATTACACAAACACGTCTGGAATTATACGAACAATCGTTAATATGCGCTATGAGAAAAGGAAATAAACAATTATAACAGGTCTACTACAAAATATTTAAAAGCAGATACGTGTAGTAAACAATTACAAAATTAACGTATACACTTTTTAGGTACCAGAAATAACTACACCTCTGTATTAACTGTATACTTGCACATTCAGTAAGTTATTTTTAAACATTTTAACTATAAAGTATAAAATAGAATATTAAATATTTAGAAATTTGTAACATTATTAATATACATAAATTCGCAAATAAATTATTTTTTGCTTATAATTTAATATTTTAAATTAATTACTCTTCTACTTATAACTTCCAATGCTTATAATTGAGCTATACTGTTAAAATGTAAGTGACCAAAAATACAAAAATTTTCAATGTAGCCAAATTCCAGTTATTAAAATATAAATTACGCATCGCGCTCTGAACTGGTAACTAAATGTAAGAAATAATTTAATTATAAATGTTACGTACAGTTTTGCAACCAACCCATAAAACAAGTTTGTTACAACTGGTATCGGAATTGGAATTAATTAATAGAACTATTTAAATAAATTACCATGAGGGTACAAGTCATATGTATTGTACAAACTGAAGAGCCAAAAAATAAGTTAAAAGAGCTAGAAAGAAAAACAACAGAAAAGAAAACCATGCTAGAGGAAAAATTGGGAGAGATCTTGATGGATGGCGTGAACGTTTAAGCATGTATTTGTTCAAAACCACAGACCTAGTACATTAATTCAGAACCTCAGAGAAACTGAAAACAGTTTAAAACTTTGTAATCTTAATAAGCATTAATAAACATAAAAAACAATCTTAACAAGAAAAGAATTGAGAGGAGAATTTCAATTCGGTACTCAGTATTGAATAATCTGGAAATTTGAAAGGGCAATTGCGAAAAGAGTTGGAATAAGTTATAATAAACAAAAAAAAAATTGGAAACTTTAAAAATAAACTACAATTAAATACAAAAAAATAAATAAAAACAAAAATTAGAGGAAATAAAGGCAGGCCCAAAAAAATCAAAAGGGGAACTGCAAGAAATAAAAGTAACTGAAGGAAAACAACTTACAACTTTAAGGAAAAAAATAAAAATAAGCTCAAGTGATCATTTCAGAGCTTTGGAGAAAAATTATTGGCGAACGCAAAAAAAAACTTTTTAGAAATCTAAAGCAGGTAAACAAGAGAAACCACTTTGACGGCTTTGGAAAGAAATTAAAAATAAACAAAAAAAGTATTCTGGAGGTTTTAAAGAGGAATAATCAAAGATACCTCGTTGATATCAACAATAATTGACAACTGTTACAGAAGATTACAACATTTGATCACTGCTGGTTGGCACAAGATCTAGAGTGAGCGCAAAAATTTAACTTAGACTTGAGGATAATAATAAAACATTTCAAATAAAAAAAAAACAAGGCACTAAATCCAGCGATAAAGGCTTATTGGACACAATAGTTCTTGTAGTTCTTTCCTTAAAGATAGAAAATTGATGGCGCTTAAACCTTTGCGGTTATTAATGCCAAAAAGGTATAGAAGTATAGAAAATATTACGTTTATGCATAATGGGGCGTCAACTGAACACTTCAAAATTAAACAGACATTGCGTACGATTCTGAATCCGTTCTGCTATGTGAATTCTAAAGAAGCCAGGAAAAAGAATAACACCTATAAAGCATCATAGTTTATAAAGCCCCAAAAAAGGTAAAGAAAGTCGGCAGGTGTTCATCTTCAAATATGGATGACGGCAACAAAGCTTCCCTTGATTCTGCGTAAATCGGAAGCGCAAACGACACTAAATTAAGATTCATCTACGGTTTTACTGTTACTATCAGAACATATGCACCCCAGGAGTAGTGTAGCTCTTACTCTATAGCCGTTCTTACAAATAGATATAGGTCATTGCGGATCTAGGATAGGGAAGCCTTACAAAAAATCTATGCAACAGTCAATCCCAGAAAGCCAAGGCGAGCTGCAGGTAAGCAAAACACAAGGAGAGCTGCCGAAAGTTTTCGAAGATTATGTGGAATAATTTTATAGGCGCACCGACACAAAGTCACAAAAATTTTAGAACAAGAACGGTCAAGAATGTAGTCGAGTTGCTGAGAAATACAGCTCACATAGTGATTGATGTAAGTGCCCCAGATGGTAGGTCGGCAAGAGAAAATAAAGATTCAATTCCTTTTTGTAATAATGCAACAAAAGACGCACTTACAACTTTCTTCGAATGTCGTTTTAAAAAAAGCAGTTATAGTAGCAAGTTATGTATCAAAATTCTAAGGAGATCACAATTGTTAAAAAGTAACGTGTAAAAAATAAAAACGTGATGGACTTTTGAATCAACCTAGCATAATACATTAATAACAATTCATTTTTTGGCCAATAATTAGATTTGATGTGCATGCCACCCTAAAAAGTTTGGAAAAAAAAATCTTAAAATGCATTCCTTACTTTGTCATAATTATTAATCTATCTGACGAAAGAAGTTGCAATGAGATGGATTAATATCTAGACTATATACTAAGTAAAATCAAATGAAATTGTTCCTCTATCTATGGAGTCTGTACAATAGAACATTATCCTATTGCAGCAAAAGTCAAGTAAATTCTTCTTCTTCTGCTTGTGCCGTATCCTCATTGGACGTTGGCGATCAGTCTGGCCCATCTAATCTTGTTTATCGCTGTTCGGAACAGGGCGACCGATGTCATTCCTGTCCACTGCCTAAGGTTGCGAAGCCATGAGATTCTTCGTCTACCAGGACCTCGTTTGCTTTCGATTTTTCCTTGCATAATCAACTGCAAAAGACGATATTTATCATTTCGCATGACGTGACCAAAGTATGCTAGTTTCCTTTTCTTAACAGCATTAAGGATCTCTCTGTCCTTGTTCATGCGCTGAAGGACTGTCTCATTTGTTACATGGTGTACCCATGAAATTCTGAGCATACGGCGATAGCACCATGGCTCAAAAGCTCCCAATCGTTTGTTTGCAGCTTCTGTGAGAGTCCATGCTTCTGTCCCATATAAAAGAATTGAGAAAACATAACATAAGTACGCAATATTTCATAAATTCTGTTTGGTTAGTCATTTCTAAAGGGTAGCCCAAATTCGAGGACGGATTTAAACTTCGTGACTGTTTTGTTTTGCGGTTGGTAACTGAAACTGACAAATCTCATCTACGATTCTTCCAATTAGTAAATTTAGAAAGCTATACAAAATAACAGTTGATTATTATTGTTAAACTATATTAAAAATTGTATCAAAATTTTGCGGAATCGATATCAAAACTTCATGAGATTTTTTATCAAAATAATGCACCATATGAATCACTTGTCAGAAGATTGAATGCAAAATTTAATACATCTACATCAGTGATGGATGCAATACATCCTCAGTATTGGCATGGAATAAGGTCCCATAAGAATAATGTCATAGTTAGTCAAAGTGGCGTTGCAAATCTGAAAAGATCAACTTAGCGTATAACAACTAAATATTTCACTTCAGCGAATACCCACTAAAAACTTGCAAATTCATCAAACAAAATTTAACTGATTTGAAAACATCAGTTTTATCAATTGGTTTTTAGGATCTCTAATGTGGATTCTCAGTTGAGTCGATAAATCATCTTTAGCGATGAAGCGCATTTTTAATTCGACGGGTTCGTAAACAAAGTTGTCGCTTTTGGAGTTCGCAGAATCTTTGCATAACTCATAAAAATCAAATTCATCCCTGACGAGTCCCTACTTGTGGATTTTGGGCAAATGGTGTGATAAGCCTATATTTCTTCGAATATGATGAAAATGCTGCAACTGTGAATAACAATCGTTACCGTTAAATAATAACCCAGTTTTTTGTTCACCAACTGAGCAACATACCTAAATCTGGAACAAAAGTTATTCCATAAAAGTTACTTTATTTAATATTTAAATCCCACCTTAAGTTTAAACTACCTTTATATATAGATTATCAAAAAGCATATACTTCTTTAGAATTTTATTAAAACTGAAATAGTTTAAACTAACAACTGGCGGTAATTGTCCTAGTAAAACCCACATTTTATTTATCCAAATTGCGTAAATTTTAAAGCACCAATTCTTAATGATAATTTCCACATGTTTACTTAAAGATTCATATAAGTTGATAAGTTAAAGGTAACAGTTTAACACTACATAAAATTAAAAAGTCAAAAAATGCTTTAAAAAGTTGAAGAAAATAAAAATAAATAAGAGAACAAAGAATAGTTAATATATATCAAGAAATAATTCGTATGTAGATTTACAATATGCCAATTTTTATGTTGAAATGTAGCTACATATATATCTTTCTTTCTCTTCTTTAATTAGCCTTTGCCATCTATCCCTAAACATAGGCCTACCCAGTGCCCCCCCACCATTCTCTATCCTGTACCTGCTCTATTCATTTTGACCCTGTAATTTTTTTAATGTCATCAATCCATCTTATGTTAGGTCGTCCCCTGTTTCTCTTTCGTTCCAGGGCCTTCTTTGTATTTTCCATTTATTAGTATTTTACACTGTTGTTCCAAGTTACTATTATATTAGCTCAAGACAAGCCGCTTGCTGGCAATTTTTCTACATAAAGTATTTTTAAGTCTGCCTGTTATAAACATTTCTTGTATTTTACGTGTCAAGACTTCCATTGTGACTATATTCTTCTAACCTTGCAACTTTGCAACATGTCCCAAGCATCGGATCCTCCAGATTTTTCCATGTTTTCCATGTAGCTGATATATCTCATTATTTTACTTGCCTAAGGGTTATCGATCTTCTTGCATTTCAAATTTTTTTTAAGTATTTTTTGCTCCAAAAAGTCTAGTATTTGCTGATATAATTTACTTCTAATCCACACCTTCGGTCGTATGACAGTCCTACATATTTCCAGTTTAATAACTTTAGATATAGTTTATAATTTTCTATTACTATTCCTAAGAAGAACTTTACACTTTTACTTCTTTAATTAAATAAGTACCCCCGTCCTTTGCATTGACTTTGTTTTTATTGGTAATCATTACACATAAATAATTGTTTTGAAATAATTTCTTAAATTCAGTATAAAATTTGTATATTGTTGACTTTAGACTTTAGCTGGCTCTCACTTCGTGTACCGCATCTGCTTATATTTGGCCTTGTATTCGTAGGATTTTATGGTTTTTATTAAACATCTTTTATTGGTTTCGTTGTTGTTATTAAGCTTATGTTGTCGACGTATGAAATACATTAATAATCTGTGACGATAAATTTCACCTCTAATATGTAATTTGCTCTCCTTTACTATTTTCCTAAGGATCAAGTTGAATATGGTTGACGATAAAGGATCTTCTTATTCGAGATTAAAGATTTCTGTCCAGTTACTCGAATTAATATCAGTTTTATCAATCCTATCAGCTTTGTCATAATACTCAAATAAAACAAAATAATATTTTTTATACATTTGTGCATAGCAACATCACCATAAAAGTTCCAAATGAAAATTCCTCCTAAATTTTAATTTTCTGAAATGTCAAACATTGCACCTCAAACACTAAAATATGAAAATTATTAATTATATTGTAAATTAATTATAAAAAAGTTAACCCGTTACGATAAATTAACAATAAGTATTTCTTACCCCGGGAATCTTTGCTAACCCGGAACTGTTTTTGTGGGTTACCCAAGCTTTATTTTTGGTATTAATCCATGGTTTTAAAAGTGGGATGCGACTGGTTGTCACCTAAAAAAAATTAATATTAATTGGTACATTGCAAGTTTAGAGCAATGTTAACTAAAAATTAAAAAAGAAAGTAAAAAGCAACATATCAAAATAGGATATAGAAATATTGTTATAGAAGGATATATACTATGAGCAATATAATAAAGAAACAAAGTTAACAGATGTCACAAACAAACAAATAAGACAAATATAATTTATTAACAGCATTAAATGTATTAACGATAATAAAATATTAATTATTAATTAAAAAAGACTAACTAAAAAAGAAAAAGAAAGAAAAGAAGTAACAGTAAATTAAAATTTTGCCAGTAAAAAATATTATTTACGAAAAGGTGGAAATAATACAAAAGTCTTAAAAAGAAAAACTAAGATTAGTAACAATAATTAAAAACAAAAAATTACGAAACAATAAGAAATGTAGCAAAATAGTTAGAAACAATATAAATAACAATAAAAAGACATGTAAACATAAAAACAAAAAGTTTAAAGCACTTTTAATTAAAAATTGTAAAAATAAGTTTAGAATATTATCATAAAAAGCAGAGATTAATAAAAGACATTTTTAAACCTAAACAAATAAAATGTGCTCTACATCACAACTAAAATTAAAACAACAAAATAATAATAAAACAGTAAAAACAAAATATCAGCTCCAACAAAAAATAAAAACTAGCAACAATTTTTATCTATACTTTAGGGAACAGCACAAAAAACTACCAATCTGTATACACATGCCCGATTTTCAGGAAAAATACTAATTACCAAACAGGAAAAAAATTACGACCAAAACAACGTGGCTTTAGATCACTAGACTTGATTTTTGTAGAAACTATTTTGAGGTGACAAAAAATGTTCATAAGAAACAAAAGTTACCAAACAAATTTGTACATAAGATACAAATTTCGTCGTAACCCCAGGCCACCCTATTATGACAAAATGGATACTCTTAGTACATAATACAAATGTTTGCATAAATTAGCCCATTATCGTTGATACAACCAATTTCGGATACATGTTCTAGCATTCCCTGGAAATCTAACAGCCTCAACAGCACAATGCAACAAATCAACATTATAATGTAACTTTCCGCATCCAACAAAATATGCATACAAAAGAAGGAAAATAAGAAATGCGGCAAAACATACGAAGCCATACTATTATCTACTTATAAAATAATTGAGAAGATATTTGGTACTCGTCGTAGGACCATGAAATTTTGTCACCATAATCGCTCTACTATACTCAGCTTGTGTGCAAAAGCAAAAGTTAACCTTCAATTTTAAAGGGTACTAATTAGAGGTTGAAATTAAATTTTTTGAAAATTAATTTTAATTTTCTCTGTGTGTCCACACTATTGTTACTATGGAAAATACCTAGTTAATATAAACGAATAAAACTTTCTTTATTGTTTTTTACGAACAAATTGTATGGCGTAAAATTTTATTTCACTTTGACAATTCACTGTAGTTTCCGCCGTCTGTTGGTCGCACTTTTTTTCGTTTCCACTACACCTTACTGTCGTCTCCCTTTGGTCTCACTTTCTCCGGCGTTATCTTTGTTTCCGTCGTCCGTTAGACTCTCTTTCGCCACCCGTTGGCTTTGCTCACTCAGCTATGAGTTCATCAGCCATCAGTTTTGTTGTACGATTGCCCCTCTGCATCTCGTCTTTTTTTTTTATTCAAATTTTATCTTGCATTTTCCATCCTGTTACTTTCACATAAATTCAAATCTCTCAAACTTTATTCAAAGCATCAAATGGACACGAAATTAATTTGGCTGAATGGTATAAAGCAATTTCTCCTTGAACTCATTCTGGAATATGGCCATCTTACATTAAAAGAACAAGAAGCGCCATTTCTTTTCTCAATTAAACATAGATTCCACACTTTCGATTGCGCAGGTTCAACATTGTGAAATAAAGCTAAATTATCCTTAGATAATTTCATTAACAACATTCATGAACCAGAAAATGTCGTTTTAAAAGAAATTACTACAAGATTTTTTAGTTTATGTCTATCACGAAGTAAATGAAAGAAATTATTCCAAATTGCAAATTAACGCCTACTCCTGTTAAAACTTATTTTCGCATAAAAGTTGGTTTGTTAAGAATTTATCAGCCTCTATTGAAGACCCGTCCCAAAATC
Organism: Sinelater perroti; assembly: GCA_036346155.1. Taxonomy (NCBI): domain Eukaryota; kingdom Metazoa; phylum Arthropoda; class Insecta; order Coleoptera; family Elateridae; genus Sinelater; species Sinelater perroti. The sequence goes on from JARFIY010000001.1 coordinate 24,598,451, forward strand.
TCATTGCTCAAGTCATCCGCTACTAGAGTTTCGGTTATAAACTTGCTACTACACCTATCTTCATTTACTGCTGTTGCGTCTGTGACCGTCTTATCATGAGGAATTGAAATCGACAATTTAGACTGAATCCGCTACTTCTGTCCTCGATTGAACAGTTTTATGGCCCAGCCAGCATTGTAAGCTATCAGGAATCACCGGGCGTCTGTTACATCTGAAATTCGTGTTAGTACAAAAAACAAATAAAGTACGAGAACAATTATTTGATCATCTTACCACACTAGTCCAAAGAATGGCAGGCTAAGCATACCACCAGAACTCGCATGTTTGAACGTTGTGGAAAACTCACAAGTGGAATTTTTGGCTTTATTCTCACGCATAGTCAAGTCTAAGAATCACCTCAGAGGCTGCTATAAACAATGTCTAGGCAAAGTGAATGCTTTATATTATGATGACAGAATGTACTTTTTAATGTATGCTATGATCATCGATGCCAAAGCGCCTGCAACCAAAAGTCATCAAAATATTGTTGCTGCACTTTAAGTCTTGAAGAGAAACAATCATCTGTATCAGAAATTTTACGCCACCTACGAGACACTGTTTAGATTTGTTGAACAAGGAAAAGGATGCCCACAATTTCTTCCAGTTTATGGCACCAAGTTTAAGCCTACCGATATTAATAAACAAGCTGAAGAATTATTACAACTTGAGAATGGAATGTTAATGTCAGCGTTCGATATCTGTGCAGGGTAGTTTTTTAAAGATCACTCCACATGGATGAAAATGGAAGATCTCAAGATCAGGAAAAAGGATGAACTGAAACTCATCCTACACACTTACAGGCTACCGTAATGAATTTCTCGAGGTTAAAACATGGCCTTGCTTTTTCATTAGCAAGGGTAGAGGGCATAAAGATTCTATATTTACTTGATCCAAATACGTTAAGTGGCTACCACCAACTGCATGGCCCAACTTTAGAATAACATCATCATACCCTTTCATTATGCTATATGCAGGTAGCAAGATGAGACTTCAATATTTCAATAATCTACGAAAAGTGAAGCAGTGTAACGTTCAAAGCCACCCACAGTTGCAGATATTATTGAAGAAAATGTATACACTAGATACGGTTCTGATGTACCAAAATCAATTCCCGATTCCTCAAACTTTTGGAATGGAAAATTGGCTAACTTATTGGCAGTGTCAAAGTAAAAAGCGCGGTTGCTCTGCTATTTCATCACACTCACACAGAATGATTTTGGCGAGAGTTATCGACATCCGTCGACAAACCAAAATTTGTCAAAACTAACATACCAAAACAACTACTAAATGTCTTAGAGCGCGATTTATTTTCTTTAGACAATCCTGTCGAAGTTGTGGTGGCATTTTATCGTCGACTACAAGATTTCATGGCGCGATTTGTTCACTCTTCTGATTGTCCATTTGGAACCATTGAAGATTGCAAACCTTTAATACAAATACTCAAGAACGACTTTTACCTATAATTGGTTTCATATGAGTAAGAACAGGGACATCAGTATTCGCTAAGCCAATCTTAATAATATGTTCTTTACTTCCCATTATTTGAAACACTACTACTGTTAGTAACTGACAATTTATACTTACATAATTAGATTTAGCATAAGAAACTGTCTAATGCAAATTAAAGAAACCAGAATATGCGTGAAAAAGTAGCAAAATGGTGTCATACACATTTCACCGGATTATGAATTAGTAATACGACGAATGATACGGTAGTGAAAAATGTCATGACAAAATAACAGACATGATATATTGAACAAAAAATCATTATATGAACAATTTACTGAACAAGGGCCTCTAATACGCATATTTTGGTCTTTAAACTTGTGTTTTGGCATATTCTTTATCTTGAATACATCCAATAGAAGGTAATGAATGGTAAATTTAAATACCCTTTCAATAGATTTTATGACTGGATTTATATTGAGTATTAGAGCACACAATATTTGATTATATATTTTTTTAAACGCCGTTTAATTAAAATAGAAACCCCTGCTCTAGCTCTTTCAGATTTCTATAATAATTTCTATATAATCATCAAATTCTTTAGCGCATTGGCTTTTCTTGTTTGTTTTTGTTAACAATGCAATGTCACTATATAGTTTTTTTGATTCTTTTGTAACCTCTATAATTTTATTACTTGTGCCCTGAACGTTCCATGTACCTACTTTCATAGTTTGTTTTCTCGCCAATCGTTATTATAATCGATTTTGTCCGAATTCTGAGGCTTAGCAGTAGTTCTGAGAGGTAATTTTTAGTTTTTTGCAGGTATTGAGGTGGTAGCCCAACAATAATCCTCCAACTTAGACAACTAGGGCTTTTTGTTATAGTTGTTTTCTTTAGTCCAATAGTTTCCGTTGTAAGGCTTCGAGAATTCACCTTTCACCCTTTTTCGTTAGCTACAGTATATTGTCATTATCAGGAGGTATGACGGGAACGTGAAAATAGGGTTTACCGACAGAGCTGTTAAAGAAATTTGCAGAGGTGTTTTTCTATATTTATTTAAACAAATCTTATTGACATTTACATGCCAATCGAGACCATACCAGTCTTTATTCTATAAAGATAGATTTAAATAACAATTAGAATCAAATAAAATAAATAAATATATAAGCAATACATCAGATTATCAATAAGGCAATACATTAAGCAGCAATGGAAGCATTAGAAAAATATTAAGGTAAAAAAAGTAAACAGCAACCAACCCGGTTAATAAAAAAAAATTAGAGCACATAACAGCAGAAAGTAGACACGGGTATAAAAGTAAAAATAATAAAAATACGCGAAATTACAAATAAAGCAATAAACGAATACTGGGAATAAAAATGTGGTCAGATTGAAGGATTAATTAAAGTGCGCAATTAACAGAAGTATGGAACACTATCAGACAATTAAAATCATACAACACTTGTAAGTGCTAAAGCGCATAAAAAGAGTAACTATTGGTAACACAAGGCGGCTACGCATAACAAATATGATATTTTATCTGATGATGAAATAGATACGAACACATTCAATGAAAATGTTGCATTAGTTTCCAAAGCGACGCAAATATTCGTAGCAAATATAAAATATGTTACTCCACTTACACAACTGCTAAACAAAACCTCTGTGTGCAATTACAAAATTAAAACGTTTCAAAACGATCAGGTAAAAATTCAAGTAAAAACTTCCGAATTACTTCTATTATAACAAAATCATTAAGGAACAAACAGAATTTCATACCTATAAACAAAAAATAAGATCGTAATTGTAAAGTAGCATAGCAGGGAATCCATTCTTCAATTGATACAAAAGATACAAAAAAAGCATCAAAGAACATAGGCACAAAGTACGAAACATAAGCAGTATAAGACAAAGAAACACCATAAAATAGCTACCATTTTTCCTGGTTGAAATGACATAAAAAAATTTATAAAATTAAACGTTTAATAAACACAAAAGCAATTAAACCTTTACATACTAAAATAAAAACAACATAATGCTCAAAATATCAGAGATACAACCATACCAAGAACTTTTCAGCAAGAACTTACGCTGCGTAATGTGTTCAGACAATTATTTAAATACTGACTATTAAAAGAAAGCAATAATTAAGGGTGTAAAATATAAAAACTGTGTAGAAAATCACCCAACTACATAGCTTATCTTGTCCACAAAAAACTACAAAACAATAAATATTCTACGCTAAGAGGAAAACAAATAACTTCTAATAAAAACAGGTACAAAAATAGCTGTTTCACAAAATAGAACGCAAGGAGAAAGAGTCAGAGGAAATGACAAGCTTTCCGATAATGTACAAACTCAACATGACACAACAAGGCATATCTCCACGTAGAGTTAAAAAATATGTAAGTATGACTTATGGAGCAGATGGAGTAAGATGCCAAATCTTTTAACCACAGTCGTCTCGAAAATTGCATAATGGCTTAATATATGTTAAGAATCACAGATTGGGACACCGAACTTTATCAGCTTGGACAAGAACTAAAAGAATGCGGAAAACTAGGTAGGAATCTTAACAATTTCTGCGATATACCGCTCACCTAGACATGCTATAAAACAAAAACAATTTGATCACTTTTTTGATATTCCTGAAAGCCGATTTATTGTAGCAAGAGATTATAATGCCAAGCATCAACACTGAGTATGCAGGGTGTTTATACCAAAAAGGAAAAAACTGCTAAGAACAATGGGCAGGAACAATCTTTATAACTTGTCAACTAGTTAACCTACCTACTAGCCTACATATATCACCAAATCATCTGATCGTATTGACTTATGTGTAGTAGAAGCATATCCCAAAATTACTACAACTTTAAATCAAACTTAGATTTATCGCCAGGTTCCATCGTAATTGCAGTCGATAGTCAGGTACTTAATTGTTGTAAACCCACAAAACCATACAATAAAAAGACTAACTTGGGGGAATTTTGAAGACTATAGATGAAAAAATTATACTCGAACTACCACTCAAAACTAAAGACGACATTTTAAACTCAATTGAACCCTCAACTAAAACTATATAAATAGCTACGTAGAAACCACTAAACTAGTTTATTTCGAAACTAACAATTCAAGAGCATCAAATGTTAAAAATAGATTAACTGCAGCAGGTGAAGGGCTGAAAACACTATCATGTAACTAAAAGGAGCAAGCATTCTAAGACTACTCTCCCACGGAGGCAATGGGTTATTCTATCTGCAGAAAAACTAAAAGACTCAAACAACCACAATAATATAGTTTTCTGATGAACTACCAAATTAAACTTAAAAAAACGATCGGTATAATGCGATTATGATTGCCAATCGTTTAAAAGAATTATTTGCCTTTCGTTTTGCGTAAAGTAGCTTGCCCACTAGTTTTCCCAGATAACCAACAGTAAAGTATCTAGAAATTTATTGTGACCGACGACTTACACGGAGAAATTATACATGGAAAAAATGAAAAAATGTTCCGTAAAATATATTGGTTAATAGGTCGTCGCTCCCATTTATCTATAGAAACCAAAGTACTTCTATATAAAGCATTATAGAAGATAATGTAAACATTTAGACTGCAGTTGGATCTGCTAGTAAGTCCAACCTAGCAGTACTTCAGCAATCCTAGTTAAAGCTGCTCCATCGTATGTACCAAACGAGCTTATCCACCGAGATCTGCATGTACCAAACATTACCAAGAAAATTGCAAAACTCAGCATACTATATCGAGGTAGATTCTTTTATTCAAAGAACATTTTATATGATAAAGATGGAACTCGTAGACTCAAACATGTTTAAACTAATAGACTTACCAAATAGATTAACTGGAATTTAGTTCAAACTTGTTTCTATTTATTAGAATTTAGAATTTAGAACTTAGTTACTTATTGTTTCTCATGCCAATTGTATCACTGGCTACTATCGTATAGATTAATTGTTCATATTATTGTTCTTAGTTATTTAATATATAATTTACTAAATATCGAGTTGTTTCAGACAAATTGTGAATAATAATAGGAGTTATAATTTGAAACAATTTTTCAATGCAAAACTAAGTATAATAAATAGATAAAACAGAGACAAATTATTCTAAGGACCCCCTTTTTAGTCTAAAAAACAAAACTAACTTGATCACAAACTATAAATTATTAATCTAGTACGCCATTTTTAATAAATGGTAACTTACATTAATTCGTTTTCAGCATAAATGCAGATGACTAACTTAAACCGCCTTAATAAATTTACTGAAAATGAACGTCTCAATGTTCTTTGTGGTACTTTACTTACGTCTTGTAAGCAGTCGCTCCGCGAAAAATATAAATTGACTAACATGAAGAAATATCAATTTTACAGCAAAAAAAACAAATCTACCGAACATTTCTAAAATTAAACCTATTAAGATTTTTTAAACTATTCTTTATACCGTGGTAATAGGCCAGATGGGACTAATAAATCATTATCACAATAAAATGCTATAAAATATTTCCTTGTGGCACGCCATCAAAAGGCAAGTATATTTCGTTTTCATATAAATCAAACCCGTGTGGGGTTGCTGGTCCCCCATCGGGCGCCTCCCCAGGTGGCGGATAGGGGGATGCCCGTTAGATATGACGGGTGCCGGGGAAATAAAATACCCGGGGTGGACCAAAACCAGCAACAACCGAATGACTGCCGGTATAAGTAGTTCTCTCCTTACTGGTCAACAGCTTCGGGTGGAAGAACCATGGGAGTAGGACACCCTTTTGTCCTGAGGTCGAGAAATTGGCCTTGAAGGCAGATGAACTAGATATGGTCAATGGCATAAGGATGCAAAAGGCAAGGGGAAACCATTGCATTATAGATCCCTAGGGATTCCCAAGAAAAACCACCATGGAGAATCAGCATGAAGTAATGGCCCCGAGTGCCCGGCGTCCCTTGAATGGGACAGGGGTGCGAAGAATCCCCGGGCTGACCCAAAAAGTTACAATTCAAAGAATAGGGACATGGAATGTCCGGACTATGTACGAGGCAGGGAAATTAAGAAATATAAGTAACGAAATGAAGAGAAATAAAATTGATATACTAGGCGTTAGCGAAGCTAGATGGACAGGAAGCGGAAAGTTACAATCAAACGACACCGTTATATAATACTCTGGCAGAAATGATAATGTTCATCAAAAAGGAGTACTATATTAATTGATAGAAAAATCAGTGATGCAGTCATAAATTTTGTTCCTTACTCTGATCGTGTGATAATGATACAAATGAGAGGCGAACCAATAAATATAAATCTTATACAAGTATACGCGCCTACAGCGGATGCAAATGATGAGGAAGTTGAAGAATTTTATACACAGATAAAAGAATTGACACGATGTCTCAAGAAACGCGAAGTTAATGTTATTATGGGCGATTATAACGCCAAGATAGGTAAAGGTAGAATAAACGATATAGTAGGAGAATATAGACTGGGTCAGAGAAACGAACGAGGTGAAAGGCTAATTCAATTTTGTGAAGAGGAAAACATAATCGTCTCAAATACCTGGTTCCAGTTACCACCAAGAAGGCTCTATTCATGGAGACCGCCTCAAGATAATAACGAAAGGATAGTGAGAAATCAAATAGATTTTATTCTAATTAATAAACGTTTTAGAAATAGCGTTAAAAGTGCAAAGACCTACCCTGGAGCTGATGCTGACTCCGACCATAATCTCTTAATAGCAAATATAAGAATAAAACTAAGAGCGCTACGAAAATCTGCCCATACTACCAACATCAATATAAATAACATCAAAAACTCTGAAGTGAAAGAAAAACTACAGTGTAAATTAAATAAGGAGCTAAAGAAAATAAACATGAATGAAGACACGACAGAGGAAAACTGGGGTAAAATAAGAAAAACTATAGATCAAATCTCTAAGGAAGTCTTAGTACCACATAGAAAAGAAGCGAAAAAAGAATGGATGACAAAGGAAATAATAGATTTATTAGAAGAGCGGCGACGGCTTAAAAATACGGACGAAAGGAGATACCGAGAGATAAAGCTAAAATTACGAAGGAAAATTAAGGAAGCTAAGGAGAACTGAATGCAGGACAGATGTAAAGAAATAGAAGAATTACAAACCAAACATGATGAATTTAATTTACATAAAAGATTGAAGGAAGTAACTGGTAATGTAAAACGTAAGATACCCTGCGTACTTAAAACAGCAGATAATAAATTAGTATTAGATCCGGCAGACAGAGTAAAATGTGGAAACCTATATTAAAACCTTATTTGATGATAATAGGGCCGATATAAATATAGGAAAAGATACAGAAGCAAATATGGAAGGCCCAGAAATATTACAGTCAGAGGTCGACTATGTTTTGCGAATGGCTAAAACTAATAAAGCTGCTGGTCCAGATGAAATCCCGTCAGAAATCCTCAAGTTATTTGATGAAGAAAATTCACGTATGCTAACGAAGATGTTTAATCAAATATATAACACTGGAAATATACCCGCAGATTGGCTCAAATCTACATTTATTCCGATCCCGAAGAAAAATAACCCAACATCATGTAACGATTTTAGATTAATTAGCCTAATGAGTCACGCACTAAAGCTATTACTAAGAATCATACAAAATAGAATATACAGAAAATGTGACATGATGGTGGCCAATTCTCAGTTTGGATTTAGAAGCGGTCTAGGGACTCGAGAAGCACTATTCAGTATGAACACCTTACTGCAGAAGTGCAGAGAATACCAAAAAACAACCTTCGTCTGCTTTATAGGTTTTCAGAAGGCCTTTGACCGAGTACAGCACAATAAACTTTTACAATCGTTGGCTAAAATAGGACTTGACGACAAAGACGTAAGATTAATTAAAAACTTATACTGGAATCAGACCGCGGTAGTACGAACAGAAGATGGCGAAACGAATGAGATTAAAATTAAACGCGGAGTGAGACAAGGGTGTGTTCTATCGCCACTCCTGTTTAATGTATACTCAGAACAAATTTTTCAAAATGCAGTTTGGGAAGCAACAGAAGGAATAAAAATAAATGGTGAGATCATCAACAACATCCGATACGCTGATGATACTGCGGTGTTGGCTGAAAATATAGAAGATTTACAAAATCTCTTGACAAGAATAAATGAGGAATGTGAGGAAGCAGGACTGAGTATGAATATTAAGAAAACCAAGTTTATGGTCATTAACAAAGAGCCTGTTGGTCGAGTTCGACTTACAGTAAATAATAGGTCAATTGAAAGAGTCTTCAAATACAAATATCTAGGCTGTTGGATAAATACAGAATTAGATCCGGATGATGAAATAAAAGTAAGAATCGAAATTGCAAGAAACGCATTTATAAAATTCAGAAGTATGCTGTGTAATAGAGGCCTAAATCTATCAATCCATATAAAATTTGTAAAGTGTTATGCGTGGTCTATTTTATTGTATGGCGTTGAAGTATGGACCCTAAAGAAAGCTATAATGAAGAAAATCGAAGCATTTGAGATGTGGATATTCAGAAGAATGCTGAAGATACCGTGGGTAGAAAGAGTAAGCAATATCGAAGTATTACGCAGAATTGGTAGAGAAAGAGAATTACTGACTACAATTAAAATGAGAAAAACGTCATATTTTGGGCATATTCTAAGAAATAATAAATACAATATATCGCAGCTTATAATCAAAGGAAAAATTGAGGGGAAAAAAAGGTGTCGGTCGAAAACGATTATCGTGGATGAGAAACATCAGAGCGTGGACTAACATGAGCGTTGAGCAACTGTTCCGAGCTGCCATGGATCGTCAACAATTTCACCAGGTGGTCGCCAACCTCTAATTAGAGAAGGCATTAAAGAAGAAGAAGATAAATCAAACCAGAAGTCAACATATATTTATAACCATGTCTCCCTTTGTTTTAATCAGTTATTCACATTTATGGGAAATGCCTGGTTATATACCTAACAAATATATGGTTAAAATTTGCTTTAACTTTGGTGAAAATTGTAGAAAAAATTAGATACGTTTCAGGATTGTTGTTCTCATTCTTTGGCCGAGTTTAACACATAAAAGTATAGCCGAGACATTTACGAAACAAGTGTGTAATGTTTAATTCAAATTGGATAAGAATTATGTTAGTTATTTTATCCATTAGAACGGGAAACGAAACGAAAAACTGTAATGTAATTTTTTAGAAGTCGTAATATAAAAGCTTCTGAAAGAAGTTGTATTTCTTCGAAATCTACTTAAAATTTGCATGAGCGTCATTTAGACAACAATAAACAAGATTAAAAATAGTGGGAAATACTGAAAAAATTTGTACTTTATTTTAATTTTTTTAAATATAAATGATACAAAATAGCTTAATTGTAAAATCATTTTTTTCGGTGAACGCCAATACAACTTTTGAAACTTTATTTATAATATAAAATATAAGGGTAGAAAGTTAAAGTTTAACAATTTTGCAGAAATAGGACAGATATCCATATATACTACTAGTTATTTAAAAAAAAAGTGAAAGCATCTCTTTCTTGTGCCATAAATTTGAAGAAATCAAAAAATCCTAAAGTTTTTGTTATTTGTTCAGTTATTGTAAAAAATTAATATTCAGTAAGAAAATATATTTTATATTTTTCAATTTACACTAAATAAAACCTACATGAAGTTACAACTGGTTAATTATACTTAACGTAATAAAAGTTTATTAGTACGCGTAAGCATTTATTTATGTACAGTGTGGAAATGTTTCCTTTATTTTACAGAATAACAAGTACTAAGCTAAATTTTTAATTCACAAAGTATTAAAGTATGCTTTGATACTTTTATTTAACGCTGTAATTGCCCAATAAAAGGGTATAATCGACTGTTAATTAAAAACATCTGCGCATGCAAATAAAGAAGTTTAATCCTCTGCAGATATTTATAGCTATGGATTTCCATGAAAACTCGTGTTTAGTGTTCCGCAATGATTACGAAGAGCAAAACCTCTACTAATCAATAGGGCTTAACCTTAAGCCGCATAATTAAAATATTTTTTTATTCCGATTGACTATAAACAAATTTTGGTAACATCACTTATAAAATAAAATTTATATAGCAATATAATAGAAGATTTAAGAAAGAATAAACTTCAAAGTATGCGAACACACAATTACAATAAATTTTAAAATCACGTTTTGCTTGCTACGGTTTAATGCAAGCAACAGTAGTTTGGTATTAATAATATACATTACCACATGAAGCATTTCCATCTAAACTATTAAACAAAACAGGTTACAAACTTTGTTTATAAGATGATTAAATCTATTAAAAAGTTGAACTTTGTACGTCCTTGTTTCAGTGTATTTATAAACAGCATTGACAGTGACATCATAAATACAGTTTGCAATTTTTGATAAAAAACTCATATTCAATAACTACTATGGGTATCACAATGTCGCAGTATGTTTAAGTGCTAGAAATTTATTGGTAATTCTTAATTTTAGTTAAATACGTATTAGATACACAACATTGCGGCTAGTAACAAGCAAATACATTTTTTTGTTTATATATTTCTATTTATAATCCGTAATACCTACAATAAGTAAATCCAGGGTCAGATAATTAATAATAGTAGAACATTACTAAAGACCTGGGAGAGGTATTGCAATGATTACCTTTTTATTGTGACTTGCTGAGACACCGAGGTTTTAGATTTCAATCGAATCAGACACTAAAATCTGTGGAGTAAATCTAGTGGTTTAAATCGTTTTAGTCTATAAGTTTGTTCACTATTATCAAGCAGGTTAACTGCATAGGCATTTGGATGCTTGGATAGTCTGACTAGGTATTTGTCACCGCACTTATTTCATCACTCAGTGAGTTTACTTTTAGATCACTTAAGAAGTCAACGTTTCTAACAAAATAAGGCGCATGAATAAATAAATAAACATAAATTTGTTACACGAACATGTAAAAAACATTACACTTCAACAACAGATAACTAAAAATAAATTAAACAAAAGTTAAAACTTGTTAACTATTTTTTGTCACTCAAGTCCAGGTATAAAGGTTTTTAAATTTAAGCATTACTTTAGAGTAGCACAATGAACTGTCATTAATGTACTCAGGTAATTTCGTATTACTTTACTAAAAAATAATAAACATACATTTGCATTTTAAGTATGAAACATAAATACTACATCTATAATTATGAGACTCAATCAATTAGGCCTATAAATACACCTTCCACAGTTTAAATATCTGAATATTACACAGACTGGAATTTCTATAGACTTAATTGGAGAAAAGGCAAAAGGCCATGTCATGCGCATGTATAATTCCCTATTACGTAATACCAGTTAACTTCACATAATTAACCACCTACGATTGTCGACAAAATGATCTAAGAATACGACCGCAGAGCTGCTAAACTCAAATACTTGCACGCTTGGAAATAGCTGACAGAGGAAAAAAGATAAAAAGACCCAAGTTTACGACATAGCCAAGACGTATAGGGAATTTACCAACAGGAGGAAGTAACTACTGGCAGAACAATTCACAGCAAAAGAATTTCATCTAGGACAAGAAGGTGAATCACAAAATTAACCGTTGGATCTGTCAAAAGTCTCTGAAATGTCTACCTTGAGGTCTGAAGATAGCTACCTACAGGTATATCATTGTGTCGGAGAGAGTTGTCAAGCCTTAGATAGAGAAAATAACCCAAGCATGGCTATACAAAAATTTTTATTACCATTGATCTTTAATTTTGTAGTCACCTTTCAGCCCCGACTGAAATCTCTTTGACTGCTACGTACGGCGCATGGTCGAAGTAAAAGTCAATGAAAGAGATCATAACATCAAGGACAGCTTAAACGGCTCCATGATAAAGGTGATGACATATATATATATATATATATATATATTATTAGTATGCAACAGGTTCGAGAAGGTCATGGCCTCTAATGAAAGTTACACTGTACAATATGATTTACAATACCATTTACTGCAATTGTGATACGTTTCATGTAAATAAATTGAATTTTTCGTGTGTTTAAACGTTCATTTCATTGTTTATTCCTTTTTTTGGACTTACCTCAACGAAGCTGTACTATCTGCTTGAAACTATACATTATATTTTGTGATTGATAGCTTTTACTTTTTATTCATATTTTAATAAATACCATAAAAAACAAAAGTGCACTCTACGTAAGTAACAAAAAACGTCTGACAAAAAATAAGATAAAAAAGGAACAGAATACAGGATAAATAAATCAAAACCTATACATTATTTAAATCTTTGGGCTCACTTCTAAGTTCTGCAATTATGTCTGAGAAAAACAAACGAAAAACATATCGCAATAAAGAAATCAAAAAGATAGCGTACCGAGTAGTAAGGAATAAGTATAATTAATCAAGATGCTTGTTAAAAGAGGATTTATGTTAAAGCAAAATTTTAATTAAGATTTAGTTGTTAATACGTAAACATATTAATTTTAAGGCTGTATCGTAAACCCTCTTCTTTTATCTAAAATATAATGTATGATGTAAAGTATAAAATGGTTTGGGTCTGTGAAATACAAACTTTTTGTGTTCTGTTTGTGAATACAGGACTACTTTAGATTCAGTTCTATGTATTATCATGTGTACCTAGCATGTAGTTAAGTTGCTAAACAAAAGTTACTTATATAAAAAATGCCGATATTATTCAAAATTATTATAATTTATCTTAGTTAGTTTGTAAAGTTTAGTTCAACCGAGTCTAAAACCATTACTCCATCAATTAACTGAAAACTCCGCCTAACATCCAGCTGAGCATCGAATAAAATGGTCATTCAAGTTTCAAAATAGAACTAGCATAATAGAAAAAGTTCAAAAATAAAATCTAATACCAGTGTTGGGCAGAAAAATAGCCCATGCATCTCAATTAGCGAAAGTGATCAGCAAACTATAGTTCAAAACTGCGTTAGTTTGGATCGCGCATCTAAGGTTAACCAGTCCGAAATCGTGGATTTGAGGTCAAATCATCCTGTAGAAAAGGGAAATACCAGTTATCATTCTAGCAGAACAAGGTATAACAAAGAGTATATCAACTAGAACTAGAACTAGAAAAATAACAACAGTTTGAAGAAGTTGGAAATAAAAGCAACTGTTAAGCATTGAAATGGAACAGCTAAAAGCCAAAAGCTGTTACTTGAACACAAATCGCGGGTTCAGAAAGAAAAAATCATTGGGGAAACCAATAAAGAATTAGCAATCAAATGTCATCATCAGGTGGTCCATTTGTAGAAAAACAAACTATGTTAAAACAGTCTTATGAATAAAGCAAAGCAAAACTCAACAGAAAACGTATAAACATTTACTCAGGCCCTAATTAGTAAGTGACCCAATACGCAACATTGAGAAATCTAGAGGTTATATTCACCCTCATGAAGAAGACAACGAAACACCAAGCCCTTCCAAATGATGGTCGATTCCATAACCATAGGGATGAAAAATGTAATCCAGTCTATTCAATCCAGCAACAACGTTAGGGACATTGTGGCGTGACAGACTAGAGTAAGTAATCTCCCGGAATTTTTCGAGGATTTTGAAGACTAGCAGTCTTTCTTATCATGATTTAGTCAACTGAAATATGTACAATTTTGGAAGAGAAAATTTTATTAGGTTCCAACAATGCCCAAAGGGGAAAGCAAAGAAATCGGTCAATTCTCAATTCAGGCAGCAAGCAACCGTATTGTGATTATGGTCGCCCTGAAAATGCGTTTTAGGTGTCCAGAAATAATTATCAAAATGATAATAGAAAAAGCGAAATAAGTTACACTGACAACAAGATTTCCCGTTTACTTTGGATGTATCCATTGGGCTGGAAACTTTATGTACAACACCTTTGTGGACGAATTTAGAAAAAACTATCATCTCATCTGAAACTGTGATGGGGAAATCACGTTGTAAAATTGAAGAAAGATGCAAAGCTCAGCAAACTTTTGCTTCCTTAGACGAAGTCTCGTTACCAAACGTTTTTGTGGCCTAGAAAAAGAAGAACCGCGACCACTGCATAGCGGTTGTAGAGTCCAAATGCCTGATTGATTTTAAGGAGAACCATTAGAACAATGTAGACAATTTAAAAAATAAAAGTTGGCGATCGTTGCGAGGTGCTAAAAAAGAGATTGTTTTTATTTGGAAAAAGGCCATAAAAGATGTCTCTATTCAGTTTTTTGTAATATAAATGGACGCAAAAGATGCCACCACGTCCTGTTATATAATACTGACTGGAAGTCAAGACATCAAAAAAATGATAACAAAAAAGAAGAAACGGCGCCTACAGTTAAAGAAGAAAAGAGAAGAAGTTTAACACCAAACAAGCAGGTGTTTGGAGTGTTATCTCAGTCGCAAGTAATAATTGAGAAGGTCTTTCTGAAGATTGTAATCGTTATCTTCACTGGTGTAAACAACAAATGCCTTCTTGGGTTGTGGTTGTAGTTCTACCATTATGAATGATGAGATCTCGGTCTTGCTAGAGTTGAACGAAAAGTGTTGTTTACTACATCTGGAATGGTAAGAAGTAAATTGGCAATATTTCCAAAAAGCGTAGACAAAACTAGGGGAAACGTGTGGATGAAGAAGGACCTTAGACTTCCTATGCAATTTTTGTCTAACTTTAAGTGTCTTGTGATTGTTATCGGTCTCAAGCACTATCTTCTCGTAATTGAAAGGAAGATTTTGGAAAGACGAAACGTACCAGTGGCAAGTTGGACTTACTCTGGCTGGATTGTATCAAGAATCAATGAAAACCCGGACCGCGAGGAAAAAACTTTCATTGTGTGCTACGGAAGGTGTAGACCCTGACTAAATTTTAAGAGCTAGTGGAAAGACTTGGAGACACTTGAACTAATAAACTGAAAAACTTTACCATTGTTGTGGGGCGAATAGCAAACTTAACAGCTGATGGAACAGTACGTCGAAAAAGTTGGGAATACTTTGATGTTGTGGAAGTCAGCCGACCTTGTACTACCTGAAAGCAAAAGGCAGCATTCCAACGACTACGATGATTGCAAAAAAAGACGGATAAAAACAAAGAACTAGCCACCATTAAACTGCACAAAAATTAAGGATTATCTGAAGAACAAGTTCTGAAACAAACTGACTAAAAAAGATGTTGACAGAAAAGTGATCGGATATGGTTTTTTTCCTTTATTTTGGAAGAAGAGATCCAAACAAATCGGGAAAACTGCGGATTATCTTCGATTGTAAAGCGAAAACCAACGGAATAAGCTTAAATGACACCTTGATTCATCGTTTCGTCAGAACAAAGTGACTTTTTATGGAGACATCAAGGACATGTTCCATTATGTTGACGACTATTTGGACAACCGTTCAACGCTCAAAAAAGCTATTAAAGGGATGCTAGAAACAAGTAAAATCGATAAAAGCGGATCATTCCATATCAGAAATTGGTTAAGTCACGTCGAAGATATGTTGAACGTTGTCACACCAAAAGAGTCAATAGCTGATCTTACTAAAAACCTTACAGAAGATAAGTTATAACGAGTTCTTAAACATCATTTGAATCAAAAGGGTGATTTGTTTAAGTTTAAACTAAAAATGGAACTGCTAAGTGCAAAGTTTGCTGCAGGGAACTTGTTTGACTCACTAGGGTCTAGCAAACTTGACAGCACGAGAAAAATCCTCTTTTAGGATATATGGAGAGCTGCAACTGGTTTGTATGAAGACATGAATCAGAGTCGTCAACAAAATGTCAAGTGTAACATCAGCCAACAACCATTTTGTACGATTAAGGTTTTTTGCCACTAAGAGGGAGGTGATACTAACGTCAACATTAAGATGCCGAAAACTAAAGTGGCTCCCATCAAAGCCGTGTTACTTTTATGACTGGAGATGGAATCAACATTGACTAGAGCCAGGAAGTTCAAATATATTTGTGAAGAAGTGGATATCCCAATTCAGAAAACTGTTATATGGAGTGGTTCTAACAATTTGCTGTGTTGATTCGCGTAGGAGAACCATAGTAATTTAAAATGCACATTTCTCACCGTATTAGAAAAATTTTGGACTTCACAGAAAGTTAGACTGAAAATGAGTGCCAATATGGCAGATAATAATACACTAAACTCAATAGCAGCTAGTGTAAGTCCAAATTTGAGATGATTTAAGGATCCTCAATTTTTGTGGGAATCTGAAAGTCAATGACCAGCGCAAACGCAGCAGCTACCCAATGGAATCAATCCGGAAACCCGAAATTCAAAAAATTTGGTGTATGATAATTGTGAAAATTGGTTAGGGTGAAAGATTTTAACAGTTGGGTACATTTCATTAGGGTGACAACGTGGCTTTTGCAAGAACTATAATTCTTTAAGCTGTTTTAAAATGGACTAGTTTGTGGAACGTATATCGTCAGTTTATGAAATATATAATTGGACTACCCTTTGGAATGAATACGTACAAGAAGTCTGCTACGAAGAGAAATTTAAAGATTTACGAGAGAAACAAATAGCCAACTAGTAGCCCAAAATAGCTTCATTGCAGTCAATACTGGTAGATTGATTAATTTTTTTAAAAGTTAGCTAGTCAATTCCCCGTTAATCGTAAAATATAAAAAAAGTTTGATTATTCTCGATAAGAAGCATCCTTGTACAAAGCAATTCATAGAATGGTATCAAAGAGTATTTAGATATTGTAAAGTGGATCTAATCTTCAATAAGCTTAAGCAATGTTACTCGATGACTGGACAAAAATCCGCTATAAAAAAGTTGCAAGAGAGTATCTCTAGTGTAAAATGGAACACGCAAACAAAATTCCATCTGCCAAGGCAGCTCTTCTACATATACAAATGACAAAGCCGTTTGCCTTCGTGGGTGTAGACTATTTTGGTCCTACGGGGATGGTTAACAGAAGGAAATAGGAAAAAAGGTACGGAGTTTTGTTTACATGAATGAGTCCGTTTGCAGTTCACTTAAAGATGGTCTATTTACTCTCAACCGACAAGTTTATGAAAGCGCTGAATTGGTTTATCTGTTGGCGTGACAAGGGGACTAATTTCAAATAAGCAGAAGGAGAACGGAAGCGATTCGTAAGATTTTCGAAGACAACTACAACCATTATTTTGAGCAACCATCTTTTGCTCACTATACTGCCGGAAGCTAAAGCATCAGTTAACAGTCGCTCTCTAACTATTGTTTCCAGTGACAAACACGACCCAGAAGCTATTACACCATATTGTTTCCTTATTGGAACCACCAGGATAAAGAAGCTACCCGGAACAGTGACTTGTACACCTCAACCACTTTTGAAACTATTGGCTGTAGAAGTGCTTTCTATCTATGTCACCGAGATCAAAGTGAAACCAAAATACTCCAAATGTCTAAATTGGCAAATTGGTGTTTGTGCCCGACGCTAGTCAACAGAGGAATCAATGAACTAAGGATGTGATTCAGCCAGTGCTACGTAGTAAAGATGAAATGGAGTTGTCTATTTCGGCTAGCGAAATCACTAAGACAGGTTTTTGGAAACACGATTTATATTAAACCAAAATTGTAGTTACAATTTAGTTGTTAATATGTCAAAATGTGAATTGTAAGACTGTACTGCTCCCATCCAGAGCATACTGTATAATGTGCAGTGTAAAGTTGTTTGAGACCGTGGATGTAAGCTTTTTGTTTTCCGATAATGGGTCCGGAACTACTTTAGACTTAATTTTATGTATTATCATTTGTATCTAGCATGCAAGGTTAGCTGTTAAAGAAAAAAATATTTATTTATAAAAAAAAACGTGCGTTCAAATACCTGCCAAAGTGTTTATATCCTTCAAAGTTGTAGTTTTAATTAATCTCAGTTATTTTGTACGTTTAAGTCAACGAAATTTATTATAAAATCGTTACTACATCAATTAAGTGACAGCGCTGCTTAACATCTGACTGAACATGGAATAACGCTAAAAAGAGAATATTACATTATGACATAGTATGATGGAAAACATAGTATTATATGGAGAAAAGATGTGGCTGCTTACGAAAAACACAAATAATAAAATTAGAGCAGTAGGGTTATATTTTATGAGAAAGTACATACGAGTTACAAGATGTAGAACTGATAAAGTTAAAAAAAATGTTACATGCTCAATCACGAAAACGTTAGAAAATAAAACTATCCGATGGTACCGATATCTGAGATAAATTGAAAAAAAAATATATTAAAAATTGACAGAGAAGTCTCCAAAAGAAAAGGGAAAAAAGCAAGCCGAGTCTTAATTGTTATTTTTGTGTAAAAATATAAAAACATATTACGGACCAAAATCCAAGCACATAATCAATTATTGTCTAAAATTAATCCAAATGCTCCTTAATTCACAAATCGTTAACCATATACTTAATATTACCAAAAAATTTGCAAATTTCTAAAATTTTGATAAAGTAATGAATGTTTTATTAGTATAATATTTTTCATTCATTTTAACTGTACTCGTAAAACCATACCATGAAATTTAGCTTTGACATAATTAGTAACTAATTTTATAGTAACGCAACTATAACTTATAAGAATTACCTTGTTTATTAATTGTTTTTTCTTGTCTTGCAAAACAGTCTATTAACATGTATCTACCTCATCAAATTGAGTTTCAAAATTAACACATAAGATATCGAATGTTTTATATTTTACTTAAGTCTGCTTAAATAATATAATTAATTTGATTAATAAAAAATATGTTCCTACTTAAATCGCTGGCTGTTTAAATTTGTAATATCTACCTTAAATCAAAACATAAATAACGACATCACTACTATTTAAAGTAAACTAACATAAACAAAGTTTTCCTTTAGAGTGAGAAAATGAATAAAAACAATGTAATTAACATTTATTAAAAATATAATTATATTGCAATTTTTTTTTTTTTATATTTCCGAACTGGCGTTCTTCCACGAACTAGTAATAAAGCGAAATGTGAAAAAGTTTAAAATTGAAATAAAGGTGAAAATGGCGTTAACTGGCATTATTTGCAAATGATGTGAAATACAAGAAAAGACGTTCTTGGTATTACATAAAACTATTTGTTACACTTAATAACGCTGACAGACTGCTGCCAAGAATTTTACTTTTAAGTAAATTTTTACTCTCTTAAATTATCCACTTGATACGTGCAAGTATTTTTCCTTCGCTTTCAAAAAGGAATTTACTGTTCTCCCCACTCACCAGTGTAATACAAGTTATAAGCGCACATGCAACGATTTTTTGCAATTGCATTACTCAGCTTCCTAGACGAACATCCTTTCACTACAGAGCACGCTTATCTCCCATCACACAGGTTTTAGATCACTGACCCTGCAATTTCAAACGCATACACGCAACCATAAAGGAAGATTATTTCCCCGAAACGATGACGCGTTTAAACTAAAGGAAACCTGTGTACGTCGAGCATTGTTATCGTTTCTATTGCCTGCAAAGCGGACCTTTTGCATGCGTGATTTGCCATTCTTGTGGGCGAACTAATCTTATCAAACTTCCTAGAAGAAGTCGAAAAATATTCAAATATTAGCACGTAATGTGCATATATCCAAGCGCACGTTGCTTTTACCTACCAACTGTGAAAAAACACGGCAAAAATTCATCTTGAAAACAAAATACGTAACAGATAAAAAGTAGTTTTGCATATTTCTGTATAACTACAACAAATAACTTCAAAATAATCTACAATTTGTATATTAATAGATAGGACAATATTGAATTATAATTTAGTATAATATCGTAATAAACTTAGATTAAACTTAAGTAACTTAGTCAACAAAACAGTAATAAATTAACATTATTGACAAGGGTCCCTGTATGATATTTATTTTTAAATAATTCTAACACTAAATGTAAATAATAACAAAGCTATTATAAATTATAATTATTAATATTATTATTAATTAGTAGTACAAACCTATAGGGGTCTTGTTTTTTCTGCTATAATTTGGTATTTCTTTCTATCCAATGCTAATGATTCCCAGTTAGTAACATTTAATTTCCTCAAGTCTTGTTCTTTTTAATTTTTTTGTTTTCTAATTTTATTCCTGCCTTCTGATTCTACTTATAGATTTCCTTAACAACTGTTGTTTTTTGTAATCAAGTTAAGTATCATAATCTTCTTATTCTATTCTGTTTAATTATGGTTGTTATTTTAAAATCTTGAAACAATGCTTCGATTTTTTAATTTGTTCTTCTGGGCCATTTTCCTTTTTCATTTACAACTCCGTATATTTTGATATCTTCCTTTTCCACACTTCAATGTTACTTTCTTCCTGTCTTTATGACGCAGCACTTACTCGCATATAGCACTACCGGTCTTATTATTGTTTTACACAGTTTAACGTTAATTAGGCTTTTAAGTTTTTTGGTTGTTAAAAGATGTTAAGGCACTTTGAGCCTTTTATTTTATTGATTATTTTTCCATTTGGTGTTATTTCTGTTCTAGCTAACTATACAATTTGCTCTATTTTAATAATTTTATTATTAATCTTAATTTGCAGATACTCATCTTTAATTTCTCCCATTATTATAAATTAGAGTTTCTGATCGTTAATTTTTAATCCTAGTTCCTCTGAAGTTTGTATCAGGGTGAAGGCTATTTCTTGCAATTTATGTTTTGTTCTTGTTAAGGTCAAAACATCGTTGGCAAAAGCTAAGCCTTGGTTGATTCCTTTGATAATGTTGATCATTTTTCCGGAAAACCATGTTAATACTTTATTAGAAGTATTTTCAACTTCTGATCCATTAATTTAGCAATTACTTTATAAACCACATTTTGTAGGCTTATTAGTCTGTAGTTTATACATTTTTCTCGCTTTTTAAATATTGGCAACATTATTAATTCTTGTCGTTTGTACCACAGTTCTCTTTTTTCTAAAATTTTCATAATTAATTAATGTATTTTTTTCAGTTAGTGAGGGCCCTCCATATTTCAGGATTTTATTTTATCTTTGATCTCTACTAGCTATTTTATCATTCAACTGCGTGATCACTTTTTGTGTTTCTGTTATGGGTATTATTACATCACCATTTCATGGGATACGGAAAAATAACTATAGATGGAGAAAGATATAACTGGAGTTCCAACACACAAAAATTGTATAAAAACGTATCGAAAAATACAACAAGCAGGACAACAGAAGATATAGAAAGTTCACAAAAGGGGGATGGGATACAGAAGGGGGAGTACTCGAAGAAAGGGAGAACTCTAAGCCAAAGATCACCGGAAAACAATTCGGATGAACTGCTAAGAGAAAAGATGCTGAAGATAACTAAAACTGCAAGGAATACAAAAAACTAATAGTACTTAATAAAGGACGGATAAAGGAAACAACTCAAGCTATGAATAAGGAAAATGAAGAAAATGGAAAAGCAAAAATATATAATATAAAAGAGGCAAAGGTACAACAAAAGAAACGTATAATAAATTTTGGTACATGGAATGTGAGGAGTATGACAGGAAAGGAAGACGAAATAATTGAAGAAATGAAAATGCAAAATGTGGACTATCTAGGAGTAACAGAGACAAAAAGAAAAGGATGAGGAATGATAGAATTGAGAGAAGGACAGGTCAGGAGTAGAACAAAAGGAAAGAGGAGCGGAAGGAGTGGGATTGGTAGTCAAACCAGACAAAGTGAAAACGATTATTGAGGAAAGATTTATAAACGAAAGATTAATGGCCGTAAAAATAAAGATGGATGGAAGTAATACATGGTGAATACTAGTGGCATATGCGCCAAATGAAAATGCAAGAAAAGAAGAAAAAGATACGTTCTACGAAACATTGCAGTCCGAAATTGATAAAGAGGAAAGAAATATAATAATAATGGGCGACATAAATGGGAGAGTAGGAAGAGACAATAGGGAATTGAAAGATATATGGGGAAAAACGGCGAGGTAACAAGAAATGACAACGGAAATAGATTAATAGGACTGTGTATAGAAAATGACTTTGTTATAACAAACACAAAGTTTACACACAAAGAAATACATAAGTATACCAGAGAAATAAAATCCAGAAATGAAAGATCGATCATTGATTACTTTATAGTAAATACTGAAAATTTGGAAAAGGTGAAAGATGTCAAAGTAAAAGACATGCAGAAATAGGCAGCGACCATTACCTACTGAAAATGGAACTTAAGATAAATATAACAAGTAACCAAGCAGAAAAAGACAAAAGATAACAAAAGAGAAAATTAAATGCTATAGGTTGAAAGAAATAGACATTAGGCAAAAGTACCAAGAAAATGTGGACAAAAACTTGCGCAAACTTTAACTACTACCGGCATAGAACGTAAATGGAAAATATTCAAGGAGACCTTACTGGACGCATCAAAACTAGCTGTGGTATAACCAAGTGTACAAATACATCTATTAAAAAAGCAGGTGGTGGACAACAAATATTCAACAAAAGTAAAGGATAAAAAGAAAATGGAAGAAATTCATGCAAAGTGGATCAGAAGAAGATCATAACATATACAAGGTAGCAAGAATAGAAGTAAATAAACTGGTCAAAGATGCAAAAAGATGCATGGGAAGAATTCGGACAAAAATGAATGAAAATTATACAGAAAACCAGAAACTCTTCTATAGTACGTTAAAGCATCTGAGAAAACAAAAACTTCAAGGCTAAAGAATATAAAAGACAAAAACGGAAATGTATTGACGGAAGCAAAAGAAATATTACAAAGATGGAAAGAGTATTTTGAACAGCTGATGGAGATAAAAGAAGAAGAAGAAGGAATAGTGGAAACAGAAGAGGACATAATAATAGAAGAAGTGGAAGAAAATAAGGAGCAACCAGTTACAAAGAGGAAATCGCTGAAGCTATAAAGAAATTAAAAATGGCAAAGCACCGGGTCAGGACCAAATTACATCAGAAATGCTAAAGCATATGGGAGAGAGAGCAAAAGAAGAGTTCCGTAACCTGCTAAATGAAATTATGAAGAAAAGGAAATGCCAAAGGACTGGAATATGAGTGTAATTCTACCATTGTACAAGAAAGGTGAGATGAAAGAATGCTCAAACTATAGAGGTATTTCATTGACAAGCACACCTGCGAAAGTATTTACAAGAATACTAGAGAGAAGACTGAGAGAAACGCTAGAACCAACATTAGAAGATCAACAACATGGTTTCAGAAAAGGAAGGAGCACTCAAGACTTAATATTTGTTGTTAGACAATTGGGAGAAAAATTACTAAAAAGAACCAGGAAGTGCATATCTGTTTCATAGACCTTCAAAAAGCTTTTGACAGAGTGAGACGAAAAGATATATGGAAAAGTTTAAAAGAGCGAGGGTAAGCAGTGATATGATTGAGGTGCTAAAATGTTATATAGTAACAGTATAAATATAGTTAGGACACACAATGATGAATCAACTGAGTTCGAAACAAAAATCGGTCTAAAACAAGGATGTGTTCTCAGCCCCTATTGTTTTCTATACTAGTTGATGATGTGGTAAAATATGTAAACAAAAATGTGTAAAGATGAAAATAGGAAACTGGAAAATGAAACAAGTAACTCTCAAGAATTACTATTTGCTGATGACATGATACTGTTGGCAGACTCAGATAAAACCTACAAAAGAACCTGAACTGTTATCAAGAAGAACTTAAGAAGATAAATATGAAAATAAACATAAACAAAACAAAACCATGGTAATATCGACACATGAAATAAAACACAGAATAAATCTAGAAGGGAAGAGCTAGAACAAGTTAGTAGCTACAACTATTTAGGTACAACAATAGAGGACAGAGGTAAAATAGATAAAGAGATAACGGAGAGGTTAGGAAAGGTTGGAAGATCTTATAATATGCTCAAAAACTCATTCTTTGGTAAAAGGGAGATTTCAAAACGAGTAAAACTGAAATATATAAAAAGTAATAAGACCGTCATTGATTTATGGCAGCGAATCCTGGACAATATCAAGTAGTAATAGAAGTAGGATTACGGCAATGGAAATGAGATTCCTCAGGAAAATTGAAGGAATTACTAGAATAGACAGAGTCAGAAATGAAAAATATTAGAACAAAGGAATATAAAATCAATAGGAACTATTATAGAAGAAAGACAACTGAGATGGTTAGGACACCTGCTCCGAATGGATGAAAACAGAATATGAAGACAAGTCTACGAAGCTAGAACCCAGGGGAAAAACAAAGTAGGAAGACCTAGGATTAGATGGGAAGAACAAGTAAGACAAGCAGCGGTTAAACGGGGAATCCAGTGGTGTGACATTCATGGAATAGCCCAAGACAGGAAAATATGGAAAGATAAAATTCATGAAAATGTAAAATGAAATGTATATATATATTTACAATCCGACACCTAACGGTACAAGGATTTTAGTTTAAATAAAAATAAAAATACATCACCATTTCCTTAGCCTTTAGTTTTTCTTCTATTTTCCATTGTCTTCTTTAAAAATTTGTTCAAAGTAGTCCGCCCATAATTTTTTTATTTCTTGTTCCAGTTCCTACTTTTTTTCTCTTTTTCATGAGTATTTGCTTCGACTGTTTTTGTTTAAAACCATTTTAATCGGCTGTGTTTTAAGTTTCTCTGTATTCTTTTAATTAATTTATTTTGATCTTATTTCTCAGATTGGTTTTCCCAATTTTTCTAGTCAGCTTGTATTTAATCTTAACTTCTTTAAAATATCGTGTCTTAAATATTTAAGTTTTGCTCTTCTACAACTACTTTACATTCGTCGTCAAACCATTCTTAATTTTATCTTCTTTTATAGCACTACTTCTTTTGTCTTCTCTTCCAATAATTTACCTAAGTACTTCCACTCTTCATTAATATATATTTTGTTGTCATATGTCTCCAAACCTGTTTTGATAAGCTTTGATATATTCGGTTCTAAATTGTTTTTTAAAGTATGCATATTTAACCTTTTTATTGTTTACAACAATTTTTTATTTTTATTTCTTTTTTTAATGAGATTCTGATAATAAAATGGTTACTCTTTATGTCAAACCCCTTTTCAACTTTTTACGTGTGGCACTTTATATATATATATATATATATATATATATATATATATATATATATATATATACATATATATATTTATAGATGTCTTTATATTGCATTTAAGTAGATTTAACTATTAATTTTCTTTTAGCGGCAAAATTTAAAAGACTTTTGTTGTTATAATTCGTTTTGTTATGTTCGCTTATTTTTACATAATCTTATTTCCTATTTTAACATTCTAATCACCTACTTATCTTATTTTAAGGCGTTATTAAATTAATTTAAATTTTCTGGATATTCTTCTGTCCGTGCATGTCTATTAATTACGCTTATTTTTCTTTTATTCCTATATTCTTATGTAATTTGTTTTTTATTTATATTTTTATATCAACTATTTTATCGGTCATTGATTGTTAAACTAGTAGTTAAACCTTAGTTAAAAAGTGTATAGTCTTTTAAAGCGTTTTTTGAATTGTCTTTGATATTTATGTCCTCTAAAACCATCAATTGTATTATTTTCTTGTTTCTTTTACAAGATTTTTAATAGCTTCCGCTTTGCTAATTCCTTGTAATTTCCAGAATGTAAAATAAATTTTAGTTTTTTCTCCCACTTTTTCTTTATTGCTTAAGTTTTGTATTTCCATTGTTTTTGAACTAATTTTTATTTTGTTATCAT
Organism: Sinelater perroti; assembly: GCA_036346155.1. NCBI lineage: Eukaryota > Metazoa > Arthropoda > Insecta > Coleoptera > Elateridae > Sinelater > Sinelater perroti. Next base: position 24,624,604 of record JARFIY010000001.1, read on the forward strand.
GTTTTTCACGTCATTTACTTTTTTGTTGCATTTTTATGTTTTTCTTGCTTGTCCATGGCTGTGTTTCTTATTTTTATTATTTCCGTCTTACTCTTGCGTAATATTTTTTTTTCGCAGTTTTATATTTAGGAACTATTTTCCTGGTAATCATTATTAGGTTTTATTTTTCTCGTCCACTAGATTTTAGTTTTTGCTACTAAGTTTTCTCCTATTTCCTGACCTTTGCTTCTATCCGCCTTATTTTAGTTTGTATTTCTATTTCCTTCGGTGCAAGGCTGTTGTTTATAAATATTTATCAAAGTTGTAACAGTAAATATACGAATCAAGAAAGTAACTTTAACGCCAAGTTTAATGTTTAGTATATTTAACATTAATACAAAGAAACTACTTAAATAAATGTAAGCAAGTTTTTTGTAATTCATTTACTGTCTCATTTACATCTTACAATAATTTGGTAACAACAAATGCACAGGAAGAAACACATTAATTACTATCAAATGTGACTGGCCATTAGTTATCGTCTAATGTATCTGTTACTAATTATTAAGTTATCTAAATTAAATTATCTAATAATATAATATAAAACAAACAAATTACTTTATTTACTTTAAACACGGAGAAAAAATAATTTATTTGTCAAAATTTAATCTTTTTTAATATGATTGTATTTATTATTTTTTTTTTTTAGTTCACTTACAGGCGCACTGCAGCCTCAAGGGCTTATTGTGCCCATTAACATGCACTTACTCTAAGACATTCACAGAGCCAACTGATTGAACTATCTGAGCCACCGAGTCCCCTTGTTAATATATATTTTACATCGTTTTTTCTGAAGATTAGAAAATCGACATTTTTTTCTTAAAAAGCCTTACACCTTCTTGTGCAATTATTTTGTATAGCATTATAATTAGAAAAATTATTACATCTTATTTTTTTGAAGGACCAATGAAGTAATTAAATATGAAAATTTTAATTAACGAGTTGTGGGAAAACGAAATAGATAACTAGTTCTAACAAAATGGTACAGTTTCTCATCCAGCAAAAATAGTACCGAAACATTCCAAGTCGCATAATGTCATTACGGATGCCAAGTTCTGTTTTTAATAATAATACAATATTAAACGATAGACTTGACATTTCTGGCCTGGAACTGTAGACTCATAATACAAGGAAAAAACACGGCCGTACTTTTAGTAAAAAATTAACCCATAAATTAAAAAAAAACATTGGTTTAGACTTCAATTGCCCGAGCTTATTACAATCGCCGTGATTATTCTTGATTCTTTTTTGAGCAGGTAGGTACACATGTAATTTTTTATTGTTAAAATAAATAAATGGAAACTTGAGTAACACACTTCAATACTATAAAATCGTAAATAAATTATTGAAATTTTCAGGCAAAAGGTGGTGATATAATTGTCATATTGCGACCCTGGTTTTTGTTTTACAGCTATTCTGCATATTAAAAAATAGATGGTAATATATTTTTAAATTGAAAATATTAGGTTTGATTTGTAGTTCGGTTTGTGCTTTCAAACAGAACGGACTTTTGCGTCATCAGTTCGCGTTCTATGTGACGAGTATCAAACTTTGTCAGTACTGTAAAAGCTATAAACAATTTTCGCAAGCGGAGACTTGTGACATGTCGGCATGTTGGTTGGGCCCCGCACCCGCCATCCATATGGCCTAAGCCATCTGGCCTACAGTTCACGTCGCTGTTGCTATCGCTACAATCGCTTTAAAAAAAATTCAGCAGAGCTACGACAACAACTTTTATCCTGCTCTTAGTATTAAAAACTGCTATCTGATATTATTAGACGCATTACGGGCGTTAGCGCAGATAATGATAACAAAATGTCGCGTGACCTACCACTCAAGTGCCGCTTCATATCGCTTATTATTATTTATCGCTTCAGAAAATAACACAAAAAAATAGTATGGCTTATTATGGCAACAAAATCATGTCTCTACAAAATTCATAACAATTCATGTTGATTCAGTAAGATCAAAGCCATCAAATCCAATTTATTCCGAATTATCAATACATCAGATCTTACAACAAACGAGATACTGCAATCGCAATCATCAAATGCATTATAACAATGCAGCTGTCCATCAACTACCAACAAACCAATCAATGCAGGAATATGATTGACAAACAAAAAACGTGGCCGTAAAGAAACCAGAGACATCACTCAGGGGCAACTTAAGTGGGCTAAACAAGCAAAATACTAACTGAATTCTACAAACTTCTTTCAGTTCTTTACTGATCAAAAGTATTCAAATCTAGAGCATAGCGCAAACCCAGCGACTAAAAAATCTAAATCACCTCCAATATTCCTACCAGAGGTTAAAATAATCGAATCACTTGTGCACTTACTAGAAACGATCTCTATAAATAAATATACATTAAAAATAATAAATAAAGACAAAGTAAAAATCTTACCACATATATCCGCAAAGTATATTGTTATAATTAAAGCCTTAATTGAAAAAAATGCCGAATTTCATATCTATCAACAAAAATAAAAACGAAGTTTCAAACTAGTATAGGAATATATATCCATCTACATATCTAGAAGAGCTAAAGAGAAAATAAAAACCCTTGGCCATGAAATCACCAATATTGTCAACATAAAGTAAAGAGGCACACAAATAGCTCCACCAATTTTCTTTACAGGGCTAAAAACAGCCAAAAATAACAAAAATATTTACAATTTAAGCAAACTGAATCATTCGATAGTTTAATTTGAACCACCTAATGTAAAACGCGAGATCCCGCAATGCGATAAATCCCAAAAACACAAACACACTAAAAATTTCTGTAATAGAAGCCCACGGTGCATCAAATGGAAGCCACCTCACCGCCCAATCTCAACGTAATGAGAAAAGTTCCCGCGTTAAGTGTGTGAAGTGTAGCGGAAATCATCTCGCTAACTAGAAAGGATGTCTGGTTTATAAGAAATTGCAACAGAAAATGTACCCCCCACTAAGAAACAGATAACCTACGCTAACTAATCCGTTTTTAATTCAACCAGACATCAGCTACACCCAGGTATCGAGCATTAATAGACCTATTACGATCCCATACAAGGCTAGCAATTCACAGGTACAAATGGAACAAACGAGCTGCAATAACTTAAAAAAATGTTAAGAACCCTTATGGGGCAAATAGAAATTATGTTAACTTTAATAACCAGTCATTTTCAAGACAAGTAATAGATCTACATATTAAAGTGGCAGTTTGGAATGCTAATGGATTAGCATAACAAAGATAAATTTGTCTCTTTTATTTTAAATCACTGCATAGATGTTATACTAATTACCAAATCTCACTATACAGATCGTAGTTAGGTAAAAATTCCAAATTACACAATATATACAACACAACACCCAGATAACACGACCCACGCTAGAACGACTATTATTATTAAGCGCCATGAACTACCTAAATATAATCCAGCACACCCACAAGCTACCACAGTGCTAATAGAATATTGAAAACAACTACTGATACTTCTGTATCATAAAGGGAGTAAAGCCAAGCTACTTTAAAGTCTCGTCTTGTCCCAACCTCACATGCGAGCACACGTCAATTCTACTACCCATGAGAACAAGTATAATTCTCTTTTCGAAGCTTCCTAGTTTTCTTCTTACTTGTCATATGCCCTTGTATCTTAAAGCGTCGGGTCGGTTGCCTCGATCCACTTCTTCCAGTCTTTTTGATCTTGAGCCAGCCTATTTATTTCTCTTTTTTCCATTCCCTTTTCTCTTGTCATTTTGTTTATTCCTTGTATCCATTATAATCTGGGCTGCCTCGCCGTTCCCCTGATCTTACTTTGAGTACTTGTTTGGAAATTCTTTCTGCATCCATTCTAAGTACATGTCCGTACCAACTCAACTACCTGTTCTCTATTCTTCCATTCAGGGATATTTGCTTCACTTGCTCTCTTTGTTGTCCATTTTTCTTAAAAATTTTATTTTTGCCGCTTGTATAGCTTCCTAGTCTCTGCAACAAATAAATGAATTAGATTTTTTTTTCAGAAAGATAATTGACGAAACTCTACCATTGGTATATCTCTAAAAACAAAAAATGATTTATTTGCTGCAGTAGAACTATTTAGTGAAACCATCCAACAATCTGCATAAAAGGTAACCCCATCAAACACCCAGAATATATCATCCATAGATTGTACTATTAAAGTAAAGAAAAAGATTACCGAAAACTTAGACTGCGAAGAAAATGGCAAACTACTAGATATCCTGACGATAAAAGAAAACTCAATCGTAAAACATCGAAACTGAAACAACTTATATCGGACTTCAAAACAAATAGGTGCAAAATTACATACAGCACTTGTCTCCAACGGAAGCTATAGAATACTCCTTCTAGAGGGCAACAAAAGATTAAAACAACCATAGAAATATGAAACACTATTGCGTTTCCAATAATACTTTAGCGAGAAGTAACGAACCATTTGGAAGCAGTTTTAACACCATATGATTCTAAAGTCACGTTCAAAGAAAAGCAAGAAATCCAACGCTACTTAGAAGCACCATTTCAACTGTATTTACTAACTTCAAAAATCAAACACACACAGATCCAGGGCATGCTTACCATGAAACTAAAACCAAGAAAGTCACCCGCTTACGACCTAATTACAGCAACAGTATTGAGAGAATTGCTGGAAATAGGGTTTGTGTTCATCACTTACCTCTACAAACATTTTCCAGAACAATGGAAAATCGCTGAAATTATCTTAATACCGAAACCTGGAAAACCACTTACTGACCTGTTTTCGGGCAGACCAATTAGACTGCTGCTTCTCTTGTCCAGGGTTTTAAAAAATTACTATTAATAAAATTATTACCTATCATCTTGCATAACAATCTCATATCTGATCATCAGTTCGGATTCCGGGAAAATCATGGCACCATTGAACAAGTACATCGAGTAGTCAACAAAATTATAAGACTTTAACGACAAACTTTACTGTTCGCTCCTTTTCATAGATGTCGCACGAGCGTTTGATAAATCAAAATCAAAAGAACCCACCATCAGACTGTTACAAAATTCTCAAATCGTACCAACAAACAGGCATTTTCATGTAAAATATATCGCACACCCCTATTCTCAATACACACAGATATATATACCTCAAGGCAGTGTGCTGGGTACATTACTATACCTGCTTTTTACGGCTGATTTTCCCAGCACAGTTTTCTATGGTAGCAACATTACAGACAACACTGCGGCACTTTCTTCTCATCTTGAACCTCATATGGCAAGTTAACATCTACAGGAACATTTGCAAGAATTAGATTTAGTTCAAAAAATAGCTGATAAATATAAATTAAGAAAAATTGATGAAAGTGACTTTTACCCTAAGAAAGAGGCATTTGCTCTCCTGTACTGCTTAACGACACACCCGTACCGCAAGACAAACATGTGAAATACTTAGGACTGTACCTAGACAAACGACTAACTGGCTTATTTTCATGAACAGGAAACAGCTGGATCTTAAGATTCAAAAGATATATTTTGCTTTACAAAGCCATCATAAAACCAATACGGAGTTACAACATTCCATATTGGGGAGCAACAAGCAACTAATATTGACTTTTTAAGACATTTTAAATTCAAAGTCTTACGGTTCGTGGTAAAAGTTCCCTGATTTGTCCCAAACGATGTTATTCAACGTAATTTAGACATCCCCTAAATCATCAGATAAAATACAGAAATATACTATCCGTTATGTTACTCGTCTTAATAGATATACAAACGTTTTCGGTACTTATGTTGACATTGTGTATAATTTAGTAAAAAATAACCTAAAGATTATGTCTAAAGATACACCAGCATTTCGCCATTAAAAAATAGATTTACTTACAAGTTCGGTATGCGGAACAAAAAAATAATAATTGTGTCGCATCTCTGTAACTATTTCTATAACTAAACTTCATCAAACCGATCTGGGCATGTAGCATACAACTCTGGGGCACAGCTAGCAACGCAAATATAGATATTTTAAGATGATCCCAGTCTAAGTATTAAGGTTTATGGTAAATACTACTTGGTTTGTTTCATATTATGTCATCTAGCTAGACTTAAATATCCCTCCAGTTAGCGAAGAAATTCAAAAATACAGTGTTTGCTATCGAGATCGTTTCGGTACCCATCCAAATGTGTTGGTGGCATTCCTGTTAGAAAATGACATAAAAAATTTAACCTTTTAACTTATAAAATTACTTCAAGTCTTATATATTATTATTAGTAACAGTTAACTCAAGTCAATGAGAAATAATTCCAAGTAAAGCTTCTTGAAGGTGAGTTGTAAAAATTAAACATAAAAGTACAAAACTCATATTAATAATTGACCTATACACAATGAAGGTGTTACTATATGTTAACTCCTCAAGTTTCTTCAACTTGGCGAAACAATCATGACAAACAAGTATGCACAGCTACTCGTTAAATTCAAAGTGGAGATTTACGAAAAGTATCCGGTCTTAATTTATTGAAAAGGCACAACAGACGCTAGAAAGTTGACATAACGAAACTTTCAGCACACAGCGTAATCTCCAGAAACTATTCCTTTAGAGTGTTAATAACCTTGGACCGCGCGGATTACAAATGTAGAAGTATTGAGGAAAGTACATAAAGAGAAAGAGCTGATAAAAGTTATAAAGAAAATAAAAACAGCCTACTTGGGACATATTTTAAGAAATGACAAATATAAATTACTTAAAATAATAGTAAAGGAAAAATCCAAGAAAAACGACTTATAAAAAGGAAGAGATTGTCATGGATGTGTAACATACGTAAATGGACTGGATTGACTGCAACACAATTCTTCTAATTAGCTAAAGACCGAGAACATTTTAACCAAGTGTTAGGCAACCTTTGAAATAAACAGAGACGGTCTACAAAAAATAAGTTGCATATATATTATAATATAAAGAATTTTAATGCGATTTTAAAAAACCGTTTGGTCTCAAAGTATTTCTGATCAAACTATTACTATACAAATACATCATAAAATAATTTTTGTAGATTCATTAACATAACTATATTGCCCGGGGACGCGGTGGCTCAGATGGTTCAACCAATTGGCTCTATCCTCTAGCCAGCACGCGCGAGTTCGAGTCTCGCTCAACCCATGAGTGTGTGTGAATGTCCTAGCATTTAAGTGCATGTTAGTGGCACAATAAGCCCTTGCAGCTGAAGTGCCTGTAAGTGCGCCAAAAAAAAAACTATATTGCCCGGTGTGTTTTTTGTGAAATTTTTACTTTCTGTACACATATCTATACACCCTCTCTTTAAAATAACCCTTATACGCTGTGTAAATATTCATAGTCAATAATAGAAGTTACAGTTACACTCTAACGCTGTACTATTGTAAAATTAGAAAAAATCAGTTGTCCTGCACTTATAAACAAAATCGAGTTACACAATACGCAATTAGAAAAATCCTCCTACAACAGAAATTATGACGCATCTGTAGAGCCCAGTCACGTCACACCGGAGGAGAGTAATTTTAAATTCATCTTGCAAATGCTTGCATTCCTTTGCTATAAATGGAAGCTAATTATGATCCATTGCCTTTAATTTTGACTCATTCACTCGTCCCGGAAAACAGTAAGAAATTTATACAAAACTTGGGCGTTGAATTACTAGAATTCCAACAGTAGCAGCTTCATTATCACGTAAATATCCACAAGTTAGTAATAACATTTATTAATTCTGTAAAACAGCTTTTATTGGTATAATAACAAATGCAAACATTTCTAATAAACTACGTATAGTAGAAAATAATCGTTATATACCCTATAAAATACAATATATAGATTTACAAAACACTATTATACATATATAAATATTTTTGCTTTAAAATGTGCAAACAATTTCTTTTCGTTAGATAGTTTGATAATAAACTATTGCAGATATAATCCATAAATAAAATATACCATTTCAAAAGACTTTTAATAAACATGATTCACTACACTATGTTACAATAAATTTACATTAATCTTAAAATATACATTCCCCGGTGCTCTATGATGCCTGGCGGGTGCCCTACACAGAGATAATAATAGCGGTCGTCTAAAGCATCCTCCTGTACCAGAGATGATGTGCGACGACCGGGCAGAGAGAGTGAACATATGAGAGCCTTAACCTCTCAGTTTACAGGCCGTGCTCCCAAGCGGGGAGTTAGAACCGTACCATTAAAACATACATACATGCCCCAAATTATTTCAAACATACGTAGATAATTCAAAAAGTTCACATATTAGCAAAAACATAATGCAGTATTTGATTTTAAATTGTTAATTAACATATATACACAAAAGTTCCAATTGCATAATTTGTCACGTCTAAAGGGTAAGAGATACTCGAAAAGGATTTTTGAATGTGAATTGTAAAGGTGTATCTAGAATATTACAAATGACTTACCGATTGACTTAACATGATTGCATTAACCCTATTTGTCATTATTTTTGTCGCCCACACAAAATTATTTTTAAAATTCTTTATAATACATAGTTGTCTGTTTTGATATTTAGTTTACTAAATCATTGAGGAAATATTATGGTTTGGAGAATATTTAAAAGATCAAACTTTGTTAAAGCGATGTATGTATACAAACAAATCCAAAATTTATACTCTATAAATCAAAATGTATAATGTAATTTGTTTTGCCCCATATATCTTCAAAAACGAAAAAGCTAAATCCCATTAACAAAATATCTAAGAACTAAGCCATTAAAACAATCCATACTGATAATATACAAGATGCGGATTAATATGATATACTTTGCCTATGATATACCTTACCGAAAAGTCACTTCTTTCGGAATTTAAATTATAATTAGCGCTTTTTAAAGAAACTAATTTTGCCATATGTACTATATGTACCATACTGTATTAATTTACTAGTACATATTAATGCCAATCGACCAAGATCACTTCAAGGTTAAAACAATTTTAAAAATATTTTTAAAAATGTACTCAAAGAAATTACATTTTCTAAACTTACAAAAAATTAGATTAAAATACTATAGTAATATTCTAAATAAGAAAGTGGTTTGCTGCAAACAATGTTAACTTTAGATGTCTCGTTTCGATCTGAAACAAATTGGTTTCAAGTTATCATTATCGACAAACCCAATCACTTTACAAGTTATTTCCGTCTACATCTTTGTCATCTGTCTCAGTTTTCGAGAAAATTCCATAAGACAACTTACCTATTAGGTACCAAATCAAGCTTTTGGTTGTAGGTAAAATTAAATTCTACATTTAGCAACACTATTCTACCGTCTCATTAGCCGAAATTTTAGCCCAGTCAGCTAACAGGCTTAATATGACTTTGTAGTGTGCTTAGTAGGTTGATATATTTTTTTACTAACTAAGAAGGGGTACATACTTTTAAAAGCGTGAACATAGTGATACTACTTTACGTATCTCAGTAAGGTACACTCAGTATATTTGAATTGATTTATATCAGCTGCTGGAACTCTGGGAATTAAGTTAAATCTAAGCTTATAAAGCTGTATGTATAACAATATTAACCAACATCTTCAACTTGTTTTTCAGTGTAAAACGCTAAAATATTCTGTTGGTTCTATCACTTCTTCAGTCATCTCAACGATAGCTCTAATGGCTACTACTTTAGAGTCTGCAACCAAATAGACATCACTTAATTGGTTCTCTTCTCCTCTTAAGAACCCCGACATCTTGACTTCAAATTCTATCCGTTTGAAATCAACGATCGAACATAAATATGTTGCTTGATTTAAAAAGCTATGTAAACCAAGGGCTCTGCATTATTTCACAGAAAATATCGGAATTTGATGCACCTCCTTCGAAGAAATTTTCTGGATCAAATGCGTAAATGGTTAAACCATTTGTTGTGGTAACTATAATTGGTTTAATAAAGTTGCGATACTTGTAAGTATCTTTTTTTGGAAGCGACTATTCATGCTCTTGTACAAGTATAAGTTTGTACTATCCCAAATAGTTGCAATATTATCCTCACCAAGACTATACAATATCTTTACAAACTCAATGACATTACTCAAGTTATACAATCGATTTTCGGGTGCTTGTTTACAAAACTGTTGATTAATGCTTTGCGAGCTCTATTTATATATCTTTTTAGTGTAGGAAATGGGAAGCGCATCACCCGTATGTAATCTTATTAAGTACACACCAAAAACCGTTAACACAGGGCAAAAGCCTCTATGTTACTATTAGAAACAGTCAGCTCGTAACGCAGTATTACTCATTAGTTTCAACGATTCAGCATTGTCATCGTTATTGCAGAAATGCAAGTTGTTTACTTTCAATATTTCAGAAGTAATAAGCCTAGTATTTGCAAAGAATGTTTTTACGGAGTCACGCTAGGAACATCTAACACACTGTTATCTCTAAAAGGACTTTTATAGATTCCAACTTTGGGAAATATGTCTATTCGAAAACACTTTCTCAAAAAATCTGATTACGCTGTTGCTGTTATAACTAACCTTATATGAATGCATTAGTCTTTTAGCTAAGAGAGACTTTTTCTGATTTTATGATGTTCCTTTTACTGCAGATCATTTTCTTGCTCTTTCTCTTGCCCAAATGTTTCATCACACAACTCTAATTTTCTTTTCTCTTATTTTGCACACTTTTTAAAAGTGCCCACGGTCTTTATACTGAAGTTGCGTTCTTTTGATGCAAGACGGGCAAATTTTGTCACATTACAGCATCTTCAACAGCAGCTGTAGAGCAGGAAGTCGTCCAACTACATGCGGTTCTTCCAACTCTCTCTCTCTCTCTATTCAGCGTTTGTTGTCCATAGGTGAACATACGCCTCCTCCATTTCCCCTCCATTTGTTTCTATCCTGTGCTACGTTCATCCATCCCCTTCCTGCCACTTTCCTGATGTCATCGTACCATCTTAGTATGGGCCTTCCTGGGTTTCGTTTTTCTCCCCATGGTTTCCATTCAGTCGTTTTTCTTGTCCATTTCTTCTTCTCCATCCTCGCTATATGTCCTGCCCATCTCCATTTTGCTTGTATTATTTTGTTTTTGATATCTTCCATTTTGGTTCGTTCTCTAATCCATTTTATCGACTTTTTGTCTATCAGTTTTATGTTGAGGATCGCTCTTTCCATGTGTCGTTGGGTAGTTTGTATCTTACTCATGGTCTTCTTTGTCATTGCCCATGTTTCAACTCCGTATAGCAAGATCGGTATTACACATTGGTTTAATAGTTTTATCTTCATGTGTATCTTAAATCTTTTTCTTTGTCTCTAATATATGTTTCAATCTTCCGTACGCTGTCCATGCGAGTCTAATGCGTCTATTTACATCTGCCGTTTGCATTTTCCTGTCTACTCGCAGGTTTTGTCCCAGGTATATATATTGTTCTACTTCTTCTATAGTTTCCCATTTAGCGTAATGGGACCGTCATCTTGGTTAGAGGATCTCTTCATTATTTTTGTTTTTGTCATATTCATAGTTAGTCCTATTTCTTTTGATTTTTCGTTCAGTTCTTCCATCATCTCCTGCAGTTCCAATCGATTTTCTGCAATAAGCACTACATCGTCTGCGTATCTTAGTGTATTTAATTTTCGCCCTTCTATATTAATACCATGGTTCTCCCAATTAAGGTTTTGAATATGTCCTCCATTGCCAGTGTGAAGAGCTTTGGCGATATAGAGTCTCCTTGCCTTATTCCTCTTTGGATTTTTATTTTCTCTGTTTCTGAGTGTAATTTCACAGTGCTTGTTGCTTCCTTGTATATATTTTCGATGAGTTCTATGTATCTGGAATCCACTCTGCAGTTTTGTAATGAGTTTATAATTGCCCATATTTCTATCGAGTCAAATGCCTTATTATAATCTATAAAAGCTAGATATATGTCCTTGTTGTATTCTGTTGTTTTCTCGATGATGTTTCGGAGTGACTGTATGTGATCCAAAGTATTGTACCCTTTTCTAAAACCTGCTTGTTCGGTGTTTTGATACTGTTCGAATTCGTTTGTTAATCTTTTTGTTATTATTTTCGTCAGAATCTTATATACTTGACATAAAAGACTTATTGGCCTATAGTTTCCTAGATCTGACTTATCTCCTTTCTTATGTAACAGCACAATTACGGCGTTGTTCCAATTCTGTGGTATTTTCCGTTCTTCCAAGCATTTATTTAGTAGTATCTTTAGGTTTTTTATTAATTGTTCTCCTCCGTATTTAATAAGTTCCGGGATTATTCCGTCTTCTCCCGGAGCTCTGTTTAATTTCATTTCCCTAATTGCGTTTTCTATTTCGTCTGCTTCTATTTCCGGTATTTCTTCCGATCCGACGTTAAGAATATGTCGTCTTTTATTTTATCTGGTTTTTCTACCTTGGCGCTGTACAGCTTTTGATAAAAGTTTTTGTTGTGTGAATGATTTCTTTTCTATCATACGTTATTGTGTCGTCTTCTTTTTTCAGATGGCTAATGATGTTGATATTTGTGTTTATTTTTCTTCTCAGCACTTTTAAGCTTTTGTTTTCTTCAATTGTTTTCTCTATTAAAACCTCTGTATTTCTTCTGATATCTTCTTTTATTTTCTTTCGTACAGTTTTGTTTAGTTCCGTGTATTCTACCGTACCTCGTTTACCTTGGCTTGCTAATTCTTGTCTTTTTTCTAATAGTTGTTTTGTTTCGTTCCTGATATTTTTTACATTTTTTGTTTTTTGTTGTTTAGCTGTTTTCTTTCCTGCTTGTAATATTGCATTCGTCATCTTTTTATTTATTTGTTCTATTGTGTCTTGTTTTCTAATTTTGCTGTACCAGAGGTTTTTTCTCAATTCTATTCTGTATTCGTTGGTTTTTTCTTTAAGAAGTTCTCTATTTCTTGTTTATTTTTCTTTATTAGTTTTATTCGTTCCTTTTGTGTATTTATCCTTATATTTCCTCTTACTAATCGGTGATCACTGCTTGTTGGGTATTTGTTAATTACCGTCACATCTGTAACTAGATGTTTATGGGATGATATAATGAAGTCGATCTCATTCTTTGTAGTTCCATTCGGGCTCTCCGTCCACTTTCTTCCTTCCTTCTTTTGAAGAAGGTATTCATAATATATAGGTTTTGTCTTTCTGTGTATTGGACTAATGTTTGGCCTCTTCGGTTTCTCTGCCTTATTCCAAAGTATCCTACTGATTTCTCATTATCTTCTTTCTTTCCTACTATGGCATTAAAATCTCCAATTATGATATAGTGGTGTGTTTTGTTTAATGTTATTGCGGCATTTATCTCTTCGTAAAACTGATCGACTTCTTCATCTTCGTGTGTCGATGTGGGCGCGTATACCTGAATTCAGGTTCTTCCAACATCAACCAACAAACTATAAACTTTGCAAGTCACTACTAGAAGACTCTAAAAGCTTATCTTTAAGAACCATGTCTACTGCTATAGTTGGTTTGTAGATCAGCACTAAAATGAAAGTAACATTCTTCAAACAGTTTTAAATTAGTCACAATATAATTTTATCGTAGTATTAAAATTAGGCTTTTAATAAAATTCCTGTACTTTACTTTATAATTAATTATTTAGGTCTCAAAAACCAATATATTACTGTAAACAGACTTTAAGGAAATTCATGTGGATGTCCCCAATGATCTTATTGGGTAAATTTAGACGTAATTTATGTCATATAATTTCTATGTTAATGGTAAGTTCTTTAAGTTAATGTTTAACAGGGTCACGTATTTTTATAAAAGACCATGCTTTTGTACAATTTATGTTTTAGAGACTAAGAAACAATGAAGCTAAGACAAGTAAGGGATGGTAACACGACGGAGATAATAATATCCTCAGTTTATCTCCCTTACAATGTTAACCGACCACCAAGCTTTGAATTAATGGAAGAAATCAGGTTCCGCAAGGTCAACAACATCCAGTATCTAGCGGGCTGTGATGCTGTTGCCCACAACATCGCATGGTGCATCACTGACACAAACCCACAAGGGACTCTTCTCCTGGAATTCCTGGTAATTAATAACTTACAAGTCATGAATCTATGTAACGAGCCCACTTTTGTAACTCAACACCGCAAAAAGTTCATTGTTATAACCCTGTCTACGATAAATTTATAGGGAAAGATTAACCAATGGCATGTTTTTAACGAACTATCAATGTCCGATCACAAACACATTGAACACTTGCTGGCAGACTACGATAAGAAAATAGTAACCTATCGTAATTCTAGAAAAACTGATTGGGAAAAGTACAAAGAGGAGCTTAAAACCCATCTGCAAACTCCAGCAAACATGAAGCTAATAACTGACCAAGTAAATGATGCCATTCTAAACTCTTACGAAAATAGCTATCCCATAACTGAGAGGCAATGCAACATAAAAGTAGTATGATGGAACGAACAACTAGCTAATCTGAGGAAAACAGTAAGAAAGGTTTTCAATAGAGAAAAACGTACGGGAGAGTGGGATCATCATACCCATGCTCTAATGGAATACAACAAATCTCTAAAAAAAGGTAAAACGGACTTACGGAAGAAGTACTGCAGGGATATTGAAAACACAACAAGCAGTTCGCGTCCATAAAATATTGTCAAAATATCCTGTTATACCTGTTGAGAATATGATGAAACCAACAGGTGACTACACTAATAGTGACAGAGAAACACTGAAAATGCTTCTTACAACGCATTTTCCGGGCTCAGTAATAGTAGCTAAAACCAAGCCTACTAAATTGGTGCCTGACAACAAAGGGATGATTGGAAAATTGTCAGAAAAGTAATAACCTATAATAAGGTAGTTAGGGCTATCAAAACCTTCCAACCTTATAAATCTCCCGGACTAGACAAAATATTCCCAGCACTCTTGCAGCAGGTGATAGAAATCTTAATTCCGATTTTAATCAAAATATTTCGGTTAAGCTTAACGAGTAACTACCTGCCACTGGCATGGAGATTTACCAATATAATCTTCATTCCCAAACCAGGGCGTCAAACGTACAACCAACCTAAAGCCTTTAAACCGATTAGCTCAATGTCTTTTTGCTTGAAGACTATGGAAAAACTGGTAGACAAATATCTACGAGACTGAACAACAATCTCCTACATCAAAATCAACATGCTTACCAACAAGGTAAATCATGTGACTCCGTTACACAACCTAATTAGCAGGGTAGAAGTGATGCTTAATAACAAAGAAACAGCTGTAGCAGAATTCTTAGACGTAAAAGGAGCCTTTGATAATATCTTCTCTAACTCAGTAACCATTGCAACCCTAGGATATGGAGCTGACCACGTCAAACATCATTGCAGAGCTAATACAAAGAGCATTAGATAAAACACAAAGATGGTGTGAAAAGGAAGATCTCAAGATGAACCCTAGAAAGACCTCATTAATAAATTTCATAAGGAAAAGAGAGAAGTAAGGCAATTTTATAACCTTACAATTTTCGGTGAAAGTATACAGGTGGTTCTGCAAGTCAAATATCTGGGCATCATCCTAGATGCAAAACTAAACTGAAATGCTCACCTAGAAAAAGTAACCAGCAAAGCCATACTAGCACTTGTTGCGGACAGGCGTATGTGGGGAGAACTAAAACTAAAACGAAAAATGGTAATGTGGTTGTTCACCACAATTGTAAAACCCACGTTATTGTATGGCATGTATAGTGGCCAAAACTTAAAAAAAAACGGCAGACATTAAGCTAACTAGGATACAAAGACTAGCATGCTTGTGCATCTGCGGAGTCATAAACAGTACCCTACAGCATCCATGGAAGCACTCCTAAATTTCATCCCCTTGCATATTTAACTAAAGGGAGATGCTTGGATAGCATAAAATCCACCGGTATCTGGCATAGGCACAATAAAAGTGTGAGCACAAATGGATACAAAAAGTGGTCAAAGATAATTCTAACCTAAGCATAGGTACTGAGCACACCCTACCAGTTTACTAATTTGAAAAACTTTTTAATGTTAGTTACGATCGTGACTGGGCAAAAGACAACGCATCACAATTCAGAATTAAGGTGGTATACATGACGTAAAACAAAAGATAAACCTTAGCTTCTTACTCTTAGGCAGGTACGCTACAGTGTTTCAAGCTGAAGTATTTGCGATAATGTAATGCATAATAGAAAATACTAAACGAGGATACATTCAACAACGCATTAGTATCTTAATTAATCACTTCATATCAACACTAAACTCGTAAAAGACTGTCTACCCCATGTGGTCACCCTATATGAGGATAACAAGGTCAACTTTGGGTCTGAGTACCAGGCCACTCTGGAATGGAAGGTACGAATGGGCAGACACACTCGCAAAAAGCTGTTTTGCTAACACTCCTTTTACAAGATCGGAACCTGTTCTAGGCATACCCAAATATAGCATACATTAATTGGGAAACCTTTCAGTAGGCTAGGCGATTATGATAAGGTAGGCAGTAGGACTTATAACAGGACACTGCCACCTGAAAAAGCACCTCTATATAAACAGAGGTGATACATCTTTGCAGATTATGTGAAGAGAAGGCAGAAACATCCTCACACTTAATCTTTAACTACCCAGCACTATACCGCAAAAGGTAGGAACTTTTGGGTAAATCGCCGTGGAAAATTACCCAATCACGAGAATCTTATAAAGAACATCCTAAAATTAGTTAAAGGCACAGATCTCCCTTAATTTAGAAAAAGGGGTGCACAAAAGGCCTCAGAGTCAAAGTGCTAAAGTAACCTACAATTAACTCCAATAACAATCAATCAATCAAGTTCTTTCATTATTTTGTAATCTCTCAAAAAATATAGTATAAATGAGTGCAAACAGATGAGTATAATGTAAAAATAGTTTGCATTTTTTAAAGGCATTTTCTTGTCCGTAGCAGCCCAAAAAGTACGGGTTCACAAAAGTACGCTTCATAAACATGTGCCAATAGAACAGAATAGAAGCGCACTACTGTATACTCTTCTTAAAATTGAAAGCCACATTATCAAAAAATAGAGGTGTTTCCAGTCAAAAAAAAAAACAAAAGCTCTGTAGGAAATTTTCAAATATTTAATTAACATTAATGTACCGTCCAGTGTTCGCTTGTAAAACATGTTAAAAAAATTAGGTATCAAGTACTCCACTCGCCGAAACCATAACGATGAAAGTAACATAAAATTGATAAAAATATGGCATTATCATTAAAAAAACAAAAAATATATATTAGCTTAACAATATGTCTGCTTTGATATCAATTTTAATTTTTCAAACGTTTCAAATTTATTAAAAATTTTATTATTGATGTAAATGAATCTAACGAATTAATGTAAACAGAGAAGGAAATCATAATTCCAGTTGGTGCAAAAAATTAAATTAAAATGTTAACCATCTAAATCCAGATATTAACATTGTATTCCCTTATTTCTATACCATTGCTTCTACAAATTTTAACCTATGGATGTAGTAATGTATGGCCCCTTCAAAACTCACCTAAAAAAATGTTGCCTGACTAATAATTGTTTTTATAACAACGTTTATATTGCTTTCAAAATATATATATCTGGTTTCAGAATATCTTAAAATAGACTTTGTCAGAATTTTTCTAGCCACCATCTGTGGCGAACATGTCTGTGCCATTTACTGCAAAAATTATTCTTCAAGTTGAAGAATGCGCTCTTGCATTAAAAGCCACCGAGCAAATTGTGTTAGCCCTAAACTGTTATGTGAGTTTGCTTACGCAGAAAAATTGTTAACTTTTTCCGAAGTCGAGGAAAAAATAACAAATATGAAAAATGTAAACTTGGACATAAATATAGGGCAGATAAAGTGATGTGTTTAAGCGTAAACTAAAATAAAGTGCTTTAGAAAAAAAAATAAAAAATGCTACAGAAGCAAAAAGAACTCCTTTCTGATAGTTCAGAATCTGTGGTCAAAATGATTTTTGAATCTAAGGATGAGAAATAGACTAAAAAAGAGCTAAACAGTAAAATAATTAGGTGGACAATTATATTAAAGGAACCAATTTTATCCTCTTGCTATTTTTAATAGAAAATACTATAACATAATACCTCTAAAAGAAATAAAACATTGTATTTATCTAACGTTTTAGATTATCCCAAAAGTGAACAAGGAATTGTTAAAAAACTGACACAGTTTATTACATCCAGTACAGAATTGCAGAATTTAAACTTTTTTAATAATAATTTTATACAAGAGGGTTGAGGAATAAGTTGTGGCAATTATTTTTATGTAAGAGATGGTATCACAAAATATGGCTTTTCCCAAGGAAGCCGTACATTCATAGTGTGTGTCCGCAACACAAGATGGTTTTGTAATGTTCTGTAATTGCACGGAAAACAATGTTAAATCAATTGTGTCAACGATCGTGTAAGAATACGAGTGCGGGTGAAACATTTGAAATATAAAAATGAAAAACAAGGAATGAACGAAATGTACGGATATTTAACAACAAACCTAGGTTGTGCTCCTCATATTCATTAAGATAGTTGACATAACAGTACAAGCATTATGCTATATTGTAGAATCATCCTTGTAGAATCGTGCTAGCTGAAACTCTGCTACTCACCTCGCAACTGTTCGGTATATAAAGTGCTATTTCCAACAGCTTCTACCGACCCTCTGTCGCATTCTCTGCATTTTCTACCACGGAGATAAATTTTGATACACAAACGCTGTTCTACTCGGGTCACATCCATCTTACATGACGGTTGACAACTGATTTAACATTACCGTCTGTGCAATTACAGAACATTACAGAGCCATTTTGTGTTGCGGAAACACACTATAAATGATACCATTGCTTACCTTTGAAAAAATAAATAGTTGTTATGATATATGCCCCAATCCTCGCATATTCCTTAACCCCTCAATGATCTAAAGAATAAAAAAAATTAACTGCTTAAAACTAAAATAATATACCTTTTATAATAAACAACGTTAACATGGAAAACAGAAGTATACAACAGCAAAATTGTCACATTGATTTAAGCATTTAAAATAACTTATTTCACACAATATACGTTTAGATATTACTACGATATACAAGATGTTTCTTTATAAGCTGTCGAATACTATGCAATAAATATCCCACAAACAGAGGCATTGTACAAACTACTCAAAGATAGCCAAAATTTTTTGAAAGTGATCTACGTTTTTGGAGATCACCAACGAGCAGAACATTGAAAAATGTAAAACATGTACGAGTCACAATCGACAGCGATCAACAACCGACAATTTAAGACGATGAGGTGAGGATTCCAAAATCTAAAATGTGTGAAGTTTTGACAGAAGATCTTGATATGAAAGATGTCGCGGCGGTGGTTTCTAGTACCAAAATAAAAGGAACAGCTGCAGTTGCTAGTGATTTCAGATTGGCACCATATTTTCCCAAAAAAATCATAAGTGGAAACGAAACGATCTAGAAATAAAGGTTCAATCGACCCAACGACAGTATCTGAGATTATACGATGCTTTGAAAGGGATCGGGACTACGTACAATGTTTATTGGATTTTGTACCATTTTAGATTACATTAATTGCTTAGTCAAAGAATCATATTGTTTATTGTAGTAATACACAATAAAGTGTACTGAAGTAGTACAATAATTAATTAAACATTGTTTTATGTAACGATATCTACTAAGACAATCGGCTATAAAGAAAAAGTATTTTAAACATTATTTTAACTTACAAAGTTATTGTTTGTAATTTTCATTGTTTTTATGTCCATTCTCCATTACTTCCATCGATTTTGTTATCTAGGTTGCCGTCCGCCTACGGAAACAATTGCTGTTAAACGCTGATCACTATTTTGAAAGGCAATTGTTTTTTTGCTTGTTGTACCTTTGCAGATTGAAAAACAATATAAACACCCATACCAGCGAATTACTTTAATAAGCAAAAATTAAAAAAATTATATCACTGCGTTTCCAAGTAGTAACTGCAGTATTGAAGAAAAATAGTCCAATAAAAACATCGTATCAAATTGCAATGTTGTATTGTTGTATTGTATTGACATTTTTATTAAAATCTGCTTTTGTTTTATGGAAAACGTAATTCCAACCAAAAGAACTTTTATAAAATAATTTAGCCATTGGAATGTGTTATTAAATCTTATCGTAGCTATAATAAATTGCTAGTGTCTAAATTCATGATATTCAAATTACTACTGACAGCAAAAATTGCAATAAAACAAAATGATGTCTTCATCGCACTCTACAAAGAGAGTAAAAGTGCACTAGGTTTAGCTGATATTGGAGCCAAATTTTAGTTAATTTTGCTCCGTCTAAACTATGTACAGTTAATTAATTATACAAGGGTTAAACTACATAAATCAATCTTTTAGATTCTATGTTGCCTCGTATTACTTTTAGTCACTTCTGATGATCTCTAATTGCGTCTAGTTACTTTTGGTTACCTTCCTGAATCACTTTTTTGCATCCATACAAGTGCCAATCTTCATTTCGGTCACCCAATATTTTACTCTGCACCCTCCAGGTAATCTAGTATAAATCCACTTTATAAAAGTTCCTAATTTTCTCCTATTGCGCACATTCTTCGAGTTTAAACATACGCTACATTTGCTAATTTTGACCATAACTTGAATAGCACAACTTTATTAGGGTAAAATATGCTTGCTTAAAATCTTAAACTGCACCATAGCTGCAACATCTTTAATTACGTGTGACGACATTTATATTTTAAAAAATGTGCACATAAAAGTCAATGAGATTAAATCAACTCAAGTAACATTTACGATAAAAAAAGCCCATTCTCCACCAGTTAGCATCAATAACACGCTTATACCTGCATCACCTTTAGTACGTTATTTAGGAATACACCTCGACCAAAAACTTACTTGGAAAGAGCCTATCCTAAAAAAGAAGAAACAAATTGACTTACGATTTAAGGACCTAAATTGGTTGATTGGAAAAAATCCCGTTTGTAACTAGAAAATAAGATCTTGATTTATAAGATAATAATCAGACCTATCTGGACTTACGGCATTGAGTTATGGGGATGCGCCAGTAAGTCAAACATAGATATTATCGAACGCTCACAATCCAAGATTCTTAGGGCGATGACTGACGCACCATGGTACGTAACCAACAAAATGTTACACGATGACCTCAATATTCCGTTCCTTCAAACTGTTATACAAGAGCGTGACGCAAATCATCATATCCGACTAGGATCTCACGTCAATCCACTCATACAACCACTCCTACTACAATACGATGCCAGAAGATTAAAAAGATGTTGGCCTATTGATCTCAAATGAGAAGTAGGTGAACTCCTCGCTGGAAGAGTTCCCATCCCGCCATGGACTGTTTAATTTTAAGGTCCTATGTTATCACATTAGTCCATAGAATGTAAATTTTGATTGCTAATAAATAAAATATAAATAAAAAAATATTTTAAAAAACTGTTATAGCATAACGTTCAGCAATATGTTTTTAAGTTTTCTGTAAACGTCTTTTTTTCTAGACTCGACCGTTAGATGTGTAATCATTATTTAATCTATTTATTATGTATTTGATAAATAAGATATTTGCTACAATAAAATGCTCATACATGTAATCTGAATTAAGTTCAAACACACAAAATTTAAACATAACATTTGAACTACAAAGGTGATCCTAACCCATTACTATTAATTATTTCTGCCCATAGTTTTACGGATATTAGCTCATTAATGGATGTTAGGTAATCGTGTCATTTAATTTTCATGTCTACATCTCTAATTCTAGCAATTACTGGATGCTTGCGTTAGTTGTAATATCACTCCCTTTTTTTGTTCGCTAACGTGTAATCAATAATAATTCACAATTACATAGTAGCAGAGTATGATTACTGAAGAAGTCACAAAAGAAGACCAAATAAGAATTAAAGAGCACTAGCGATTGAAAAGTGCGACATTGAACTCGCAAGAAGTTGGAAGTGTCCCTCGTTTTAGTAGTCAATCCAGTGAGTTTTCACCATAAAAATTTCTTATGGTAATTCAGCTTCGCACCCGCGATATGAACTAACAGTCGAAAACTTCGACAAAGAATTAGACTAAGAAAAAGACAAGAAACATTTGCACTATTACTATCAGCGGTACCTACTGAAGTCCCAAGCGGTCTTAATGCATACCAAAATACTCTTAATGTTTGGAAAAGATTGTTAAAAAACTTCAAACAGCAGTCGCGCGTAAGTCGAACTATGCTGCTACAGAAATTTTGTGGTCTAGAGCATATGCTCGGCGAAACAATGGCCACTTTTG
Source organism: Sinelater perroti (assembly GCA_036346155.1). Taxonomy (NCBI): domain Eukaryota; kingdom Metazoa; phylum Arthropoda; class Insecta; order Coleoptera; family Elateridae; genus Sinelater; species Sinelater perroti. The sequence continues at coordinate 24,646,878 of JARFIY010000001.1, forward strand.
TGACTAAAATGATAGATAGAAGAAATAGAAGTAGTAATTAATGTGTATTTACCACTCGAATACGCGACATAGAGAGAGAGGACAAAAGAAGAACATATCATGCTTAAACTTACAGCTTAACAAATCATGAATTCAGACTTACTGTGGACAGCGCAACGCGTGCGTTGACAGCTCTGGAGATGAAAAAGAGTCGCGCGCGCGAAAAGAATAAAAATGACTACGAACATATAAGTATCGAAAGTTAAAGGAGATAAAGAAAAAATTCACTAGTACTCAAAGTGGACCAGAATATAAAAACAAAGCTGACATGTATATAATACCAAGTCAACACTTCATTAATCGATATCGACGCCAATGCGCGTATGATAGGGCAAAGTTATTTCCTCGAGAAATTTACATATGTCCCCGAAGGCGCGCAATTAATTAGATTTAGCAAGCAAACGATAAAAATAGTCTAAGCTACCGATCAACATTACAAAATTGACCATGATAGACGTTCTCTCTGCGTCCGCATGCGTCACGAAAAAGAATCAATCGGTCTATTTCCTGACAAAAGAACTGCCAAGAGTCGCCTTGGCAAGCTTGCGACCTAGTCTTGGACAAAACATGGATAATGATTGAAACTACTTTCTGCATGACACTTAAAATGAAGGACATAGAGTGTTCTAACTCTGACAGTTACTAAACGTTTGCGTCAGTTGGGAATATTACTTCTCTTTTCCGTTCGTCAGCGTGTAATCAATCACCTAAAGTAGGACTTACATATACCCAGTAGCAATCGTATTTATTTCTTAATTATAATTAATAAATTGTGCTTATCAAATACCTTGATATTTACGTTAACGATTGATCCACAATGACGAGTATACATGATTTTGTTTCACATAAATTTATTTTATACCCATGTTTTGCCAAATTGTATCTTAGCAATGTAGCAGTTGGCAAAAATATTCAAAGTTTACTTAGTACTAACATCTATTATTTTTGGCATTGTAAACGAACAAAACTAAGTAAGAGGTACTAAAATCAGAGAATTTTTTGAGGATATTCTAATTTCTACTGCGCCTCATCAATTAATCTAAATAAACCTATTTTTTAGTTTACTCACTCATATTTGACTGCATTTGATATTAACATTATTGTTCACCATTAATTTAGCTGTAATTTATTTTTATTATAAGTAACATGGTACTTATTTGTTTTATTTGTCTAGTTCTACATTTTTTCTAACTAATAGTCTTCTTGAATATATACTTATCTTAACATATGCATTGTGTGTAACTTTCAATAGTAAAGAATGAAGCAGAATAACAGACAAATAAAAATGGGTCTCATTATTCATCCATAAGTTGTATGCGATGTCCTCAGAGTGGTGATATACTAACGAGCCGAGCACCGCGGACTTAACTTGGGATTTCATTCAGAGTTATTTGAAAAGTAGAGTGTATCAAAATAAATCAACCGAAAATTCTGCATAATGTGATGACAAACTTCAGGAGTTGGATTGAACAATGCTGCGTTTAAATGGACATCTTTCAGATGTAATTTTTAAAAATTATATCATAGAAACTTTGCCCGTTGTTCTGGCTCACCCATTATAAATGGATTTATAAAAACAATCTAAACAAGAACATTTTTATGAGATGCACAAAAATAATGTAGAACGTTTATCTAGATATTTAAACATAAAGTAAACAAAGACAGCTAATGAAATGAGGCGTGACTGAGTCCTGGACGTACGTTTGGTTGTCTATCTCTAGGATCGTTTTGCATATCTTACTTTTGCAAGGTCACCGCACCGACTTATGCCACTATCATCATTTATAAATAAATTGTTTCACGTTCCCATCTTGCAAAAATTTGAGGAAAGGCGGATGAACAATTGTCAGCCTAGGACGCCAAAAATGCCTTTTTGCGGGTAACCTCTCGTATCCCACATTTAGATGATACCAATTTATCGTAATTTTACAATTTGATTGCTAGTTTACGTTGTTTTTACCATATATTCTGTTATGGAATATTAGTGCTTTGGCAAATACGCCTCCACTTTACTCACTGGCTTTTATCGGCCCATAACTAAAATAGTCAGATTTAAACAAATTTTACCGTTATCTTCTTTGATGAGATTTTGAGGAATTACTTACCCTGTTAAAGTAAAGAAAAACTGAAATCCTAGCATTGAGTAAAGTGACGTAATGAACAGTGAATGTTGTTATGCCAAATCTCTACTAAAACTACCTTTTACTTTTGGCATAACATATATAGTTTAAAACTAACTTTAGTGTTTGTGAGACAAAACTTAGAAAGTTTAATTTTCCACAACTTCTTTAGTTTTTAATTGTTTTAAATGCATAAACCTCAAATAAAATTTTAACTAATTTAATAATATTTTGACATCTCTAATGTCATCTTTTGCAGATGATATAAGTATTTATTATTTCTTATGCCATAATTCGATAAAGACTCATTATCGTATAAAAAAAGTTTAACAGATTAACTATACCAAATACATAGAAAATATATATATATATATATATATATATATATATATATATATATATATATATATATATATATATATAGGAGCTAACAGGCATTTCGCTGTATTAATATGCCTGCTGACATCACTGCCTAAAGAATAAGAACGTTCATAAAAATCTAGCCCAGATTTCTACAGCGTAATTGGTGGTATAACAAGCAATTTGACAGAAAGTAGGACTTCCTCTGCGCCATAGGATTTTTAACATACGTCACCGTATTTCCCGTTTAAGAAAAAAAGAGGAAAGTAGCTAGAATGCTAAACTTTCTCTGTTGCCACAAGTTGCCGTAGCAACAAGCCACGCCGTCTGCTTATGTTAGCATCTATAAGTTACCATTAAATGTGACTAAGCAAGAAAATCACAATAAGAAGATATAAACACTTAATTCTCTTTAAAACCACGTACTGTCTATAAATAAACAACCTTTGTTATAATTTCATTTGACAAATTTCTATTGCAAATATAATAAAGTTAAACAGCTTAGCATTGTTTACTTTGTAATGTGGTTGCTCTTTCACCATATCGATAATTCGCCTTCCTGTGTAAAAATGGTACAATAGCAGAGCAGTTAGCATTGATCCCGCACCATGCGGTTCTTAGAAATGTTTAGATACAATAACCGGTGAATAAATATAAAGTTACCGAACAATTGAAACTCATGAAGCAAATTTAGCCAGCGACGCTTCCACGCGCGGTCCTGGGCTAGATGCAAATTCCGTGAGGTACCTAGCGGTACCTGCGATATAATGGTATGCACCAGTTACATCCACCTATGCGCCCAATGCTATTATCAGATTTATTTCCCAGAAGCGATTTTCGCAACCGCGACTTTCCGCGCGTTCGCGGAAATATGCAATGCAGTCGGCAATGCGCAACCATTAAAGGAATAAACACTCCGGCTGTTTGAAACTGTTGTAACTTCTTTGCGTCATGCAAATTTGGAAAGACGCACAAGGAAAAATCCTTCCCGATAAACCGCTGTATAAACGCATAAGCATCATTTTTATTATATTTATGTAAAAGAAATAATGGGCGGAAAACGCGGGATTTTTTAATGTCCATGGCAAAAATTTTAATATAAAACAAAATTAATAATAATTTTATTAATATCCTCATTATATATCTATAATGTGTATCTACATTTATGATTAAATTCATAGTCTACAGACACAAACACTGGACCGGCGAAGAGATTGCTCTGTAAGCAATCACAGAACGAACTTAAAAAGACCTTTCGATTTCGATTTCGAATTTCGGGATAATTCGAAATCGAATATCTCGAAAATTATTCGACATAGAATTTTTCGACTTTATTTTCGAATTCAGCGTAAAATTTCCTATAAAATCCAATTTCAAATTTTAAAAATTCTCAAATTTTGTGACGGACTGACAGACAGACATAATTCAGTAACCAACAAATGTTAGTCGTGATGATTCCAAGTTGCTGCAGGCTAAAAGACTCCTCCAGTTGTCTGACACGATTATCTCAACACAAAAGTTATGATTTCGGTTTGATGGAATGTTCAAGATATACGGTCATATTCAAGTACTTGTAACTGAAAAACTCATAAATGCCAAGCTGTGCAGCTAGCAACTGAGACGTGTTTGTGGAATCTTAAAGCGAGGTACCCAACTTTGATCAATCACAAACGATTTTTTCATCATGACAACGACCCCGCTCATTGTACCAGAAAGATCACAAATAAAATTGCTGAACTGGATACAACTGAGATCTTATAGCATCCGAGTTATAGCCCCGATTTTACAGCTAATGATTACGACCTGTTTCAATGTATGGCGCAATTTTTGCATGAGTTGCGCTTTGAGTCCTCGGGTCAAGTTGAAGGAGCATGTCGGAAATTTTTTATTTCGAAATTGGGATATCGGTGCCGTAAACATTTCGGCAAAAGTCTGATAATATTGGGCTGCATAATTAAGAATAAAATTTTTACTTTCCTTATCCTATAATAAGGAAAGTAATGTAATCGGCGGAAATTTGACCTACCCAGTTTTTCACATTTCTGGACGAAATATAGCCTCAGGAAACCAAAAAAATTTATTTGGGCCATTGGTTCGTGCGTGTGTGTGTGTGAGAGAGAGAGTCTCTGTCTGTCTGTCGGTCGGTCTGTCGGTCTGTCGGTCTGTCGGTCTGTCTGTCTGTCTGTCGGTGGGTCTGTCGGTCTGTCGGTCTGTCGGTCTGTCGGTCTGTCGGTCTGTCGGTCTGTCATTAAACAGAATATATCGAGAACCGTAAGAGCTAGATACTTGAAATTTGGTATGCAAGTTACTTGTAGGTAGGGGAGGCAGTGCAAAGCTTTTGGTAAAAATCGGCCAAGCCGTTTGGTCGCAAAATCGGTCGCGAATCTAAACGGTTGAAGATACAAAAAATTTATAAGAATAAAAATGATTTGTTATCATGAGATAAACATGAATTTAAAATAAAAGTTGGTAAAATAGGAACTCGAAAAAAAATTGAAGCTCAGGTATTTTAATATACCGGGTGTTCATAAAATGTTTAGGGAAATTTATATTACCAGATAGATCAGACCGAGAAGAACAAAAAATTATAATGAAATTTTTTGATCCGAGGTCCAATAAATAAGTTATAGCCGATTAAGAATTAATTAAACGGACCAATCAGCGCGCTCGGGGAGCTTCCTGGCCGACTGCGGGAGGACGGGGGGGGAGCGCTTGGCCGCTAGGAGGGAGCACGCAGGCGATAATGGCGAAGGCTGTGCGACCGAGCTCGCTCGGTTACCTTCAGTGATGTAGCAAAATTTTAAGTACGAGTCAATTATTGTCTTGTACTGTTTATTTTAATCAGCTTTCGAGTGTTGGACTCGCGCCTCGTCCTTCTTAAAAATAACAAGTTCCGGGACGAGAGCAGCACAGGGCCGAGACGATGGACCCGGTATAATATATAATAACAGGATAAGGAAAGGCGTGTGATGTTCACAACTCCAAATTGAAATAAGAAATGCACGTACTCAGTTTTGTTTTATATTCTCAACCAAAAAACTTAAATTTCTCAAATCACTTATCAACGCAGTATATATACGAGACATTTTAAAAAATCTTACAGAAACGCACATCATTTTTTTTAATATTTAGTGGATATTAACAAACAAAATCAGTACATTACATTCTGTGAGTTAATTGGATGTCTATAATAATAACATGACTGGAATCCATCCATCGACATTATCCACTTCTTGGAGATATTCTACTTTTAGATCAATCGGCCATTTTTTCTTGCGTAGTCTTTCGACGGGAGGATCATGCTGTAAATTGGATGCGCCTGTAAACTCAGGAAGTGTCTGGTACTTCTTTTGGTACATTCCTCTTGGGCTGTAGAAATTCCGAGGTCTATATTTAGTGTCAGGTTGCTTAAGCATTTGCGATCATTCTTAGTGTTTTGAACTATAAACGTTGTACGATGTTTACATTTGATTTGCAAGAGCAGCCCCAAAGCTCGATACCATACGCTCAGATTGGGACAATTATTGCCTTGTAGAGCAAAAGCTTGTTCTCTATAGATAAGCACGGCTTTCTACCGAGCTCCCAGGACATTTTGCAGATTTGCAGGCCTATCTTCTTCCTCTTCTGTAGTATGTGACTCTTCAATGGAAGTTTCTTGTCCCAATAAAGTCCCAAATAGCGTGCTTTATTAGCTTGGGGAAGTGCTATATTATTGAGATGCACTGTCGGACAGTCCGAACGATTTAGAGTGTAAGTTACTTGAGTACCTTTTGCTTCATTTACTTTGATAGGCCACTTATTTAGCCAAGTTTCCAGGAGGGAAAGGTGAGTTTGAAGGTTTGCAGAGGCTGTGTGAGAGCGCAACTGGTAAGTCGTCTACTTAATCTGTTGATATTATGTCCTGAACCAATTTGCGCGACAGTTTGGTGCTACTCGTTTCAAAAGTTCGTAATAAAACATTTGAGTTTATAATAAATCTTTACACACATCTTTTGATAATCTGGTCGATGGGTAAAGTACCTCCACACAATTATGTATAGCGAATATACCAAGATGTATTCATGGCAATTCTAAGCACCTTGTTTTGAAAGCTTTGTATCTTCTGTATATTTGTTTTAGAAATACTACACCAAATCAGAGATGCATATAAAGTAAGAGGTCGTAGCAAGATTTTGTATAATAAAACTACGTATTTACTTTTTCGGGTAGATTTTGGATTTATTAATGGATATAGTTGCCTTTTCGATTTATATAATATTTCCATCGTAATCGGGTATCTAAAATATATTTCGAACTGTTCGTGGGTTTCTGGGATACCTTCGTTGTTAATTATTAATTGTTAATTTGAAAGTAAGATTAGTAGTATTATGGTATTTCGTTGCTTAAACCATGACAGAGCTTGTTAGTTGCACAATAAAGTGTTGCTACTACTTCGTTTGAACTTTTAGCTTGAGTGAAGACAGCGATGTTGTCGGTAAAAGTAACTACTGTTGTACTAAATTACAAGTTAAACAGGTTGTATTGAGTTTCTAAGTAAGAAACAATGATTGTTTTGAGTTAAGTTGGTATATCAATTTTCTTTGAAGTCTCTCTATCCTCACTATATTGAATAACTGTGCGACATCCAAGAAGATTGCAGCAGTATATTTTTAAATCAACCTACCAAATACTTTAAAATGTTTACAAGGTCACTTTTATAGCATCTGTCTTGACAATATTTTTACCCAGTCGAACTTAGTTGTAAACAACAAGAAATAAGAAATTCACAATGAGTACAGGCTCAGTTGAGACAAAAGAGAGAAAGAGTGTGTTTTAGTCACATGTACCAATTTACCTGATTTTTGCTCTTTTAAAAATATTTAGGTTTGGCTAGACAAATATCTAGTGCGCCAAAACATGTAATTTAGTTTTTTTTTCTAATTTTTGAAATTTTATTCCTATCGCACATATGTATATACACTAATTTTTGTTATAAACACGTATTTATAAATTCTGAGGAAATGAATTAATAAATAGGTCATACGTATTATCTGGAAAAATCACATGCTGGATATGCAATTAAATTGTAATTTAGCAAAAAAAAAAACTGATGGGACCATAAAGCTCTCCCTGTGTAATTTCAAGTACCTATAGGAACAATTAAATAAATTTTATCAAGAATCATAGGTTTTTTGACCCTCAATGTAAGCAAAACCTTTCTAAAAAATAAATTTTATAATCAGACATCCTGGGTTTGTGAAAAATAATCCATTATATGTAATTATACATTACATATAAGCAAGCTGTTAGATAACTATAATTATTAGAAGATACTTTATACAAATTCTTATGTAACATTATTCACTTTCTTGCGTTTGTCTGACCACGAGTAAACAAATTGCGGTATACAAATCATTTAACGTTTTCCTTTATGCTGTTTAAGTGGCAAGTATGCAAATTAATGAAAAAACATAATTCGAAATGAAAGACACGTTCACGTGCATTGCAATTATTTTAGATTGACATCACAAATGCTAATTTTCTAAGTATTTACAGATAAACATAAATACATATATAGGACTACCATTATATAATAATTTTTTTCATTTTATTTATGTTCTGCGTAGTCTTATGAGCGCTAGTCTTCAATCAGCAAATAATGTTAATGTCGCTACGGTACTACGATAAAAAAATAATTAATCTTAATGCCTAAAGAGTACTCTATGATTTGTATTCTAAATGATTACCGGACAAACAATCACAAAATAAAAGCTGCGTTTTCCGACTATTAAAAAACTTGACTATATAAAACCACTGTTTCTAAAGAATTTGCTAACATCGTTTTAAAAATTGAAAACTATAGAGTGATAGAAATTGAACTTAGGATCTGAAATGCGCGCCGTTTGCGTTCTGTAAACGTTTAAACTCTGCATTTGTATCTCTGTATCTAGAGACATGGAAAAATCATCATGGCCTGTATACTGTGCAGCAAGCCATCAATATCGTTCAAGTTTATAACAACAGACGAGTAGATTGCGCAAAATAAATTTCGACCAACGCTTAGAAACACAATTTGTAATCTAGTTCAAAAGATTAAACAAGTGGTATACTCATTAAGAAAGCAATGGTTTGCTATCAACTCAAAGGTCTTTTAGGTGATAATATTGCCCAAGTAAGTGATAGTGTACGAAGAACCAAGCACAGCAATGAAATCTTTTGTACGGTACTAAAAAATGCATTTTTAGTCGAACTCATAGAGTGGGGCTATGAATCGAAACAATACACTGCTGTAGTATTCATTGACTTAACTCAGGCCTTTTGAAGGGCTCAAATACAACCTTTCTCGCTCACACATATCGAAATATTTAAAAGCAATTATATTCTCATATCTCTAAAATAGATCTTTTGTAGTAAAAATACACACAGCCATCTCCTCTACCAGACCTATCAACACAGGTGTTCCGCAGGGAAGCATCCTAGGCCTATCCTATTTAACATCTACCTTCATGACATTCCCAACATCACTGTAAACCTAGCATTATAGGCAGATGACACCGTGCTGCTGACGAAAAATGAAAACCTGACAATGGCTTTGAACAACTTGAAACCTCAATGAATACTTTAGCAAAATAGTTCAAGTCCTGGAACCTGACCATCAACCATTCCAAATGCGCCGCTGAAATCTTCACTCTTAGACGAATCACTAACCCGCCAACCCTGCACATTAATAATCACTTGATACCATAGAATAATATTGCTGACCCCGTGAAATACTTAGGCATCTACCTAGATACTCGCCTCATATGGAATTTTTATATTTACAGAAAACTTAAAAAGGGTCACACTAGATTGGTACAACTCTACCCACTGATTAATAAGAAATCGTTCCTACAAGCCGAATGCGTTACCTTACTATACAAATCACTGATACGGCCATTAGTATTATATAGATGCACCATTTGGGGAAATACCTTCAAAGCAAACATAAAGAGAATTCAAGTATTGCAAAACAAAGTACTCATGACGGCAGTTAATGCACCCTGGTATATAACAAACAGACAATTACACATCGTACTTGGTATGGACACCATTCAAGAACACATCAAAAATCTGATCAAAATATTTCACCTAAATTTTAATACTATTGCGGCGCAACTTAGTACGAACTAGGACGAAAAGGAATCCACACGCGGCTAAAACGCAAACTTCCTCAAGACATTTATACGAACAGTGGTGATGAGGACTGGCAGTTATTACTTAAACAGTGGTGATATCAACATAAACAACTGATAATATAGCTAGGAGATGCTTACCTATATGGTACTCTGTTAAGTTATCCTTACTCTGAATCTTACCATGTATAACAATTATTTGATGAGCAGGTATAACTTCTAATAAAAAAAACACAACGCTATTTTAACAAAGGATCTGCATTTATAGGCGTAAAAAATACAATTGGCCCAAGAAATTAAAGAAATGAACCATCAAAAACTCCGTAAATTTGTCAATGGATTTTAGAGAGCACAGCAGTTAATGGTAATTTTACAAAACAACTCATTTTTCTTTAAATAGCTTTGTTCGTCAAAATTGTTGCATCTGAGGTATTGAAAATCCACCCACCATTCACGATAAACCAATGCATTCACAAAAATGCACTGTTTGGTATGCATTTTAAACTGAAGGAATTGTGGGCTCGTACTGGCAACGTTGTTATAGTCAATGGTGTACGCTATTAGAAGATGTGAAACATTTTTGTTTAATTCAACAAACGATTTGTTCTGGAACGGTATGCGTTTTCAACAAGATGGAGGCACATGTCATACAACACATGAAATACTCTACTTAAGATCAAATATCATGGTTATGTTAACTCGCAGGAGAGAGACATCGATAGACCACCGCAGTCTTGTGGTTTAAGCCCATTATATTTTTTTCTTCGAAACCATTCGAAGGAAATAGTCTATGTCAACAATTATGTTACTGTACTTCACAATGATAGCAATACAATTCCGATTGTTCCAATATTATCTATTTATTCAGGAAAAATACCATAAAATACAATTTGAGTCACTCTTTACATATAGATAAACATATTTCTTTCAGAATCATTTTGCTCTATTTTCACTTTTGATAAATTGACTCTTCTGTAAGGAAATTACCTTTTATTATTGATAAACTTTTAGTCTCAAGTAAGATATGTAAATATGTAAGATATATTCAGTTCACAGGTCATCTCTGATTGTATATATAATTATAGCATTTGTAAGCCACCATTATTTTTGTGAGAATTTCTAGGCAAATTTCTAATCTTTGCTAAAACATTTTTTTAGTTGAATTATCATAAAAAGGTTTATTTCGTCATAACATAATTTTCTTTTTTTTTAGAGATTCTATTTTAATTAAACGAATTATTTCGTGTTTTTACAATATATTGCGACATATTTTATTAAATTATTAGTATTGTATATGTGTATTATTAGTGTTAGTAGGTACTCTATGTAAGTATAGTTTGTTCAAAACTGTTTCACATTACAATAATTATACAAATGTTTAATGACTCCTTTGTTATAATATGTAATTTAAATAACTTTTGTGAAAGCCAACTGTGCCAGTATGAACAATGACTAATTTATATATTATGCATGACCATATCAGTAATGTAAAATACATATTATGCTTATCAAATAACTAAAACAACTGGGAACATTTTGGAATTATTATCTGAGCTTGTAGATTATATATATGAATTTAAAAGCATTACATTTATGATTAATACATATCTTTGAACTTTGGATAACCAGATGTCAAACAAAAATATAACAACGGTCTGTTTCATCTCAGATATGTATCAGACGAACATAACGTCCATTTACTGCTAAATATATTGTGTAACTACTACAGAAACAGTTATTACCGCTTTTCGTCGTTACTGTAAAATTTACTCGTTTTATCTTGACCACTCTGTTCGAGCAAATGCAAATGCGGAGTAACGCAGAATCGGAACTGTGTTTACTTTAATTACCACAAACATAAATGAAAAGACATTCCAGTAATTTGCGCCAAATGCGTGCGAGATATTCTAATTGAAACCAATTTTCCGCCAAACATCTGGAAATTCTGGTTTGAAAGTTCCACGCTTCTCAGGCACGTCAGTTCCTACCCCGTTGATAAACAGCAGTATCTCGATTGTTTCTCTTTATTTGATACATTTGCCTCAAGTAGAACGTCCTTGTTAAGCTACCGTAATATAACGAGCTGCCGTGTGCCAACCTCAGTATTGTTGCGGTCGGTCGCGGATAACATATAAAGCATTCGTGACTTCATCAAAAGCCGCGATGTTGTGGAAGAAGTGCTAGCAGTGACCAGTGTGCGGTAGCTTAGTGGGAAAATGAATTCGTCGGCGTTGCTGTTCGTTGTCCTGCTGAATACAGTAAGTTCGCCATGCGGCCTTTGCGCTCGCCGAGGTGCGCCGCGAATTTTGAAACAGAAAGGCTATTTCCGTGGCGCGATAAAAAATTAACCTATGACCCGCTCGAAAAGTGCGCGCTAGATCATGTTAGCGGTTTAAAGTGCCTCATTTTAGCCGTTTCGCGGAAAAGTCCACAGCTGGCTGCGTGGTCAAAATGCACCATGCACATCGTTAATTGCGCCAATCTCAGCCTTACAGAACTGGTTTCGAGCTGAAATTATTTACCAGTTTTAAACTTTTGAATTCAAGGTTGGGTAAGTATGAGGCCGTAATTAGCAGGTTAGCTCACGTGGTGCCACGATTTGACCTATACACGGCCGGCCAACGGGACTGTACACAGAGCCCAAAACAACTCGTTATTTTTTATAGCGCTCCTGCCGATCAATATTGCTAGCCTGTTTGGCATGATAATCAAGCATCAATTGTGCAACAAAATATTGTAGTGATAGACTTGAAATGTAAACAAAGGCTGTTTTTAACTACACTATCAGACTGTTGCTTGGTATATCTACTTTAAATAATTAACTAATCTGTTTGTGGTTCTTAACGACTGCCACGATAAGCAATTAAAATTCTCAACTTGCAATTAGCCGAGCTAGTGGCCAATGGTACGTAATCTGCGCCAGCATTCGTGGGACTATTGCCGTTTTCCTTTATTTACTAATTATATTGTCATAGGCTGTTAAATTTTACTTTGTTATAAAAACAAACTCAACATTACCAAACTGTGAGCGAAAGTTAAAATAATTATTTATATTAGGGAGTCTAAATGAATTTGGAACAAAATAAATGCAAAATACGAAGCATAATTTTTCAAAATCTTAAATGCTGAAGAGAATAAAAATGGCAATCACTTTTTAGTGCGGTAATTTAGTCGAAATATAGAATTGAAAATCGTGCTTTCTTTCCAAATTGTGAAAGGAAATTTAACGGCCTTATTTTCACTTATGACTACATTTTTTTGTCCGCTTATTATTTACAAAATTGTAATTTTTTTCCTTTTTTATGAATATATGAAGATACTTATTAGATTATGGCACGAAATGTATCGTTAAATACAAGCAAATAGCCTATGTATAAAAAGCGAAGAAATTACCATTGCAAAGATGCTTTTATTTTATTTTTAATTATTTATGTTTTCAGATTGATCCTTCTTATATTCGTTTCTAATTTACATGGTCTTGTTAATTATATAACTGCTTTTACTTTTGGAGCTTTTTTGTGTTATAATTGAAAATGTTCGCTCTACAATTAAAACTATCTTTAGTTAAAGCCATTTAGGGTATTCTCTGAGAAAAGAATTTGGGAAGACCTATAATAATTTGTAACTGCTTCCTGCTTTCTATTAACAGTTTTTCAATTTGTGTCCGAGATTATGAAGATTTTCATGATTCTGTCCCGATCCTTTTTGTGCTAGTAGTGCCCTAGTAGCTACAATAGAATTAACTTGTTGGAATCTTCAGATTTTTTAACGCCTTCAGGATGCCCACATCCATGAATATATTGATTCGTTATTTCAATAGGCTCTCAAACTATTTTTGCTGATGCAGTGTAGTATAACAAATAACTCCGCTTATATATATTCTAGTAAAAAGCTTAACTGCAAGTTCTCCTTTTCACAGTTTAAGTCTGCTCTTATTCCAGATTCCGTCTTCGATCCATCTGTATTTCAGATAATTTTTCCGAGTTTCCTGTTGCATATTTTGTTTGTAAATTTATCTCTGTCCATAATATTAACCTCGAAATTTATGTAAAATGCAAATTTTTCATACCCGGTATGCCTTTGCCTGTAAGTCCAATTTTCAGATGTCCCACAACTATATTTTTTAAGCGCAGTTTAAAGAAAGCTACTCCTACCTTCCCCATAATTACAAAATGAAGAGGAAGAAAATCTAACAGTATCTCCACTGTCGCTGTTGGTGTTTTTATAGCCCCGTTATTCCTAGATAAGCAAGTCTGTACTTTACCTAGTACGCTTATAACAGTTTTTTATTTCATCTTCATCCGCCATACTAAAGCTGCTGCTTTGCCATGGGTTTGACCACCGTGATGTTCATCTAATGCATCACTTTTGGTTTTAGATCCATGTTTTTCAATAAGCTTACCTGGCTAATACCAATGTCTCCCTCTTCCTTTTAATACAGTTATTCTTAGTAATTTACAAATATAAAAATTTAAAAGTACATTTTGTCCATAAGATACAAAATAGTTTAAAATTGTACAGAGCAATGATTTCGATTGTTTAATATTACTCTCCCTAATACAAAAATATATAATACAATTCTGTATCAATATAATTGAATGTGTCCTGCTAATACGAACGTTACGCGTTCAAAGAAAGAGTGACGAAAAATTCGACTAAAGTAAATGTGTGTTGCGATTTGACTACCACTTCGTATAATCTAATGTAATAACATACGCAATGTGATATAAATGATGTTCTAATAAAAATTAACATGAGTTCTCTGTTACGCCAAGTGCATTTCTAAATTCACAGAATTTATGGTTTCGCGCACTTGCAATATTTTTATATACATCGGTACGTTCATTATTGGCAGTTAGTGAAACATAACGTTCTTATAAAGCTATAGACATTACCGGTAATTTACTTTTATTAACTGAATTAGTAATATTAAATATGTTACTCAAAGCAAATTTCAGTGCCTCATTGTTATTTCAGATAAGACTAGAATTTAATCATTCATCTTTGTGATTATCTTACTATGCTTTACTCATTTTTAGCAATCTACAGCTAATTTTTATCTGCCAGTAACGGTTATTACAAAGTGCAAAAAAGAATTTGTTTAATTCCCTTTTAATTATAATAATTTTTCGCAAATTTTTTTGGCGTATCTCAATGTAGCTAAAATTAAACTATACAACTCAATTTTAACTTATTATATAACTTATATAACTTTGCCTAGACAAAAATAAAGCCATTCTTAGCCGCACTTCTTTAGAAATTCTATTAGACTAGAAGCAAATTTTCACAAAAATAACAGAAATGCTTGCTAAAATTCTACTACTTTCTCACAACTATAATAAAATGTCACTTACTGCCCGAAACATTTCACACTATAACAACGTAAAATTGCACATTATGAGGTCATTATTACTAATTACAAGGAAATTACACCTGAAAATGGTGTAGAAACTTATAAGGATATTTTTGTTGAGAGTTGGTAAATTATTTTTATTTTTTTTACAACTTGTGAACAAGCGTTATTCTCTTTAAAAACTATTTTGTCATGCTTTCTGGCGTGCTCTAAACGTTTGACTTTCAATACTTCGTTCAAATTTATTAATTTTTGTTGCTAGAGGTGGTTGGTAATCGCTTAACTAGCTTTTAACTGCTCAAAATGGGGCGTTGCCTTCCTTCCATTAATATTCCGTTTTACCCTTGCTGTCACAAGTAAAAATACAATGCAAAACACCATTACCTCCTGTCAACCAGAATTTTTTTATTAGTATGATTTCTGTTTTCCTTCATTTAATGCTAAATTATTTTTACGTCTGACATAAATCGGCACTCAAGAATTCTGGAATTTTTTGTTTTCAAATTTTTTGGCGCCCTCAAAGATAAACTACAAGCTTCAGATAAAATTTACTAGCAGTTTTCTTTATAATGAAGTCATAAGGTAACGCTAAACGTACGTAGCGTATATTTAGCTGGAATTCTGTCTTTTTCGACGCAAAAAAAGTTATGTTGCTGTTACAAATTCTGTAATGTAAGGAATATCGGTGACATACGTTAAAATTAAAAATCATAGCGGGCACAACCATCTTAGGTAGAATTTACGTGTGTTCAAGCTTCGGCTCTTTATTACTAGAGGCGAAAACGTTTGAATACTATCAAAAACTACATAGACTTTCCTCGCTTAAAATGTTTTTTTAGTTTTTATCTTTTATACATTATCTTAGGTATATGTTACATTTTGTAGGAATAAAAGCTGTTATATATAATCACAAGCTATTCTTTGAGTTTATTACAGAATAAACATAAAATAAAACGGAAAATTCTACATTACGGCCATAAATAATATAATTATATCTACTGATCTTAAAAATGTAGTAAAATAATTTATTATTTTAAAAAGATAGGTAGTTACAGTCTCATTAAATTTTAATTTATCTGAATAAATCGCTGATGGTTTTGATTTTTATTGTGACCTTCTGCATCAAGGTTAGTTGTGTAGGTTACAGAGGCAATTATCTACTGCAATTTAGTATATATAGGAATGACCTATACCTTCACTAATTTATGTTAGTCAACCTTTGACCTAAGTAGTCTTAAACAGTTATATCGGCACGGAATGCTAGCGCCTGTAAACCGAAGCGATCTACAATAAACAACAAAACCTATATTTCTAAAACGCAATTGCACAAAAATTAACTGACTTAATTCAGGGCACTTTTCTAGTTAAACTTAAAGGTCTTAAGTTTAACTATTTATCAATACAATTTATGTTTCTTGCAACACATTGGCCGCTTTATAATTAATTATAGCGATAATTTTAACGCTTTTACGCTACATATGAAATGCTAAACAACGAAACAAAGGAATGTAGGAAAACGTTTTTTAATGATACATGATGGCAATACATTACAGGTACTTTATATAACTTTAATTTTATATTTTAAATTTCTAACATTGAAAAGTTTATATATCCTAATGCACATTAATATTTAAAGTTTACTTAATCAAAGTCGTATTTTTAATTAAATATTGCTCTGGTACTCATCCTATTTCACAACCTATTTTGTAATAATTCTATAAATAAATAAGTTTCTTAGTCGTTTAAACAATTTTTGTATTATTACAACTGTCCAAACCAGTTTAATAAAAATTCGGCATATAAGAATTTATTTAATAAAATTTCAGTAAATTATTTAACTAAAATTATAGTAAAACGTAGGACTGAACTAAGTTTGAATATAATAAATACTATGATTTAATTCACAATAAACTCTAACATAACTATCTTCTCAAAATAAACAGAAATATTACATTTTACTATTGCTTTTTAAAAATGCTATTTCTTTGTGAGCCAATTTATTAGGTTTTATCTTTCTTATAATTAATTAAGAGCTTCCCAAATTATAGATGTGAATATTAAAATGATGTTTTCTATAAGAACTTGTTATTAAGAAATGATTATCTGAATAAATTTGGTTATTATACCTCTCCACATATGTAAGCTAATAGTATAAAAACAAAAAGCAAGAAGTATGTAACAAGAAACAGAAATAGACTAAAAGAAATCTGAATACAGCTAGTCAGCTCTTATTACCGGCAAAGGCATTTTCACCAGAAGGTCAGAAAACAGATTAAATTAACAGATAAATATGAACTATCAAATTATTATCTAATACGTAGACAAATTTTTCCCAAAAAAGACAAGTCTATTACAAATTTATTCTTACCTTGAAATGATGTTTAAATGATAATTATAGCTAAGTACCTTACTAACCGCAATCTTATGGACCTATAAGTATGTTACCTACAATTTATTTGAAAAACTCGTACTAAAAAATTAAGCAAGAGGTAAATGTAGACCAAATAATTCCACTTTATCAATTATTATCACCATAATACTAAATTTCATGAAAACTAGAAATGTCTGTACATATGTTTGTAGATCTAAAATAGGCATTTAATAAAATACAACACGAAAACCTGCTACATAAAATAAAAACAAGTCTTTAAGTCAACTATACTTAACATTAAAAGTTCTACTTAACTGAGAAAATATTTAAAATAAAAATTTACAGTATTGTCAAATTATTATGGAATTGGTATTGGTATACCACAAGGTAATGTCTTGGGTGCTCTTTTTTATCTAATTTTTATTAGATTATTAGATGAGATATTTTTAAAGCTCCCATTAACAATAATCTGTTATTGTTACAGGACACAGCAACCGAAAAATTTATTACAATTGAAAAGTAGTACTCAACGATAAAACAATTTTTTAAATTATGTTCACAAATCGACATATTCAATCTTAAATCTTAGGATTCACCTAAATAATGAATTGGCATCGTATTAAAAGTTAAAAAAAAATTAACATTAAAGTTAAACATCTGGATTGGTTAATCGAAAGACGATTACAACTATATTTAACAAATAAACCATTTTGTACAAATTTGTATCCACATCTATTTTATCATACAGTATACTATATATTTTAGAGATAAAAACGCATCTCATACGCAAATAATACAAAAACTTTAACCCACAACTGTTTGTATGTTAGCTGATGCTCCTTGCTACGTTACGAATGAACACATAACACAAAAGCAGCGAAACTGAAAAGTTTTCAATAGCATACAACCATAATTTACTCGCATATCCAAATTAAGAGTAGAACAGTTTTTCTTCCAACTAGCAGTCCAAAAAAACTGCATAAACAATGATTTCAAGATCGAATGCTGTAACTTCTATAAATTAAAGTTGTTACTTGAAGAAAATAGCATTGGCTTGATTCGGCTCGGGTCAAATACATTATTATATAATTTACGTATAAGTCATGAATAGATTGCAAATATACAAATAAAGTCAAAACATACAAATTGGTGTTTACTTTTCATTGATAATAAATAATATGATATAAATGTTGATTTTTTAACACACTTTAAACTAATATAAAAAATAAAAATTAACTGACGCAGATGACATGAACATATGCAAAATTCTAGAAAATTAGAAACCCATTATCCATATTTTATTCTTTGCGTCTTATGTTTTTGTATTTGGGGTTTTATGCCTTTTTGTTTTCTATGAGATTTTGTTGCATTCTTTTTTGGTTGTTTTTTTATTTAATTATGCTTTTACTTTAATATGCTTGCATATTATATTAATTTAATTACTAAATAAATAAAGGTTTATGTAAGATGAAGTATTATTTTATAGGTAACCAACTTCCATTTGTTATAAATAATTGCCATTTTTATACATAATTTTTACATCAAAAGTTTAATATTTTTTAGGGTAGCTTTATTTTTATGTAAACATTATTCGGCCATCCCTACCATATGAGGGCTTCACTATTATAGTTGAAAGAAAAGATAAAATATTCTACCAGAGATATTTTAGTAATTTTGCTATTTAGTAATCACAATGCCAAATTAAAAGATGTTATGTAGCATATTGCGTAAAATATTTTATATTCCTTTTAAGGAAGAAAAAAAATATCAGCATAACTTTGACCTACTGCTTCTGAAAAGCACCTTGCGAGTACTCTTTTAGCAATATTAACAATAATAAAATTAACTTCCATTATTTTTTAGTGCTTATTGTTTTATTACAATTCATATGCTTTATTTATAATTATAATATTGCACACTATATAGCTATATAAAATATAATCTTTGTCATTCACTAAATACACATATTCCTTTCCTGATAGATGCAACTCCTATAAAATATGAATAAAAATTACCAAAAGTTAACTGATCAAAATTAATAAACCATTCTATCTAATAATTGTACAATCATAACACTTTTATTTCACCTGCAAGTAGAATCACATATTTTATTTTTTGCTGAAAAGCTTACATATGTACACTAGGATATCAGAGTAACACAGACATTAAGCAAACGTTACCAATTTAAAGTAAATTTTGCAAAAATGTGACATAATTATCTGCGGATAAATAGCATTCTTAAGCATTTGTAGACAGTTTAGTTTTGCTTGAAACATTCTACTCTTTTCCAGATTTTTATAGATGATTTAAATAACAAGCGTATTATAAGTGAGGCTAATTGTTAGGTCTTGTAACAAAAAATAAGTCCGTACTCAAAAATATTCTTGATAGCAGTAGATCGGGTTGCCAATCAATTTAGAAGAGGCGATAAATGATCAGCATTACTAAAGCCTAAATTTCTATGAACGTTGAAACAAACAAAACAAGCAGCAATAAAAAACGTTGCTAAGGTTTTCCAAAAAACAGTAGCCAAACTAGCGCCGGTGTTAGAAAAACTAGAAGTACTTTGTAAACCTTTGCTGAAATCCTTTCAGAATAGTTGACAAAATTGCGTGACGGAAGCGGTCTCGATCGGACAACTTTTGACAGTTTGGCTATGGAATCCTTTCTCCAATTAATTAAATTTTTTTCATTGAACTGTAAAATATAGATAATAGTGTGCGATACTATTTGGTATGGTGAAAGATTACATTTAATTTTGTAATAATCCCATAAATGTACCAAAATACATTAAAATTTTGAATAACAAAGATCTCGTTAAGAAAACATTTTGTTGGGAATGGTGCTCATTGGCTATCTCATGGAAAGGTGAACAACAACTTTAATTTTTCTGCAGCCGGGACATTCTTTAGACAAAATATGGAAAAAGATTATAAAAGTTTAACAACAAATTTAAGGTAATGGCAACGATGACAAAATAATGGTAAAAGATACATCAGAAACCACTAAACAGTGTAATCTACAAAATTCCCAAAGGGTAAAGTGTTATGTAACAGGAAAGGAACTTCAACTAAGTTTAACTGTAGAATTTAGTTGCATTTTTGAATGTGTTGTCTCACTAAAATTTATTGTTTTAATTTGTATGTATGTTTTATTTTAATATCCTCGTGTACAATAGACTTTCCAAAAGCAAGCGGGTTTTCTGTGGTCGCAAAATTTCGGGTGACGGTCGTCTTACTTACACTGTCGTTTAATCAAGCATCCTGCGCCACTGCGCCTCGACGTTGCTTACCCACCTTTTATGACAAGAATCCCGAATTACCTCAGTGACATTCCTTTTTATGCTTCCGGAAAACTTCGAATGAATTTTAATTTTAAATGAACAGCGTGAATTATTGAAGCAACGCCAGAAGCTAAGTTAATCTTTTGAATCATCGGCTTAAACATTTATCGCTAGAATTAAAAAATCATGCCAAATCTTCAATGGTCACTTGTACTAAAGGTTGAGAAACGTATAATCATAACGATCTTCAAATATAGGCATATTAAATCTTCAGCAAGGTACATATTAATTGTTCACTAATTAAATGTAATTTAAACGTGCTCTCAGTGTTTTGCAAAGCATTCAGTAAAATCAACATTCATCACAGTCGAGTCTTCCACCCTAAAAGTAAATTACTAATCAAATAAACTTGATTATGCACTTAAAAGGCACCTCAAAGTACATTACCAAGTTGCTGTATGGAATTTAACAAATACGTTTTTCAATAAAATTTATTAGCTATAGAAAGCAGAACACTGCAACCTTTTTTAAAAATTATTTAAGAACTTGGTCATTAAAAAATATTTATACTATACTATAATAATTTGTAACTACACTATAATAAAGAAACCAATAAAATGCAGCAAACAAATTTATTCCTACATTCCACTTGTTCTAAGAAAACGATATTCATCATAGGCTGACTAAAGTAGATTTATTTCATTGGGTGATTAAATATTTCTCACATGTTAGTTTATTTATATATAAAAAGAATTTGAAAATTATTTAAGGAGTATAATTTGTCTAGCATTTATTAGAGTTGTAAGATGTATAATATAGCATTTATGAATTTCTACATTCTAATTAAACTGTGGTGGAAAGAAGTGAAATACAGCTTATTACGCAAAAGCAATGAAACATATTTTGAAATATTAAAAAGTCTATCCTTAAGTTCGCACCAAAACTAATGAGTATTACGCTAAATTGTTAACAAAGTGCATTTTAGCAGTTTATTTTAATATGTAATATATTATGGTAGAAGAATAAAAAATTAAACAACATAAGATGTAATTTAAAATTTAAAATGAACGATAGCCGCAGATGTAAAACGAATTTAGAAGAATATAATTTAGAAACTTATTTAACAAAAATTTAACTAGAAAAATTGTATAATTTTTTTAAATTAATTTTTCTGTACACCAATATTTTTCTTTTATAATATTTTGAATAATATTGCAAGATATTTCTTGCTTCTTGGAATTTATAGAGAGGTGATTTTAAAAGTAAATATTTAGTAAAATCGCAAAATTTTCATTCATTATATATTATAACATATATTTTTCGAATGCTTATGTCGATTTGCATATTTTTTATATGGAGATATTGTCAAACATAAAAGAAAATATGTTGTATTTTGAATGTCTGAGTTTTTTTATTTTTGCAAAGAAAAAAATAATACAAGCCAAAAACAAATGTGTGCTGTGTATAAGAAATGTAAGCGAATGGGGTGTGGTAAGGTATGCAAAAAAATTTCCTAATAGAGCATGCAGTTATACTGAGCACTTAGGGAGGCCATTGGTAGTTGATAACCAAATTAAGGATATGAGAGATAGTAGTGATTACTTAACTATCTTGAAATACCGTTTAAAGTTTTGTACCCGTTTGGGTACATTATTTTGATACCTCACAACTTGAGCGAAACATATTCAATGGACTATATTTCTATCTGCGATTTCTTGCTCAAACTCAATGACAATAGTCAATTTTTAAAACAAATAATAGATGAAAAAAAAATTCAGAAAGAATAAGATGATCTATTCATCGCAAATCACATCTAAGCAAAGCATTCAGACAAAAAAAAGTTATGCTGTGAATTGGAAATAGACATTTTATTCCACGAGATACTTCTGCAAAATAAAACAATTAACCCTAACAAGTATTCCCAATTAGACCATTTTAGATAGCAGTAAAAAAGAAACGCCCAGCATTAACCAACCGTTATGTTGTCATATACCACCAAGATATTACTAGACCTCACGTATCTTTGTTAACCCAATAAACACTAGTGCAGTTTGACTGTGATATCTTGCCTTATGCTAACACACCTAATCTGGCAACACATACAGTAAGATTTCTATTTATTCAAACCTTTCCAGAATTTTCTCAATGGAAAACCCGCAAAAAGCATCTCAAACAGCCCACCCAGACATGTAACTAGAACATAGTGAAGAATATAATTTTTTATTTATTTAAAAAAGCTGTTCCTTTCTCTTAGCCAGCTGTACGCAATTCTGTTTATCTCTGACCCCGATTTACCATCGGGTTTAGGACGTTTCTACGCCGAGACGGTTCTACGCCAGCCGGTTCGACGTCAGCCTGTTCTACACCAGCTGATTTTAATTTATTTTTCGCATTAATGTTACTACGGCTTAATTTGCAAAACAAGAATAAGAAGTAATATATAAAACTTGCAATGCAAATAAAAAAAATTTACTATTACAATTTGAAATTAAAGGAATACGTAATATACATAAGAAAGGAAATAGAAAAAATAAAATTATTAAGTCATTTGGTAATTGTGTGCTAGCCCACGTAAATAATCTAGAGGTTCCCTGTTTCCATAATCTAAGACAATTCTTCCAATACGTGCATCAGCGTCACGGTATTTTTTCAGCTTCGTCGGTGGTAAATGTCCGCCGATAAGTTCTACAAATTTCTAAATAGTTGGGTGATGCATACCTAATTCACAACGCAATCGACGATTGGCTGCCTCTGCATGATTATTGGTGCGATCTTCTCCATCTATTGTTCTCTGGTATAAATTTCACATTGTTGAATGAAACATTAGCTCGTAATGCAAAATTCAACGTCATTGTCGTATTGACGAATAACACCAATCTGAGCTAAATGCTTCCTCATATTTTATGGCCAATGGAAGAAGCAATCTTTTACATTTACTTCCGGAAAGCAATCTTTTATGGCACTAAAAGCTGCATATTTATAATCACAAACGATAGATGCTGTACTTAAATTTGGCACTAGTGTTTTAATTAGTTCGAACATATGTGTGAATGTAATACGCTACTTGTTAGGTAACAAAGCATACAATATAGGATACATTCCTCCATATATTGTTGCCATAACAATATAAATTTGGGAAAATAGCCATGATGCTATTGCGGAGATACCATTAGCGTACCATGTATTGGCATTATGTAAATGCTGCAACCAGCTCTCTTTCAAAAATTAAAAGTCTATTTGCTCCCTCTCCATCGTCGCTTAACAAAAAATTTTCTTCTATTCCTGGTTGAGGCACATATACCTTAAATGTATTTGCCAACACTAAATCGTTTAAATCTGCGGGATCAGCGAGTGCAGCATTAATATGATTCCGTTTTAGCCTGATTACTTTTCTTAGGGCTGTATTATTTGGAATCGCCGCTAAAACAGCTTGAGGCACGTCGATTACACACTGATTTATAACTACACTTGTATCCTCCATAGTTTCTTCTGCATGACGTTTGATTTTGGTGACAACAGTTGTTACTTGTATAGCTGCTGCCGAGGAAGGGGGAGAATGATTGTTGACTTTGTTGACCACTTCTCCAGCCTTTGTGTAAATTCTTCCTTCACAGCGATTCACTTCCTTGCACTGCCAAAATAGTAAACTAGCGTTTCTTTTACCAACTTTGTCGAAAACGTACAAATATCCGGTATAGGAATACTTTTCCTTTCTTCTCTTGCTGAGAACTGCTGGTTCCATTATTAAAATCACTGGTTAACTGATTCACGTAATAATTATTTTCTGGCGAATACACTTAAAGTGATGTGTTAACGACTTTTACCCCTTATTTATGCTAAATACTATTAAAGAGTTCTTAGAATTTTAATGTGTGCTAATGGGTCTGTACGAATAACCAAAACGGTCTTAAGATAATCCCAGAGATTGTAAACTTTCTATGAGCGAATTAAAATTTCTTATTATCTCCTTTGTATCCCGGATTGTTTCAGATTACCCATTTCTTTTCGGAAATTTATGGTGTAGAAACCGTCCCGGCGTAGAAGCGGCGGCGATGAACTGGCGGCGAAGAACCGGCGGCGTAGAAACGTCCCATTCCCTTACCATCTAAGTAGTCAAGACTATGTTGCTGCAAATAATTTGCTATTTCTCGTGCCATTCAACACGGTAGTTATAAGCACCGCCTAGTAGTTTCAATCTACGCACCCGCTTCCATTATTTACTGAAGGCCAAATTCTTTGTTTAGATAAGCCCTTATTTTAATTTATTTTTGTTAGTATTTAAAAAGATTTTATAAAATTCCAGCTAACAACAATCATTTCTTCTTAGTTACATTATTATATATACAACCTTTGTGGAAAAAGTTTGAGAACTAATTTTTTAATTCTTTTCTGCTATATTAAAATAAAAGGTATAAGTGTTATTCAGACACCTGACATATATTCTGAATAGAAATAACCTTGGGAATCTTTAGATATAAATTCACTATGCGGCAAGGCTTTGCTTAGCAACCCGCTGATCGGCTTATTGGTGCAGTTAGTTAGAAGTTACATTAGTAACTTGATAGATATGGAAACCGAGCAGGTAATTAACATTAAGTTTTACTAGGGAGAGTCTAGGGAAACATAAAACATGGAAATATATATCGAGAAACCATGTATTTGAATGGAACACTAGGTTTCAGAAGAACAAAGATTCCATGCGAGACTATTCCATAGTCCGTAGCCCGACAATATCACACACCCCTGCAAATATGGAATGTGCAGAGCAGTTACTGCAAGAAGCTCATTGTGTTACTGTGTGCATGATATGAGAAAGGCTGAAATTGAATAGGGGTACGTGTCAGGAAAATTTACGCAACAATTTATTGAGGCAGAAACAGTGCAAACATAGTTCTTTACATACTGACAAAGGAATAGAAAGAAACTAGACGAACAATCGCTATTGAACTGTTATTGAAAAGGGATAGAATTTATCCTATATTTGTGTTAAATATTATACTAAAGATATAGTTGGTGTTAATAATATGACAGTCAAATAAAGCGCCAATTGCTGATTGGCGATATAATGATTCACAAACCCCCAAAAAGTGAAGTAACAACTTTCGAAAACAAATTAAATGTTAATCGTATTTTTTATGCTAAAAGTTCGGTGCACTATAAAAGACAAACGATAAACCAAAACTTCTACATGATATTGAAGCACTGAAATGTTTTTGTCGTGCAACTTGGGGGCGCTGACTTGATTTGTGGACATAAGGACAGTGGTTCTTAACGCATAACAATACAAGGTCCTATACTTTTGTATCAGTATAGGAGTATCTGGCTAAATATCATATTCTTGTTGCTATGTATTTTTTGTTTCCTCTTGTAAAAATGTCGAAGAAAAGAAAATGTCATATAAAAATATTGAAACAATCCAAATGGCTGTAACAAATGTGCTAAAAAACATCTTGGAAGTATGTTCCTCTGACTAGTTCTATGAGCTTCAGAAATAGTAACAATTGGGCATAGATAGTCGACGAGACTACTTTGGCAAAACCTAGAACCATTACTTGGTAAGTTGAATAAGTTATTTTTACCAATTCAGTCCCGGAACTTTTCTAATAAAAGTTGTAATTTGTAAGTATTTGTAATAAAGGTGACTAGCAATACTGGTAGCCGCTTTTGATGTAAATGTAGAAAGATTTATTTACAACAATTTAAAATCCTGGACATTGACAGTTAAATAAAACAATTATTTTGTTGTGATTATTAAAAGAAAGACATATCTAAATTTGTAAATTGTGTCATTTTATGGTCGAAATTCATTTTTCGCTCTCTAACACTTATAATGTAGAATACTGCTAAAAATTTCAAATGATTTCAACATGATAATTCCAGATCATTTGTAACGATTTTTAATTTGGAAGGTAACTTCTTATTTAAGGCAATAGTCATTTTCAGCACAACTGCATTATCATGAAAGTTGTTAGCACGGACTATTATTTTTTTTTATCTCATTACTTGTGTACCTAGACTAAACGTAGTGTCAGATAAATAGTATTTAATTACGTACTTGATCGATTCTAGTTTATAAATTGAATCCATTTTATACAAAATATATGAATATATTTTTATTGTGGGCCATTGTTCTTTCAGTTTTGTTATCTTTCTACTAACAGAAAGCATTTTGGATATAATATATGCGCAAGTAGAAACTCGGCTTTGTTTTGTCAAATTCAACTTTATTGAAAAGATACTTGTATTTACCATTACTATCTATAGTCTTTTGCCATTTATTTGTGATGAATCCCTTCACGATAGAAACTTGGTGGTTTCGAAGCAAAATAATCATCGAGTCATTTTCGCACATATTCAACTTTCGTGAACCGCTGGTCTTTCAAATATGACGACATTGATACGAGTTAGTGATAATCAGAAGGAACCATGCCTGGAGAATGCGCCGCATGCTGGACAACTTTCCAGCCTAAGGAAAAGATAAGTTCCTGGATTGGTTTTTCTGTATGTTGACAAGCGTTGTTATGCAGCAATATCACTTTCCGCCTTTCTTGACCCGTAAATGGTCTTTTTTCCTCCAGAGCATCACTCAAATTGATCAACTGGGCTGGTAACGTTCAGGTGTAACAGTTTGATCAGGTTCTAGAAGCTCGTTGTAAATGATTCCTCTTCAATCCAACCAGACACACAGTAACACTTTCTTGGCATGAATATTCGTTTTTGCAACTGATGTTGATGGCTGCTCTGGATCAATCCAAGTTCTTCTGCATTCAGGATTGTCAAACAAAATCTAATTTTTATCGCCCGTAATGATTTTGTGCAAAAAATTCTTTTTTTGTACCGCGAAAGCAAATTAATGCCATCTTTTTGGTTTCTGTTTTCTTCCGTCAATTTATAATAAACACATTTTACTTCCTTCTGTATCTTTCCCATTGCTTGGTAAGTAACTTCTAACTGTTCTGCGAGTTCTTCTTGAGTTTAACATGGATTTTCATTCAGGAAATCGTTTGTACTGTTGAATGATTTACAAAATGTTCACCCAATTCCGTAACTTGAGCAGCACCTTTTTTCATTTGAAAACAGAATAGAATGCAATGGCGTAAATGTTGCTTATTGACATCAATCTCTTATAAAATTGATACACTCCGAATGATCGCTTGTAAATGACTAATACTTACATTATAAAAACAGCAAAGACTAAATATATCCGGCCGGCGAATTGGCTGCGTTCAAATATGTTTATTAATGCAACTTATATTTCAGGCTTTCTTCAATACCTATAATATTAAATCTCCTCTCATTGTTATTCCTGATATTTACCCATATCCGTTTGTTTCACTAAAAATGTATTAAAAAACTAAATTACTTTGCAAGAGCAAACCAGACAAGATAATTACATAAGTTAAAACTTCCCAATATATAGAGAGACAAAAATGCGCGAGAAACAAAAGTACAAGATAATGAATGGTTATGAAGTGACCGCCTCATTTTAGTTTCTTGAAACGGTCACCGAGTTGCAAAAACAGATGTATTATATGACAACAGATTAAAAGTACGACTAGACCCAAACAGTAGTGTTTACATCATTGTAGCAACTTTCCAAAAATGACTATTATATTTTTTGTTTTTTATTTTAAAGTTCTGGAGTGTACATGAACTGTTAGTTGAGGGGATTACCTTGTAATTAACATATGTTTATTTTTTAAAACACAACTTTTATTATTGTCGGTTATGTGAGCTTTGGGACTAGAAATTTGTATTTTTATTAATATTAATATTAATAATTGCTTCTATAGAGAAGAGGATCTGGCTGTTACGCATACTGAAACATCTTAGAAGGAGATATGTAAAACATATAAGTGCATAAGACGCACAGAATTGAGTGATTTTGAACTTGGTATGATCATTGGATTTCATCGTTACAACAATATTGACCGTGGAGCAGGTATTTGTATCGAATGTAATCATGATAAAGTGGAAAAGTCTGTGGTCTGATGTGAAACATCTACAAAATAAAATACTGCATCAACTTAATAACTGTAGCCGTCAACTTCTGAAGAGCGTAGTGATAAAAAATCGGATGCCCTAGGTGGCAGCAATCACTCATGATTTTCAGAATGCTTCTGGCGTTGTCGCTAGCATTAAGACTTTAGGAACATAGATTTTCACAGTCATGCAACCGCTTACAAGCCGTATTTTGCCGTAGTTTGAAGAGGTAGATGTTTAAAAATTGGACTAGTTTTTACAGAACCCCGATCTCAATTCCATAAAAAACAACTCAGGGAATCGTATCGCAGATAATGCGTCAGGCCATATCGCCCATTCTCAATGCCTAAACTCACTACAACTCTTACAAAAGAATTGGGGGCAATTTTTACGGACGTATATTAAATCCAGATGTCGTTTTATCGAAAAAGTTTCTCAGATTAAAATTTTGATTTTTAAAGATGTGCTAGATGGAAAAATTTGGTAGAATTTTAGTAAATTACCTTAATAATTAATAAAATACAACATTAAATTTCAGAACCATTGTTTCATATTTCTTTAGCTGCCGTTGCCGGTCTCAAGTCCGGTTAAAGGGGGAGGGGATCAAGAGGCGAGCCTAGTGACCTGTCTTTTGAAAAAGAAAGTATTAGGCAGGGTAGCTATTTAAAATTTCTGGTACAAAGTAAACAACAATAGACAAACTTAAGTAGTTAGACTATTCAAAACGTAAGAAAGTTACTTGTAACTAGACATTTTTAAAAATCAAATTTAACAGACCTTTCAACTATTCTTTTTTTGACAATTGAATAGGTAGCCATAACACTTGATTTATATTTCTAGGATTTATAAAATTGTGTTAAAATCAATTATTTTTGCTTTCAATTCAGAAATTGTTCTTATCTTTGTAGTATAAGCTTTGGTCTTTACGAATTCTCAGAAAAAACCGCACACTTCGCTATTTTGAGAGACATGTCGCCATTAAATTTTTACTCCAACAATTGAATTGTTTCACTCTTGATATGATAGGTAGCGCCATCCTGCTGGAACCATAAATCATCCATATCCATATCGTTCAAATTAGGCCGCAAAAAATCCGCTATCATCTCAAGATTACGTTCACCATTAACAGTCGCGGCGTTTCTAGCCTCATTTTCAAAAAAGATCGGCCCAATCACTCCACTAATATAAGATTCACACCACAATCTTTGGGTATACATAGGTCGTTATTGAGTGACCTCAGAATTTTTTATCTCCCAAAAACGATAGTTTTGGTTATCTATAAATACCCAACGTTTAAAATAGTCCTCTCAGTTTAGTTCTTAGGTTATCTTTTGTTAAAATGGTGTTTTTGAAATGTTTGGTTGCAATGATTGACAGTGCACTGAAATTTCTGGATGCTCTGTGATACTATTGTTTGCAGTGGCACTATTTCAACTGGACGACTAGTACGATGTCGGCCTGTATTTTTGTTCTCTATAAACAAACCTGTTTGTTCAAATTTTTTAATTAATCTTTTCACAGTTGCCTCATTTGGTGCATTTCTTCTTTCAAAAATATCGCGTTATTCGTTAAAACATTTATTTACTCTGATTGTAATGAATTTTAGTAATCACTTGCTGCATACTGCCTAACCGCAATGTGTTTACTACAAAATGTTACTAAACAGAACGTTGTCAACCCTTACAATAAAATCTTGTGTTTATTTTGGGATACTTATTGCATCGAAAGTTACAATACAGCGTTTTATTAAAGGCTTAGAAAAGTATTTTTCCGCAACGAAAAAATGCAATAAAAAACTACAAAAACCAACACTCGTCTACCAAATGCCAGAGTTAATACAAATATCTATAATTTAAATGTAATCCTAACGAAAAAATTTAACTATTCTCATTGGCAGATTATCAAAAAATATATACAAATGCATATAAAATGCAATGCAAGTTTAATTGCTATAATCATTTAAATCTAATTTTTAATTTTAAACATAACTTTCCATTTCAAGTGTGGTATACACGAGTACTATTTAATAATATACGGCATTACGATAAAGGAGTATTAAACTATAAATATAAATATTTTCACTTATACGCTTCAAATGCTATATTACAAAATTTAGCTGACTTTTTAGACTATATCATAAGAGATTTTTTTTAATTGTATAGACTTACTGTTTGTTATTTCCAAAAACATTTCATAATGCTAATACATCTACTTAAAATGTATTTAAAAAAATAAAAGACATATAACTTTTGCTTTTTATAATTTTTTCCTAGCAATTTAAAAGCACCACTATGTAGCAATAATTATAATTTATATGATAACAACGGTGTGCTATATTGGGTAAACGAGTAAGTTCGGTTTTTGCTAAACTCGCAGGTAAAATAGACCCTTACCGAATCAGGCCGAATATATAATGTAAAGTATACGTAATTATCGAGATAAAATATTTATTTCCTCCACAATTATGGATGGTGTTTTGCTTTACACATTATCATTTTTGTGACTTGCTAATTAGACCTTTTATCGTTAACAGTAATAAATCGTAATGCCTGTATCGCTCATTATAAAAATACTCAAGCGACTGTACGTACATTTACATACATTCCTTGATATGCTACAAATCACAGCAAGGTCATGCAATGTCAGACGATTCTGAATCAGTCATAATATCCCACCTTAGGCTACCATATTTAAAAGACAAACGGTTATTTATTGATATTTACCAACAATTAAAACGCCCATAACATCTAAATGCTTCTGAGAAGGTCTTTATTGTCAGTTTTTCATTACCATCAAAACATAGAATCGTGTAGCTCATTAATTTCTGACAGCCTCTGTTATTTTCTTATTAATTTGTTTGTGTTTCTTATAGCTACATTATAAAGAGGTTATCAAAACTGCATTTCGTACCAGGAAATCATTGGTGCTTAATGAGGACAAAACGCCTCTGTATGAAAAAATCGATAAGATTTGGGTGAAACAACATTACCATTTTCCTTCATTTGCAACATAAACAAAATATAGTTACTTAAAAATAAAAACTTTTTGAACGATTTTTAGATCTTCTTGTTAAAACCTTCTATAATGGGAAACTAAGCGCGGTTTAGCTAATGTATCATTTTGAAAAAGTCATTATTAAGTGCCTTGCTTGAAAGTGTGCGTGACCTTTGGCTTGTTTGTGTATTTGAGCATGAGAATTAGCGATGCAATGTCATTGCTCTTCCATATATGTAAAACCACTTTTTGCATGTCCACAAGATGAACCTAAAACCCAAGCCGAGTTTTAAAGTTCTCCAATATAAACAAAAACCTTTTTATGTTTTGTTTAATTTAAGTTATTAGTAATTGAAGTATATTTTATAACTAACAAAATCATGGATTCAGTTTATATCGTGCATGCTTATTTCCTAATTATTATTACTAATTTTTACTGTTTCTGGAGTCTTTAACTTAGTGGGCCAAATTTTTAGTATATATGCTATACCTCTATTTAAAATAATTAAAATTGCTTTTTCGTTTCTAAGTTAACTCAACACGTATTTAAAATGTATGCATCATATTTATTTAATTGTATAATAATACTGCTTACTCTCAAAAATGGCTTAGGTATGTTTCACTAATTTAACTACTAATTTTAACCATTTAGTTTGCAAAAAGCTAATTTTTATATCATTTCAAAAAATATATTTGTACATTTTAGGGTGTAGACCCGATATGTCGTAAATTAGCTGAAAACCTAAAACTAGAATGGGTACAGGCATAATGGATATAATAAGAAACCATATCATACCAAAATTTATATTGAACATGAATTTTAAAATAAGCAACAGGAACAGTCTCGAAAAAATTATCAGTCATCAAAAACTGAGTCTGGAAACGCTGATAACCGTATTCTGTAAAAGGGAAATTTGTACTTAAGCTTTTCACTTTTCAAGCGGTAGTATTTACTATACTGCAGTGCGTCAAAAAATATTTTTTGTGGTTTATTAGCAATCAGAATTTGCAATTCTGTGGTTAATGTGCTCCCTTAAGAAGTAGGTAATTATTATGACCAACCGTCCAAAAGGTTAGCTTTTTCTCAGATGTTTGTCATTCTGTTCTTCTAGGAATAAATGGAGCAGAATATTATTATTACTTTCCAGTTTTTCACTATTCTTCACACTTTTTTGATAACACCTAACACAAAAGGCACTTTTAGATTATCGTATAGCGTCTTGTAAATGACGTACCAAGGTGCATTTGCAATTTTTCGTAAAATTTTAAATTGATATCTTTGAACTGGCATATCTCTAAACCTCAGTTCTTAAAACCATATGGATTTGCTGACCGTGAGAATAATTAGAAGGTTTATTAAAATTCACTGACAGTTAGGCACCTCTGAATGCATTAAACAACCAGAGGGTAACATCCAGGTAGTTATGGAAATGCCAGGAAAAATTCAGGGGTCTGGTAGATCACAACAAGTTCACTCTGTTATGAGCAACAGAACACTATGGAATTGCAGGCAACGACAAAGCTGATAAGATCACATAAGAGAATAGATAAGGAAATAACTATTAACAAAATAGAATTGTAAAATGTAGGCCTAAGCTGCTAGAAATTCGACAGGGAACCAAAGACAGCTACCAACTTTTTTTGCTAGTGTTAGGCCACAGGAGACTTGTACAGACTGGTACAAGAAAAAAGAATACTGGAAAAATAAATAAAGCACAATAAGTCCATGAGACTGCAGTGCTACCAGAGACAGGAATCAAACAGTTCTCAACAAAAAAAAAAATGTGACATCGCTTTATTTAATACCAATTTATGTTCAACCAGGAAGGTTTTGAGTTTCAAAAATCAGCAGTAATCCAATTTATTTAAATCAGGCAAATAGAGCAAACGTGAAAAAATTTAAACCTAATTTCAGTCAAATTTGTCCAAAAATACGATTTAAATGTCAGTCCATTGACGTAGTAAAACAATAATTTTTAACATCTCCACGACTGCTGCTTTCAATCTTCTTAAACATACTGCGTAGTATTCAGCAGTAATTAGTTTCTTTTCACGAAGTAATCAGTCAATCTCTTGCAACCAAGAAACTAACATTATTAGCTTTTTAGCAAATGGTACACTTTCAGTCTTTTTCGAGACCGGTTGACCTCGTCCACTATTTTGGATTGTGGTTTCGTTTACTATGTGTAGTATAGTATCAAACCGTCTTTTTTTGACATCTCATATAAAGTTTTTTTACGTGTATTTTATACTAGAAAATCCACCCAGCTACGCTTGGCTACTATAGAGAATGCAAGTGTTACGAACTTTTTGTAGCAATCATTGCGATGTTCTTTGAGAACGTCGCAGTCGTCTTGCTTGATTTTCTACTTCAACTTTCTCCGGAGTTCTTTCGGCACATATACGTTGCCCCGCTTCATTTATTACTGCCCTTTCATCCGCAGTTCGCTCACTTCTTCGTTTTCTCATGTAATTTCTGTGGTGCTCAGCTGTTTGTAGCCGTTCCATACGAAACAATGCTAATTTTCAAAAAAAGAATAGAAAAACTAAAACAATAGGATAAATAATTTAATTTTAAATTAAGTTTTTAAAATTGCAGTATACTTTAAAGATACGACGATCGTTTGTGTATTTCCACGTGGCCCCGAACGCGTTACTCTGGCAACCAATGCTTTTCACACGGCCGCGCAAGTGTGACGAACCAACACATCGCCTTTTATAAGAGATATGATGATGTACAAAATAAAATTGACAAACTCATTTGATATGATCATGGTTCTTGCTAACTCACACTCTTTTTTTACCCAAAACTATATGGTGGATACCGTCGATGATTTTGTCGTGACAGCTGTTTCTCGACCTCCAGGACGTGGCGCATCTTCAATGTTTGTTCTGGCGCACTTGCACTCATTTACCCAAAAACAAATAGTTTTATAAAAAAGACGTAACTCACCTAACCTAGGCACCATCACTCCACATGTTTTTTTTTTTTCTTTAAAAAAAATTAAATTGGGCCAAAAATTTCAATTTTGTCTATATTACAGTGCCATTTGAATTAACGTAAAAAAGACTCGTGACCTCAAATATTTACCTTTTGAAAACAACTTTGGCTACATGTACGATTGTTAGTGTCGCCCTCTGTGTGCGAAACAAATTACTCGTCAAAATATCTACAAATATATTTTAAGGAACTGAAATTTTGCGGTTTGATTGTAATTTTTATTTTTCTGTTATCGCTTTCATTGACTTACAATATTTTTCAAAATTATTGTTTTGTTTATAGCGAATATATTATGTTCCTAGACAAATAATCGTAATTGTCTACAGTTGGGAAATGTTCTCAGCTTACGTAGCACTGTGAACATTTAGTCTATAATTAACAATAAAGAATCATATGTAATTCATCGCGTTGCAAACACTGCAATAAATTATTGGCTGTTAACGACGTAGTAACGAAAATTTTTAATTGCAGGCGCTACAGGTGAGAGCTTCGCCATTCGAAACGCGAGCAGATGCCGCCAAAAGGTATGACCAGCAGGAACTTGCAGTGACAACTAAAAAAGCGCAAGGTAAATAAATTAACGATTCAGCTAGAATAATAAATTTACAGCATACGTGCGTCATTACCGGATTTCCAAATAACAACCTTGGAGCATGCCTGTCTCGTTTACTATATAAACCTTGAAAATTCGATTTCTAGCTTGTGACACAAAACCGAAAAACAATATTCTAAAATCATCTCTATTATCATAAATTTAAATCAGTAAAAACGCCGATGTAAAAGGCACAGGTAATTTAAAAGAAAAACTTCAAATGTTAACCTACATTCGATGTCCATATATATAATAGCACTCTTATTAATATAAATTAAATAAACATATTGTTTCATTAAAAATAAAGTATGGGGGGTAGGTTAAATTTACACGAGACTTTTGCTCCATTGCACGTTAGCGTACGTGTATAGGCTAGTCTTACATTAGTCGGCGCCCTTCCATATTGTCAGTGCCATACAACTTGTGAACACTCAGTACTTAATGTGGGAAGCAAGTTACAACAAAGTTTTTAACAATAGAAAGTGTTAAATCAAACGATATTTTGGCATGACACTATTCAGTCAATAATTAGAAATATACCAAAATTTTGAAAATGTCTGCTTAGTGAGTTTTTGCTTTTATAATTTTTTATAATTTATCAAAGGCCTATCATTCGTTGCAAAGGAAAAGGGGATAAAAGTTTTGCATGGGATGCTAACGAATGATGACACTTGGGTTCATTATTATATTTCCAAATCCAAGAACATATATAGTAATTCACAAAAGGGGAACGTGCCCACAACAAAGCCAACCTAAATTTTTGAATAAGATTTACAGAAGCTAATTTTTTAACCAAATCAAACACAATTATTACATAATAGACACCTTACTTGTAAAGTTAAAGTTCTTCAAAATAATGCCAACCTTGACATGGGCCTCATAATCCAAACCAAATTAGAAAAACGTATTGAACAGCATTGGACCATCCTCTTTACAGACCTAATTTGAGACCTCGCGACTGTCATCTACTCGGGTCCTTAAGATGTCAACTATTTGAAAGCAACATTTACGTAAAAGCATTTATGTACAAGGATAAGTCGTACTTTTAAAAAATTAAATAAAAATTTGCTTATTTGCTAAAACCATATCTGAATGGTGGAGAAAGATGTGTGTAGTTGTTGCATCTCTTTAATAAAGTGTTGCATCAAAATTCTTACATTTTACATTCATTATAATATTGTCGGATACAATGTTGATACAACGTTTGATAAAATCTTTATTAACACTTTGTTATGTTTTAGACAACGCCAACGGCGACATAGTGTTTCCGGACCAAATGAGAACCAACTTCTCTGCGGAAGGAAAAGGCTTTAACTGCATAGAAGGAGTATGCGAAAACGCAATGGACTATCCGACCGAGCATATCTTG
Source organism: Sinelater perroti (assembly GCA_036346155.1). Taxonomy (NCBI): domain Eukaryota; kingdom Metazoa; phylum Arthropoda; class Insecta; order Coleoptera; family Elateridae; genus Sinelater; species Sinelater perroti. The sequence continues at coordinate 24,683,494 of JARFIY010000001.1, forward strand.
CAGAAGCTCAAAAACTCATCGTTTCACAATTTCTTAGGGTTCAGCGAAGGTGCTTATTTCAATACCACCACTAGATTCAATGTAGACGAACAGGATATGGAATCCCTCTGTGCGACAAGTCTTCTAACAAAGTACCCACAGACGTTAAAAAATGAAAACAACGTCGCCAAATACATCGTCAACGTTGACAATTACAAGCAAGGAGTAATTTTTGAAGTTTGCACGTAAGTACTAGATAATTTTACATTTAATTTTGTGTACAGTTTTACTTTTAATTGAGTTTTACAATTGTAACTGTTTTTTTTTAATTACGGGAAATATTTTGTCAACAATACCAATATTTTATTGCTTTTTCCGCCAGTTTAAAGATTTTACTTTAACTATTACAGAAACCTCAAGCACACCATATCTACAAAATTTCAGTGTAGTTTTTCGCTTAATGCTTTCAAAACTATCTCTAATTTAAAACTGTTTGGCTCTTGCTTCACTCTCTGATGTCTTGTGGTCAAAAATTTTTCTTTCCTTCCGAAGCCTTTTTCCTTCATTTTATCCTTACACTATGTTATGCAATATTGAGCATTTAACATTTTAAACAAGATATTCTAAATAGCATTTTTTCTTATTTTAACGATGTTTGCAAGTTTTTGCCACATCCAACATGTTTTAGGACCTCTTTGTTTATATTTCTAGTGGCCCAAAGAATCTTCAGAATTCTCCTATACAACCGCATTTTAAACGACTTTATTTTTTATTGTTTGTTCTTCATCGTCCAGGTTTTTATTTCATACAGCAGCTAAGACCATATATAGCATTCTAAGAAACGCAACCTTATTAGCAAATTTAAATTGTTATTTGTGAACACTCAGGCATACGTTATAAATTCTTTTCTTTCTATTCTAGTTCTTATTTCCTCGTTCTAACATAACCAAAAATTTATAATTATACCAAGATATTTTCTAACTTGTTCTATTTGCTTACTTTCTAATATAAAAAGAGTACTTATGTTTGCTTGGCTTTTAGATATGACCTTCTATATGGCTTTTTTGATGTTAATATTTAATCCCATTTCTTGGCTTTCTCTATCGGCAATGCCTTCCGCCATGATTGCTTTACCTTTTTGATCTAAATTTACAAGTCCATGTGACATACACGTACTTATATATTCTCGACACTTCTGACGTTGTTCTTTAATGCCCATTTTTTCTCAAATTTAAATTGACTGTGATCTAGTTGTTTTTTAATTTTTGTGTATCTAATTTTGTATTAATTTAAAAAAAAACTTCAGTCTGTGACTCATCAGGATTATTATGGGCCATTCATTGACAAAGCTCAGAATTCTTTTTTTACATATAAGCGTAAACACTAATCTAAACCATTTTTCTGAAACATTCGTTTCCTTGTATATTTAGTTAATTAGTTTAGTTAAGCATTGCAGGTTTTTACCATCAATTACTTTAATTATATCGATAGATAGCTCATTAAATTTTGGCGACTCCAAGGTATAGCTACTTTCCTTCGTCTTCTTTCTGTCTTCTTTATTTTCTCTAAACATTTTTGCCATATATTTCTCACAGGTTTACTCTTTGGGCAGTTTTATAACTAGTGGAATTTTGTTTTGCCTGTGACTTCTTTCAATTTCTTTTGGAAGTTGGCAATATCGTGTTTACCGTTTAATCGTTCTATTTCTCGACAATGTTCTTCCATCTAGTGCTCTTTGGTTTTCTTAATTTCATGTTCTATTGTTTCTCTAGCTGTTTATACATTTACTTATTGTTGTTTTTATATTTTCGTGTTTCTCTAATAGTTAATATAATTTCTTGTCATCCAGAGCTTCTTCACAATTTGATCTTTATTGTCAACTGATTGCTTTCTGGCGTCTATAATATTTCCAGATATTGTCAATATTTTTGTTATAGCTTCATAAAGTTTTACTACTACTCCATAGTTAATTTCTTATTGGCGGCTTTCATCTTGATACCTTTTTAAATTCATTCTTTTTCCCCTAGGCTTTCTTTTTAATTTTATAAATTTTTATGCTAGCCAATAATAAATTACTTAGGTAAGTTTTTACTTTCTTCACTCTACTTCTAAATCGTTTGTTTATTAGGAAAAAAATCAATTTTATTTATGATAATTGTATCTTTAGTTGCTGTAGGTGATATCCACGTGTAAGGGTTTTTAGCAGGTAAATTATAAAACGTATTTGTGAGCACTGTCTTTTTTTTGACAATATCACATCAGCCTTTTTCTTCTTTCATTCTTTAACCCCAAACCGAAAATTACCACTATATCTTTTACCGTAGCTTTCTCAATTTTGGCATTCAAATCGCTCATAGACATGTTGATATAGTACTTTTTCAAGTTCTTAACTACAATTTCTAAATCTAAACAAAACGATAAATCTAGATTAAATTTATGTCTAATGGGTCAGTTCAATGTGTCAACATCATGTGATCGTTGTAAGAAACGAAATTCTCACACACTGCCGCATCTCTTTTTTGATTGTTACTCCGACGCCATTTTCGAACTCGTTTTTATTACGTCCTGAGTAGTACAAAATAAAGTCCTTGTAGCTATGTCCGCTAGTACGACATAACGCCCAAAGCCAACATGCCGAAAGACGTTACGAAAAATCCACACCAAAAATTGACACGCCGAAAACTTTGTCGGCGAAAGTTGTTACGCCGAATGGCAATTACATATTTTGCATTTAGTTTTAAAATTTTGATAAATACAAATGACCATTTTTCGATTGAAAAAGGGTAAATGCAATATAATACTGATGCTTTAAAGTATTTATGTTACAATAGCCTCTAATTAGTAATGCACACAGCTGCCCTGTTTTATGGAAGTTTTGCTGAGCTCTGTTTTTTTTTTGTATTAATCATATCTGGAAGGCTTCCCCTATTCGCCACCCGATGCAAGACTGACAATCCCACTCTTTTAGCTTTCCAATAAATTATGCGTCGTTTTCATTTAGCCTAAGGCGGGCTTTCGTAACCTTTGGATTTTACATTTGGCTTAATTTTTTTGTGGATCTGTGATGGGGGTGTTTTAAATTGTTCTACAATGTTTAATTGAATTTTATTGTCTCCTCGGAGCTTATCAATTAGAACAGAGAAGACCTTTTTGTAACTCTTTGTAATTGTCTGTCCTACTGTACTGTCAATTTCGGTTTGGTTTTTCACTAATTTAAAAAGCCATGAGCCATGATTCTACGGAAACCTACGAATAGGCCACAAATAATTACGTCTTTAGATATAACAAATCTTTTTCTCCATATCTTGCGTATACTACAGAAACCAAATTATGTTTGAATAATATTTTATTATATTGTAACAAAACAGCAAGTCATATCATTTGCATAGTATTTTGCGAACATAATCATGGGCATAAGCAGATCGGTTATTCCAAATTCATGCTACATCGCCCACGTTGTGTACACATTAGCAAAACACGTAAAGCATCTCTAAATGACTCTTAATAGTTGATGCAAAAGTATCAATATCTAGATATAACTAAATGCATCTGATTTATGCGTTTTGTACGACATCGCCTACACTCAGGACAGTTCAGACAGTTCAACAGAAAAACTAATAAATAGAAAGATTGCTTTAAAATTTCTGTTTAGGGCGGAAGAAACAATATCATGTATTTCGAGTTTCTCTAGCGCATCCGACATCAAAATAATAAATAAAATTTATACATTATATTTAAAAGTCTGTGCATACACAGAAAGCCTGTATAAATAAATTTGAGAAATTATATAAATATTGACAAATTTTAAGAATAAAATTAAAGTTTTATTTAATCGCAAAAACTGTTTAAAAATTTTCGTATCGTTCAGGAAATGGCTTGTTGTAAGAGTTTTATATATATAAATATATTTCTTTAGAATATTTTTATCTTTTAGTTCTACTAGCAAATCCAACAGTCTATTCTATAATTATTTCACTTTAAAATTAGTCAGCTAATAAATACATCCACAGTTTTAGAAAACATTGTCTACGTCTACCTAACATACGTGTCAGATGTAAAAATGGCAGACACAGATAAGTAATCTTTTTTCTGTAGACCAAGAAACAATGTGGACACATTTTCAAGTTTTGATGCAAATTTTCATAAAAGCACAAGTTTTTATTTGTAAGTTTGAAAAAGGGGTGTCTTTATTAAAATAAAATAAAATAATTCTTTTACCTCAAAATGTGGAATACAAATATATGCCAAATTTGATATTAATTTTGCGAAAACTGTTAAGTCCGATACAAAATTTAAAAAGATTTTGAGCATGTGCAAACATAGTTGAAACAAGGAATAATCATTTTGAACTCTAGAGAACTGGTCTTTGCAATATGAACATTTATGCGAAATTTCTAAAAAAAATAAAAAACGAAATTGCTTTAAAGAGGTAGACAAATATCCATATATTTTTTCTAATATACCACTTACTGGTACGACATATGTTTCCAGATACATAAAAAAGCACATAACCTTTCATAAATTTCAGTCTCTAAAGCATATACTGCATTTATATCCGTTACGTTATCGTAATTTTATGAATTATTTTATAGTACTAATCTTTGTGGCTCTATTATTGTCTTCGTCTATTATTTACTACATTACTTACATACGTCTGGTGTTAACAAGATTATATAACAGTCATATATAATACGTAAAGTTAATACTTTACATATAATTAACATACGAATATTAGGGATAATAAGACAAGGACGCGATATTTTTAATTTTGAAAATATAACTCAACAATAAATATTTTGTTGTTTTAGGAAAAATGCCCATTGCCGGGAAGCTTCGTTTCCTGCAGGCTACGAAACAAAATGTGTCCAGAAATACACAACCCGAAGATTACTAGCGATCGAAAATGAAGGCGACAAGGACCCCGCGTACGATAGCTTCGTAATACCGTCTTGCTGTGTTTGTAGTTACGCGAAGAAAAAATTATGATAAAATACTAGATCTAATAGGTATAACGATAAGTACAAGTCATCGTTGTGTGAAAATGCTGAGAGTCATGCCAGCATAATTTTTATAAGAACTTTAAACCAAACACAATCAATATTATAAATGTTAATTCTTTTTGATATTATTTGTATTGGTAAACAACTTTATGAATTTATCAATTAGAATAACTGTTTACTTAAACAAAACTTGCAAAACGCCAATATACTCGATGCTCTAATTATGAAAATAATGCATTGAATGACTTCTATCAAAAATAAATACGAAAAAATATATAAATCTGTCATTCTAGAATTACAGAATGTTATTACTAATAAGTGCTTATTTAATATAGCAATAAATTTATACAAATATTCTATAATAAACGAATAGAAACTAAGTTATTTTTATTTTGTTATTTTTTACTGTTGCAAAAATTGCATTTTTGTTATAATTATATGCGATACCAACTTCTAATAAATTATTGGTATATTTTTGAATTGTTCTTCTTATCATGAAAAACCATCCATAAGGAGTGATAATTTGGGAATCATTCTTAGAAACGTACAAAGTATTTTTTTTACAATAAGGAAATATATTTTCTCCTTGTAAAAGGCATTCTTTTGATCTAGCAATGAAAAAATGACTACATAAGATACTATTTATATAAAAGTAATTTTGTGATAATTTAATTAGCGTAAATATATAAACAGCATCTTAAAACTGACACCATGATTCAAATTACGCCAAATCTATGCAATAAAACTTAAAATGTCGACAAATTAAAAATAGCTAAACTACATAGCTGTAAAAGGTCTATTAAATATATCACAACTTAATATGTATTTATATGAGACCTACATATGTATATTTTGATAGTATCATATAGTTCAATATCTTATTTCTACAACACTCACTTAAAAGCCAATAAACATCTTATCTGATAATGTCTTTAAAAGGAAATAACCTTATTTATTCTTATACTCATGTGACTTTTTACAATAAAAAGCAAAATAGAAGAAGATTTTTATTTAAATTTTAGTAAGTACTAGTCTGGTAAGTCAAAAAGTTAAGGAACATATCATAATTATTGTTACCACTGTTGACTCAAATGGGTATTTATTTTACTAAAATTTTATAATAGTTTATTATCATAGAGATCAGTATGTATTGATCATAGTCAATTTTAGATTCAATAATAAAGAGTTAAATAGTGTAGGAAGTAGAAGAAACTATAAAAGAACATGCCATTTCCAAATTCTATGTAATAGATTTTAAAATAAAGAATTTTCTTTGTTTGACTACTTCAAAGAAGAAATTCCTCAGTGAAAGAACCCCAGCTAATAGATATATTTAAAAAAAGGCTTAGCTTACTTACTAATGTAAAATAATCAGCTTTTGCAAACGTGTCTTAGTCTAAAATACCTGTAACAGAGAAATAAAAAATGGTGACTAATTCTCAGATAAATAAAACGTGTTCAGCAACGGTTTTGCATAAAAATGAGAGCAAACCTACCCCAAACTTCACCTAATCAGTAATTATTAACAGAAAGCAACCTTTTTATCATAATTCATAAAAATTGGGGAAAATCAGCTTTCTTATCTTTCAGCTAGAAATTTGCGCTAATTTGCTGCGGGAGTTAAGTAAACAGAACAATGAACCTAAAAGAAGTGAACACGGTAGATTTAAACATGCCGTACTTTTCAGAATTCAAACAAAAACTCTCTACACAATTGCCAAAATAATTAATAATAAAATGATAATAGCAACTATAGACTAAATTATATAGTAGGAAAATATATAATACTAAGAATGTTAGTACGGCACAATTTTCAAAAAATCCAGAACCAGACAACTGCGACTATGCATAAAATAAATGACATTTTTAAACACGTATTTAATTACACCCAGAAAAAAGATAAAGTTCACTTAAAATTAAAAAAAAGCAAACGCATTATTGGTTGGTCATCAGTAAGGTATTATTTTTTTCACATATATATTTCTTTGCATTATTTACAATTTGTTACATTTTATTAACATTAAGTAAATCAGTTGATAGATGTAATACATGAATGTAAATAATAACCATCATCATTATTTCTGCGTAGTGATGTCAAAAGTTTAGCATAAACCAAAAATTAATGTTATATAAATATTTGATTTAAACTAAATCTTAGTTAAATCTGTCAACTAAATCTAATGGATCATGTTTTTTTAGACTTTTAATGTATTGTTTGTCTAAGAACGCCGCGGCTAGGTTATAGGTATATCCACTAAGTCTGGCTTGATATTTTACATTTTCACTTGCAATTTCATGCTTGATAGTAGGCAGGGAAATGTCTTGGTAAATAACCCAATTTGGAACGTGCCTTGGAACATCCGCTATTGTCCTAAAGATCTTGTTTTGGTATCTTTGCAATATTTGCAGGTTCGAATTGCTATCAGTTCTCCAGAGCTGAATACCATGTTTAGATTGGTTCTATGATTGATTTGTAGAGCAACACTGCTTTCTAGAGATAATTGGGACTTCTTGCCTACTAACCAGTATATTTGGCGAAGTTTCAATCCAAGCTGTATTTGCTTTTTCATAATGTGTGTCCGCCAGTTTAGACGTTTTTCTAGGTGAATCCTAGATATTCTGCGTTATCGTGTTGTGGGATTGATATGTTGTTTAGCAGTACTGATGGGCAAGTTCCTCTTCTTAGGATAAAAGTTAAGTGAGCCGATTTCGCTTCATTGACATGTATACGGAAAAGTTATAACCAGTCTTCTATTTTGTGGATCTTCATGTGATGCTAGAACTGCAGTATCGTCTGCGTATATTGCTACTAGTGTTTGTGGTGTTGTGGGTAAGTCCGCCGTATAAAGTAAATATAAGACAGGTCCCATCATTCTGCATTGGAGAACTCCAGCTTCTATGGACTCAAGGCTCGACTGTGTATCCTTAAATTTAACTTAAAAAGTTCTTTCGGTCAAGTATATCTTAAGCAGTAGGTAGCATTCTGATGGTAAAGCTATCTTGATCTTATATAGCAAACCTGTATGCCATACTTTATCGAAAGCTTGACTTATGTCGAGAAACACAGACGAACAGTATATTTTAGATGTAAGTTATCATTTATTGTAGTAGTTACTCTATACACTTGCTTTATTACGAGGTGATCTTCGCGAAACCAAACTGGTGAGTTGGTATAATATTTTTGCTTCGAGAATAGCTTTAATTTTATTCAGTATTATCTTTTCACAAACTTTGAATATTACAGGCAACAAACTTATAAGTCGATATGAAGTTGTTTCTTCCGGATTTTTCTCAGGTCGTGGTACCATGACTATTTGCGCAGCTTTCTACTGTTCTGGAAATATTTGTAGGCGAAAAACTGCGTTGATGATATAAGTTATCAATTTTATTGCTTTTTCGGTAAGTTTTTAAGGGCCCTTGCTGTTATTAGGTTGTAATCGGGAGCTTTCTTTGTGTTAAGATCTTTAATGGCAGCTTTGACTTGGCTAACCTTAACTGGCCTTAGCGGTTGCACGATTTCTTCATTTCGTTCGAAAGTTTAGTGTATAAATTGTTCTTCTTCTACGGTACACCTTCTGTCATCTGGTTGAAATGTTGGGGCTAAATGGTCTACAAAAGTGTTTGATTTGTCTTGATTTGTCCTAATCCATGTTCTATCTGGTTTCCTAAGTGGCAAAACTGTCAATTTAGGCCCTTTAGCTTTCTTATTGCTTTCCACAAGGAGAAATCCGTAGCCTCAGCAAGACTTAGACTAGACAGATATTCTTGAACGCTTTGATTTCGTTGGTTGATTAGTAAGTTCTTTTAACTCTTGTACGGCTTGATTAAACTTAATTTTGTCCCTAGGGTTTCTAGAAGTTTGCCATATTCTCATCAATCTTCGTTTTTCAGCAATTGTTTGTTGATGTCAGCCTGACAGAAGTTCGCAAATTGTTGGCTTTCGTAATCTGGCGTAGCATCTCAGGCTGACTGTTGTATGGTTTGATTTAGGTGTTCAACGGCGTAAAGAAATCGTTTTATGTTTTTAGTGAATTTTTAGTTGTATTCTTTCGGCGAGTTGTTCCCGGAAGTAATCCCAGTTTTTGTGTTTTGTTGTATATGTTGGGGCTTTTTTCACTTGTAATACTTGGATACTATAGGTGAGGAGTATCGGAAAATGATCGGAGGAGAGATACAGACAGGATTCGGCTTTTAGCTTGTTTGATGCGATTCCTTTGGTGACAAAAAGGCTAACAGATCTGAGATCTTGTTAGGGTCGGATGGCCAATATGTGGTTTAAAATGTGGATAAGTAGTGGAGGTTTAGTTCTTCTGATGCTTTTGCTAATTATTCTGGAGTCCCACATTTGATTTTTGACGTTATAATCTCCACCCGCTATAAAACGCGGACCAAGAAAACCCAAGAAAGTTTCAAATTATTTCTCTATTTTTTTCTTTACTTGTAATAGTGGTACTTTGAAGATAATCTGTCTGAAATTTTGGCATTTCGTAATGTTTAATTGCACTTTTTCCAATGATGGCTGTTCCTGCGTGTGCGGTGCCATCAGTGTGAGCTGTAACATATAAAGTGTACTTTGGTATCTTTAGATAAGTGTTGTTTTTGATGTGGGCATCTGATATCAGCATGACGTCTATATTATGTGTTGTTAAAAATAATTTGATTTTCTGATTATTTGGAACTAGGCCTTTGGCGTTCCAGAGCGCAGTTTTTAAGATGTTAAGCATTATGAGTTAATTTTGTTAATTATGAGTGTTAGTAAGTTGAGCATTCCGTCCATTCATTCCATAAGTTTTGTCATTAGCATTTCCAGGTTGTATTTCTTAGCTATTATGCATCCCTTGTAGTTTGCAGGATGATTGCCTTAGCAGTTAATGCATTTTACGACTTTGCTTCTGGTTTTTCTTTTGTAGTTCTTTGTTAAGTGGTCATCTGCGTATTTTACGCATCTTGGCATTCTATGGCAGTAATTTTTGACTGACCGTATCTTTAACTAGTTTGACACTGGTTTAATGTTCGCTTTATATGTGGTGATTTAAACCTTAGTTTGGTGCACTTAGTCTTATCTGGTATCTTATCTGGTAAGATCAAATAAGTATTCCATAGTAACATACACATTTTGAGAAATCCAAGAGGTGCAATTATATTGACTAGTATAGCGATATAACATATAATTTAACTTTATTGCTCCAGAAAATTTTAGATTCAAATGCTGCAACTTCTAGACATTTGCCCAAACACCATCAACACAAAAACGTTTCTAGGTTGATAAACAATATATTTGTTGGCATATAAGTCCCTCGCTTATATCAAAGGAAGAGATATTTAAGTAAATACTGTTATTTTAGTACAAAATTATTGGCTTTTATGAAATATTTTTTGTTTATCTACAAAAGATGGTTTAAAAGTGGTTTATAAAAGTTTGTAGCAGTAGACTTATGGATATTTAAATAGCACTAATTGAAAAAAATAGCAATAATAGAAAACATATTAAAGCATTTTCAGATACCACAATTACTTAATTGTAGTAGGTGAGAATTGGTTAAAATAATCCTCAATACTTGAATTTGTTTCGTATTTATTGTCTATGCTTCTACTCCATATGTTATTACCAGTTCTAGAATACTTTTACAAATAATGAACTTTAAGTTAGCAGATACATCTATAAACTTCAATATATGCCTATTTTCACTAAAAACATTGCTGTAATAATTCATTCGTTTTAGTTATGTGGAACTTGAAATTTATTACTGTCTAAATATGCACAAATATAATTTAAGTGGTTGTTGAATTAGTTTAGTTTAATTAATTCTAATCTTTACATTTGCTGCAGTCTGTTTCATGCATAGGCATAATTGCTTTAAATCATATTGTTCTTCATATTATGATAATGCCCGCATAAGCCCAAACCTGAGCTATTTAATTTAGTCATGTCACCTTTATTAATATAATAAATAATCTTATTACCTATTTCAATATCAAGTTGAACAAAAACGGTCAAATCTTAAACAATATACCTTACGAGAAGAAGACTTCTTTCACTCATAGTTCTTCTTGTAAAATAGATTGAAACCCTAAACAAAGAACGAACTCCAATCTCTTGATAACGGCAGCAAAATAAATACGAAAACGTCAAAAAATTTCCAAAAATTGATACGGTTCAACTCGTAAATATATGGAATAAGATATTAGGACTACTACTTATTATATAGTAATTATGTCGATTATAGTGTATTCGATTTAACCTGGATTTTAGTTGATAAAATAAAACCCGATTATTTTTTATTATTATAACAGTGAATATACTACAAACGAGAAAAGTGTAAATTCAAATCTGCAACTACCGAAAGCTTTAACTGACACGATGGAAAACAATTGTCCGATTTGGCTGAAAATCGAACTCATTCTTTGAAGTCTGAAGTACTTGTGTACCAAATTTGGTGTTAATCAGAGCTTTAGTTTTTGAGTTATCGTGGCGACAGGATTGTAATGTCATTAACTACCTCTTAAGCGTTAGCACGCTTTCGGTAGTTAATAACTCTTCTTCTTATTGATCCTAACCTAAATATTGGTTCCTTTCTTAAAAAACAAAAACAAACCGCCATATAATGAAAAATCAGCTAATGCCGATATGTTACCTGGAATGACCCCATTTGCATCAGCAACTAGCCCGGTCAATTAGACCGGCGATGTCACCACAATTCCTACCATACGCGCACGAGTATAAACGCGAAAGTGCACAAGATAGTCTTTTAATTTTTATAAAATTTTTGTCTAAAGATTACTACCGTAGTTAGGAACAGCACGTCAAAAGTTTCCAAATTCTGACCATGGCATGACAATCCTAGAACCAACCACACATCAACTTTCGCTACTTATAATATAAATGCGTAGAACACAATGAAACAACATAAGATATATCATAGATCCCAAAATGTTTAATAAAAATTGTTTAGTTTATTTTTAAAAATAATGTAGATTTTTGTGAATCTCGCCTTTCTCACGACAATTAATTAGCGTTTGTATACTCACCTAAGTACACAATAGAATGTAACATTTTGTAGACGACTATATTTAAGCTTTTAGTGGTCGAGCTGTCGTAAAATTTACGAAAAAATGCGCAAAATCGTTTTCCCTACACTTATCAGACTACCACAAACGCTGAACTACCACTCTCTCTAAACTATTTTGTGAAGTTTCAGTTGAGCAATTGTAAGTATACTACATATACTATTTTCTCTGATTTTTTTCACATTCATATTGTTCCCTTTATAGATCAATGTATTTTTGCGTTTTACATATTTGGCATTATGGTTCACAGGCCGCTTAAGTAAAACCAGCTAATAGATATTGTTGAACATTTCCTTGATGAGGCAGAGGAAGAGAACGAAACTTACTTCCCTCAAGTGGCAGCGAGTTTTCAAAAGGAAAAATCGAGCAACAAACTGAAAACAGTGCTACCTAACAAGAAAACTTTTCAGAAGAACCTAAAGAACAGCTAGCCACAGAGAAGTTTTTCATTGGAAAAAACAAAATGACGTAAATCCAAATGCCCTGTTTATTCAAAAACCAAGAAAATAAACGTAGTCAAAGTACCCACTGGAGTTACTCAGCGAGCTCGTAGTATTGAAAAGAAACAGGATGCGTTCTTCCAAATTTTTGATATCCTTATGATTTATGATGTTTTGAAGTACACGAATATGTATATTGATCAACTGAGTATTCAACAATACTTTAGAGATCGGGATTATAGAAATATTGACGGGCACGAGTTTGTGACATATTTGGGTCTACCATATTTAATCAGTATAAAAAGATCTCACCACGAAAATGTGAAAGAGATCTTTGGGAGTGACGTCACCGGAATTCAAATTGCAAGACCTGTTATGAATTACAAAAGGTTTCTCTTCATTACCCGTTGTCTAGGATTTGATAACAAAAATACGAGAGTCAAAAGAAGAAAATTTGACAAATTGGCAGCGATTGTAACTTTTCCCAAGCTTTCGTTAACAATTGTAGGTCGGCGTTCAATTTGAGCAATTGATGAAATCTTGTATTTATTTAGGAGTCGTTGCGGTTTTATTCAATACATTCCTAGCAAACCACCAAAATACAGAATAAAAATCATTGCTTTATGTGATGCCAAAAGTTTTATACTTCCGATATAGAAAACAATCCAGATAGACCATTTTCGGCTTCAAATTCCCAAACAGATATTGTGAAGCGTCTAGTAATTTCGATAGAAAACTCAAGCGAAATTGGACCGCCGACAATTGATACACAAGTTTACCACTCGCTGACTATTTGCTGACGAAAAAATAATTGTTTTGTACACAATAAAGAAAAACAAAGCTAAAATTCCCAAGAGAATTCTTACCGGACAAAAACAGGAATATGAGTCCTATCTTTTTGGATTCCAAAAGGACAAAACGCTGGTTTTCTATGTGCCTTGGAAAAATAAATCTCTTAAAATTAATAATCGACACTCGAAATCCTCAAATTATCCTGGAACAACTCAATCAAAGGTGGAATGGACACTGTCTACAAAATGTGTGCCGCTTACTCAGTCTCTAAAATAACAAAAAGCCCTGTATCGCTTTCTACGGTCTGTTCAACATTGGCGGCATAAATTCTAAATTTTATTTAAATTTGCCTGTACAACAAAGGCATCTAAGCACCAAAGAATTTTCCTGAAAAATTTGTCATTCAACTTGATGAAAGAACACCTTATCTTCAGATCAAATCTGTGAATTGCGGTAGGCCTGTTGAACCGAGAAGAAAAGAAAAAACCTTTCAAAACGCGATATGTGTCGGCCATGTGTATTGGAAAAGAAAAGTTCTTTAGCATCAAGAAAGTATTGCCGTTGCTAATTATTTGCATGCAAGAAAGATTTTGCGGTTGAGATCGTCTACGACAATTGCATGGGTACTGATCTTGACGAATAGGTCGATAAAATATATTTAATTAAATTTTTTTTGGTGTTTTGGTTACTTAATTGTTTACATTATGGAATACATTGTTTTTTTGAAGTGCTGTTATATATTATTTTTTACATCCCTATAGCCATTTTCCAATATTTAAATAAAACCATTAAATAGATGCCAAGGCTTTCACGACCAGTGTTATGGTGCATCGGGTTATAAAGCCGTGGTCGAGTTCGGAAACTGTTATCGTTTCGTCCACAACTGCGGCGGACATCTTCAAAAAAATCTTCTAAAAATTTACTTTTTCAAACCGCGATACTAGGAAATGGCTAGTGACGTCAGAAAATGCCAAAATATTATCTGAAACGACCCACTTGACGTCAGCTGTTAGCCCAATTACGTTACCTACCATATCGGTGGCGTCAACAACAGCTCCCCAACATCATTCCTACCACACTCGCACAAATATAAAAATACGGGTCACATAATTTTTTTAAAAGATTTTTTCTAAAGATGTTCGCGGCACTGGTGGACGAAATGTCAAGAGTTTCCGAACCCCGACCACAGCCTTATAACCCAAGAACCAACCACACGATGCACCAAAAAACCATTAACTTGGGTAAACCTGAATGACGTAAAATTTATGACAAACTCTCTCTCAAGAGAAATTAAAGGGCATGTCAGCTGAAAGGTTAATAAAACAAAAATCGTGCAAGCAAATAACAAATTTGACATTATTTGAATAATTTATTAAAAACTAAAACTATCATATTTCAAATAATATTACTTTGTTAAAGAGGTTTGATGTGGATAACTTAAAATTTATTAAAAAAGTTTTTAACGAAAGGAGATAGGGGATTGATTAGGTAAAAGTTGATTATTTTATCAAATTTGTAGTAATAAAATATTTTGTGTGCTCAATATTCACCAATTATAGCACTTTTAGTATACTAGTTACATAGTATTACTTGCTTAATAATTTAGTTAAATAAACTTTAAAACTAAAGAGAAGAGACAAAACAGCATCCATATCTTTTAAAGTTTTTATTTTATTGAAATTTACAAGCATATAGTAAAGGCCGCAAATGATAATATAAATTATTTATATCTTTTAAATAAGAATTATATTGGAACAAATATACATTTTGATTTGCACATATTACCTAACACACACATAATTTATATATTATTATTTTGTTATAACTAACATACAGCACATTTTGTAATTCATGTCAACATAATAAAACTGCAAAAAAGCTTTTGCAAACTTTTATATTTTAAGATTTTAAAAATGGAACTTAAGGAGCTTTAAAGTTTGCGACCGTTTAAAGCTCAATTTGTGCTTCGACTAAGATCAAGTATGAATATGTTAAAACTTTCTTTTCTGTTATGTGGTTTTTATGCGTCTTGCAACTACTAAATTTGTCTTATATATCTTTATTTTTAATACAATAATTTTCAGAAAAATAAATTATTGAGTAAGCAATGCAGGAAGAAAATATTTATAGAAAAATTTTATATTAATTGTTTCTTTATCTATTAAAAAGTTTGGTATTGAACGATAAAATATAATCATTATATATAAACAAATTACATATAATATTTTTTAAATTTCTCTTTTCGGAAAACGTTTTCATTGTACACAAATAAATCAAACAAAAGTGGAATGGCAATGCAGAATATAAATAAAATCAACTATAATCAGGCAAATAACAATGTAGTAATAAAAATATTAACCTTAACATTACCTCTATTTTGAATTACAAATCATGGAATAGTCAACTTTAGTAAATTATTTTTATAAAATAATTTAAAAAGTAATTTATAATCTGATATATATTTTATATGTTCGCTGTTAGAAAAGTAATCATTTTTCATTAATATTAATTTTAAATTATCTTATGTTGTATTATTATACTGATATGGAAGAAAGCTTTTAGCAACATTTTTTGTTATTTAAACGATCGTGATGCCTTACCTCACATATGAATGACTCGGAGGGTCATCAATAAGAATTTGCAATAATAACCCATAGAACAAGACGACGAAACTTAACCAAAGGCTTCTAAGAGAAACCGGTAACGACATCTAAAAGCCGTACCGAAAGCTTCTCTCAACAGTTGTCCATCCTAGGCAGTGCGGCCATCAACATCTGGTATAAACAAGTAGCTAGAAATAATTTTACGTTAAACTATACGATAACAAAAACAATATTACAGATAAATAACGTGTCTAGTCTAAAAGGTAACTGAGTTTCAAAGGAGATATGTCATTCCATACTTTATTATTTTTTTTAATTGCAAGCTGAAACGCTCAACCGAAGTCATAATAATCCTGTCCCAGATAGCTGCCAACAAAAGCTCCAACTTTTAGATAGAATGAGCCTAAGCACAAGCAGCCGACACCACCAATCAGGTACTCATCCAAGAGCTCACCCCAAGTACGAGTCGGTCAACCAACCAACAACTCCAACATCTGACACAGATAACACTAATTTTAATAAAGTTATCGGGCTTTTCATACCGAAATTATCTAAATAAAAAATTGACAACATTCTTAACTTCCACTGAGAAATTCTATAGAACTTCGCCAACAAAGTAACCTTGTGGAACATCGATTGAAAATTTGTACGTGCAATGCATAGACAATAAAAAGCACAAGTTAATTGCTTTTATATTAAGTGAAAAATTGATATAATAGCAATTAACGAAAAGAAATTACTTCCAGCATAATAAATAAAAGTTAAAAATGACACTTGCATTCGGTGCTATCTGGAAGACCGCACTCACGCAAAGTTTTGCTGTTAATAAAGAATTAGATTAACAAATAGAACTAAGCTCGTTGCCGCGTATAATTGCAGGCAATTCAAATAACAAACATTCCCAGACAAAAGCAATAAACCCATCAAAAAACAAACTTTTTGTTTATACACTTTATTTGAACAAACGTAAAAAACATGTTTCCAGAAATTACCAAAGATCAGGATGCAAAGCCTTAATGACATGTCGCGATTAAATTATGCCATCTAAATAGAAATAAAAGAAGAAACGAATTTTGGCACAATAAATTAACAAACTGCAAACAAGAGGACACTCCACCTGGAAATTTACAAAACCAGTAACAAAAATGCAACCCTAATAATTGAAAACGACAACAAAACAGTAATCAGCGACAAAGCCAAAGACCACCCCCTAGTCTATTACTGTCAAAAGGTTCATAATGACAATGCTTCCTGATTAACAAAAGAATTATTATAAACAATCCGAGAAGTGGACGATTACTTGACCGACACAAAATTACAAGCGTGACAAATACTTAACAAAACAATACAAATGACTTTTACTTTCTTAAATCTGACGAAATTGAAAATGCATTCTTAAAGAACCTTTTGAAAAAGCTTTACTTCAATTGTACTACAATAATAATGTCAACTTAGTTATATCCCAATGAGCTTTAAGACACGTAATAATACCTATTTCAGCTGCCGCCGTAGAATTCTGGTTGCAAACCTTGCTGCTCTGTCTGTAAACCTAGCGCAAGTGGGTTTGAGTCGCGCTGGAAACTTATGGATGTATGTGATCTTCTGGTTTAGAAGTCCTAGTTAGTAGACACAACAGGCTCTCTAGGCTGCAATGCCACAAAGTACGCCTCAACAAAAAAATACCCCTTCACAGAAAAAGGCAAAAAAAAGCAAACAGCCAGGTAATTACCACTCAAGACAACTTGAGTAGAGTTTTAAAAATAACAGAAAAAGTAATAAACTTCAAACTGCTCAGGCTCCTCGCAAAACACCAATGAGTGCGACATGAGCAATTTAGCTTTACCAAAGGACAAACACGACTGACCAACTATGTCGCATAGTGAACGACATCATCCTCAATTACAACAAAGACAGGGCAATGGTGCTTACGTTGCTGGACATACAAAAAGCCTTCAATATTTTGTGAATTTGCAGTCTACTGTTCAAATTAATTCAATTAAAGTTTCCAGAATCCTTTATCAACCTCATACACTTATACCTAACAGACAGAAAACTATGCATGAGAATTAACAATCAACGTCAAAGAAGAATGAGAGCGAGTGTACCGCAAGGATCAATTCTGGGTCCCGCTCTATTCAACTTTTACGTCCCAAATATTCTTAAATTCATAAACACATAACAAACGACACTGCAATATACAGTTATTCTTAATATGCTACGTTTGAGAATTTTCAAATTTGTATACATGTGAAAATGCTGGAGCAATATTATGAAAAGTGGTGAATCAGTATTAATTCATCTAAAAGCGAAAAAGTAGTCTTCGCACAAAAATATGCAAATATAACAATAAGAGATAAATTTGAAATTTTTTACCAAAATGTTACATCACAACCAGCACCGAAGGACAAAAGTACATTGAACCAACAATACAAATTGCTACTGTATAAAATTATAATCAGATTTCTTTTACATATATATGACTGCACTATATGGTACCACATTTCCGATACTCTCTTAATGAAATGAAGAATATTCCAAAATAATTTCCTATGCATGGCACTAAACAAAGACACCAGAATCAAGGAACTACGTAAGGTACCTGGAGTATCTTTTATAAAAGACATCACAGCGACCATGCGGAAGTTTCTTCATGATTAAACCCAATTCTTATATTAGGGATATTACAAGATGTAGAGCACACAACAGACCATTTTGAATCAAACACAAATTAACATATCAAAACCTACCCACCTTCCATAACACATAAAACTCTACATAAAAGCTAGGTAATCGAGAATGCAGAATTATGTAAGAACTGTCACTATGTAAATTGATAATTATAAATAGCTTCGTAAATAATAGTTTAAGTTATGATAAGTAAGTTAGGGCCGATTCCATAAAGGTAAGTTAACTTGTGGTTCCTCTAAACCTGATTTAACTCCTAAGCTGAGGTTAACTACGGTTCAGTGCTATATGCATTGCATAAACCAAGATCAGAGCATGGTCAGTTAAACCACAATTGATATCGCGAAAGTTCCTGGGTAAACAACAATTTTTCTAAAATTATATATTTCAATGTATTGCGTCATTAACCTCATAAATAGCAGACGCATTAAAGTATATGGTTTGAATACCTTAGCTCATTTGATAAGAAATAAAATTGTATAAATGTGGGATTTGTAATTGACCAAGAAATTGCTTATTTTAAGAAATTTTGTGGTTTATTTGAATTAAATTTTGAAAAGCAATAAAAATTTATTTATTACATCTTCTTCTTCTTCTACTCTTATATAGGCTATTAGCCTGTTTCTAACTACACATTTCGTGTAGTACTATGAGCCATGTTGGGCGTACCCCGGGCAGGTTAGAAGAAGGAGAATGTACTTTACGACCGCCAAAGGTGTTTGTATGATGGCCGGAGAGCATTCTATGTTTTCCGTTATTTTTGACCTGGGAGTCGAACCCAGGGCCCGCCGCGCGTTAGTCTGGCAGGCCGAGGCCTTTACGTCGCGACTGTCGTGCTCTCTATTTATTACATAATTAACAAAAAAAATTAAGTAAAAATATGCAAAGTAAGTAATTTTCAAAGTATATTAAGTACCTTTTGACATTTTTTACATTTTTTAATTATATTTACATTAATATTTGCAGTAAATGTAAGCTAAACTATTACACATTATTAAAAAAATAAATTATTCTTTATATTAAGGTAATTCATATTTTAGAAATAAATTGGTAAGAGCCTTTTTTAAAAATGTTATAAATACATTCTTATTTTACACAATTTTATAAGTTATGATACCATAGTAAACTTTAAACCAGAGTTAAAACCAATGATTAAATCCGAAGTTCAAACTGATATGAGTTTGTCTATGGTTCGGCGTGTTACATACTTGTGCAACCCACAACTACTGTTTATGGAACCGGTCCTTAATTCTTGTAAGAAGGTTTTTTATCAACTTTTCCTCATACTAAAAAACAAATTAAATTTAGTACAAAAAATAAGCATAAATAGCATCTAAGAAATTTGAAATATTTAATGATATAAATCAAATTAATAAAAAACCTGTACAATATACCATAACAGGTAAGAATCTACATAAATTATAATAAATCAGAAACTATAAAGTATAAAAAACAAATTGTGAATAAAAGACTTTGAAATTGCAATTGCAAATTGTCACACTGGATTCAACTCCTGTATCAATTTCGCTGTCGAACATCAAATTTTTCTAACCGTCATACAAACACCTTTGGCAGCCATGAAGCACAGTCTCCTTTTTCTAAACAAACGGATTAGGCTATCCAGAGCTTAGAATATGCTCAACATAGCTCCTAGTACTGCGCACAACTGTATGGTTAGATATAAGGCCGATAGCCTATATAAAAAAAGAAACTTTTTCATTATAATACCGATTAATGGATAAGTCAAATGTAAAAGAGAATTTTTTTACTTTATTGAAACGAAATATGAGAACGCGACGCAAAGAACATTTTTCTATATAATCTCATTCCCCCTTTTACTATTCGATGCAGTTGGATAACTTTTGTAAAAAATATATCTATTAGTCCTAGTAAGTTACACACGAATTCATCAACTGGATTGTTACTTAACAGGCCCAAACCAAGGATTCAAGACAAGGCTGTAAGAAGGGTAGTCCATTATAGTCCAAAATTTCTAATAAATTTAATCAAAAAAAACTGTGTCTGTAGCTCCCAATGATGTATTAACAATAATTAACAAAGTCTTAGCGATATACGAACTAAACAACAAATTAATTTAAACTAATGTCGCAACCATTTCAATACACTATAAAACTGACTACTTTTCATATATAACTATGAACTTTATCTACTAAAGAATAGTTCATTCATGCTAATTTACTTTTTTCTTTGGAATTTTGGACGTTAAATTTACAGGTCTGCTATAATTCACAAATTATTATAACAAGATTTCATTTTATTACTGGTTATTTGAATTAAGGACGAGAAATAGTGCTATTAAAATAGTAGTCTTTTAATCGGTATTTTGATTTATTTGAAAAAATTAAAATAAAAACATTTACTTATTAGAAATATAATTAATACAATAAATAGTTTACAAAAACGCCTCATTATATGACAACGTTATTTCAAACAGCTTTACAAAATGACATAAAATTACTCATTTTTAAAACATGAGTGATCCAAATTGAACTTTAGGATTTAAACTTTCATTTGTACAATTGCTATCCAAACACACAGCAAAGTCGCAATTAGACCATATACTGCGCAGCAACGCATCAATAGCACTCAAGTTTATTATAAAAACAGACGACCAGTTACAATTAAACGAAGGAAACGTCGACCATTATTTGGGCGCAATAATGTGCCATGTGAGCATACAATTCGTGATCTAGTGTAAGAGTTTGAAACAAGTCGTATGCTTATTGAAAAAGCAAAGGTTTGCTATGAGCTTAACGGTCGTTTAGGTAACAATATTGCTGGAGTAATTGATCGAGTGCATGAAGAACCAAACACGCCAATTCGTCGCTGTTCACTAATAACAATAAAAATCGGGTTTTATGCAGGAGAAACATCTGAATGTTCAGTTTAGATCTCCCTTTGTTACAAAAACAAGAATGTATAGTTTAAATTTAACAGATACTTTTAAAAGTAATCAAAACATATTTTCACAAACTTTCTTTGAGATATTAAGCGAGTTCCAATGTATACACAAATAGATCAAGTTGCTTTACATAAAGCTTTATTTTAAAAATCAATGTAAATTATAATTTCAATCCTAACTTTAGGTTGTTTGTCAGTTAGTAACACTGATAAATGCAAAAGTGGATTAATAAATATATGTGTTTATTGCCTATCGACATAAAATTATGTCCTTATGAAGGTTGTATACTCTAAATTTTTTACTCCAAACAATTACTCAAAAATATTTAAAGTAACTTCTTCTATTAATTAGCTTTCCTCTGTATAAAATAACGTTTTATTATTTTTTCAATGTTTTAATGTTTTCTTTGTGACCTACTTAAATTATTATTTTCATCTAATTATCCTGATTATTATCAACGATAATAAGCAATTACATTATATTTTTTTTATTTGAATGACCAGAAAAGTTCCTGGACTTGTTAATCTGTTTTAATAATAGCTCCGTGATTTTATGAGGGTTGAGTGGAGTTCAAATTTTAGCTGAAATAGTTGTGTCAATAAGAATTTAATTTAAATTAGTGTTATATAATAAAATTTTGCACGTAAAAATTAGAAATATATCAAACGCATATTATTAAAAAACTATAATGTAGGTTTATTATGTTTTTTGCGTTTTTATCTTAAAAAAGTTTAATTTAGTAGTCGCTGTTCAAATCTGTTTTCGATGTTACTTTAATTTGGGGATATTAAGACTTATCTTCATAATAGGGGAAAGCAAAAATCACTTTTAAATAAATTAGCAACAAGAGGCTTAATTTCCCAAATAAAAAATAATAGCTACTTAGCAATTTTTAAATATACATGAAATCCTGCAGATGTTATTAAAATAGCAAAGCTAAGACATTACCATCAACGCGACTATTATTAGAAGTCAATTACATATGTGTCCATTAATAACCAAAAACAAAAAAGTACTTAGTAGTATTCGAATTTTATGGTGTATTTCTAGATGTCTGATTAAACTAAAACACACTACAAAAACCTGTATGCATATCTGCTGTCTAGAGAAAACCAAAGAAAGACGAATATCGAACTGTAACAAGCACAGCAGCTGCGCGAACTCTCATACGGAGAAGCAAATCGTGGGCCATCAGCACTCACAATACATTTAGGTGCAGCTGCAAATATAGCCTTAAAGCCGTTTGAATGCTCTCAAAGTAGACTACATCATTTACAAATATATTGCAACCAACGGAAGGCACTTGTAATAGAAATTGTGAACTTGAAAGAACGATACGTAAAATATTCAAGCAAAATTCTCTAGTGGGCGTATGGTTAGCTGTGAGACATCAACAACTGCAGCATGTAAAAGTATAAATACAAAAGAATTACAGCATATGCGTACATGATTTTTTTAATTTTATACGAAGAAAACAAATCTATTAAAATTGCCACATACACAATTTTACTTACGTTATGTATTATATATTACAATATATTTGACATGCGTTAAGTTAAACAGTAATCAATTAAAATATATAAAATAAACTTAAACGCAAAAATGGCACCTGCTTCTGCAGAAATACTGACAAAGGGTCACAAACAATTGGTATTCATTTCTAAGGAGTGTATATGATATTAACTTTCAAAAACGTGTAAAGCATAGGCGAAAGTTAATGCGATCACATTAAAAGTGTTTTATTTTAGTTTTTTAACTTTTACAAAGTATCACTAAGGTATATAACACTACTTATAGGTTAATTAAATTACTAATTTTATTAATTACAATGGATGGCTACTCGAATTATCAGTATTAATAAGTAAATTCACGGGACACCAAAGATCTCGGTAGATGGTTATATCTGTTGAAAACAACAAGCAAGAAAGAACATCGTTTATCGGGTTTAAGAAACGAAGAAGAAAGAAGAAATTCACCTGATGGAAACCATTATTTAAGAATCATCTTAAACAGCTAATAAAACCATAAGAGCTAATACAAACTAAAAGATATTGGATCAATTACAAGTGATAAACCTGCGCAAATAGTTCAAGACGTTTCTTCTCAAGTTACTCAAGAAATTACGACAGCACTTCCAACGAAAGAAGCACTTAGAAAAAAAACAAATGAATAAAAGAGACTACTTGCCAGCTGAAGGATTTACACTTCCAGATGAATTTCAAAAGAAATTGAGCGGAGAAGATTTTGTCAATGTGATTCGTGAAGATAGTGATGCCATAATCCTTTTAACAACAATCAAGAATCTGACGCATTTTAAAAATTGTTCTTTTTGGATCGTGGGTGGTATCGATTTCGACAGTTGTACACTATCCATGATGTAAGTAGCAATTAATCAAACATCAAAATAATGACAAACAAGTCTGAAGATCTTTACTATAAGCTATTTTAATCAATTGATGACATTGTCGCTGCCAATAAAATTAATCTTAGACCAGATTTTATAATTACTGATTTCAAAAAGCCGTTATCAATAGTCTTTCCAGGAGTACAAAATAAAGGCTGTCGTTTTCATCTTAGACAAATTTTCTTAAAAAAATACAGAAATTTGGTTTAACTTCATAATGCTACACCGATCCAAATTTCAGTCTTCTTCGATATCTTCCAGCTTTTGCTTTTTTCCTTCCGACGAGATTTTCAATGTATTTGATAGTTTGAAGACTCTTATTTCTGAAGTTGCAAAGAACCTGATCGCCTTTTATAAATACAATTATATACGTGGACGTGAGGGAAGACTAGACGGACTACGGTTATCACCAAATTATTTACCTTCTTTGTGGATAAGTGTTTGAGAACATTGAATTAGGAATGCCATGAACACAAAGTAAATTAACATTACAAACTTTTTATAATTTTTCATCTTTTTATAACCTTTCCATAACTGTTTTATAGGTTGAAACGTGGCACAGACGCTTTGAAACTTTAGTTGATAAGGCTCATGTTGGTACCTTTTGAATTTTTCGGAAATTCAAAAGAAACAAAACACAGTAGAAATTAAAATAGAAAGAAGTATTCCCGGATTTTTCATTCCGTCATTGAAATCTTTTGACGTCAATCGTGAAGCACGGCTTCAAATAATTTTTTAAAATAGAAACACATACAGAACAGTTGATTTCCTAAGAGCTATTGTTTATAATATTAAACTAATAAAAAGGCTCGTTCCAAATACGGACTACATAAATCAAAAGCATACGTCTCCTGACAGCTGACAGATAGATGATGACGCAAACATCTGTGTGGACGTCGCCGGCACCAAATACTATATATATTGTGAAATTTTAATATATTTTAGATACGTTTTAATACAAATCATTTAATAAATTTATTTAATAGTTATATTTACATTTACATAATTTGGTTTATATTTTATAATACTTTATATTATATATTATTAAATATTATCCATTAAACCTATATTAAAATGCTGTTGGACAAATGGTCTGCGGGACATATGGCTTCTTTCGGACAAGTTAATTCGGACACGTGCCTGTCGGACAAATGGTTGTCGAACAGGCGACTATAGGGAATATGACCCAGACCCGGATAATTATCTGGTAATCACAGGTAATAAGTTGGCCAATGATAAATTAGTGCTCGTGGTGCGCTCGAAACGAGACAGGGCATAGCGCAACCCATAGAAATAGCGGAATCCAGATAATAGGGGGACCGGAAGGTAATGTCGTTTCTGCGCATGTCGATATTCGTTTGTCATTTATCAGCTCAATGAGTACTTCAAAGTCGTGCCAAATACATTTTAAGTGTGTACTCGTAAATAATTAAATTTTAATTTTCTTTTTGCAATTTACGATGAAATGGCCTGCCAAATACCAGAATAAGTACATATCCATCGGATTTCCATTTGTTCCTATCGCTACATTTTCTAAGCGGGAAAACATTTGCAAATTTGGATGATGTCTAAAATGCCATCTCCAGATGTTTTGCTCAAAACCAATTGATTTTTATCGATCAGGTATTAAAAATTTGCACACTAGATAACAAAAGGTTGTTCAATGTAAAAAAAACGACATTACACAGTTTTCATTTTATCTAGTTCTGTTAATTTCTGAGACTCGCGCGGCTGCCTTAGCGGGCCTCGCAACGATACGCGTTTGATGAAACTAAGCTTTCTTTTCCCTTTCTCTTTTTCAGTGAGCAGTAATTTATTATTGACCTGCTCATTACTTGTGATTACTAGGTAATTATACAATTGACCAAATTATGGCACTAGCATTTTTTGTTTCAGATTTTCCATACAACATGGTGGTATGGCTTTCCTGGGAAAATTGTGGAAAACCCTCTACAGTTCTGAGAAAGCTATACTGTACTAATTACTAAAATCGTCAAAATAACGTATTTTTACAAAATAAATTATTATTGTATGTGTTATTTAAATCTAAATAATCTTCAGGGTAAAAGCCTATAATTAAAAAAAACATACCTCTAAATATAATTTCTTATTCTTTTTCTTTTTTATAGGACACTATATTGATTTATTACAAAAGTAATAAGTAATTCCGTTAGTAAATTAAAAAGAGTTGCTATTTTTAAGTTAAGTAAATGCTATTTTCTAAATCTGCAATCTTTATTACAAACTTCTTAGTTCTTCTTAAATAATTAACTAACAGAAATTATTATTATATTAAATTATTATTATATTAAAGATTGATGTGTTAACGTGCCCTATGAGGCAATAAGTGACCGCCCATCTGTAGTCAGCGATGAATTTGTGCAAGAATTGACAAAAAGATCCGTTGTGCGCATTAAATAATGGCCGTTACAGGGTGGCTTCATTCCAAGGCGGGAAAGATTTTTTTAGAAGAATTTTCAAACCTAGTAAAATGTTATGAATTATGTGAAAAAATAATATAGTGTTGTAGATTTTTAATGTGTATAATAAAGCTTCCGTTTCCACGCTTGTCTATCATTAATAACGAAACGGGGGTTTCTTTCCGAATTTCGTATGGTTGAGGATTTTAATTTGTTTCTTACAGTTTTTGTATTTATTTAAATTTCAATTTACAATCTGTTCATTTTGAAGCAATAAGTAAATGTGATGTAACTGATGCGCTTGTTGAAAAAACGTCCATCAATGATCTTCCTATTTAGATCTTGGGGTGATGTTGAGAGTCCCCGTTGTTTAACTGTGGTAAATCGCTTATCCACTGTCTGTTTAATCTTCGCACTACATTTGAAGGATTGGCTATTTAGTGACGTATTTGTTCTAATAGCCTAGTAGCCATTGGTAGTACTTTGTTGAAAATCTCTGGATTCTTCTGATACAAAAAGAATCCTTAGATCTATATGGAGCGTATGGTACGAAACATACCATGGGTGTATTTGATATTATTTTTAACACCTTCGACTGAAATTATTCTAACACATAAGATTATTTGATTTTCTATGTACGTACGAAAGTTTTCTCACTCTGTCTTTTTGATGCTAAGCAAGAGAGTACTTGATTTACTTATTATTAGCGTATTATCAAGTGATTATTTAGTTGGATTTTATTTTTATATAGATCGGAGCTGCATCATAAAATATAAGAAAACTTAATAAATATAGTGTTTTAATTCGCCACTTGAGAGGTGTCTGTAGTTAATGTTGATCGTGGCCTTTAGAAGGCTTTGTCGCTTTATTACAACAACTCTAGAACCCCATTTTGTATGATTTGGATCCTAATCTCTTTCTACCATTAATTTGGAGCTTAAAAATTCAAAAACGTTGTAAAACTTATCAAAAGATGTATAAATAATTTGCGTTAAAGGACAGTATATATTAATTTACATGTTTGCTACTTGATTCTTGTAATCTATTGCTGGATGGAGTGCTTTATATGTGCTGTTTCGTGAGAATGAATAATATGGTACATTGTATGGTAAAATACTTGAAACATTGACCTGATCATAAAAGAAGTTTCAAAGATTAATACTATATCCATCTTATATTAAAAATTCATGAATTCTGATTTATGGTTAAAAAGTCCGTTAGCGATTCAGAGCAAAATTTTTTGCATTGTCCCTTATTCGACAAATTTGCCCATAATTGTGTTTAGCATATTGAGTACGATGCTGTTTTAATTAATTAATTGGTTGCATGTGAACTTGTCAGTTATTTTCCAATGTTTATGAATTGTTGATCATTCCTGTAAAATGTATCATTATTTGTTGTTAGTGTCTGTGCATAGGATATTTTTGAGATGGTTGAATCTGTATAAGGATTAATTAAGATTTATTATAAAAAATTCGTTTTTGTTGTAAATATTTATTTTTGATTGTGAACGTGTGGATTGAGTTTTCCTATTGCTTTCTGTAAGCTTTTAAATATTTGACACCATTTATAATTTGTTTACTGTAAGTATAGCTTCGTAAAATAGGTATTGGTGTGTTAGCAAAATTAACGTATTATACAGGGTGTCCCAAATTCGATGGGATTCAAGGATTACACGTAGTTCCGTACAAATGAGAAAAAACTAGTTACGCATTTATGGGGCCGTTTTTAACAAGAAACCGATTGGTGCAAACCCTATCCCAATATCTCTAACTGTTCTGGAAATACAAGCCAAAGGTTATTTTTGGTCGATTTATATAAAGTACCATAAGTTAAATGGGAACTATAGTTGGCTGTCATCAAAAAATGGCTTATTTTGGAGCTTCCAAAAAATATATAATTTATTACCTTTATTTTCAACATTGTGACATTTATAGCCATTTCATTAATATTTTTAAATACAGGTTTTGTCCCAAAAGTAATGCAATTTATCCTCTTGGTTGCAATGCATTCGGACCGATTGTGTTAGGTGGCAGCGACTCTTAGCTTCAAAACGCTTCCAAGCTCGGCCTGCTATGAACTCTACGAGCATTAAGATTGCTGTTTCCGTTAACCCGCTGTTAGTAGCGTTGTCGAGACCAAGCAAATGATTCAGGCAGTCTACAGGGACTCTGCTCTCTTGTATTATCAAGTTTCCAGGTGGTTGAAGTTGTTTAAAAACGGTTGGGACGGGTGGAAAATGACCCTTGCTATGGACGGCCATCAACCAGCAAAAGTGATAAAAATGTGTCTCGTATTTGTGATCTTTTAAATTCCGATCGTCGAATGAGTGTTTTAATAATAACAGAAACTCTCAGTATTCTGAAAACTATTGTGCACAAAATTGTTACCGACAATTTGCACATGCAGAAAGTGTGTGCCAAGTTAGTCCCAAAATCTTGACTGACGTCCAGGAGTTACTGACCTAGTACAGCTTGACAACGTTGCCTCAGCTCCCCTACAATTCTGACCTGACCTCAGCAAACTTCTTTTTGTTTCCCGGGATCAAGTTCGCCCTGAAAGAAACCCGTTTTGGAACCATTGAAGTGATCCAAACTGCCGTAACAAAGGCTTTAAACAACGTCCCGGTCGGCGCCTTCCAGGATGCGTACCGTGAATAGAAAAGTTGCTGACAACAGTGTGTGGATGCCCAAGGAGAGTACTCTGAAGAATTTTTAACGTTTGTAACGATATCTTTTTTTTTACGAACTTAATTGCATTACGTTTCGAACAAACCCTGTATTTTATAAATTTTCCACGTAATATGACGTGTTTCCATGACGACGTATAAAAATAAGTAAAAAACAACAAGTAAATTTTCAAACATGGTAAATTGCTATATAGAAGCAAGAAAAACTTACAAAAGGGTGAAAATTTATATTTAAATTTATATCCTAAAAAGTAAAAGCTAAATATTAAAATATTCGCACGACTTGCACGTAACTTAAAACATTTTAGCTCATTTTGAATCCCAAGGTTAAAATTGCAATAAACTTTACAAAGAAACAAGGAAAACATATGTTTATGGTATAGTAAATCCGAAATATCAGAACGTGAAATAGAGTAATAATAAAATATTAAAAAATATCTTCCGTACATGATAAAATAACTCGAAAACAAAAGATAGACGTCAAAATTTTTCCAGATGGAATATTAAAAAATGCTTGGTAGATTCAAACTTTGCTAAGTTTATTGTAATTTTCTGTCCTTGGTTTTTGAAATGAGCCAAAATTTATCGATTTATTTGCAAGTCTTGCGAATATTTTAATATTTAGCTTTCACTTTATAGGATATAAAGTTAAATATGAATTTGCAACCTTTTAGGAGTTTTTCCTGCTTCTTTACAATGTCTGATTTTTGAAAATATTTATATATTTTTTATTGTTAATAGTTTTTCACGTTTACAGTACAAAAACAAAATGTTCGAAAAATTTTATTTTTATTTTTAACTTTTTTTCATACGTTTGTATAGAAACCTGCTATAGTACGGTGAAGAAAATATTAACAAAATGCTATAAAGGTCACAATGTTGAAAATAAAGGTAACAAACTATACATTTTTGGAAAGCTCAAAGGATAAGGAATCGTTTGGTGGCATGGCTAAAATTATTTTAACAGTCTCGGAACCGCCAAATATAACAAAAATGTTCTTACAGTTTCAAAATATTCATAAACAACGAAGTTATGACACTTCATAGAAATTGGCTTAAAATACTTGTTTTTATAGAGTCACTCTTGCTTAACAATACAGCCATGCTTTACGAAACATTTCTACTAGTCTGGACAGCTAATGACAAAGCAGTCAATAATTTATTTATTTTTTATTGGTGATTTTTCATTATTTGCAGTTAAATTTATCAACACAATTCCCTTTCGTTTTGGGCTCGTAAAGCAAAATCACACTATATTTAATGCAAAATTTACTAACAGTTTTATATTGCACCCTTCATACATTTTTAATTGCTACACTTTTTTTTTCTAATCACATTTTATTTTCTGTACAAGAATGATGCTGAGAGTATCCTAAAATGAGTTCGCTGCATCACTGAAATTGATTTTTGTAAGGCTATTAATTTATCAATATTTTATATGCACATTAGAACATTGAAATACATTTTTGATTTCTTTTGACTTTTGACCTCGAGACAGGATTTTCAAAACATCAAAAAAGAAATCAACCATTTCAGTATTTATTGCCTAAATAAAGGTGAGTTAACATTTTAAAAGCATAAACTACCTTTTATGAGTGGCTATTGAATCTGTCTTTATAAAACTTAGAGCTGGAATTTAACTGCAACCCAACACACAACCGCGATATACAACGTGCTTTCCAAGTATACAAGAATAATTGTAACTAAATTGTAACTAAATATACATAATTTCCTCAATAAAAAAATTGCGTTTTAGATGTTATGCGAAAATTGCATTACTTCAAGTACTCTTTAAAGGAATAAGCCCAAATTATTAACCAGTTTGTGAAATTCTATGTAAATTAATATTTAAAAAATAATGGAGAAACAAATCTTGTATAGTGAAATACAGTTAATGATACAGTTAAAAGATAAAAAATAAAATTAAAAATATATAAGTAACATTGCAAAATTAACCGTTCCTAATCGTAATAATATTTCAAAATTAAATTTCTCTAGATTATATATGAATTTAAGTAAATAAATAAACTTATTAACAAATTAAATAATTACCATTTAAAACCTTATTGTATTTAATATACCTCTTTTGTATCTCTTACATACATCTATATATTATTCTCTATTCTTATACTTTTTATTTTACTCAATATGCTTTTATTATAATTATCGTCAGTTCTATTCTTTTTAATTCTTTTTCCCAAAAGCTATCTTACTTTTATCAGTACTATATCTATCGAAGTGTGTACAACGCGATTGCCACTGACCGCGGGGTTAGCAGTACGTTATCTTTTTTGAATTTACATCTTATTCAATACTTGTAATACAAGTAAGTCAATTTGCACGATATCAACATGGACCAGAATACCAATAACTATTATTCATCAACGCAATTATTACAGCAACCGCAAATGGGATTCACATCGATAAATCGCCAGGTAATTCTTCAATCTCTCGTCGTTAATGCTGCTTATTCAATTAGTAATCGGTCATATCTACCTAATACGTTCTATATGCAACCTCAAATATCCCCGTCGGCAACTAACAATGTCACACCTGTGTAAATAAACAACTCACGAGCTATGAATATGTGTGCCATAAACAGTGACAGTGAATCCTTTACAATACAAATTAGTAACTAGCAGTTCGTACAAAACAGAAAAAGAAGAACAACAACCAACCAATAAACACAAGACAAAGCAAATAATGTCATGCAAAATAACAGATTCAGTGTCCTCTCTAATCTTAACAAAAATACGAACTAAAATACTACTGCTAGTACGTAGAACATAAAACAAAATATAATGTCCAAACCGCCACCAATATTTGTATATGGATTACATATTATAATAAAATGATTAATGCACTAACAACAATTGCTGAAACAGGACAGTTTAATACAAAAACAATGGCTAACTACGTGGTTAAGCAACTGGTCCAATACGTACTAAAAATTGATAAGATACTGGAAAGACTCTAAGATAATATACCACACATATAAAATGAAAAAGAATAAAACATATAGAGTTGTCATTCGTAATCTACAGTACACCGTGCACCGCAGAAATAGCAGTCACTAAAAGACAAAGGATTTATTGTTAGATCTATAAAAAATATTAAACACAGGACTGAAAAAACACCTTTGCTACTTGTCTTCGTAAACTTGGAGCCTGCTTTAAACAACAAAGACATTTACAATCTCCAGCATTTAAATAATCCAGTGTACGAGATGTCAACAATATAATCACACTAAAGCTTACTGTAATCGCCCACAGGCTTGTGTAAAATTTGGCGGACTTCACGATACGAAAGCTTGGAAAGAAACAAAGGAATCACCTGCTAAGTGCACAAAGAATTAGAGAGTAAACCTAGATCAGATATCAAATTTCAAAGTCAGTGTACAAACCAAACCATTTACAATAACATTCAATATACAATAAGGTACCTCAACACCAGTCATGCTCACTACCCAACTTTAGCCAGGTAGTACACAAAAACACATCAAAATCAAGGCCTAACATTACAAAAATGTTTAGAAGAACTGAAAAATATATTTTCTCAGCTAATGCTACAAAACAACATGGCTATGAATATGTTGTCTACTGTTTTAAATAAACTCATTTGCTAATGGCTAAATTTCTACGTGTGTGTTTATGGAATGCAAATGGCATCCTGTCAAAAATAAATAAAGTTGAATTATTTCTAAAATTAAATAATAAATGGCCCATGGAGGTACAGATATCTTAATTAGGAGCTTAATCGTCCATTATGAATTACAAAAATACCAAGAAAAACGTCAATTCAAGTTAGTAAACTACTGAACGTAATTACAATATCCACATCCAATTACTAAAGGTTTTTAAACCATTCTTTCAATCACTGGGCAATAATTTTATATGGGGTGGAGACTTTAATTGAAACACACCTACTGGAGCTTTCATCTAATTACGACTAGAGGTAGAGAACTATATAATCTCATACGCGTGGAAAGTTATGGTTATTTTTCTACCAGTTAACCCACATACTGGTCAACGGACCGCGACAAAATACCCAATTTATTAAACTTTTTTGTGACAAATTGTATTTCTTCTAATTATACCGATATTATTAGCAGCCATAACATAGCATCCGATCATACAGCAATTATTGCTACAATCAGTACAACAATTATTAAAGTGTCACCTAAACCATTATTGTATAATCACAAAACGGATTACAATTCATTTAGAACACTTATTGAAAAAATCTACAAATCGGTATCAGTTTAATTACTTCCCATGAGCTAGAGGAAGCTATCATCCATTTTATTACTACTGTACAACATACTTGCGAACGCTTAATGCAGTTTCACCAAGAGAGCCATTAAATTCAATTGTGAAAGTTGCCTCTAATGGTTACATATATACACCGCTGACATACCTACAACAGCATATACCTATATCTGTACTTTTGCTAATGACACTGTCTTTCTCTCAAACCATACTAATCCTCTCATAACCTCCACAAACCTGCAAAATAATTTGTTCGTCCTACAAACATGGCTAAACAAATGGCGAATACAAGTCAATTAGACGAAAACCATTCAACTTAACTTTACATTAAATCATACGGAGTGCCCTGTAGTATACTTAAATAATATAGCAATCCCTCAAACGAATAGATCATGCTATTTACGTCTTCATTTAGACAAGAAACTAACGTGAAAATGCCATAAATTAAAAAAAGAAAGGAGATTGATTTACAAATTCAAGAAATAGACTGGTCGGTAGGCAAAAAATCGTGATTAACTTTAGAAAATAAGATCCTTCGTTATAAGATTATTAGCCACCGGCCCAGGGTACTCCCAACGTGGCTCGCAGTACTACACGAAATGTGTGGTCAAAAACAGGCCAATAGTCTAATATAAGAGTAGAAGAAGAAGTTGTTCGTTAGGCTGTATATATATAAAAGCCTATTATGTACGGTCTGTCCGTTCGTCTGTCCGTCGTTTTTTTAGCTTCGTGTAATTCCGCGTAGCTCCGTAAATACTCGATCACCGCGCTGGGTGATAGCCGCATCGCGGCGGCCGGCTTTTGAGACGTCAAAATGGCGTTTGCTTTGTCACAGCTTGCAAATGCTCCTTGGTATGTCAGTGATTTGACTGCATCCTGACCTTGAAACAGTTCAAAACTAATGCACCAAAGAAATACTAACCATTTTCAGCGACTACAAAATTATCCAAATAGACTTGGTGTCCAACTTACACCATAACCTTCCTACCAAAAGGTCAGAGAAAAAATGTCCGTTTAATCTAAAAGGAGGCTTAATTCCAAGTAACGGAATAACATCGCTAAATGGATTTTCTTTATGTTATTATTGTCATCCCATTAACCTATAGAACGTAAATTGTTATAATTAATTCTGATTGTTAATATGCTAATAAACAATAAAAAAAATTCTATATTACAAATAAAGTGACCTCAGGATTTGAGTTTTTCTTTTCGTTATAAAAGTTACTTATTTTTTTTAATACTTTTATGTAAATTTTAAGTGCCTCAG
Organism: Sinelater perroti; assembly: GCA_036346155.1. Lineage (NCBI taxonomy): Eukaryota > Metazoa > Arthropoda > Insecta > Coleoptera > Elateridae > Sinelater > Sinelater perroti. The sequence goes on from JARFIY010000001.1 coordinate 24,718,032, forward strand.
ATATAATAGTTACTTATATTTCCTCTCTTTTACCAAAAATAATATATTTTACTTTCATTTATATGATAATTTGCATTAAATCCATGCCATAAAAGGTCTGTTCCGATCAAGCTTGTGCAGCCGTAGTTTAGTCTACCAACCAATGAAAGTATTTTATAATACGTATGAGTAAATTACTGGACAAATCAGTTGGGAGTTAGACGCTCATAAATCAGTATATTTAGTATATGATCGGTGGAGAGGCAGGTGTGTAAATAGCCGTGCCCTCGTGGTGCGGTGTGGAGAACTAAGTACGGCCCGTTTTGAAAAGGAAAACGTTGACACCCAAATCTATCGATCTACCGATATCAACCGATGAATGCAAATCGCTCACCTTAAACGGCTTGGTTCCGGCGTGGCGGCATCTTGTTGCGATGTCTTCGTGCCTGGAACACGACCGCACTGGCCGGGATGCGATGCGAAAGTCTTGCGGGGTGGTTAAATGTGGATCAAATAAACACGACCGAATTGGCCGCGATGCGGATCGAATCCCTTGCGGGTTGGTTAAACACGACCGAATTGGCCGCGGTGCGGGTCGAGTATTTCTTGCGGGTTGGTTAAACATGGCCGAATCGCCGGGCTTCGCGCTTGGCTTAGCGGTAGATCATTTGCGGGAAATCTTAATTCGACAGTACTTTTCGTCTCAAAGGATGCCGCCGACGGCGTATGCAGACTCGCCGGCTGAGCAAAAGCCCATATGCCGTTTTGTGTGCGATAGCAAAACGTGTCGACAGATATCAAAGCCATCAGCATAAAAGGCCTCCACACCAATCGGCAAATTTCAGTAACCGGCTGAATAGAGCAGCAAATCTGCAATTTATTGGGAAAACTATCGGGGACGATTTGATAGGTGCAGCACAAAATAAATACATAAAATAAACAATTCAAAAATTGTCGAGATTCTGAGGATGGTAATCCATGATCTGAAAGACCAGCAACAAGTAGCATAGTAGAAAATGTCGAATGTGTCCGGGCTACAATCCTCAACTGACAATGTCAGAATTAGAATGTAACTTAGGGGTTCCAAAATCTAATATCTGTGACCATTCGACGAAAGATCTGAGCATGAAATAAGACGCAGCAAAAAACTCTTAGTCGGATACGCCCGAAAAAGCAAATTAAATTCAAAGGCAAAATCAAAAATGGGAAATCTCAAGATGCTTACTTTGAAGAAAGCTAATGAGATTATTTTTTGTTTTTTTATTATATGTTTTGACACTTCCAGCCAAATCACTTATTATAAATATTGTTTAACTATTCCGTGGGTTGCTTTCTTATTAACCCTACTATCTTCGGAAGTATTTCATTTTTCCCTTGTGCCTCTCCTCTTCTTGTAATTTTCGTAATATGTTTTACTTCTTAACGTTATCTATATTTTATTCTAAAATTTCTGTCTCGTACATAATGTCGTTTCTAAGTATATTATATAAAAGTTATTTGTCAGATGGCCGGGCAATCTACACGACAAAGAATGTATGGTATGCAGATTCTATCCTGTTGTTTTGTAATATTATAACCCAAGATATCTAAAGTAAAAAATTGGCAATCCGTGTAGTATTATTGGAAACAACATTTTAACATTCCGAAATAGTTCAGAAAACATAAAAATGCTAAAAGGAAAACCTTCTAAATGTTTTCGAAATCGTGACTTAAATCTGGAATCCACCGCTAACTTGATATGCCACAAATTGCTTCCAAACAATCGAATTATGAGTTCTGTAATAGCATAACGTATGCTCACATTAATGGCGACATTAAACTGCTATTCCATTTATCATTTATACCAAATCTAATCCAATCAGATTATTACCTGTTTTAGTTAATGCTCCGTGTTTTTGTGTAAAAAAGTATTTATATAAGAGATGTTGATCTAGCAGTTCAAGGTTTCTTCAGTTCAAAACAAAACCAGTAAATTTCTTTTGGGGTTAAATAGTTTTTTCAATCCATTTTCAAACCGTTTTAATAATTATCTTTTTGCTTTTTTATTGGTTGTTTTTGTTTTGTTCCTGTTAGTTATGTACATATGCATGTTTTTATTTCTAATGTCGGTATCTAATTTTTACATGATTATTTTACTTTTTACTATATCCTTCTTATCCTTGCATTCTACTAGTATTTAGGGCTACAATTTACTACTTTATTTTTGTATACCAACATTGCCACATTCCATATGCTCTTTTTGAGTATTTCCCATTTGTTGTTTATAACTCTACTTCTATGATTCTTGCTTTTACTTCTTTTTTGGTACTTACATACACGCATATTGATTTTTACTTTCCTTATCCTATAATAAGGAAAGTAATGTAATCGGCGGAAATTTGACCTACCCAGTTTTTCACATTTCTGGACGAAATATAGTCTCAGGACACCAAAAAAGTTGTTTTTAGCCATTGGTTCGTGTGTGTGTGTGTGTGTGTGTCTGTCTGTCAGTAAACAAGATATCTCGAGAACCGTAAGAGCTAGAGACTTGAAATTTGGTATGCAAGTTACTTGTAGGTAGGGGACGCAGTGCGAAGCTTTTGGTAAAATCGGCAGTGCCGTTTGGTCACAAGGTCGCAAAATCGGTCTCAAAGCGGTCGCGTATCTAAACAGTTGAAGATACAAAAATTTATGAGAATAAAATGATTTTTATCATGAGATAAACATGAATTTAAAATAAAAGTTGGTAAAATAGAACTCGAAAAAAATTGAAACCCAGGATTTTTAACATACCGGGTGTTCATAAAATGTTTCGGAAATTTACATTACCGGATAGATCAAACCGAGACGAACAAAAATTAAAATGAAATTTTTGATCCGAGGTCAAATAAATAAGTTGTAGCCGATTAAAATTAATTAAACGGACCAATCACAGCGCACTCGGAGCTACCGGGCCGACTTCGAGGACGGGGAGCGCTTGGCCGCTAGGAGGAGCACGCAGGCTGTGCGACCGAGCTCGCACGGTTACCTTCAGTGACGTAGCAAAATTGTAAGTACAGGTCAATTATTGTCTTGTACTGTTTATTTTAATCAGCTTTCAGTGTTGGACTCGCGCCTCGTCCTTTTTAAAATAACAAGTTCTGGGACGAGAGCAGCGCAGGCCGATATATATATATATATATATATATATATATATATATATATATATATATATATAAATAATAGGATAAGGAAAGTCGTGTGATGTTCACACCAGATTTTTTTTGTATTCTTTATTTACTTGGTAATGTTATATTTTTGTTTCGTAGTTTTCTAAACAATTATGTTAAAATTTTTCCTACCGTTTTTTTGTTATATTTTTCAATATACTTCTATGCTTGAGACCTTTTAGTTTGTTTTAACTATACTACTCGGCATTTTCTTTAACCCTTTTATTTTAGATTTAGTTTTTAGCATACTTTTGTGCATACTGATTTTCTAATATTCTAACTCTATAGCATTTTCTTTTCTCTTTCTGTTTTTGTCTTATTCCTTAATTTATTTTACATTCTTGTCTTTGTTCGAATTATATTGTATTCTTCATAACAATTTGCTGTGTTAAAGTTGTTTTTAATCTTTATTATTAATTTATTTTATTTTTTTCAATGTATTTTGCTGTAGCCATTAAGCGTATTTTTGTATTTTTTATTTTTATACATTCTTATGTTTTTATTTATGTTTAGAGTGCTATTTATAAATTCCACTATTTTTTATCGTTTTTAAATTCCCTTCTTCTTAATAACTGCATTACTTTTCTTTTGTCATTTCTAATTATATTTCACATTGTTTTTTATTTCATTAGTTTATATTTTTTCTTTATGAGATGGTATATGACAAATGCCTCCCTTTTTTTCTCATCTATAATGTCCAGACTTTAAATAATTTATAAAAAACAGGTAGCAATCAAAACATTTATGCAATCAAATATTAATTGAAATAATATGTAACATTTCAAGCAATTCTGCTGGAGAAATAGTTTATTTTATAACATAACTACACATATCAGCTGTATTAAATATAAAAGAACAGGCATTCATCAACTTGAATCTACCGCCACAAAATTAACCTTTAAGAATAACTCTTCAATTAACATAATTTCGGCTTACAAACCACCCACAAATAGACTCATATTAGAAGAACTGGTAAAAATATTTGACAACCAGCAGCCCACAATACTGGCCGGAGATTTAAATTGCAAAAACACAATCTGGGGATGCAGGGCCAACAACCCCAACGGAATAAAACTGAACACACTAGCGTCCCAACTGGCTTTACAAATTTCAGCCCCTAGAGATTACACTTATTTCCCCTACCGCACAAACCATTTGCCGGACATCCTAGATATAATAATACATAAAAACCTGCAACTGCCAATAAACCAAACCGTAATAACTGAACTTGACTCTGATCATCTGCCGGTAACATTCACTCTTAACTGTACTCCTTATTATTACCCGGAAAATCCAAGGCTAATCAACGGACCAGTTAATTGGGAACTTTTCCATAATATCATGGACGAACAAAGCAAGTGCCCTCTTACCATATCTACCACAGCTGAAATTGATGGAACCATTGAATTCTTCAAAGAAACAACAAATGAGGCTATCAAACAATCTACTCTAGTCTGTCAAACACGCAAACCTGTCAATAACCAAACACCCCCACTCCGAATTTTAAAATTAATAAAAGAATAAAACTCCACCCGAAGGAAGTGGCAACGTCTTAGGAACCCTGCAGATAAACACCATCTAAATGTGCTGATCCGGCAGGTTAAAAACGAACTCGATCAGTTCAGAATAAACTCTTATAAACAGTATCTAGAATCGTTCGAACCTGGAGACACCAACATGTGGAAAGCCACCAAACGGATCCTAAAGCAACCCACGGTTACCCCCACACTAAAATACAATGGCCAAACAATATCGGAAGATAAGGACAAACCTGAAATATTCGCACAACATCTCGAAGCAACATTTACCACCGCATATTTTAACAATGATCCCAATCATATCAGACAGGTTGAAATGGAATCTCAAAATATTACACCCCAAGAATAAATGCTAGATAACCCTATCTCCCCAACAGAAATTAAAGAATGTATAAAAAAACTTAAAACCAAAAAAGCACAAGGAATCGACATGATCCCCAACATAATTCTGAAAAATCTACCGCAAAAAATTATATGTTTACTAATAGCCATATTTAATTCCTGCTTAAGATTGGGTTACTTCCCTACCGAATGGAAGCGAGCACTAATTCAAACGATTCCCAAACCAAATAAACCGCATGACAACCCTAACAACTACCGACCCATCAGCCTACTGTCCACAATTTCTAAAGTTTTTAAACGAACCATTCAAAGCCGATTAAACAAGTTTTTAGAAGATAATTCAGTCCTGCCCAAATTCCAATTTGGTTTTAGAAGCGCACACTCTACTGGTCATCAAATCTTACGACTCACTGAGATAATTGAAAAGGGTTACGAAAACAAAATGCACACGATAATGGCACTTGTAGATATGGCGCAAGCCTTTGATCGTGTATGGATAAACGGCTTATTATACAAAATGAAAGATTTAGCAATCCCTGTTTACCTATTTTTCTTCAGCCTTGTAGCGCCCAGTATTGAGCATAGGCCTCCCTTTTTAGGGGAGGATTTGGCAATTAAACGTCACGCTTGCCGGGCGGGTTGGCGAGTGGATAGTGAATGTACTTTTTTTTACGACCGCCAAAGGTGTTTGTATGACGGCCGGAGAGCATTAAATGTTTTTGTCATTGCCGGGGTTCGAACCCGGAGCCGCCGTGCGCCAGTTTGGCAGGTTGAGGCCTTTACCTCGCGGCTGTCGTGCTCTCTGTTTACCTATTAAACATAGTTAAATCATTTTTAACTGACAGAACGTTCCAGACAAGAATAAAAGGATATACCTCATCAGTACCGAAAATCAATGCGGGAGTACCGCAGGGATCCGTACTGAGTCCCTTGTTCTTCAATATTTTCATGCACGATGCTCCTACAACACCAAACTCTGACATCGCAATGTTGCCGACGATACAGTAATCATAACTCAAGACTACGACATTAACCTAGCCGCAAACAATCTGCAACAAATTCTGAATCATCTTAACTCATGGTTTAACAAATGGTTTATACGAATTAATCCCAGCAAATGTGACGTCAAAATATTTACCTTGCGTCACCCACAAGACCCACCTAACATCGTTATCAATAATGTACCTATCCCTTGGAATCCGAAAGATAGCGCGGTGAAATACCTAGGGGTCTTTCTCGACCGTAGATTAACATGGAGTTTCCACACCAATAAAAAACTGACTGAATCATACGCAAGACTGGCCATGCTTTATCCCATCATCAACAAGAAGTCAACATTGAAAATAAAATGTGGGGTTCTCATCTACACGACAATTTTTACATACGGGTGCAGTGTCTGGTGCGCGACATCAAAAACTAATCTTAGCAAACTCCAAGTGTTACAAAATAAAATTATCCGTATAATAACAAATGCACAGTGGTACGCAAGAAACTCGCAGCTCCACCGAGAAACAGGAATCCTAACAGTGGAAGAATTCATAGAGAAAACAGCCCAAAAATTTTATGATAACATAAATCAACGCAGTGGTGCGATTCACTACAACTTGGGCACTGAAAACTTACACACCAGACTTAAAAGGAAGTTACCTATTGATGTCCTAAATAGTGAAAATAACAAATTTAATTGTCAAAACCACAATGAACTATCTATTTTAGTGATATAAATGTTAAAAATCTTTTAACCTTGCCATGTAATAGCAAATGTAATGCTGATCTGGCATAACCCCTATTAATAATAAATTAATAAAATATAAAGCAGACAAAACTGTCCTTTTATTATAAATATCATTACTTATTGATACATTAAATGCAAATAAATCATTCTTGATTATATTTTTTAGTTAGGAAGAAATTATAGAACAATTTATTATTAGACAGTTTAAAATTTAAAAAAACTTTTGAAAAGTTTTTTAGCATTTTTTGTATGTCTCCAATTCTAATCTAAAGCCACAATTTAAAAAAAAATTAGAATAAATTCTTCACAATAAAATTATTATAAAAGCTAAAAAATTATTTAGTAATTTTTTTATCTCTAAATGTATTGTAATTCAAAGTAACCCGTAATGTGTACTCACATTGTTGTGACCGGCTTATTAAGTCACATTTTAAAAATACACCCTCTTTCTAAACGACTAAGATCTCTCGCTGACCAACGCATTTCCTGCCGCCTACATTTCACATAATAATTTTGAAATTTTAATTAAATCCTGCCGTCCACGTTTTTGTCAACCACAGATGACCATGTGGTCGACACATTGCATAAAAGAACTATCTCGTCTGCAAAGGATGCGGCTAAGAAAAATAAGATCTAGCCGATATGAGCTTCCTGAAATATTCAAATTTTTCAGAAACTTTCATTAGTGAATTCTTAGTATAGTATGTGCATAAATACTTTTGGATAAATTAAAGAAACATATCCAGTAACTTCTTATTTTATATCTACGAGGTCTGGCAGCGGCCCCCCGGAGAGCTTGTCCAACTCCGACATGGTTGAGTCCCTTCGCATAGTAGTTTTTAAAAATAAAAACACGATTAAAAAGCTCTGTTTGACATAATTGGCGTACGCCGTTGCCATGACAACGCATTTACGTATACCCAGTTAGAGTTGAACTTTGACCTTTGACCTGTGTGACAGCACTCATAATTTTTTATAAGTTTTATTACCCCTCTCAAACGAAAATTTTCCATCGCTTGAGGTTCCTAAATATTTCCAGTTTTCATCGCCGGACCGAAATTTGTCCTTCAGAGGCGCTCAATTCTGGCACGGAAAGGCACGAACGATTTGACCTTTGACCTGTGTGGAAATGCAGCAGCACTCATAATTTTTTATATATAATTTTAAAGGTAACTATATTAACCTATCATGCCAATATTTGTTTCTCATATTGGTTTTTTGTCATCCACAATAATTTTATTTTAAATTACATTAACAATTTTTAAAATATATATTTTAGTGGTATAAAATATTGTATTTTTAATTACCGTTTGTATGTTTTATAAATAATAACAATAATAACTAGCACACTTAATATGTTTTAAGTTTGTTACTTTTCTAAAAGAATTTTGAATTTCTTTGATTGTCTCATACCTCTAAGATTTCTCACAGTATTTTAATTTCTAAACCTAAACTGATGTCCAAAATAAACATAATTACTAAAATTGTCAGCTAAACTGGTTAAGAAGACTCGTGGTCATGGAAAGTTTAAGATATTTTAGGAAACGTTTTACAAATATTTGATTTTTTGTACAAAAAAGAGTAAATTAATCAAGTGTTGCCCGAAAATACCTGTGACAAACGAGGAGCACTATATTAGTATTAAAACTTTAAAAAAGAAATTTTGATTTAGAAAATAAAGTTTGTAGATGAACGACTCATAGTACTAATCAAGACAAATTACGGGTAAAAGTTGAATTAAAAAACCTCACAAAATACTGAAAAAACGAAAAACTTGATAGATGAATTTTGCATGAATTGACAGAACAAGAATACACAGACTAAAGGGACCTCTTCCTTGCTGTTTAGACATAACAAGAAATCTTTTGAATCTAATTGTAGTCAACGGCTAAAAGTAAATTCTGAGCGATAATGTAAAATATAACATATAATCTTTGGATCACAAAAATCTCACAGACAACTTTCAAGAGTGAGGTTTTATCCTATGTAGATTATGGTGACTACATGGTAATCTAGTAAAGACATCATCATTATTCCTTCTTACAAGCTATTAAAATAATTATAGTAGAGTTTCACTGTGGACAATTATACATTATGCGTGAGAAATAACATTTATGGTAAAATAATCATCTTCGATTAAAAGACGTAGACCTACAATTCTTCACAACCCAAAACCTCATGTACTACGACTGACATTGTAAAAATTAATAATGTTCTTCCTTGGCCCTTATTTATCTGACATTTTACAAACAAATATTTTCTCTCGACCTGATTACTACATACAAATCTAGAACAGTGCTAACCAACCGTCAAAGACTTGCTTAGAAATAAAAATTCAGATTTCTTCAAAAATAAAATTTGTATGCTATATGAGAATTGACAAAAATTAATTGATATAAACGGCAGTTGTGGCGCATCTAATTTTATTGCAGGTGTAGTATAATACGGTATAACTAACGAACAGTACAATTTATTGAAATAAAAGGATAACATAAAATTTGATAACGTTTGTTGTTGATTTTAGTGCTTGGATCGCGTTACTATACATGTTTTGACCTATACTATTGATATAGAAGTGACCGCGGTATTACATATGGTATCTATTCTATGCTGCCCTGTCTAGACGATGACAAAGCATTAGTTATATGCCTAAGCTGAAGAACACATAAAGTTCCCATTATTAAGTGGCGAAGCGAAGCGGGAGTCACTACTAACTTTATGTTGTCAATCTATCTGTCTATCCGTCCGTCCGTCCGTCCGTCCGAGCAAAAACTCGAGAACGGCTGGGAATTTCCAAATTCTGTTTTCACCAATCGACAGGTGACCAAAAAGGCTTGTTTGCTAGTCATTTTGAAACTGATTGGTCAAAGGTCAGCGTTAGTTTGGGAGACTGCTTTGCCACTTCGTTATGCGTTGCAAGTTTTGCAGTTTTTTTTACTTGATTTTCAGCTCAACTTAACAGAGGTTTATTTTGTAAAATAAATGCTTTTCCATTAAAAATTATATATAATTTTATCCTACAAAATATGACAATTGTAGGACTACCGTATGCTATAAACAAAACAATAAATTCATTGTAAATATTGCGAAAATATTAATTTGGTGACAAGTTATAGTGTAATAAATATAAATTAAGATAATATTCGGTAGTTTTACAGGTTTATACATGCTTTCTGGAGGTACTTTAAACACTGAAAAATACAAAGAAAGGGTGCAGAAGTTATTGGTGAAGTTTACTAAAAGCTTAGTAAGTCTAAAATTTACATTTGTGGTTTTTGCGTAGTGCATGCAATCAAACAAGGAAACTGATAAGTTACTATTTTTTTAAATATAAACCGCCAGTCCTTGAACTAACCAAAACAATAGGCAATTATAAGTTAATTAAAATAAGCATAGTATGCTTTGGAAAGAAGAAGTGCTTTTCTTCAACTATCGTAAAATACGTTTCTAAATCTCAATGCTGATTTTTGTAAGAAATATTTAAAAAAAGTACTTCTGTATAACTTCATAATGAACATGCAACGTCTATGAAAGCCTTGAGTGGCTGTTGGGTATTCTAAGTTATTCTCATCTCCGTTTTGTATGTTTGACGTAGTGTATTTATTTACATCATATAGTAATATGCGCTGCATGACAAAATAAACGAATTATGGTTAACTTTTGAAAAGTATGTACCAAATATTTTTAAATATCATTTAGAATATTGAATAATAACGGCAATTGGCTTTACTCTAGTGACGTATTCATATTCATAAATGTAACTTAATGCTCTAAAGTAATTAATTCCTCTCTCAATGAGCAATCAAAAATTAAAATTTTCCACCCACAATACAGCTTTTATAGTTCTTACTAGAGACAAAATTCAATTTTTGAACCTGCAGTAGTGTGAGTATCACTCTATTTAGGATATCTAACCATTTCCATTTCATGTCTTCATAAATATGTTATTGGACTAAAGTAAATTGCTCGTTAGTAAGACTTTTTAATTTTTTAATTAGTGAAAGAAAAAACGACAACCTTGACAACGAATTTAAGTCACGCAGTGAAATTTAATAGCAAATTTATAATAAAAAGCGTGAAAGTTAATATCAATGTAATAGCAATCGAAAGTTTAAATAATGTATTGTCAATTGAACGTAAAGAAAAAGAAATAGAAATTAAATATTGAAAATAAATCACAAAGGTACTGTGAAATGAAAAGCCAAACTTGATATGTAAACTCAAAATGATTAATTCAGAATTAAAAATATTAAAACATGAAATACTAGATATCAAAATAGAGTCCAACACACAACAGGTGCCAAGCTATTCATATTTCAAGATCTTGGATTTTATTTTCTAAATCATTTTAAAAATTTTCGTAGTATTCTCGTGAAAGGATTTTTATCATGCAAATAGAAAGTTCCTAATTTGAGAGTTAAATGTTGGGTTCTATATATAAAAAAACAATTAATTTTTAACAATAATTCCTTTTAAAAATATAATTGCATATATTTATGCAATTTCTAGTCCTTAAATACAAATTAAACCGGATAAATTATAAATAATTAATTTAATTGTTTTGCAATATGTTCGGCACAAATACACAAAAAGTTTCATTAAGCAAAAAAAGTAAAACTAGAAATTTTGTAGTTGATCTCAAATACCTCCAATTTCAAGATTTTCCATTCTTACCAATCATATGATATTACCTCGCTCAAGGAAAGGTAAAGGTTAGTTCTGAATAAAAAGCAGACAAATAAAACTGCGAGATTTTTTATATTGTTATGCAGAGTGGCGGCAGGTAGATGGTAAGTTTTTATTACAAGAAATTTCAATCGTAAACATAATGTGGACAAACTAGCAGCCCATTTTTACCGCAAAAGTCTACATCCGCCAAAATTGGTCTATATTCGCTGTCCAGGTGCGTTTCCTCCTCAATTCAAAATTTTCTCTAGTCAAACAAATTCTTGACAAAAGTTGATTACGTTATAGGTAAAAATCATTATGAAAACATGATCTGCTATCGGGAAGAGGCGCAAACGATGCTCTTTGGCTCTCTGGCCGCAGTGTGCGACTAATTCTTCAAGCCCTTCGTCTTCATCCGTACAATATGGTCGCTTTTCAAGAATTGTCAAAACGTGATTGGCATAGTCATATTGTGGGATATGAATATTGATTGAAACCCATCACCAGAGTGTCTTCTTCAGTGACGAGGCACATTTCCATTTTTTGGCTGTGCAAATAAGTAAAACTTTCGATATTTGAGTGTAAATAACCCCGATAGTAATTTACCAAAAATCTCTATATAGTAATCTTGACTCAGTTTCGTGCGCAGTGTTAGAAATAAGAATCATCTTTTTTAAAGAAAAAAATCGTTTAGATTCCGTCAATTCCGAGAGATTTGTTGGGCATTCTCCAAAATTGTTTTACCCCTGCTCTTTAAAAATTTAGTCTGGAGAATGTCTGGTTTGAGTAGGATGGAATCACGGCTTACACAGTCTGAGCATCAATGTAAGATTCAAGGGAAATGGTCCTCGGGCGCTTGATTTCCCTGAGAGGCCCATACGGTCGCTAGATTTGACACCGTGTGATTTTTTCTGTTGGGTTATTTCAACACCAAGATTTATAAATATTGTTCAAACTCAAAAGGAGGGAATTTACACAAAAATTCACCTTATACTCTAAAAAGCGCTCGAAAAATTTATACAAAACTTTGTAAGCCGCTTGCAACAGTATTTGGATAATAACTTGGTCAATGTTATTTTCCAAGCCACAGGAGATACAACTTATGCTCCAAGTTTCGGATTTAAAATTATTTCTTTGTATTTTTTTAATTCACCTTCTAAGGGGAGTTTGTCGCATATTGTATAAAATTATGAAAATTCAACTACAAAGTGTGCCACTGCTATTTTTTACAGCCAAATGTAAGCAGTACGGTTTACTGCCAGGTTATGACGCAACGTGCCTGCTTAAATCACACTTTGTTCATCCATAACCTATTCGGACTAATTATTCGAAATAAAGCAGTGCTACCAGGCTTGTATTTTTGCCTTATTACTAATTAGCGTAATTAATATATAAATGGTAGATTGGTTTGCAATTTGCATTCTCGTTTTTGCTCACATTATTAGAATTAAGTAAGTCACAATAAATCGTTAGCCTTGCAAATATATAATGAAAGAGGGATAAATTAATATTGCTTTTTCAATCACTAAAAATATATAAATATGAACATTTTTTAAAAGAAGAAAAAAAAACATGAAAATTCATTGATGAAAAGAATCATATTTAAAATAGTAAAAGATTAAATGGATCCCAAGTGAACACAGATATGTGTATATGAAATAAATGCTAAAAAATGAAAAAATAATTATAGATTTAAAATAGAGAATTTAAAAATGGAATATAAACTATTAAGAGAAAATATGATGTTATTAAAAACTAATATACTGTGAAGGAAAAAATAAAAAAAAAGAGAAGGGGTACAAACAGGGAAAAAATAGAGCGCTAAGTGGTATTTTTAAAGAAACTCTAAACATAAATGTAAAAACTAAGAATCTACAATAGCAGAAAAACAAATACAGAGAGTCACAAAACAAAAAGATAAAAAAATTATAATAAAAAGAAAAACAATTTAAGAAATCGAATTGTTATAAAGAATACAACATAACCCAATCAAAGACAAGCATGTAAAAGAAACTAAAGGATATGGTGAAAGCACAGAAAGAAAAGAAACTGTTAAAGAAGAAGTGAGCACAACTTCACTTTAATATCTAACAGATAACAAAAATCAAAATACTACCAAATAAAAAATTGAATAGAAAAATAAGCTGTTTGTATGTGTATATTGGAGAGAGAGAGGAGGGAAGGACAAGAGAGAGTAAAAATGCACGCGAGTGTGCTTTGATTTTACAAACAAAACTAAAGGAGAAGTGAAAATCATATAAGTAAATAAAGATATAAATGAGAAATGGAAAATATTACTTTCAAAAATGATGAAGTTAACAGGAAAGCAACCAATAAAATGGTTAACCGATATTTATTATAAATTGTCTGTCTCGGAGGTTTAAAGACATATAATACAAAAAGATAACAAATGTAATTACAAATAATCTCTTCAGATTTCTTCAAAACGTTTTTTTCGATTTCGTACATTTCACCTTGCCCTAAATTTTAGGCACATTTTTTCGACGGAACAAACTAGGAAGACCTTCCTTAGGGCGGCTAAGTTTTGTTTCAAAACGTAACCATACACTCACGTTTTATTTTCATTTTGTTAGTAACAATTTTAAACAGAATATTACCAACTGCAGCAAACTGTTTCTTTTGCGCTGGTAACAATAACTAAGAAATAAATTTTGCCACGTCATGTTCCATTCCAAGGCTTTCCATAAAAATTTTTGGAGCTCTCAGCTCATTTCTGGTTCTGACATTAGCAGTTGCGTATCCTTGTTGATTGTAGCCCATAAATATTAAATCTTTTTAGTACTTTACTGAGATTTAATTCTGAGTAAATTACGGTCCGTTCCTGAATAGTATCTTTTATGCTTTTATTTGTGTTGCACCCATTGAATCGTTTTCGAAAATCTAAATCAAGTGCAGATTCGCTGCTCTACTCGCTCACCTATTGCAAATGTGACGATGAAACACTAAATGTGCTAATTCATTGACTTATAACTCCCAACTGACTCGTCCAGTAAATCGTCTTTATTTACGCATACGCATTACATACTACTTTAATTGATTGTCAGGTTACTTTGCGGTTGCACAAACTGTTGTCTATAATAATATTGATTTCATGTTGTCGAGATAGATCTGGTATGGGACGGATGTAGTGCAAAGTAAATGAAAGTAAAATATAACTAATATTGTCTTTGGCAAAAAATACAAGTAATTGTTATAATTATAGTAAACTGTATATATTATCCGAGCCTCAAAACCTGCAAAAAGTATTAAAAAGGTAAAAAAAATAAAACAACTAGAGAAATTAATAAGTGAAGAACAACTTTTATATTAGTAAAATAGACCCAGAGCCCTATTCATATAGAATTGAGATAGACATTTATAAATATATCTATATGTATCATTAACTTCCTTAAGTTGCCCTTGGTGATATCATACTTCTCATTTGTCTTCACTTCGACCACGCTCCACACATAATAGTCAAAGAGATGCAATCGGGGCTGTAGGGCGGTCACAAATTGGGGAACCAGTTGTAGTACAAATTTCTGTATAGTCGTGCCTGGCTCTTTCTTGTTTTGTGGGCTGGAGCGTAGTCTTGTCGGAACACATACTCACCCAGCGTCCTATCCAGGACTTAATAACGGTCTCCAGCACTTTGATGTAACGGGCGGCAGTCACCTTTAGACCTTTTTCAAAAAATCGTTGTTCATAAACGTCAGCGCCATCACAAAAGCAAAAAGTTTTGTATGCATAACGATAGATACTGTAGAAGCATCTTGGTGGATCTAACGGTCATTTTGGCGATTCACCTTCCTCTCTTAGATAAAGTTCTTTCATCCAGAAAGAATCTCAGAAGCCAGCGGATGTCGTTTAGCAGTATTTGAGTCTTTAACCTCCTGTCTATCTTTTTTCCTCAATCAAAAGTTAAAGGTTCCTAACTGCAAAAAACTTGAAGTGGAAGTTCTAGTTCACAGGATCCTGATCGATCTTCTTTTTCTATTTGCGGACAAATTTATCACTCCTTTTGCAATCCGACTTTTGCTATGACTTGTTACCCCCTTTCTGATTTACTTTTTGGGTACATTTTGTAACCACACCACACAATAATTTCTATAAGCCATTTTCGGTGCAAAAGAATCCAAGTATAGCAGCTGCTAATAGAGGATTTCACATGCATATAAGACGGCCTTTGGGCGCACAAGCCCAGTCGAAACAAAATACAAAGGAAAGCAAAAATAATAAATGCAATTAAGTTTTTTATTATTTTAATATTTATTTACACACCCTAGAAATTTTGTATTGGCACTTAATAATCTTTTAAACTTGTACATTAACTCAACTCCACTTTACTTAAGCCTTACAGCGTTTTAATTTCTCCATAGTTATTTTTACTGTTAAGTCTACTAAGGTTCAACCAGACGAAGTACTAAATAATTAGGTAATTTAACCAATTTTTTGACAGACCCGAATTTTAAAAATGCAGTAAAACTAAAGCGACACTAGCATAATGAGTACTTGGCAGGTTTGGTTAACATGAAGGTAGAATACAATACATTTTTGTCAATGAAGCAAAATTTTTTAAACAATATTCTATATAAGTTTTGTCACTAATGGATAAAAAATTGTAAACTTTTGAAACCACATAACCAATTTACTTGTAAGAAAAATATTTTTCACAACATTTATGCACTTCTACTTCCTTCATTTTGTTTTTTGACATTTTCCCCTACAACAGTATTATAAAAATAAAGCGTCGTGAATGTCCAATTATTTATTTTTACATTTGTTTTGTTTTAGTTAAGATGATACAATTTTTATTTTTAACAATTTCGAGGTATTTTAAAATGATAATTTTGCTTCAATACCACTTTTGAGCAATAAATGTTCTATTTTAAAAACATTAACTTCTTAATCAAAATTTGTAATAAATAATAATGAAGCAAGCACAGTTTGATAACTAACTTTTGTTTCTGTCGAAAACGCTTCTTATGAAAAATATTGGTTCACATTTGAAATTGTTGTACGTAACCAAAGATGTCTATTTAGTAAAACGAACATTACGATGCGTAATACAGTAATGGAGAAAATCAGTAAAATAACGACAGTGCAAATCTACTATATGATATTCTCATCATCGCTCAGAAGTTTCGGTACGAAGACACAAATTAAGATCAAGAATAACACCTTCACAAATTAGGATTTGATAGTTAAGGACATTTAAAAAATAACTAATTGGTATAGGCATATATGGTTAAATAAAATATCAAAAAAAAAATAGAGGAGCAAAAGTATCAGGAAAGAGTCCTAAGGGCAGGTTAACAATACTTCAAGAAAAGTAAATAAAAAGGAGTATAACAGTAATCCGCAATGTTGCAGTTTTTTTCTGTTGTTCTTAAATGAAGCGGTATGTTGGAATGGATCTTTCCGTAGATTCCAAAAAATAAACTTCAAAATTTTGTATCACGTCAAGTTTTTCCACCAATCACAAAAATCTGGAGATTAAAGCAACGTAATTTTTTAATGAACCTCCAGAGTGGTTCAAACGGTAAAAACGCGGGCTGCGATGCGGATGGACCCGGGTTCCATTCCCGGAGCTCTCTGATGCCTGGCGGGTGGCCTCAGTCAGTAAAAATGATTGAGTACCTACGTACTAAAATCACTCGCACAAGGGGTAATAATGGTGGTCTTCTAAGGCGCGGTGTTTGCCACATCGCTCCGCATCAGAGATGGTGCGCGATGACCGCGCAGTGAAGTCAAACATATAAAAGTCTGAACTTCTCAGTTCGCGGGCTGTGCTCCCACACGGGCGTTAGAGCCTTACCATTATAATTATTATTATTATTATTAATTTTTTAATGACATTGACATATTGCAACGTTTGTAACTTGTGAAAATGTTCTCAGGGAGGTTGGAATGAATGTGTAAGGAATAGATAAACATGACTTTGAAAGAGACATATTAAATCCTTAAATTTCTGGTGAAAAGTGTAAAAGTATAAGATTCATGAATTGTCTGTGTGCGGGAATTTCATGGTGATTGAAATATTGCTTCGCCAACAAGCAGACACCACTAAATTTCCTTGCTTTTTGTGTGAAAATTGAATTCGGTAACGTTGATCATTGTTAATCTCAACAGTTTGCAATTCGATCAAAATATTACTCGCATTCACGCTTTTTTGGATACGAACTTTCATATAAGAGTACTTTTTACAGTTGACGGAGGTTCCACAACTTTGGAATTACTTCTTTTGCCCACGAATCTTCTTTCTTTACATCGTTTAAATGGTTACTTTTGATAAAGTAATAAAAACAGCATTGGTCAACTAGATTAAATTTACAAAACATCTTGCACAATTATATTTACTACTAGTAAGGCGTAATATATTAAAAAACTGTAATATTAAAGTTTAACGAATTAAAATTACAACTAACATTAATTACAGAAAACAATACAAATAATACATTTATTTGATGCAAGAATAAACAACAATTACCTAGATTTCCACGTTTTCTCGAACAAATACTGTTTGTATAATGTAAATATAAGATATTCCTTCCTTTCTTATATAAAAAGTTTAATACAATATTCGATTCACAGAACACCTCTACTCCATCACTAAATTTGTATATAAAGCCAGCGGAAGCTCTTGCAAAACCTTTAGGGATCTAAGGCCAGCGCATATTTACGTAAAGCAACCCGTGATGTCAACGCGATATTCAACTATATACGAAGCTCACTCTTAGTATAAATATATAAATGCTACATTAAAAATAAAAGAAAGTTATTGACATAGTAACAACTAAAAATATTATCCAAGAGTAATATATATCCATAGAGTTAAATAAACAAAATGTATAAATATACGTAAATATGCTACCTTAAAGGTTTCCTACTTATAATACAAAAAAAATAATTTATTGTGTATGTGTGTTGTGTATTTTGTAAGAATATAGATATATTAAAAATTCTCCAGGGCAACAATTAAAAAGAAATAAATATAATCAAGGTGTATCTGGTACTGCGTTGCTCCATATTATCGATTCCTTCTGTAAAATGGCTTTCTTAGGGATCATCAAAACAACCATTTATGTATATCAATCTCCTTTTCTGTTGCTTAAAATCTCTTTTAAACCAACAGTGTTTTGAGTTTTAGGAATAGAACTGCGGGTAATTCAATCAGGAGATATAGTGAATATTAAATAATTTTAAAACTTGAATAATACTAATATCTTTAACCCTTTGTGAACACCCATCTTTTTTAGAAATTTAAATAAGTTTTATGCCAATTAAACTTATTTAAACTCATAAAATGTAAAGTAGTGCCAATAGAACTCCCTATAAAGTTCCAATTATTTATTTCTAAAAATGTTTGTACCAAAAAATAATGGTCAAATTTTAAAACTGCGGGAAATAGAACACAGCATTATATTTTTATTAGAACGTAAATTCAGTTCTTTTTATTTGATAAACACAACCTACATTGCAAGAGATGGAATTTTATCTGATTGTATAAATATAACTAGTACAGCTGTTCTAGTGTAGCTAATAAATTTCACTTTTATATTTTTTTCAGTCATATGTCCAAATTTGTCTAATTTTTTCTGGATCTATACTTGGCACTTGATTTTCCTTAGGTCGGATGGAATAATATGGATCGTTTTTTTTTAATATTACATTTATTGCCAGATCAACAAACATTTTTGTATACATAGCATTGATGTTACATAATGTGCTTAATTGGGACTAAATAAAATAAGGAGACTTTTAGCTGTCTCGGTGAAGTTTTCAATAACAGTTTCAGTGATTCTCGCAATAGGCTAATATAATGTCCTGAGGTAGTTGACGTTTGAGTCTTGTGTGGATCTTTGTTCAAAAAAGATCATAATGAGCAGCACCACTACACGCACTTGAGTTGGTTATAAGCTTTTTGCACTTTCTTTATTTAATGTGCCTTCGATTGATGTAATTCCTAGATTTTTAGAAGATTTTCTTCTGAAGATGTCTGCCGCAGTTGTGGACGAGACATAATTCCTAGTGCATGGTGCAGTTGTGTATTTTAAAAATACCAGGGCACGTTGACTGCAATCCGCAACACTTTATTTTGAAACCTCTGTAAATTTCGTATGTTGATTTGAGATGTATTACACCATATTGGTGATCAATACAGAATTAAAGGTCGTAGCAGGCTTTTATAATGCAGGAGAATTCAATTTTTAAGGAAAATTTGCGGTTAATTAGTGGGTACAACTGTTTGAGTCTGGTATGACCTTGAATTAATTTATGATTAATATAAAACTCCCAACTCAGCCGTGTGTCAAGGTATATTCCAAGGTATTTGACTGCTGCGTCATTTGGTTTTCATGGTATTGGTTTATTATTAATGTGTACAGAGTTGGGATTCGTAAATCTTCTGAGCGTGAATATTTTGGCATTTTTTTGGGTTTATTTGAATATTTCACTGTTGGAACCACCAAGAAAGTTGGTTTATAGTTTGTTGAGTGCTAGCACTGCTTCATCCAATAACGTTGCCTACGTGAAGATGGCTGTGTCGTTCGCAAAGGTAGCAAAAGTTGCCTTGGTTTCGGGCAGGTCGGATATGTAAATACAGAATAGTGTTGGACCCAGAATGCTGCCTTGTGGGATGCTAACGTATATATTTTTGTTTTCTGATAGTTTTGAGTTCACTTTGACAGCAAAGATTCTATCTTTACCAAATGAAGATAAGATGGCTTTTAGATAGAGTGGTAAATTAATAACTACGATTTTCTTTTTCAAACCTTCAAACCAAGCTCTGTCAAAGCCCTGTGAGATATTAAAAAATAAGGCCGTGATGTATAGTTTATTTTCAAAGCCGCGCTCAATATGTCCACTTATTCGTTGCAATTGGTGATATATAAAGTGTCCTTGTCTGAATCGAAATTGGAAGGTGGAAATTGTGTTGAGACTTTCAATTGCAGCATTTAACCTAACATTAAATTATTTTTTCTAACAGCTTGGATAATAGTTAGCAGACTTATTGGTCTATAGCTGCTAATTTTAGTTTTATTGTCGTGCACTGTCGCCGATTGATGTAGTGGGGTTAGCAATTTTAGTGTTGATATCCTGCTTGGTTTGAATATTTATGGGACAAAATATTTTATTGTTTAGTATGTTTTCAAATAGTTTCCATTTTATTTTGCTTATTGGTTGTTTAGGTACTAAGTTTTTTTTTAAAGACACTAGAGCAGGGATGTGACTTAAGTTAAGTTCGGTTATGAGTCGTTGGTATAACGACTTGTTGAAATTCTTCTGCAGAACAATGTCAAGTATGTTGGATTCACAGTCTCTTCGATAAGGGTAACAAGTATACTTATCCGGCACTAAGCTCTCGAAGAAGTTAGCTATTGCGAGATTCTCGAGTTTACTCCCTTCTGGGTTTGACTCTCTGCAGCCTTATAAGGTATGTTTAGCGTTTATGTCACCAATGATGGTTGTATCGAATATTGTTTTTATGTCGTCAGGTACTAGCTTTTTATTTGGCTGCCTGTAAGCGCTAGCTGTTGTTACACTACTGTTGCCAAGTGTTACTTTAAATGAAGTAATTTCAATGTTTAAGTTGGGAATGTCAGAAAGTCGCGTGTGCTTAAACCTTGTTTTGATTAAGATCGCCACCCCTCCTGACGCAATCGGAAAGATTAGGTCCTTGCGATAGACGTGGTGGTAACCAGGAATTTTGAGGTTGATTGTTTCGTCTAGGTGCGTCTCAATAATATAAGTGACGTCAACTTTGTGCCTAGCTAAAAATGCAATGAGTAAGGAGCGTTGATTTAAGAGTTCACTAGTATTCCGGTTGAGGATTGTTAATTACTGAATTGGTTTTTATTCATTACAGTCCATTGAAGAGCATTGGTACGAGGGTGTCGGTAATAAACGACTTAATTTGGTGGAAGTGAGGTGTGAGTAGTTTGAGGAGAAATGTTGTTGGAAAGTTCTGGGCTATTGACTGGGGTTGATATATTAGCGTTGAAATTGACTTCGCTTTTAATTTTGTACACATAAATCGGTTCGCTGTTAACGTACTAGTTTCGGATATAGTTGGTTTTAGTGATAGAAGTCTGAGTTTTTGTACGTTGCTGTAGTAGCTTAATATAATGGGGACGACCACGATAATTTGCACTGTGGTCTTCCATATTTTGACGGGCAATTGAACTGGTTTTTTTTTGCATTCGGTATGTAAATAATCGCTTGCGCATTTGACGCACATAAATTTTTGGCTGCAGTAATTCTTGGTATACCCGTACTGTTGACATCTATAGCATGGGGGTATGACCTTGAATTTTCTTCTTGCTTCAACAGCTACTGTGAAGTAGAATAATGATTTTAATGTGAATATGCATTTTGCTTCTTCGTTTTTGGTGAGATCAACTGCGCAGACGGGAAAACCGCTTCTTTGTTATCTGATCGCGTTACTTTAAGAACTGCAACCTTATCTATGAGTTCGTTTTTAATTTTCTGATTTTTTAAGGAAAGTGGTACATTTTTGATGACTATAGATAGGGGTTTGTCGTTAGGATTTTGATATGTTTAATTGGATTTGGTTTTTATTGCAGAATTTGATAAAGTTCCAAAAATCTTCGTCTTTTGTTAGATTTATCCGTAGCGTAGATCTGTTATAAGTCGTTCTGAATGTGCCGGTTTCATGTTTTTGAATATCGGCTACAAGAGCATTACGATTTACTGGATTGTGTAGATAAATGAGCAGAATTTAAATTTTCGTCGAATCTGACGTATCTTTTGTGTATCTTTATTTATCATCTAGTGAAGTTTCCAAATGTCGCGGAAGATAGTATTTATTGCTTTCGATGAGGTTTGGAGCGGTTTATGCGTACCGTTCTTGAACTTCTTTTATTGGTGGTGATAAATTGTCAGATTTGCGCTTATGAGGCATTTGAAAAACCATTTTAATTGCATGGGTAGTAATTGTTGAGATTTTCGGTAAAGTATATTAAAATAAGTCTAAAATTACTGCCTTTACAGCGAAGTAATGTAGTTAAGGTCAAGCGTATCGCACTATTATCGGATGACATATGGGACATCCGCGCCGATTTACTGCTCGTACTCGACTCAGGTTGTTGGTACCGTCGTCTAAACGTTAGAATCATTACGGTGTGGTTTGTTGCTTAAGAAAGAAAATGCTCCCGCTATTTTAGGTGCCCCAACTTCCAGACTGAGTTATAACCTGGGCCTTCGGTTTTGACGGCAATTGACTGCACGTGTATGACGGGCCATCTGGGCTTGGAAATAGTTTTAATGACCTTTCAAAATATAAATGCAGCGTTGTTGGAAACAAAGAACATGCTTAGCTCAAACGCGACAACATTTACGTCAAGTGGAAACCCACGCATAGACATAATTGCTAAGTAAAGTATTACAAACTTCTTAAAAATATTTCTATGTATTCGACTCCATTCTCACAAACCCATATATTTGTATACTAGTTGCAGCTTATTGATTTTTGTTTTTATACATCATTTTCTATTCTATCAAATTTTGTTTCTTCAATAGAACTATATAAATTATTTAGAAACAATATCGGATTTCCATCTTTCCACTTCACTTCCAAAAACATTTTTCTAATTTCTATCACAATTTATTTATTTTCAATAAATCTTTGAATAAACTAACTAGTATCTGCATGGAATTAAAATATTGTTAAAACACACTTGGTGGTGTGTTTCGAGCAATTTTTTAATCAAATATTTTACTACTGTAGCTACAATGTTTATTTATTTTTACTGTTTATATTTGCCAGTCTATAAAGTTTTGGCGAAAACTCAAAATTATTAACTGCTATCCTCACTTCATATTGTGTTTTATAGATTATAGGGCATGTATTAATGTAAATTATTTTTGTTCTTAAACATTATCGTTTATATATCAGTCGAATAATGTTTACTTGGAAAAGGGTTTAATTTGTGTGTCTTTAATAATTGATTTAACAATGATTTGACTTTATAAATTGTATAAACGATCGTGTGGCCTAAATGAATAAGAATACCAATATTGAACATTTTAAATGTATTTCATATGTAATCATTGTAACTTGGTAATATTTTAATTACAACACATATTTCTATCTTAAAAATCCTTTAGTTCATCCAATATGCATGGATTTTCCATTTGCGTTTATACAATGCAATAAATGCAATAAATGAGTACCTGAAGGTCAAAGTTTGGAGTAATAATAGGCGGTCGGTACGTAGCGCTAGCCACGTTACTACCCTTGTGTACTCTAGGCTCTAGACCTATCCTGTTACGACCCCAAAGGGCCCATTACGGAGAACTATTATATTACAATATATTACATTAATTATATTTAAGACAAATCCTAACTACATGTTACTTAATAAAAAAATATAGCAAACACAGTAAAAATAACTTATAAAACTCTGATAGTCCAGAAATTTTACTGCTGGTAATAAAGACAAATGGAGAAAAGATAATAATTGTAAGTAAAATATTAATAAATGTATCGATATACGTGAAACGAGCTATCTAAAACGGAAGTCCGGATTACATAACGAAAGACAAAACCACAACTGCTAGCATACTTCCACTAAAAATAGCTATAACTATGTCATATTGGCTGTGTTAAGTTATCTCTACAATGTACTTAATTACATCAACTCTGCTTTTATCTTTTACCACTCGCACTAAAGCAGCTTAGGAATTTATGGCTTATAATGCAGTTTATTAGTCTTAATCAATTTATCGTTTTTATTTTTAATTATATCTTTCAGTTTATATTCCACAATTTAAACAATTTGGTATAAAAAACATATTTTGAGCTTCTTATAAAAAAAATTAGTGACATTTACTATACGCTATTAATGTGTGTTTTTAAAAGAACTTTGTGTAGACTTTACTTACATGCTGACCTCAAAACAATAAAAAGTAATTCCAGCGTTGGTGTAAAATTTTGATATTTACACCTAAAACCATTTACTAGACTCCTTGGAGCTAATAACAAGTTGGGCAGTAATAACTCTGGAATAGATTTATGCTATCAATTAATTATATATGAGCAACTTATTTCAAGAGCTAAACAGAGAAATTGAGAAGAAAATTCTCAACGTTTTGGTATTTGCTTTTGTGCCATTTTCAATATAATTTGGCTCTTCACTCGGTGCTTTTGTCCACTATACTCCAAGGAAAGCTATGGGCGCATAAAGAACATCGATCTTTTGTGTATTCTGCTTCTCTGTTTATTGAGTTGCAAGTAAAAATTTGGTGGAAATAATGTTTGTGGAGAGATCCACTGGGCCGAGGAAATTTTATAAATATTTGTAATCTTGCGTAACTGATAAGAGGGGTAATGTCCTCTTTACCCCTCTTATCAATCGATATAATAAATAGGTGTTGGCTATTGTCTCCTGTATTTCAGTATTAAGGGCATTTTTTATTTTAATTGTCACTATAATAATTCTACTGGTAGGGTGAAAAATAGAAGCATTTGTTTTCACATCGAAAGCAAATTTTGTGGAAAACCTCGCTACACTTCTGGAGTTTATACCACTTCCTATAAATACTTAAAACTTTACCTACGGGTTAAAAAAAAATCATAGTAGACTTCGATGTTAACTTGTTTACCAATTTCCCAAATCCTAAACCCTTAAAATCATCTTACCAAATTTTTTAAATTTGAACAAACATTGTGACATTGCTAAAATGCCTTTATATTCGTTATTTATCTAGTATTTATAGAATATATATTTATAGTATATCTGCTATACATTTGAATAAAAAGTAAACAAAGAAAACTGACATGAAATGTGGCGTGGCTGAATTCTGAGCGTACGTTTAGTTGCCTATCTTCAGGATTGTTTTGCATATTTTACTTTTGTAAAGTCATCGCATCGGCTTATCCCACTGTTATCATTTATAAATAAATTGTTTCACGTTCCCACCTTGCAAAAATTTGAGGGAAGGCAAATGAAAAATTGTCAACCTAGAACGCCAAAAATACCTTTTTGTGGGCAATATAATAATAATACGAGGGATTATATAACCGCTAGCGTAGTCCCGTGCTTAACGGACAGGGTGCGATGCACACAAACCCGGGCTCTCTGATTCCTTGCTGGTGGCCTAGTCAGTCACTAAAAGTATACCTTTTTGAATAGAGATTATACTATTTTTCATAAATATATAACTTAACTACAATCTTAAATTTTTCTATGAGTTGCCCGAGACATTTTCAAAAAATTTCGCTAATAAAATCTAGAAAGAAGGTTAATGCAATTAACGAAAACATTATTCTTTGATTTGATTGAGTATAAAGTTAGAACAATTCAGAAAGTTGAGACTTTTAGTGAGCTTGCGACGAATAAGGGCTCAAAAAAAAATGCTACAATGATAGACGTCATAATACAACTCATAAAATAAAAAAAATAAAAACAAGGAAACACAGTATAAAAATATTCAAATACAAATAAAACAAGAAATAAAGATAGAGAAAGAAAATTAGTTCAATACTCAAAGTGAGTAAATAGAAGCATTAGAATAAAAACATGATCGATTTCATACACAAAAAGATCAGAGAATCTGTTAAAATATATAAACCCAATACATTTGGAATATTACATACTAAAAGCGGTAAAATGATTACTAATAACAATGAGGATAATAAACCCCTCACAAGCCTATACAGCTGACCTTTTTGAAGATGACAGCCCGAAATATTCTCCAGACTTCAACTGTCAAATTTCCTGGTCTAGAAGACACATACCGAATTTCTTCAATATAACAGAGGCATTATACAACACCCATGCCCGGTGTAAATCACATACAGGTCGTCTCTGAATCGAGTAGGAGTTGACACACACTGTGTGTGTGAAGCCGGATGGAGGACCTCGACTCCAACATGGCGCGTCCCCGGGTGGCGGATAGGGGAAGGCTCTACAGATATGTAGAGTAGGTGCAGAATGCACCCGCGGACCAAACGAGGAGTAACGTCTGACCTATAGTAGGCGGTTACAAAACAGCGTCTGTACTCCAAAGGAGCGGCTGAACATAATCCTGGCAGAAGGTATAAAATGCATACACCAAGATGCCTGGCCAGCAAGGTGTATTAGGCTAGATTCCTCCAACATCATGACAATAAGACGTAGAAGAAGAAGGCCCTCAGTCCCCAGCCGTCTCCAAACTCCTGCCCAAGGCAGCGGGCAGAGCAGGGAGGAGATAGAGGGTGCTAAGAATCCCTGGGTTCGGATAGGCTGCCACAAGACGAAAAAGAAAAAAGCCTTATTTGTATGCACATATAATACAAGATCACTATTAGGAGAAGTTAGACTAACAGAGTTAGAAGAACAGTTAAAAGAAATAAAATGGGACATAATTGGAATAAGTGAAATAAGAAGGAAAGGAGAACAATGTTTGAAACTTAAATCGGGACACATACTATTCTATAAAGGACACGAGGACATAAGTCAAGGAGGCGTAGGGTTCCTTATAAACAAGAAAATAATAGGAATAGTAACACACTTTAAGGCGATTAGTCCTCGAATAATATACATAATACTAAAGATATCAGAGAAGTGCAACTTAAAAATGAGAAAAACAAAAAAAGAGGTAGAACAACTTTATGAGGAAATAAATACCTGTATTGCTGAAAACCATACAAAACACTTACTAATAATAGGGGATTTCAACGCCAAGTTAGGACCAAAACAAGAAGAAGGAGAAGAATATATAGGAGACTACGGGATAGGAGTACGAAATGAAAGGGGGGATATGTTAATAAACTATATGGGACAACAGCAAATTTATGCAATGAATACCTTCTTTAAGAAGAAACTGCAAAATAAATGGACGTGGATTAGTCCGGATGGACAAACCAAGAACGAAATAGATTTCATCTTATCCTCACACAAAAACATAGTGCAAGACGTATCGGTAGTGAAAAAAATAAATACCGGAAGTGATCATAGGTTAATAAGAAGTAAGATTGTTATCAATAACAAAAACGATAGATATAAAGCTATACAGAAATCTAAAAACTGGACAGAGGGAAAACATATAGTAGCAAACAAGGAAATATACGAAAACGAATTAAACAAAAAATTAAAAGAAGTAAATATAGTAGCGGAAGATAACTTAGAAGAAAGATATAAGAAAATAACAACGGCACTTAAAGAAGCCTCGTCTAGAATAAAAATATCAAAACCAAGAGACAGCAAAATAAGCGATAATACAAAGAAGCTAATGGAAGAAAGAAGAAAATTGGCAATCAACCGGGTAGAAAATATAGAGCCTCTAAAAGAAATAAGCAAAGAAATAAGAAGAGAGATGAAAAAAATTTAAAAGCATGGCATGAACTAAAAATTGAAGAAGCACTGATTAATGGAGGAAAAACAAAACAATGACAGAAAGAAAGAAGACTGGGGGATACAATCATGACATCGCTAAGAGACGCAAATGGAGCCTTAATTATAGACCAAAATAAAATAACGCAAAAAACGGAACAGTTCTACAAATGTCTTTATAGCATAAAAACTGATACAAATATAAAAGATATAGAAAGGAAAATACTAGATGTAAATTCAGAAGACATTCCTGATATTGAAATATACGAAATAGAAAAAGCTTTAAGACAGACAAAAAGAAATAAGGCACCAGGCGAAGATGAGATACTCCCAGAAATGCTAAAAGAAGGGGGACAGCCGATATTACAAGAACTAAAAGTACTATTAAACCAATGCCTGCAAGAAGGGAAAATACCTAAAGAATGGGATAACGCAGTTGTAATATTACTATTCAAAAAAGGCGACAAACATAGATTGGAAAATTATAGACCAATCAGTATATTACCACAAATATATAAATTGCTGACAAAGATCATTACGAATAGACTGGTTAACAAATTAGACAACTACCAACCACCAGAACAAGCAGGATTTCGTAGCGGCTATAGTACCCAAGACCATCTACAAGCTATGGGAAATTTAATAGAAAAATCAAAAGAATATAACTTACCATTATGTCTTGCCTTCATAGATTTTGAAAAGGCATTCGATTTGGTTGAACACTGGGCCATAATACAATCTCTACAGAACAGCCGCGTAGATTACAGATACACGGAATTAATAAAATATATATATAGAAACGCTACCTGTACAATCAAATTGCAAAGTACTACCAATCCGATAAATGTAGAACGAGGAGTAAGACAGGGAGACACTATCTCTCCAAAATTATTTACCCTATGTTTAGAAGATGTGATTAAAAAATGCGCTTGGGAAAATAAAGGAATAAGAGTAGATGGGAAAAGATTGAACCATCTACGATTTGCTGATGACGTCGTGCTCATATCGGACAATGTAGAAGAATTAGAAGAAATGATAACAGACCTAAACGAAAAGGCCAAAGACATAGGATTAAAAATGAACAGAGGGAAAAGTAAAATAATGATAAACGATCTAGTAGATGACATAGTTGATATACAGATTGACGGGGAAACTTTAGATCAAGTAGGAAGTTATATATACCTTGGACAATACATCTTACTACAATCGGATAATCAAACAAAAGAAATAGAAAAGCGAATAAAACTTGGTTGGGCCGCATTAGGTAGATGGAAAGAAATATTTAAAAGTAACATAGACCAAACACTAAAGACTAAGTTATACAACCAGAATATACTCCCTGTTTTAACCTATGCAGCAGAGACATGGACGTTAACGATAAAAAATATGCAAAAACTGAGGGTAGCGCAGAGAGGAATGGAGCGGGCAATGCTGGGAATCAGCCTAAGAGATAGGATGACAAATATATGGATTCGAAATAAAACAAAAGTAAAAGATGTAATAGAACATATATTTAAAGGGAAATGGCAGTGGGCCGGACATATTGCCAGACTAGAAGATGAAAGATGGACGAAGAGCATGCTGCAATGGAGACCAAGAATAGGCAAAAGGCATAGAGGCAGGCCCCCCCTCAGGTGGACTGACGACATCAAAAGAGTAGCAGATTACAATTGGATGCAGAAGGCGAAAAACAGGGACCAATGGAAGATGCTTGGAGAGGCCTACGTCCAACAAAGGACTGAATTGGGCAGATGATGATGATTATACAACACAATTCTTCTTCTTCTTTTTCTTCTACTCTTATATAGCTTATTAGCCTATAGTTTCGTGTACTACTGTGAGCCATTTTGGACATAACTCGGGCAGGTGGGTGGCTATTCTAACTAGAAGAATGAGAATATACTTTACGACCACCAAAGGTGTTTATATGACGGTCGGAGAGCACCTGATGTTTGCTGTTGCTTTTGACCTGGGACTCGAACCCAGGCTTGTCGCGCTCTAATGTGGCAGGTCAAGGTCTTTACCTCGCAGTTGTCGTTCTCTCCACAATTATTTAATAATATATATTACTACACTGGGGAGATATTAACACTGTGGTTGAAGTTGGCTTTCGTGCTTCTGACAAAAGAAATATAATGTTTAGTATTCAAGTCTTTTTCCAATGATGCAAAAATGTTGACTGCCATATTTTTGTATGTTTCATTGATTATCAAAAAACATTTGATAAAGTATAACAGAACAAACTTATTGAAATACAGAAGGCTAGTGAGCTAGATAAACTATGGTATTAAGCATCATCCATAAAATATTTCCACCTTCATCGGCAACACGTATCTTTGTACTTAAAATCTTACATAACAAAGTTTAGATTTTTTTAAATCAAATAAATATGCAATGCTTATCAAGGGCTAAGGACATTTTTTAGTAAATAATAAACACTACTTAGATCACCACTATGATTTACTGGTAAAGAGCAAACGTTCCTCTAGACGGGCCTGGCGGGGACATATTCGAATTTTGATGAAAATTTATAAATATCTCTGGCATTTTAGGCGTCAGTCCGTTGCGGCCGCAATTATTGATTTTAAACCAGACAAATTATTTCAATAAATTAGATTATGCTTACTGATCGATTAAAACAATTTGTCACGCATTTACGTCAACGACTAGACAAAGATAAAGCAAAATACATACGCGTGAGCATATCTTATAAAATCATAGTTCAAGCCTCTTAAGGATATCCTGAGTTGAAAACAGGCAAGTAGAAAAATTGGTACACAAACGGCTCCAACTCCAACCCATATCTTTTTACTAAAGTGCCATCTTTCACTAAATCAAATCTACCGTACTGAAACTAGGGAAATTAGTAAAAAGTTTACTTTTGTTGAATAGTCATCTCGCGTGCATAAATTATTATAATAAATAATATTTTCTAATCTTAACTTATCTAGGTATTTTATGATTGCCCACAGCTACGCTTAAATCTATCTCACAAAATACATCAGAATCTAAATTTGTTTGTTTTAGACTTATCTAAAAATCAACTTACATAAGTTTAAAGATAATTATATTAATTTTTACTATTGAATTTCATTAGGGCAGTTCTATTTAATAAAGGATTCCCGAGAAACACATCGGCAAAGTAGAATGAGTTCAATATTTCTGGCGAGATGTTTTAATTTCGTCTAAGATACAACATCTAGCTTGTGAGCAGACTGCGCGACAGATTATTGAAAATATTTTAGCAAGTCCAGGAATATAAAACTGTTAAAGGCATTAATACAAGGATAGTACAATAAAAGAATTTAAAAACAAACAAGAAAAATTACAAATATCTTTGGGCGATATTTGTATTAAAAATACAGTAATTTATTTGTAAATAACATTTATAAACATTTGTATGAAATAGAAAAAAATAAAAAATTAAGTAGTATTGCAACGTACAATTTTATAAAAATAATTATAAGTACACAAAAACATAGTATTCAAATTTTGTATGAACCGAAACTCATAGTAATATATTAGAGTGCAAAAATAGTTCCATTTTTTGAGTAATTAACTTTAACTCTGAATAATAATAATAATAATAATGCCAAGTACCTTGCTTTAACCGCGCGGCTACGCTTGCGCTTTGATTCTAAAAAAAATTTAAAATAAATGAATTATTAACATGTTAAAGAGGGTAGTTTGTAGATTACTTTCTGTTGTACTCTTAAAATTTGAAATTAAAAAAGCAATATACCGGATCCAAATATTGACATTTTGACTATTTTTCCACATTACCAGGAGTTAAAGCAAAACCCTGTTGATGCAACTAGAATAATCTGCGAGGTCAAGATACGTTATCAGATCGTACATTAGTTCAGAAATTCATTAGCAGTGACTCCAGTCTACAAATGCAGTCTCAATCCATACGATCTTCTGCAGTAAATATAAAAGCTTTACTTCAAGCTGCCGGAACATCCCCAACTATAAGCATTCGACAATTATTAAAGGGGCTTGGATCATCCCAATGGGCAATAAACAGCCACTTGCTTAGACACAATCTGGTAGTCTAGATTGAGCCGAGTATTCAGATCTACTTATAGTTTATTTTAATACTCGTGGATAATGGCAGTATCTAATAATATTGATGCGGTATGTCTCTTTCCGAAATGCATTTTCTATAAAATGATTTGAATTCATTATCAAATGTCTTCATTGAGATGACTATTTTGTTAATTCCTGCTCAAAATAGTTTAACTTAAGTTGCCCCAAACTATTCTCTCAGATTTTTGAACCATAATATAGTCTTCTGCCAAGTTGTCGTTTCCTATTTGAAGGATGTAGTGTTTATTATTGTCATACTACGTCCCATATAAGTAAGTTTCCTAATTTTTACGGTTTTTTAAAAAACCTCTATATGATCTGTTCAGTTTATTTTAAGTATTTATCAAACTATACACATTTCAAAGACTTCAATTAGTTTTCATGTATCTTTTATCAGTGTCCAAGCTTTGACACCATATAATAAGACTGAATACTATAGCACTTTGCCATTACAAACGTAATTGTAAAGCTAAGATTATTATTGCTGAACATATTTTAATTTTTCAAAAATTTTCGAAAAGTTCTGACTTTCTCTATTCATTGTCGGATCTCTTTACAGTGGTCCCAGCTTTGAAGTAACGTACATTTCTTATATATATTTTTTTCATTTCTTAGATACTTCAAAGATTTTTTCAACTTGATATAAACTTTACTTTCACATGTTGACTCTCATCTTTGTAATTAGTCAGGTGATTCATCGAGTTCCTCCATCTAGAGCGTCTCATCTTTGTAGATATAATCAATGATCATAATTATAGGTGATTCTTCCATACCCTTCCTTCATCTAAGATTCTACCATTACTGAACTCCTTCAATTAATCTTACATCATTCTTAAACTATAGACCTGGCTATCTAAAGTTATCTCTAGCTTCTTTTATATGACATTTTTTTGTACAATACTGCAATAATTAATTTTGATCACTGATTTTGCAGTGTTAGCTAATCTATGTTTGCCAACTTTAATGGATAAATTAAAAAAGATATTGTCTTTGTGTCCTCACAAACTTATTTTATCCGTCCATTAGTTTTCGTACAAAACTACTAAAAGTCTACGTATGTTCGAATCAGAAAATACTTTGAAACTTTAGTAATTGCTTAAACCATTAATATTTGTTTAGTCTAACCAAATTCTAACAAATAAATCTTATATTGGAGCATGTAATTGGAATAAAAATGCATCACTCGTTAAATTTTTAAAGACTTAAACAAAAAGTTTAGAAATTTGAATTTAACTAAGAAAGATGTATATGACAGGTTACTAAATTGATAAGTCTTATCTATAGATGTTTTCCTAGTTTTATATTATAATGATGTAGGCGTACTTAAGCTAAGTTAATGAATAGGTTAGCCCGAGGATAAATTTTTATAAACCACTGTCATACCCTGGAGCCCTCTGTCTCAATTTACTTTACAGTTAACTCTACAGTCGATCTAATTAAAAAGATGCATTTAAAAATTGCTTAACATTAGCATCTACTTCATTTTTTTACAGCTGAAAAATTTGGGCAAGATGGTGTACAAACACTTCTGTTTTTTCAGGATCGGACCTTGCCACCAGTAGGTCATTTAAATCCTTTTATAACTTTATAGCTTTTCATATTGAATTATCTTTCTTTGGTAGGCTAACTAGATAATATTTAGCAAAAATTTTATTTGAGACCTCGCATAAATTTAATTTTCATTTATTTGCCTGTCTGCTGTAAGTGGTTTTGTCTACTGGATGTTAGCTTTGTTGCTATCTAGCTTGTGCTCTTCTTTTCTTAGCTGCCGCCATCACTATTTGTATTTGTTTTTCTTCTTTGTATAGTAATGTTGTCTTCTAAATAGCTTCCTGAGTGGTTGCAGTAACGTAATTTTTGAATTTTTTTTGTCATTTTCTGATTCCATGTTAATGTTCTTATTGTTTAATTTTTTTAAATCCCAGTTAGTGAAGGTGTTCTGCAATACAGTACGGGTTTAGTTGTGTGATCTGAGGCTATCCAAGTTAGATTTTAGATTTTTTAAATTAAACGAAATGCTATTTGTGATGTAGAAGTCTAGAAGGTCTAAAATTTTATTCAAATCTAATGGCCAATAAGTCGATTTACTTGTAGAATGTGCATGTCGGTTTGTTATCTTTTATATAACGAAGGTAATGTAATAATAATTTAGTTTCATGTTAAAGGTAATAATTTGGGTTTCTCAAAGGACTTCATTGTATCGTGTGGTTGGTTCTCGGGTTATAAAGCCGTGGTCAAAAAATGTTTAGAAGATTTTCTTCTGATGAAAAGCTGCGGACGAAACGTCAAGAGTTTCTAAACTCCGACTACGGTATTATAATCCGAGAACCAACCACATAATGCACCATAACTTCGGCCGTAGAAGCTTTAGCATCTACTTTATTGTACTCTGAAATTTTAACGATTCTTCAAGTTCGCTCATTTCCACTATATCTTACTTCTTCATTTAACTTAAGTTTTTGTCTATCTAATAAAGCTTTAAGTTTAAAAAAAAAATTTTTGGACACTTGCCACAACTACAAGAGTTTATTGTGCCAACTGACATGCAACCTTATATACTACGACGTCATATACATCTATGAGTTTCCAGTGAGACTCAAACTCGCCCGCGCGCCGTGACAGAGAAGCATTGCTTGTGACCAGTCTGTTACAACCATCCCGCAAAATAATCTTACTGAGGGAATTTTAATTTAGTCAGTTTTTGCTCAGAAGTATAACTGGAATATATGCTGGAACACTGTATCAATGAAAAACCACTTTTTTTGGTATTCCGAGACCTTTTTTTGCATTCACTATCTTCAACCACTACTCTCCAAAACTATTGCACAGTATTCTCCAGTAAAATTGTTCCGTCCCTTAATATTCATAAGAACTTATTTCGTGTTCCATTTCTAACAGGTCTTTCTTAAATGTATTCGTCTGTTTTGGGCCGTTTCCTCTCGTACAGTCCGCTGTTCAGATTGTTATGTCGTTCTGGATGTGTAACGATAAGTCCAATTTTTATCCATGATTAGAAAACGCTATAAAAGAATATATATGAATTCGTTTTTGCTCTGAATCAAACGCAGACTCCATCATGCAAAAAGTTTTCGATGTGTAATTTATTATGTTAAATAAAGTACCTCCGCTCTATTAACGTATCCTAGCTCCTGCTAACTTCTTTGTTCAAAGTTATAGTGTTACATAAGCGAATTAGTTTACCCTAAATCAAACGATTTTCTTCGACATTTCTTCTTAAAAAAAATTACACCATAAATTGCAAGCTCATCTATTTCACTTACCCAAACACTCGATTAAACATTTATGTTAACTAGTGGTCAAACAATTAGTGTTACTATCGCTTTTTAATAAATATACAAACCAAATTACTCATAGATCGCCTATCGAAACAGCGCAAAAGTAATGTAAATTAGCTTTGCCACTGCCACATTGTTATCTGAAGATAAAGAAAGGAAGCCGCATCAAAAAATACCAAAAAAAAAATTGCAATAAGATCGACTTTAAATGAAATTAAAACTACCACTCATTGGAATTCGTGTAAATACTCAAAAAGTATCACACAAGAAACAGTAACTTGATCCTATAGAATTACACCAATGGCAACTAAACATAAACTACAATTCATCATCGCCCTCGCTTATCACTCCAGTAAGTCACATTTAATTATGTCAAAAAGTTTATATGAAACCTAGGGAAAACAGAAGCTCTACTAAAGAGACTAACAAAGAAAGCAATACCTAGACAATAATCAAACAATGTTTACCAGCATTTGTGCACAATAGCACAATAAGCCTTCCATTATATAACAAATAGATTTCCATTGCTTATAAATGCTTCTCGATTTTATCTTGCTTTTTGTTGATTATATATATTTTATCAAATCCTTTCTGTGGTTTACCACTGTAAATAATATTATTTTTAATAACAACTAATATTGTTTAAAAATAAACAGATAGTAATCTAAATTATATTTACCAGTTTATTTTGCCATTTTAGTTATTAAAAAATGTAATATATATGATCAATTACAAATAAACAAAAACACCTTCTTAGAAGTTACTTAAATAAATGTTCTATATCACTTTAGTGCGAAATAAATTTCACGATTAATTAGATATCGGTTTTGAACCGAATATTTGAAATAAATTTAATATCGTTAGTTACTCGGTTGTAAAGGAAGTCAAATACTTTGCACTTCCGAGTTTCTTCATTTCCTGTTTACTTATCTGGATTAACCGTAAGTGCAGTAATTGTTCATTTATGCAGAAATTAGGCAACTCTTTCCGGTTTTAAATGCATAGTCAGCAGTTGTGCAACGTTTTATTCCAAAGGTCAAGTGAAATAATTCTTTTAAAGATCACTACATTATAATGCATATTTTGTACAAATGCAATTTAACAAAACTTTAAAAATTAAAAAATGCACTTACAACTTTATCTGCTTTTGGCCACAACCATTTCTCAGCTTCACCAAAGTCGGCTTCCCTTTATGACTCTGAGTGAAAGACTTCACAGAAACCGCAACACTAAGATTTAGGTCGCATTAAGGATAAAGTCGTTGACATAGACAAAGCACGACTTCAGGAACACACATATAGCTCAAAATTTGATTTAAAAAAATATTAGTTGGCCTAAAATGGCTCACTAGATGTACAAACTCAACAGACGAAAGTTTGGGGTGGCTTACAGAAAGATATACATGTTCAGCAAAATTAAATAGAGTATTCTAAATTTTATCTTATGCAAGAAATTTATATTACATGTTTAAATTGCTTATTTTTATATTTACTTTTAATATTTACTTTAATAAAATCCAAAAAAATAGTTTGATGTAGTCTTAATATCTCAAATACGCAACATTATATTACCTTTCGAAAATATTTTGAATGCTACATTTTATGAGAATCATTCATCTAGAAAAAATCTTGAGAATTGTATTGCAACAAAGCTATCTAAAGGTACAATTATCTTCAACGAACTTAAAAAGTTCGTTACTGAATTCTATGTCTATCGGTCTGTCGGTCTGTCTGTCGCTGTCACAAAATTATGGATTTTTTTTAAATTTTAAAATGGATTCTTATAGGAAATTTTACGCTGATTTCAATAATGAAATCGAAAAAATTCTATGTCGAATAGTTTTCGAGATATTCGATTTTGAATTTTCCCGAAATTCGAAATCGAAATCGAAAGGTTTTTTAAGTTCGTTCTGGGATTGCTTACAGAGCAATCTCTTCGCGGGCCCCATGTTTATTACTATATCCCAAAACAAGCATTATTAATAATTAGTAGCGAAGTAAAAATTTTCTGAAAAAAAGGGATTAATTTTTGTAAACACAGATCAATGTGATAAAGGTATTTAAACAATCTGTTGTATTAAAAACCACACTGCAACAATAGTCCTTGTAGTTTCACAAATAAAATTATTATGTTTTATAATTTTTTAATCCTCCCAAATAAAAGAGTAAAAGTAAAAAATTTGCAAGATAAATTGTTTACTAAATTTGTATATTAATTCTTTAAATTTTCAAATCCCTACACGTCTTTTAGTAAATATGCCACTTACAATAATAACAATTTGCAAAGAATTACGACGACAGAAATAAAATAAACCACAAAAAGCTTTACGTTACAAAAAATCACCATTAACGACATTGTAAAACATATGGAATAAAAAAGTATTATATGCTGATTTAAATTAATTTGTTAAAGATAAATAAAAAATAAGAAATTAGAACCCAAGTGGCTAACGAAATTGGGGACTGAATGTTGTCGAGATAAGGCACTCTTTTGTTTTGGGGATAAGAAACCTTTCCTGAAGAAAAAAGAAACTACGGCATAGAATATCAAAAATAAGAAGGAAACTACCACCATATCGACATTATTATTATACCAAGAAAATTATTATGGTAATCAACAATATAGATGTGGCTCCCAATTTCTAGTAAGTCTTAGGCGGCCAAGTATGCTAAGAATCCCTGGTAAGAAATTTAAATTAGCTACGTGGAACCTTAGAAACTTGGTCAAACGTGGAAAACTG
This sequence comes from Sinelater perroti, assembly GCA_036346155.1. Taxonomy (NCBI): domain Eukaryota; kingdom Metazoa; phylum Arthropoda; class Insecta; order Coleoptera; family Elateridae; genus Sinelater; species Sinelater perroti. The sequence continues at coordinate 24,755,944 of JARFIY010000001.1, forward strand.
GCAAATGTAATACATGAAATAAAATTTAGAAACAGAAGCGTTAGACTTAAGCAAAGTTAGATGGAAAGACCACAAAATAATAAACACTATGAACTATTATTGTAAGTACTACCCTGGAAATGGCATAAATAACCAATATGTTGCTGCTGTTATAATAAGCAAGGAGTTAACCTATTTTATATCATAATCATATAAAATTATATTGATATAATTAAATTCAAAAATGTTTAAAATAAACTAATCCAAATTTATTTACATGTGATAAAGTGGAATTAACAATTAAGGTTTGGGAATAAGAAATAGAAGAGGAATGCGACTACTTCAACTTTGTGCAGAACCAAATCTAAGTATAGTAAATACATAATGTTAATTGCCAAAATAGAGACAGCATTAAAAACATATCCAGGAACCTATATAGAATATATTAAGATAAACTAAAAAATAAAACGATACCAAAAATAGTATTTAAAATTTATTGGAGATGTTGCAGTGAAGCTATTATTAAATAATATCAAAAACACGTTATATATAATATAAATAAACTCAATCTAGAAACTAAAATTAGAAATACATATATATATATATATATATATATATATATATATATATATATATATATATATATATATATATATGCCACTAATAAGAGTATAAATTTGGATTAGTTTATTTTAAACATTTTTTAATTTAATTATAATGTTGCGTATTTGAGACATTAAGACTACATCAAACTATTTTTTTTGATTTTATTAAAGTAAATATAATAATAAGCAATGTAAACATGTAATATAAATTTCTTGCATAAGATAAAATTTAGAATACTCTATTTAATTTTGCTGAACATGTATATCTTTCTGTAAGCCACCCCAAACTTTCGTCTGTCGAGTTTGAACATCTAGTGCATCATTTCGGGCCAACTAATATTTTTTTGAATCAAATTTTGAGCAATATTTGTGTTCCTGATGTCGTGCTGTGTCTGTGTCAACGACTTTATCCTAAATGCGACCTAAATCTTAGTGTTGCGGTTTATGTGAAGCCTTTCACTTAGAGTCATAAAGGGAAGCCGACTTTGGTGAAGCTGAGAAATGGTTGTGGCCAAAAGCGGATAAAGTTGTAAGTGCATTTTTAAATTTTTAAAGTTTTGTTAAATTGCATTTGTACAAAATATGCATTATAATGTAGTGATCTTTAAAAGAATTATTTCACTTGACCTTTGGAATAAAACGTTGCACAACTGCTGACTATGCATTTAAAACCGGAAAAAGTTGCCTAATTTTTGCATAAATGAACAATTACTGCACTTACGGTTAATCCAGATAAGTAAACAGGAAATGAAGAAACTCGGAAGTACAAAGTATTTGACTTCCTCTACAACCGAGTAACTAACGATATTAAATTTATTTCAAATATTCGGTTCAAAGACGATATCTAATTAATCGTGCTGGGTAGGTGTATTATTTAATATATAGCAAACTTCTCTATTACACCTATTTTCTAAAGGTAAAGTGTAATAATGTAATTTTAGTAGAATTTGAATCTACTAGTCGGCTTTAATTAAAGTTTAGTCTATCTATGCTTTTGGTTACTAAAAGCACTAGAAAGTAGCATTTGGGATTACGTGAAATTTATTTCGCACTAAAGTGATATAGAACATTTATTTAAGTAACTTCTAAGAAGGCGTTTTTGTTTATTTGTAATTGATCATATATATTACATTTTTTAATAACTAAAATGACAAAATAAACTGGTAAATATAATTTAAATTACTATCTGTTTATTTTTATAATTATATTAGTTGTTATTAAAAATAATATTGTTTACAGTGGTAAACCACAGAAAGGATTTGATAAAATATATATAATCAACAAAAAGCAAGATAAAATCGAGAACCATTTATAAGCAATGGAAATCTATTTGTTATATAATGGAAGGCTTGCTGTTGTGCACAAATTCTGGTAAACATCGTTTGATTATTGTCTAGGTATTGCCTTTTATGTTAGTCTCTCTAGTAGAGCTTCTGTTACCCCTAGGTTTCATATAAACTTTTTGACATAATTAAATGAGACTTACTGGAGTGATAAGGGAGGACGATAATGAATTGTAGTTTATTTTTAGTTGACATTGGTGTAATTCTATAGGATCAGGTTACTGTTTCTTGTGTGATACTTTTTCAGTATTCACACGAATTCCAATGAGCGGTAGTTTTAATTTCATATAAAGTCGATCTTATTGTTATTTCTTTTTTAGGTATTTTTTGATGCGGCTTCCTCTCTTTATCTTCAGATAACAATGTGACGGTGGTAAAGCTAATTTACATTACTTTTGCGCTCTTTCGATAGGCGATCTATGAGTAATTTGGTTTGCATATTTATTAAAAAGCGATAGTAACACTAATTGTTTGACCACTAGTTAACATAAATGTTTAATCGAGTGTTTGGGTAAGTGAAATAGATGAGCTTGCAATTTATGGTATAATTCTTTTTTTAAGAGGAAATGTCGAAGAAAATCGTTTGATTTTGGGTAAACTAATTCGCTTATGTAACACTATAACTTTGAACAAAGGAGTTAGCAGGAGCTAGGATACGTTAATAGAGCGGAGGTACTTTATTTAACATAATAAATTACACATCGAAAACTTTTTGCATGGTGGAGTCTGCGTTTGATTCAGAGCAAAAACGAATTCATATACATTCTTTTATAGCGTTTTCTAATCATGGATAAAAATTGGACTTATCGTTACACATCCAGAACGACATAACAATCTGAACAGCGGACTGTACGAGAGGAAACGGCCCAAAACAGACGAATACATTTAAGAAAGACCTGTTAGAAATGGGAGACGAAATAAGTTCTTATGAATATTAAGGGACGGAACAATTTTACTGGAGAATACTGTGCAATATTTTTGGAGAGTAGTGGTTGAAGATAGTGATTGCAAAAAAAGGTCTCGGAATACCAAAAAAAGTGGTTTTTCATTGATACTGTGTTCCAGGTATATTATATATATATATATATATATATATATATATATATATATATATATATATATATATATAAACAATGACAAAAGCAATAATAGCAACAATACAAAGACAAATATAGAATTGAAATGTAATATCATGTAAAATGAAATCACAAAAGCAGCAGAACTAAAATTTCTCACAGAAAAGATTGCAATAAGAACGCAGTGAATAACATAAAAAATATTAGATGTCTTAAAAAAACAAACATGTCAATAAATACAAAGAATTAAACAGACTAATAAATGAAAAAATTAAAAAAGCTAAAGAGAAATGGTTGTAGCGAAAATGTACACAGAGAGAATATGGAAATTTTACACAAAGACAGAGAATACATCAAAAGATTAAATAAATCTGAAATAAATATTATAAATAATAGAAATAGTGTACAGTTGGAACAAAAATACTGGTAAAGTATATGAAACACTATTTAACGATAAAGCTTCTTTCTGATGCCGTCTTATACCGCATTTTGGCGATCAATTTTTTGCACTCTTTTGCTACATGAAATATCTGTTAGATTGCTAAATTCGTCCAGTTTCTAATGTTTTATAGCTATTTTTTTCCTTTTGCCGACAGTTTTTTTTCTTCAATTTGTTCTTGCATGATGTTCTTTTTATCATTTTGAAGAATGACAACTCTGGAAATGATGAATATCCACTGATATAAGTAAACGTAGGACCAAATATTCTTAAATTGGAAGTAGAAGCAGCCACTAAAGCTGCTAAAAAAATAAAAAGGTTGGGAGAAGATATTAATTATAATTTCAGTTCAGACATAGCTATCAAACTGACAAAATTACATAATAAAATGTATAATAATGGAATTATGCTAGACAACCGGTCCAACTTTATGTTTGAGTCTCTTATAGAAATTTAAATCTGTTAAATGTTGAGATCGTGATGCTATAAGCATAATGATTTTCAAGAATAGTATACAACAGATGCAAAGAGTTTCTTAGCAATACTCAGTATAATTTTCAAAAAAAATGTGTGCGTATTACGTTACAGACGAGAAAACTTTTGATAAATTAAGTTTAAGTTGGAAAAAAATTATAATAATTCTAAATTTATACTGGAATCAGAAATCTTCTATTCGAGTTGACAACGAAGAAACGAAAAAGTATAAAACAAAAATGTGTTGTCACCAACTTCCAGATTCCTAATAAACGAATCAATAAAAGATAGAGAAGATAGCTAAATATAAATGGGACAAGAATAAACAACATTCATTATACAAATGATAACAGTAGTTATGACGAAAAACAGAAAGCAGTTATAAATTTCAATGAAATACTAAAGATCACAAGTAAGCAAATGGGACAAAAACAATTGTGTTTAGCACACAATTAAACACAGTATAGACGAATGTAATTTTAGGCAAAACATATACACAAAATATCAATAGCTACATATGTAGCTAGAATGTGAAATTAACAATACACTAAAGATCTCGAATAAAAATTATATATAAAATGCGCGTGCGCGTGTACGTGTACTCTTGGTTAGGAGTATAGGGCTTCCATAGTACTTTTCCAACGGGTCCTATTTTTTGCTAGCGCTTTTAGTTCTCTCCATTATTTCCCTGCTGTCTTGGCTTCATTGGTCATCCATTCTTCGCCACATGGTTTTTAATCGGCCCGTTTTTCGTAATCCCTGCGGGTTTCAATCCAAAGCTCTCTTAATTATATTGTTGTACTTTCTGCGGAGTGTGTATCCTATTCAGTATCGTTTTCTTCTTTTAATTTGCTCTGTTTTTTTTTAAGTTAATGCCCAAAATACATTTAAGCTTCTGTTTTTAAACGTCTGTATTTTATAGCTTAGGGTTTTGGTAACTGTTCAGGATTTACACTCATAGAGGAAGACCGATTTAACGTTTGAGTTGAAAATTCGTAACTTGATTTTTCTAGCTAATATGAGAAACGCACCTTTAGCTTTATTTATTTAGGTCTCCATATCTATTTTGGTCTGGTATTACCATAGAGCCTAGCTAACAAAACTTATCTTCCGTGTTTAGTGTTTTATTGTCAATTACTATTCTTTCATTTGATGTTCTTCCAATTCTTATATACACTGTTTTATTTGTATTTATTGTTAGCCTTGCCTTTTTTATTTCAGAATTTAGATTTTACAGACTTTTAATGGTTTCATTAGAAGTTTGATTGATTAATATTACATCATCCGCATAATCTAAGTGGTTTAATTATCTGTTTAAGTCCTATTGTATTTCAAGATAATTTTCCATCGTCCATTACCATCATGAAAAGTAGAAAAGCTAGTAAGCATCCTTGCTTGACCTCACATTTTACTTCTATAATATCCATTAATAGTTTATTATGTTTAACTTTAAATTATACAATTCGTAAAGTTATTTAATTAATAGTACAATTATGTATGGTACTCCTATTTTCCATATGTTGCTTCTTTTTAACCGGTCAGTCTTTATTCTCTTCTTCTGTCACGATCCCTTCTGCCCATCATCGGATTCAAAGGCTTTATTAAAATCCATAAACACTAGATATGCGCTTAGCTTGAAACCCGCTTGTTCAGGCATTCAACATATTGAATTCGGTTTAGTAATATACTTATAAATATCTTTGATACAACTGTCAGAGGGGTTATTCCTCTCTAGTTATGATATTCGCTCAGGTTGCCTTTCTTTGTCACTTTGATTAAAATTCCTTGTTGTGCAATTTTATTTTTTTATACTTTAACTAATAGAGGATGAAGTATGTGTGCTGATATCTGCGGACTATTTTGAATACTTTAGTTGCGATATTATCGATTCTTGGAAATTTTTCTTTTTTTTATTATCTTTACACTGTTCTTTATTTTTCTCGTTGTGGTGGGGGGTTGTATCTATTCCAAGTCTTATAATCTGCTGTTCATATTTTTTATTGTTGTTGTTTTTATTACTAATATCGTAATCTTCAACATCTTCTTGTTGCTTTTATTTTAAAGGGAGTTAAGTATTTGTGTTTAATGTTCATGTCATCATGCAAGTTGTACTTCTGTATTTACTGGCAGTTTTCTTCTTTACTTTTAACAGGAAGCCTCTTTTGTATATTTCGATTAGCAAGCTGTTTAATAGTTTTATATAATTCTCGCATATTGTTCAGCCAGCTGATTTACCCAATTTCTTTTGTCCCGTCATGGACTTCGTTTTATTTCTATTTTCTTTTCTACATAGTTATGTTTAAAAATAATTATTTTTTGGGTTTTGTCCGGTGTTTATTTTTGGTTGGAGTCCTTTCCTCTTTTTTATTTTTTCCGGGTGTCATCTGATACCCTTGGTCTTCCTCTACAGTTTCTTTACGTGTTTTCTTTAGCACCTCTTTGATATTTCTCCAGCTATCATTTACGTCATTCTACGTATTGTCTAGAGTTTCACAATTTTCTCGTAAGCTAGCTACGAAATTGTCTCTTCTATTTCTATATCTTAGTTTTGGAATATCTTGTGCGTCTCGTTTTTTCTAGGATTAGCTATTTTTTTATCAGTTGATTTAAGCTTTGCGCGTGATTAACCTATCAGCCGATTCTGGTTATTATACCGCCAAATGGTCGCCAGAGGCTAATTCGCTTTTTAACAGAGGGTACCACGTAGAGGTGAGGTTGACATTTAAGTGATTAGGTTTGGTGCCACTCCTTGCTCTCTCATTTTCCAAATTGTACTTTTGTAATCTGTAATTCTACTTAAGTCATTCTATATTCTAATGTAAATATTAACTTTCAAATCATTTGTCTGGCATAATCTCGTGAACTTTTAATGTATACTATGTTGTTTAAATCTATTCTATATACATTGAGTTTTACGAAAATTAACTAAAACGTTTAAATATGTGATAATAATTACTTTTCATATTTACTAAATAAAAATTTGCTTTAACACGTTATCTTACTATATTTATTTCATACAATGCTTCATATACTAAAATACAATCTTAAAATTAAAACTTACAAACTACATAATATTGATTGAATAATAAAAATTTCAAGAACCTTACGGCTGTGATTGGAATTTGAAAACTCTTGGCGTATTCTCCACAACTGTGGCGTACATCTCATCATTTATTAACATAATTAGCTTCTAAGAGAAGTAAACCGAGAGTTAGGTAAAAAAAGTTCTAAGGCCGCCAATTTTTTTTAAATCACTACCTCAGAAAGTTAAAACTTCTATTACTTCTCAATGTAATTTCCGTCTAGACCTATACATTTTTTAAAACGTCATCGCCAACATTTCTTTAGGGGTTTGTTTTGCTCACTCTAAAATCGCTGATGTAACAGCGGCTCTATTGGTAAATGAGCGGCCATGGAGAATGTGTCATGGTCGAAAATTCATAGCAGCATCACGTGTCAACATGTCTGGAAACATTACCACCGCGCAAGCTTTTGTTTGTAAAACCCCCCTTGAAGACACTTTTACGCATTTTTAGCGGACCCAGCTTCCAAGCTGGAGACTAGCTTCTATCTCTGTAATTTCTGGCATCTGTCACGCGTTATAATTTTTGATCTGTGATAGATAGAGACATAACGTTTTCAGTATTCAACTAAGGACCATAAGTCACTAAATGTTTGCCGTTATTCACTTTTATTTGCATATAATTCACTATCATTTGTTTCAATAAAATTTCGTTAAACCCTATCGTTTAGTTTCATGCATAGGGTCCGCTCTGCTTTACCTGTAAAGCAAATTTTTGCTTGTTTCTGGTTATCATGCAAAATGGATTCTGCAGATCCTACGAAAATGCTAAGTTTAGAGGCAATATCACGCAAACCTAATCGACGGTCTTCCATAACAACTTGCTCCACTCGATCAATCATTGTTTCGGCCCGACTGGTTCGTGGTCGAAGTTATTTCGGTTTATTGCCACAGAACTCTCAACCTTCTTTAAACTTTCGCACGCACGCATATTTTTAACATACATAACGCCTTCACCTCATGTTGAACTTAATTGGTGATGAATTTCGATAGGCGTTTCACTACGCAAGAGAAGAAAACTAATGATTATACGTTGTTCTTGAATACTAAATACTATACAACACTCACGGCAATGGTTGTAATTCTAGTTATGTACATTGTAGGGGGCTGTCATCTATATTACAAATTCATAAATATTTCCCCCGCCTTTTGAAAATAACTGCATCTTTCTACTTGCTCTTTCTCGACACACCTCGTACAATTTGTTACATAATGACAATAAGTAAATTTTTTATTAAATTAAATAATACAAAGTAACTTGATGAGAACATTAATAGTTCTTTTTTTTTATAAAATTATCAAACTAATAATCTAATTTACAATAGCATAAACTTACGTACAATAAATACTGCATACATATATGAAAGTTTGAACTCAATCAAACCTGTTAATTAAGTCTGAAGTTTTAAAACGTTTAAGTCTCCTTAGTGTTGTCTTACAGCGCCCTGGCTAAATTGTTTGGATATATTGCTAGTCTATATTTATATTTCACATAACACTTCTTTATTTTATCCTGCACTAAACTAATGTGGAGATCACTTTGTGTTATCTAGTTTGGAATATACCATGTAGCGTTAGCTATACACATTAGTACTTTATTTTGATATCTTTCAAGTGTGTCCAAGTCGGAAGCACTAGCAATTTCCCACAGCCAAATCATGTGTCCAAATAGGTTTTATAATAGCCTTATAAACCAGTAGTTTGTCTTCTAGCTTAATTTGTGACTTTTCTACAAATCAACCAAAACATCTGACTCAATTTGATACCGAGCTGTTTCCTCTTGATGAATATGTGTTTTCGCCGTGTCAGCTTTCTGTCTAGATGAATCCCAAGATATTTTACATCTTCTCTTTGTGGTATCTCAGTATTGTTTAATGTTACTGCTGGTCATGTACCTCTCCTCATATAACTTTAATTTTTTATGTTTTAACCAGTTTTTGATGAGGTGTAGGTGATTCTGCAAGTTGTTGATGCTATTACGGGATGAGCGTCAAATAATAAGAATACTGTGTCGTCAGCAAATGTAACAACGGTTGTTTCATCGATTGTAGGTATAACTACCCTGCGATACACCGAAAGAAACAGGGAGAATGCCTGTGAATTATTTTTGTCGCTGAACTAGAAATCATCTGCATTCCAGGTAGAATTTCGTATAAGTGATGTAGTAGAACTTTCTTCATTTTATAGTGTAAACCTTTTTACCAAACTTTATCGAATGCTCGCTCAATATCGAAAAATGTCTTTGAGTAGTACTTTTTACACTCTAGACCGTTATTTTTTAACAATTCTGTGTACATGTATTACTGTGCTGTGGTGATCTCTAAATCCAAACTGATAATTTAGGATGAGTTTTCTTTGATTCAGTATTGGCTTAAGACGTTTTAGCAGCAACTTTTCGTACACTTTTGATAGTGCAGGTAACAGGCTTATGAGTGTGTGATAACACGTCGTTTAAATTTTTTCTCGGTTTTGTAATCATAATTACTTTTATTCATAGCTTGGAAAATCATTTTAGTCGCATGATAGCATTAAATATATGTTATTGCTTTTATACATTTAGATGCAACATATTTTCTGTAAATAGATCCCACCTTGGACCTTTTTTCGAATTTTAGTCAAAATAGTTTTTCTGATTTCTTTCACTGTTAAGTTTTTGGAACAAAAATGCATTTGAAATGTTTTTTCTAGGAATTTGCGTAGATTACGTTTTTCTTTCGAATTTATTTGTTACGGAAATCGAAAAATATTTTTTCTTTGTCATTTCTTGCCTACTTACATTTTTCGTTTTTTTGGTGGTGTCTTGGTGTCACTGGTTTAAGTGGTCTTTTACAGTGAGTAATCAGTCGCTTCTGAAACAATCAGGTTATTGAGGTACTCCTGTATATTTTGATTCTTAAGGTCAAGTATCATTCGTTTAAGATTTTAGATTACATTATTCAGTTTTCTTTTGTCGGCTTCTGATCTTGTTATTTGCCATGTTTACAAAGTTTTCGTTTTTCTGCAATTTTTTTCTCTGATTGATACGGGTCACATCTTTATAATTTTTATTGTGTAACAATCAGTCTCTACGCGAAATTCTCACTGTTCGACTTATCGCATCTATTTCAGTGGCTTCCATTTTCCCTTTTTTTTTTGTTTATAAGTCTTTATGTTTCGACTCTTATCTTTACAACGCTCCCAAGCTCCGTCTGCTATGAGCTCTAGGAGCGTCAGTATCGCAGTTTCCGTGAACCTGTGTCACAACGCGCAAAGAATAAAACTATCAAACGTTACACGGTCAAGTTCTGTGCTAAAATGAAGAAAAGCGTAGTCAAAAACCATCAAATAATTCAGGCAGCCTACAGAAACTCTGCTCTCTGGTATTTTCAAGTTTCCAGGTGGTTGAAGTTGTTTAAAAATAGCCGAGACATAGTGAAGGATACCCCCGCTCTGGACGGCTATCAACCAGCAAAAGTGACAGAAATGTGTCTTGTTTGTGATATTTTAAATACGAATCGACGAACGAGTGTACAAATAATAGCAGTGACCTTCAGTATTTAGAAACCACTGTGGACGAAACTGTTACCGACTATTTGCACGCCGTTCTAGCGTCCAGGAGTTTCTAGCCAAGCGCAGCTTAGCAACCTCCCCTCTACAGTCCTAACCTGGTTTCGGCAAACTTTTTTTTGTTTCCGAGGATTAAGTCCGCCCTGAAAGGAACTCGTTTTGGAACCATTGAAGGGATCCAAACCGCCGCGAGAAAGGCTCTAAACAAGGTCCCCATCGACGCTTTCCAGGATGCGTACCGTGCATGGAAAGTCTCTGACAAAAGTGTGTACCCAAGCAGAGTACTTTGAAGAATTTTGAACATTTGTAACGATATCTTAAATATTTTTTTACGAATTTAATTGCATTACTTTTCGTAAAACCGCGTATTATGCTTAATTTAATGTAATAGTTTCAGTGGAATATAATTTGTTCTTAATAGTGCTGAACTTTTATTATACAATAGTGTACCACCAAGTAGATTTAGAAACCAAGTAGAAAAGACATAAACAGAAGTTACTAAATTTAGTGAAGAAAAACTACGTAAAATAAATGCTTATTTCTTTTTTTTTGATGATAAAAGCTTTACAGAGAAATAATTACATTATTAAAATCAGACAATAATTGATTAATTCTATTGTAATATTTTAAAGTAACTACAAAATCTATACTCATATCTTTTTTTATTGCTCGCCCAACCTATTCCAATAATTTATTGTTTGATCAAAATACAAATGAGAAAAAAAACATTCACATGGTAGAAAAAATGGCGTATCATATTAAAGAGTCTTTTTGAATTTGTTAATGAAACATGCAAGAACCTTAATGAGGTAACCTAAATTATTCATACATAATAAGGGTTATAAAAATTGCAATTAAAATAAATTTCTAAAATATCTAGTAAACGAACATAAACATATAGACAACAGTAAAATTATAAAAAATAACATACAATGCTTAAAAATATTACAATTAGATACACACATGTTTACTTGATAATAAAAATAAAAATTCGTATTGACAGTCAAATTGCTTAAACTAAATTTATTTTAAAGCTACAAACTTTTGATTATGCCTCTAAGCTGTACAATACAATTATAATAAAGAATTCATTTATATGATATGTTGCATGAACAATTATTACATAGAATATATTCTCAAAAATTATTCTCAAATTACATTTAAATAAAAGAGCTTTATTCTTTAGTCAGCTAAAAATAAATAAGAATAAATATATGTTACTTTATAATAGGCGTTGGTAAATTTTATCTGCCAAGGAATTTAAGAATGTTAAAGCAATTTCTATTAATATGGTCTTATCAATACGCCTCGATATTGAGCTGACTTATAAAATAGTTTGTAAGGGTAACTTTGTAAGACTATAAATTACCATAAAATTAATTATTATTGTTGAATTATTTACACTTGTAAATTATTATAAACAACATAATTATTGGAGTAAATTTTCCAATGGTTGTATTATACATAGTATAAATTAGCATGATAATTCTCAACAACCGCAAACGGGAAATAAATCCACACGTACAGGTATGCCAGGTATAGAAAATACAAAACCACTGAAGATAGCGGTTCATTTGTGTTCACCTGACTTTTGGTTTGCTAAACGAGCAAAAGTTTTTGGAAGTTATGGTAATTATGATAGGATCATTATTAGTAAAACGTTATAAATCTACTGTTAATAATTGATATACAAGGTAGGTATTATAAAATGATAACACAATATGGCTAAGTTTTAATAGATTTAGTCAAATTATCAAAAAAATATAAAGTACCTCAATAACAAAGTAAGTTAATTGACTTGATGCTGTTTTCTTGCCAGGGCCGGAAAATCAGGATAAACAGGTCAAAACATAATTAAAAAGATAAAACTCAGAACTAATTGTCGGAGTCTGGCTTTTCCTAAGTAGAAAAGTAAAAAAGGAGGGGTGGAGGAAACTTGTTGCATACTTCATTAAAAAGCTATCTTTTGTCGCCTTGGAGGCATTCCAGTTTAGGGCTTTTTATAGACTGAGTAGGGATACCTTTAAAGTCCTAAAGGTTCTCAGTAGTGGAAATGGTAATCCGAGTACTTTAAGCAAACATACAATATAAAAACAAGAGCAAAATTGGAGGTCTAGAGGGAATAGGCATTATAATAAAAAAATGTTTCAAAATGCTACCCTTGAATTCTTTGGGTTCCAGAAACTTAACGGTAATCAAATTAAAGACGGGGAATGAAAATCGATTGAGGAAGCTAATGTTACGATCGGCATATCTTTTTCAGAATAACCCTCCCTTCCGCCAACCAGAAAAGTGGAGGAAATGGTAGTGGGATCATCGGCTATAATGCACTCATACCAACACCAATGAACAAAGTGAGTCTTTATTACAACTTATTACAGCAAATAATTTAAACGTATTGAAAGTAGCCAATAAACCTTTACTAACACACGGAGAAATGAGGTTATAGATATAACCGTAGGTACTGTATTTGCTAATAGCTTTGTCAGAAATTGGTATGTATCTGAAAACATAAGTTATTCTGGTCACAAGCAGATCTACTTTAAAATAGGAGGTATGAGCTCTATAGAAGACAAACTGAGAACCGTACCAAGCAGACCTAGAATCCAATCTTAAGAGAGGTGAATAGAAAGATAAGGAATAGTATGGAACTGGAGAATTGCAACAGAAATGCGCCCTAGTGAAATAAAAACCTTGCTGAAATAAGAAAATAAGTAAGAAATTTTTTTAACGTAGCAAAGAATTTGGGGTATAAAATAATTATAAAAAAACGCTAACTGTATATAACAAGGCTTGAAAAAACTCAAAAGGGATACGTGGGGGAGAGACTGTGAACAGGTGGAAACCACTAGACAAAGTTCCAGACTTTACAGAATACTTTCAAAGGATAATCAAAACAATTAATCAGAAAATTAAGACAACGCAACGCACTAACACTGAAAAGGAAATAATGAGAGAACTACTCAAACAACACTTTCCGGGGTTACAGGTTGCTAATATATAACTGAGTAACTGACAAAATTCAGAACTGGAATCTCCAAAATAAGCATCTAGGAAAACTTGGCAAAATCTAAATAATGTGATAGATATAAACAAATGTGGACAATTAACACATGCTAACCTTATAAATCGCCGAGACTTGACGGAATTTATTAATTTTCTACAGCGGAGCTTATAGTAGAGAGTTAATAAGATTATCATCCTGTCTGACTGTCTGTGTGTCTGGAGACACTATAACTTCCGTTTTGTTCAACATATTCACTTCAAACTTGGTCTATACACATCTTAGGTCAGTACTTTTCATGAGATTGATTTTTAGCCAAATCGATTAACGGCAACCGGAAGTGACCGTTACGATTTCGCACCGCTGTAGAAAGTTTCCTTTACGGTATTACACCGTTCTTGAGATGTACGATATACTCAGGGCAAGTCTTACTCTGGCGTATATAGTGAAAGCCTGGAGACTAATTAAAATTATTTGTACCAAAATAGCTGCCTTTTTTATATTGAGCAAGCTTATAATAATACAGTTCTAGTTTCCATCATTATAACGTTGCGGAGTAAACGACTCGACAAAACAAGCTGCATGTGAATAGACTACATCTTTAAATAAAGATTAGTATATGTGTTCTTGATGGATAAAACTATAAAGTTCTGTCTCCTTAGTATGAAACCTTGTAACAGGCGAGTTGTTAAAGACACTCAAATAAAACGGGTATAGAGCACTAGGATATGTAGATAACTTAGTCATACTATCTCGGTGAAGATTTAACAATAGAGTTAAGGAGCGCAGGCAAAGGACCCTAATTCTGGTTATGCATAGAGACTAAATGCAAGTCCCTTAAAATCTCCCTCCAGTGGCAGGAAGAAGAAATCTACAGGGACTAGAGCCTTTTAGGCTCTGAGATGTATAAATAAAATTAATAGGTGATGTAAAATACTTGGAGTTATTTTAGATTCAAAACTTATCTGCAAATCAACACATTAAAAATATCAAAATAAACGGAGGCACACTAGTATTAACCAGACGAAATCATAGAAAACATAAGGTTTAAAACCAAAAGGGATATATTGGATATATACCACGGTGGTCAAACCCATGGTATTATATGCAGCTTTGGTGTAGTTGACAAACGTGATGCAAAGAACCAACAGCGACAATGCTATACCTTACTCCTCTTCATTTTAAAATCATGGGATAGACAAAAGTGGCTTTTAATAAATTACGGAACTTGCTCATTCGCAAATATAATATGAAAGTAGAACATCAGAAAATTAGACGTATGGCTGGAGACTATATGATACCAAAATACACATTCAACATAAATTTCGAGATTAATATTACGGATCGAAATGAATATATAAACGAGATAATCAACAGGAACAGATCTGAAGAAATTATTTGGTATACGAATGGATCAATTAGTAGGCCTAAAACGAGGGCAAGCATATACTACGAAAAGAAAAAGTTTTCACTAGAAAAATACATATCCGTTTTTCAAGTGGAGATATTTGTTATACAGGTATTGCAGTACGTCAAGCAAAATAATTTGAGTTCTTATCAAAGTAAGCAACTGACGGAAAGGTATGTAAAACTTGAGGGTAATATCCAGAATGGCATGGCAATGCCGCGAAGACCTTAGTGATTTGACAGACCACATTGTGTATCGGGGCACTGTGCAACTGCAGGCATTGAGAAAACTAATGAACTAGCACTAGAATCATTTCAATATATAAGCCCAGAATCAGCTCTGGAAGTATCTATAAGTACAATATAAATCCGGTGAGAGAATTGGTCAGAAAATAACATATAAAATACTGAAAAATGTACCGGGACAAAAACATTGAAAAACCTTCATAAAATGACCTGAAGAGCTGTTATTACAAAGCAGGAATCAGCTACAAATTATTATATAGGTAGATTTCCTCGCCGGAAATTGTTTTTTTAAAGGACATCTTAACAAAGTAGGCCTGTACAACGGAGATCTGAGTTACAGACCTTGTGGAAAGAAAACAAAGACAATCACCTATGTTTTTTTTTGCGAGTATGAGACTTTAACTGACAGGAAGCAAACTAATTATGGAAAGCCAATAATAGATACATAAGAATACAGTAACCATCCAATACAGCACTTGTACACACTGGTATAAAAAGAATATTAAAAAAAGTACTGTAAAGAAGTACAATAAGTCCATGAAGCTACTATACTACTGGAGAAATAGATCAAAACACCCTCAACAAAAAAAAATGGCCTGACACGAAAACATGAAAAATGTAATAAAAGAGGTAATGTAAAAGAGCTGCTTTTGTTTCAATAAGACATCTTAAAACAGCAAAAATTAATTAACTTCTTACTTAGCGATAGAAACAAATGATTAGGAAAGCTTAATAAAGTTAAAAATAATAGTTACTTAGAAGTTTACTTTAGAAGTTTATGGAAGTTTCAAGTCAAGTATAAAAATTTAAAGAAATCAGGCAAAAGTAATAAATAGTAATTTATTTACTACGTATATACCCTGCAATTATTTTGCTTTAAATCTAGAAATTAATAGCTTTGCTTCAAGCATTTTTAAAATCAGGAACTTTTTCAACGAAACTCGAAATGTGCAAGTATATTTTAGTTCTAGTTTTCAATAGGCCTTAATGAAAAATAAACATTTCTGGAAGACTCCCAAAAACGTTTGTCCAACTAGATATTCTAAAATAGAAACAAGAACGGTGTAATACCGTAAAGGAAACTTTCTAAAGCGGTGCGAAATCGTAACGGTCACTTCCGGTTGCCGTTAACCGATTTGGCTGAAAATCAATCCCATGAAAGGTACTGACCTAAGATGTGTGTATGCCACGTTGGAAGTGAATCGGTTGAATAAAACGGAAATTATAGTGTCTCCAAACACACAGACAGACAGACAGGATGATAATCTCATTAACTTTCTATAAGCTCCGCTTAGAAAATTAATAAAGCACTCAATACACTTTGTGGTGGTTACCTGTATATGCGTAAAATATTGCTGCGTTTAATATCAAATAATAAAAATCGAGAAGAAAAATTGCAAACAGCATTAATAGATATTTTAAAAAAATATTAGGCTAATTCGCTTTGTAGTGGAAAATTTAATTTTAGATTCTATTAACACTGTTTCACAAAAACCACCAAGTGTTTAAAAAAACTTATATAAAATATAGCCAAATGGCTGTCTTCTATTAGTGACAACATAATAAAACTGAAAGAAAAATAGTCCACAATAAAAATTTATGAAAAAACAAGAATTTTACTTAATGTTTCTACAAAGATTGAAATAAAGGAAATTAATATTTCATGAGGGGCTACAAAATAACCACATTATTAACAATAAAATGCTATTTAGAATTAAATTCTTTAATTACAACCTGGGCCTGGTAGAGTCATTTAACAAAAGTTTTCAGGCTACAAGTAAAATGTGTGCAAAATTTAAAATGTATCAAAAAAAATTTTAATAGGTGTACATCTTTGCTTCCGCCGTTTTTCAATAGATGGCTTTAAGCGATAAGTGGTGGTGGAAATAAACAGATGTAGACGTCATACCATAAGCTTGGGCATTTGTCAACATAACCCCATCGAAACAATAGCCGATTTGTGTCCGTATCGTAAAGTTATTCTCGATTGAAAATGTCAGTTTACGAGGAAAGTTCTCGACATTTGCGGGAGGTTTTAATTTTCTACTTCAATATAAAGAAATCTGCGGCTAAGGCTCATCGAGTGCTCTCAAATACTTATAAAGAGACCGCTATTAGTGAAAGAACGTGTCGTGAGTGGTTTTAACGCTTCAAGAAAGGTGAATTTGGACATCAAAAATCGGGATGGCGGTGGAAGAAAGAAGGTTTTCAAATATGCAGAATTAGAGGCACTACTTCATGAAGACTCGTTACAAATACAAGAGCAATTGGCAGTATCATTAGGACTGATTCAACAAGCCATGGAAATGATTCAGAAACAAGGAAATTGGGTGCCACATGAATAGAAGCCGAAAAATGTTGAACGGCGTTTATTTCCTTGTGAACAGCTGCTTGAAAAGCAATGATGGAAGGGGTTTCTTCATCGCACTTTGACTGGGGACGAAAAATGGGTTCATTACGATAACCATAAGCTTAGAAAATCATGGGGACTTCCAGGTCATGCTTCCACGTCAACGGCCAAACCGAATATTCACTGCTCCAGTGTCAAGCTCTGTATTTGGTGGGACCAGCTCGGCGTAGGGTATTATGAGCTGCTAAAACCGTCTAAAACAATCACAGGCAATATGTATCGAAATCAATTAATGCATTAAAACCGAGCATTGAAAGAGAAACGGCCGCAATACAACGAGAGATACGACGAAGTGATTTTTCAGCATGACAATGCTCGACTTCATGTCGCAAAGTCGGTCAAAACATACTTGAAAACGTTGAAATGGGAAGTTCTACCTCACCCGCCGTATTCTCCAGATATTACTCCCTCTGACTATCACTTGTTTCGATCAATGGCGCACGGCCTTACTGACCAGCACTTACTTACGTTCTTATGAAGAAGTCAAAAATAGGATCGATACGTGGATGGGAGAAAATAGTGACCAGCGATGGACAATATTTTGAACTGTAAATGTATAACCAGTTTTTTACAATAAATGTCGGAAAAAACGGCAGAAGCCAAATTGTACATCTATTATAATTCCCTCAAATGATAAAAAGTTCCTAGTACCAAGCAAACAATTAAAAATTACCCATTTAATATTAGTCTAGGACTACAATTAATAAAAAAAAATACGCCTTGCAAGAAAAAATATTAAAGAGCTTGTACAGATTTTACTGATCATTGAGCAAGCGATTAAGCTATGTTAGCTGTGTTTCTAGTAGTATTCATAATACTTGAGCAAGCTTCTCAGATGTGCCCAACTTTCCTTACGTTGTCAGCTAGAGGATTATTTTTCAAAATGAAAATTATAAAAAACTAACTACCTTTGATAAATACCATAACACAGAACTGCCTGAAACCTTAAGCATTAATTTCCATTAAAAGATGTAGAATGCAAGAATATCCAAGTAACAAGTCACAAAAGAGACTAGACTAATATTCTTCCGTAAGTCTCCTTTCATGGATGTTTTATTTTAATACTTAATTTTACAATAAATATCATGTCCATACTATGCCAAAATGTTTTTTTCTTCTATTTTGTCTAACCTTTAATGATTACTTATTTGTACTATTGCAAAAATTTGTAAATAAACAGCGGCTACCAGCTTTTCTATTCACGGATGCATAGAGATTACATTGAGAAGTGACACGAGTTTCACGGTTTTTGCGTGATTAGTTTGTGAAGAGACAAAATCATAGATGTTATAACTTAAATGAACATCGTATATATTTAGTAACACAACTGCATAACTCTTTATATCATAAAAGTGTCCAGTATTATAATAAACATGACGTATCTCTATCATACTATTGAATAACGTATTTAACTCTAAATTAAGAAAATAAAGTTGTTGGATTAGGACTACTTCAGCGATCTAGTTAAGAAACAGTTTTGAAAACAAAAAGCTGATCAGTGTGTAAGATGTAAATTACAGTGCTGATTTTTACTTTCCTTATCCTATAATAAGGAAAGTAATGAAATCGGCGGAAATTTGACCTACCCAGTTTTTCACATTTCTAGACGAAATATGGCCTCAGGATACCAAAAAAGTTGGTTTGAACCATTGGTTCGTGTGTGTGTGTGTCTGTCTGTCAGTAAACAGGATATCTCGAGAACTGTAAGAGCTAGAGACTTGAAATTTAGTATGCAAGTTACTTGTAGGTAGGGACGCAGTGCGAAGCTTTTGGTAAAATCGCCGAGCGTTTGGTCGCAAAATCGGTCGCGAATCTAAACAGTTGAAGATACAAAAATTTATGAGAATAAAATGATTTGTTATCATGAGATAAACATGAATTTAAAATAAAGTGGTAATAAAATAGAACTTCGAAAAAATTAAAGCTCAGGATTTTTAACATACCGGGTGTTCATAAAATATTTCGGGAAATATATATTAACGGATAGATCAGACCGAGACGAACAAAAAATTACAATGAAATTTTGATCCGAGGTCAAATAAATAAGTTATAGCCGATTAAAAGTTAATTAAACGGACCAATCACAGCGCGCTCTGAGAGCTACCGGGCCGACTGCGGGAGGACGGGGGGGGGGGTAGCGCAGGCGATAATGGCGAAGGCTGTGCGGCCGAGCTCGCACGGTTACCTTCAGTGACGTAGCAAAATTTTAAGTACGAGTCAATTATTGTCTTGTACTGTTTATTTTAATCAGCTTTCTAGTGTTAGACTTGCGCCTCGTCCCTTTTTTAAAATAACAAATTTTTAGACGAGAGCAGCGCAGGGCCGAGACGATGGACTCGCGCTTCGTCCTTTTTTAAAATAACAAATTCCGGGACGAGAGCAGTGCAGGGCCGAGACGATGGACCCGGTATAATCTAATCTGTCTTATCTCCCTAAGTAAACTTATAATTCTATCTCCTCCTAGACTCTTCAACCGATTTCCTTGAAACTTGCACACCACAGCTATATTTGCTAATTCGGCTCAAAAAATCAGCCTTCTAACTTTAACCGTTTTTGAATTATTTAAATATTTTGATTACAAGTGAAATTCCTCCCAATGTTTCTATTGTTTGTAGTGTTAAATGTACGCAAAACATGTGGAATGTTCTACACGACTCCCTGGCGTCTAGATCAGGCTTCGTCGACGAAGCCTGCGGGGTTCTCTGGTATATAATAATAAGATAAGGAAAGTCGTGTGATGTTCACACCAGATTTTTAAACTTAGCTATCATACTAATTTGAATGAATTTTCATTATATGGAGGAATAAAAGCATCTAAAAGATTGTAATTAATATGTTTTGTTATCAGTTTACAACCAGAGAGTTTATAAGAGTAAATAAATAAAACTTAATGACAACAAATACTTTTGCTAAACGAGCTAGTTGAAGAAAGCTTATGGTTGTGGTACTGTAAAGACTTTCGAAGATGCATACTTGTTCTGTCTAACCACGTCCACTAGGCTTTTAATATTTTTTTTAATTTGGAGGTGGCTACACAGACTTCCATCCAAAGCATTCATCAAAAAAGCTACTTAAATATTTCATTTTCTATATCTCAATATTATTGAATGAATCTTCTTCATACAAGGGCTAGTTTTCTATATTATTATTTTTGTGTATCATAGAACACTTTAAATAGAATTTTTTTGGCATTATGTTTTATTTGAAATGCCTGGCATATCTTGTTCGTATATTTGTCACTAAAATTGAATATTACAAATGCTGGGTGCAGGCTTTTTCTTCTTCAGATGCCGTCTCCGTCACGAAAGTTGGCAATCATCACTGCTATGCGAATTTTTGAAACAGCCGATCTAAACAGTTGGTTTGTGTTACAGTTAAACCATTCCCTTAGATTTTGTAACCATATTAGGCCAGTCGCTGTGTCGTGAAAAATGATCAAAAATGTTTTGTTTTTTTTTGGAGTGGTATTTTAAAGTGGATTTCTATGTTTTTTTGGGGCGGTGATCACGAATCTGATAGTCAATTTTGTCTTGAGCCGGTGCGCTCCAAAATGTGGGCATTTTTTTAAGGCCCAAAAAGCCGTTTTTTCGGTTTTTCGGGTTTTACAGGAAAACTATGGCTTATATGAAGTAAGTACTCATTATAAAAATTGTAGGTATTATTAAAACAATCGCCCATTTTCTAAAAACCGTAAAATTGCGATTACAAGCCGAATTTTGAATTTTTTTACCCAAAACCAAAAGCATTCGACAAATTGTCATATTTTCCACCTTGGGTTTCAAACTTAAGCATTTTGGTCCGAATGCGGCAATTTGGCGCCATGTTGAAATTTTCTAACCTTGAAAAAATTGAAAATTTTTTAGGTTAGGATACACGTAAAAAAGAAATTATCAAAGCTAATAGAATTTTTTATGACACAAATTTTGAGCCCAAGCAGACCTATTGTGGTTGAGATCCGGCCGAGATATTAATATAAACGTATTTGGGCCTCTTCTGGATCCAAATTTGGGTCTTTCGGGGAAAACTAAATTTTTGAAAACTAGATGCATGAACCTATAGAAAGCTAAAAATGCGTATTCCTAGCTCTTTTTAAAAAATGTGGCAACGATTTGAACAAATAAAAAGTGTTAATTTTATTTTGAAGAAAACGACTTTATGTTGGATAATGGCGTGCGATATGTGAATCCTATTTAAACTTTTTTTTTGAAAATTCGTTTAATTGACATTCATACATAGAAAAATATAAAAATTTCTTATTTTCTATTTTCTATTTTGTCATAAAAATTCTACTAGCTCTGATAATTTATTTTTTTTACATGTATCCTAACCTAAAAATTTTTCAATTCTTTCAAGGTTAGAAAACTTCAACATGGCTTCAAATTGCCGCATTTGGACCAAAATGCTTGAGTTTGGAAACCAAGGTGGAAAATATCAGAATCTGTCGAATGCTTTTGGTTTTGGGTCAAAAATTCAAAATTCGGCTTTTTTCAAAATGGCCGATTGCAGTGCCCCCTTATGAGATATTTCAAACATTCAAAAATGACATAAAAATAGATATAAAATACTACTGTTTTTGGCATTTACAATTTTTTATACTTAATACTCAGGTCACAATAATTTTTTAATTTGTTTATAAAAAAAACATTTAAAATGGGCCTACAGCTAGCTGGCCCAAGACATTTTTTTCTAGCTGATCTCAATCGACGCGTGTTAATAATTTAGCATTTGCCTGCAACTCGTCTAGACTAGTGGCTAGCAGTACAGTGTCGTCAGCGTATCGTATATTGTTGATAGGTATTCCATTTACTTTGACACCGATTATTTCGTCTGCTAGTGCTTTTTTCGTAATTTTTTTCTGAATATACATTAAAAAGTGTTGGTGACACCAAACAGCCTTGCCTAACTCCTCTTCTTTTTGTTCTTTCTATTTGTTCCGTGTTTTTGTCTTCTACTTTTATAACTGCTTTTTGATAATAATACAGATTGTAGATGATTTTAATGTCATTTGTGTCTAAATTTTTTATTCTCTAGTACTAGAATAAGTTGATCATGTCGAACTCTGTCGAAGGCTTTGTTATAATCTAAAAAAACAGATGTACAACTCTTGATTCACATCTATGCAACGTTATATTAGAATATTTAATGCAAATAGTGCCTCCCTTGTTCCAAGTCCGGATCTGAAGCCGAATTGTGTTTCGCTGATATCTTGTTCTAAATCTTTTAAATTTTTAAGGTGTGGCTCATAAGACTTACTATGCAATGGTCTATGCATAGCTTTGCATTCGGCTTTTTTGGAAGAATTACAACGTTGATATTAGGCAGTCTGTTGGTATAATCCTTGTTGAATAGATGGTATTGAAAAGATCTACAAGAATGATGTTAACTCATCTGGTCCAGGTGCTCTTCTATTTTTCATTATCTGGATGGTTTGAATTACTTCTTCTTTAGTTATTTTTGGTCCCTTATTTTCTTGCTGACTTTTTATTTTGCTTTTGTGTCTGACACCTTCGAATAATTCTTCAGTATATGTTTTCCATTCTTTTAATTTTTCTTCGATATTTATAATTATTTTTCCTTTTTTATTCATTATTATATTTAGTTTTCTGCGTTTCTGATTTCCTATTAGCTCTTTCACTTTGTTTGTGAATATTAAAATTATCATGTTTCAGTTGTAATTCTTCTATTTCTTCACATTTTGTTTTATACCATTTCTCTTTCGCTTTTCTTATTTCCTTTCTTATTTCTTTTTGTATTTTCTTATATTCAATGATATTGTTTTTATAATTTCGTCCATGTTCATGAGCTGAAGGATTTCAGGGGTCATCTAGTCTTGTTTTGTCCTTTGTGATTGCTTTGTAAGTATTTCAGGGCTAGGTTCTAACAACGCATTCTTGAAATTTTCCCATTTGTTGTTGGTTATTTCTTGTTGGGTTTTTAATGCGTTTAGTTTTATGGTTCTTAAATTATTGTTTATTTTATTTTTTACTTCTTGCCTTATCTCTTGATTTTTTAATTGTAATGTAATACGTTTATTCTTGCGTTTTTTAGTTTGATATTAATTTTAGCTATTACTGTATTGTGGTCCGATGACACATGAGTGCCTGCAGCTTTCATTATATTTCTGTATCTTTATTGATGATAATAATATAATCAATCTCGTTTCTTACGATTTTATTTGGATTATCCTGAGGCGTTTTCCAAGTATATAAGCGACGCTTTGGTAGCTGGAAGAAGGTGTTTATTATAATTAAGTTCTTTTCTTGGCAGAATTGTATGAAACGTTCTCCTCTTTTGTTTCTTATTTCGAGTCCAAATTTTCCCACGTGTTTACCATATTCTCCTTTGCAAGCTTTGGCATTAAAATCACCTAGAACTATGAAGATGTCTCTAGATTTGACAGATTGAAATATATTATCGATTTCTTCATAGAATATCTCTACCTCTTAATCTGCCTTCTTTTCGGCGAGAGCATATGTTTGAATTAAGTTGAGTTTGCAGTGTTTTATCTACTTGTAGTAGCATGACTCTATCTAATATTGAGATGAAATTTATTACTAATTTTTTTACTTCTTTCATGACCATTATTGCAACTTCGTTCCTATTATTAAGGTGATCACCATCATTACCTGAGTAGTAGATCGTACCGTTTGCTGTTAATTGTTATCCCTTATTGGGCCATCTAGTTTCGCTTATACCTAGTATGTTCAAATTCAATCTTTGCATTTCCTGTATTATATTGTGTGTTTTTCCGGCTTTGTACATACTTCGTACATTCCATGCACCAATTTTCATAGTGTTATTCAAAGTTTTTATCTCCGGAATTAATTTTAATCTTGAAGTTAGCTATGATGATTTCTTTACTAAGAACATTGGTATAGAATCTTTAATGCAGTGGTGTCCTGTTGCCTTTTGGATCTTCATGCCGTTGACCATACTGGTTCTTCCGCCTTTATACACGGTTTCCCATCCCAGAGACAAGAGGGTGCCCTAATCTTGCTAAGTATTTTACCCTAAGCTGTTGACTAGCAAGAGGGGCTACTTATACCAGCAGTTTTCAGTTAATTATTGCTGGTTTTGGTCCGCCCCGAGTATTTTATTTTCTCGGTACCCACCATATCGGATGAGCGTTCTTCTATTCGCCACCTGGGGAGGCGCTCGATGGAGAACCAGCAACCCCACACAGGTTTAAAAACCTTAAATACACCTTCTCTCTTTCTTCTGTTACTCCTTCCAATATATTATTTTCTAATTCTAATATATCTCTCTTTATCTTTTACATACTGATCGTATTTACTTGAAAATTGTTGAACAAAAATAAATTCTACTTTTCTCTGAGTTGATTACAAATTTTTTGTAATTTTATCTTTTTGGGCATCCAAATTATAGTTATAGCCACCACCACTTATAATTACAGGATTTTGTATAACCTTTTAATTCAGATATTCTTTATAAAAGTGTAAATTTTAATTTTCAAAATATTAGTTGTATAAAAATACCCCTTTTAGGCCACACGTATAAATTTTATAACACCTTTTTCAATTACTATATATTTTAAGTAACGTATTGTCTAAAATGTTTATATACACGCTTACGTGCATCAGTTGTCTTCCAAATTAAATCATTTTACGAACAAAAACTATAATCTTAAGGTTTTGTGAGTTGGTAAAATTTAAAGAACATTGACATAGATCTTACGTTAGTAGAACCAAAACAATTATTACAAATACCTATAATATAAAAATTACAAGATTGCAAATTTCAAATTGCTCAAGAATATTTACGACTCTAAATTAAATACTCATAATTCAGTTCACAACCTACCAAGACGAATAAAATATCAATCAACCACAAATTATAGACAAGAAGTTCACTAGACCTGCAGATTGTTGCGGCACCTTTATATAAAATGCTAGTAAACTCTGTAAACTGATATGAGTTCAACATTTCTGTAGTAGTCATATCTTTGCATACATACGTAGATATATAATCTTATTCTCTTATATCATTTTAGTATAGAAAATTCTTTCACTGGGAAGTGGTTACTATGAGCTTTTCCATGGGTTTAGCGATGTCTTACGTCGGTGCACACTAAACTCTTTTCCCATACACCAAAATATAGAATACAGTTAATTATAGCTCAACTGTGAATAGTATCGATATGCCTGGTCCGACCACAGAATTAGGGAAAATATCTGAGCGAAATAAAAACCTTCTGAACACACATCTAGTACGCCAGCCACTGCGTCGCACAACTTTTTCCGTATATATTTCTTTGTGTAGAAGATAATATCATATAAAACGACAACAAATTTCAGCACACCATCAAAAGTTAAATGTATAAAAATATAATTCAAACTCTTATATAATTTTTTTAATGTAATCGTTATTTTGTAGAAATGTGGAAATTGCTTAGATCTATCGTGGAAAATCCAAAAGTTATAAAACACCGCAGATAGTTAATTTCCTATTTCGCTTTATTTTATAGGATGACAATTAATATAATTTTCCATTCTAAAAACCAAGTGCATCAGTGGAAACTACAAAGTAATTTATAATACAATTTATGCACCCACTTGCATAGCATTTAAGTTTCTGTATTAAACTATTTACCATGTTCAACATTTATTATATATATTATACTACTCAGAATATGTTTAACTGTTGGAAGCTAGTTCAAAATGTTTCACAATTAAGAAAATAATAAAATAATTTTATTTATATATCCAATAAACTATACCGTTTTATTTTTGTATTAGAGTAAGTAATTATTAAATTCTATAACAAAACATTAAGCAATAAATATTGCAATCCGTACAATGCCTAAATACAGTTTTCGAGTATATTAATCCCACTTAAATGCTAGATGTGCCAACATGTACATGAAATTGTTAAATCAATAAATTTGAATTCCTAAAAATAGAGAACATGTAAACAATGAAAAATCAACTGCATATATTTGTAAAACCTGAATGTGCAGTTAAAAATATCTTTAAAAAATTACTTACGCGCCTTATAGGCTCTACATTTTGAAGGCATAAAATTTACGTTAATATGCAAGTTATGTTACAAAGCCTAATTTATTTAAGCGCCCTGCTCGTAAAGCGAGCTTAATTTTTCCTACACAATTTGAAAATCGACATTTTCTGGTGGTTGACACCAACACGACGAGTTTTTTCTTTGTTGGTATTACCAGGTGCTTGACGTCACAGATCAAAGAAGAAGGTATAATGGGTGAGAATTCGGTGTTGAACTCTTAGTTTTCCGCTAACGCAATAGTGTAAAGTAAATTTGGTTAAGAGCTCTCGGCGCAAACTTATCTATTGCCATGTACGACCAGCAATAGGAAATGCGGTTTTGTTTCTGGTTCCTGAAAACCACATATTGTAAATTATGATATCACTGAGTGTAGAGATTTTAGCTTCTTTAGAATGCATATATATATTTACGGAATTAATTCATGGAGTGCCCAGTGATCGTCCAGAACTAAAGCGTTAGGTGTGACGTGTCCACGCAATAATGAACGGCTTTGAAAGGATGCTGCTGTTTTTCGTGTTATATTCGGTAAGTTTAATTGCATTTTGCTTTTAAGTGATGAAAATTTCCTTTTTTGCATAAAAATTAAATCAGAAAAGCTCACACGCATATTGCTAAAATACGAGCAGCTTAAAGCCGTTTTTACGTGTTGCAGGAATTTACCGATTTGCAAGCGTTACGGCGTCGACGACCCCAAAAGGAAAATTCTGAAATGTTATTCCCAGGGCGCGCCAGCGAAAACCTCAAGGAGGGCTTTTACTTTAAGGACCAGGAAAACTCTCAAAACGGGGTCTGCATCCAGGACTTGTGTACAAACGTGTCTAACTACCCCTCTAATTACATCAAGGAAATGATGAAGAAGAAAAAAGAATTTCACAATTTCTTCGGGTCAGTCATTCAACCCTACGAAGCTCCCGCCTTGTCGCCAAAGTCGCCTTTTCCAAAAGAAACCGAAGAAAGGAATATGTGTGCAACTATACAATATACATACTATCCTGAATTAGCTCTAAACAAAAACAGAAAGAAGATGATTATTGTTAACGTCGAAAAGTTCACGCAAGCTGTATCTTTCGAGACGTGCGTGTAAGTAACAAATTACCTATTAATCAAACTTAGTTACATCTTAATTAAATGAAAGCTTATTTATTTCTACTAACATAATTAAATGTGCAAATTGAGTTAAATATTGTTAATACATTGTTTGATTTTATATAACAAGTAACAACGCTTAAACAAGTAACAAAATGTTGTATAAATGGAGTACAGTGACTTACGTAACTTTATTATTGTAAACGGCAAATTTGAAATTGAATTCAAAACCAGTTCAACGTTCAGATGCGAAAAAAGCCTCAATTTCAATGCCACATTTAATAAGAATATGTGTCAATTGACATCTTGGAAAAGCCCTACGTTCGTTTTTAGGTCATATAATTTACTTTAACGGTAGAAAAAAATTAGTTTTTACCTGAATCAAATAATTAAAGCTAAATGTTGTTTAAGAATTGACCTTCAGCTTAAACTAGACTATTATGATTGGAAATGCCTTAAACAGAGATGGTGCTTAGCAACAATGGATTATCTCTGCTGAGTTTTCAAGATCCTAACAACGTCAATTGTAACAATGACTATTAAATTTGTTTGTATGTTTTTCACAAACGTCACGTAAGCCTTGTCGAAAATTAAACAGCAACTACAGTATCTACAAATTACAATAATCATTTACATTTTACCAAATCCCGTTGTACATCCTATTTAAAGAATTTTTTTTCAGACCCAAAGCGAAATGCTTTCTCTCGGACCATAAACCTATTGGATTTGAAACGGCCTGCAAGCAGCAGTACAATCTTATTAGATTAGTTTCTATGACAGAAGATGGTAATTTCACCCTGGATTCGTTCCCCATTCCCTCCAGCTGCGTCTGCACTTACAAGCAGATCTTGGGGTACACTTATAAGTAAGCTCCTCCTTAATCAGCAATTATGGTTTTTTTTTTAATGAAGGCGCCATCATCAGGCCACGGCAACTGATCTTTTTTATTAGTAATTGTATTAAGCTAAACGCTAAATGTAATTTAACTTTCCAGTTAACTGTTATTATTTAATATACCAAAATGCTTTAATTTAGTTAATGCTCGAGTATTATCTGAGGACTGTTCGCCTATTAGCTTGGTATTTCTTACATGATAATTTTATTCGATCCAATCGTTTTTATTTAATTAATAATGTAACTTTTTATATGAGCTACTATAATAGTTATAAGTTAGTAAATAAGCTATTGAATATTATTTAGCTTTGGTTTTATGCAATAATAATACAAATTTTTAATTTTAAATTTTAAATATTTGGGCTTATATCAAATACTGCAACAACAAAATTATTTATTTACGGAATTTTGGTATTTATGTACATTTGTAAGTAAATAATAATTAAAATGAAATCAACCCAAATGTATTTTTCTGCTTTATGTAATTTGTACTTTAGATTAACAACCAAAAATAAGGCCATTGTTAAAGTTTAACTTTTACATAATCGACATCAATCGCGGAACTTTTTAAAATTCAAATATGCAAAGTAAAAAAGTCTGATTTTATTAATACAAAATAGCTAAACATAGAAGTAAGGCCATTTAAAAAATGAGCACCTCAGGCCTTAATTTTTCTTTTGCTGCAAAAAGCTTGTGATTCCCACTATAATGACGCATGGCGTATGGTATTAAGCTTAGACGACTATCACTTTTGGATTCGTGGTATTTACATTGTAATTCTTCGAAGTTTAATCGAACGATTCGTAATTTTTTTGGTAAACAGGAGATTACTAGAAATTTTTTATTAATAACGTGGTTCAGTTTACGTCCTTGCACATTCATTTAAAAAAAATCACCTTTACACTTTACTGTAATAAATTTAAATTTTAATTACTTGTGTTATATATTAAAAGTCAAATTATTATGCTGTAAAAATTTTATTGTTTTGTCTACTAATAGATTAATTTAATTCAACTACCATTTACAAGCATATTAGTATTTTTTTGATGTCATATACAAACATTAAAAGTCAATAAATAAAAATAGTTCTTTAAGTCAATAATGTTATGTAATATGAGCGAAATGACGTTAATCATGTTGTTTGATAGGTGTAATTATTAAACTCAAACAATTACACATTACACGCAATAGAAACTACGTCCAACAATTCTAAGCTGTAAATTGTGTAAAGAAGATGGAATGGATTATTTATTCAATTAAATAATTAAATGATTAAAAATGGAGAAATTTTAATTGCAACTCATTTAGAAATTTGGAATTAATAAAAATGTATTTTTTGTAAATAAATTTAAATAAATTAAATTAACCGAATCGTTTTCACTTGACCTTGTAAAATCTACCCGCTCACTACCTTCACTTACCTATTTAATTTAATCGTTTTGAAATTGCTTGCCTATCGTACAGTAATCATAAAATATTTGAGTAAATAAAAGATCTGTTATATTATTTGTTGTCTTAATTACAAAAGCAATTATAACTGCAATTCACTAAAGTTCAAATTTGGTAAAATACAATTAAGCATCGATGTAAAAACATGTGTAATATGTTAACCTTTTTTATTCTTTTAAGTGAAAGTTCGCTTTTAACCGCCTAATGTACAAATAATTTTATTTGCTATTTTTTTCAAGTGTCAATTAAAAAATATTAGACAGCTAAATAAAGCCAAAAATAGCTTCGCCTAAGCATCCTGCATGCAACAAATTAGAGGTTGGCAACAAGCTACCATCACAATGTCATTTCACAATCGGATAGCGGTAGCAACATCTACCGTGCCCTCTAATAAGTGACATGGAAACCCGCACATTTTCTGGCTTTCTGTGCACGCAGATGGGCATTTATCCGGTTTTTCTACAGTAAATACCACACATATCAGCTTGCGGCTGGCCGCTTTCTCTGAACTTGGGCAAGGTAACGCATCAAAAGTGAAGGTGAATGTCAATGCTCTTGCGCAAATGCACTGCGGTAAAAACAAAAATATTAACGTTGAGCGAGTCTTTTAGACTGGAAAGAAAGCAATCGGCTTGGTCTACCGTTAACGGCATCCTGCCAGTGCCTTGTTATTTCTGTCCGTAATAATTAATTGTCGCAGACCTTGCGCACAGTCAACTCTAAATTTCCTTTTTGTTAATTATAACTCACTTTCACGCTAGTGCCACATAATTTAAACGCAAGAAAGATGCTTACTAACAAGTCTTAGTAATACCTTCAGAAATAAAACAAAACCACAACCTTAATAATACCTTTCCCAATTTGAAAGTATGAAGTGCAGTTAGAGCTGTAAGCTATAAGGCAGTGTTCAAAATTATTATTAATTTCTAGAAAAAAGTTCGTTAATATTAAGCGAGCAACAAATTAATACATGCAGATACTCTAGTGACGTATTCACTGCTACTGCGTCTTCAATCTGCGATATCGTCAGCTTGATAGTATTAATTCTTATTATTTTACATATTCGAAAATACGTCTCACCGTTGAAAAAAAAATCTGATGCGAACATCACACGACTTTCCTTATCCTATTATTATATATTATACCGGGTCCATCGTCTCGGCACTGCACCGCTCTCGTCTAAAAAGTTGTTAATTTGAAAAAGGACGAGGCGCGAGCCCAACACTCGAAAGCTGATTAAAATAAACAGTACAAGATAATAATTGACTCGTACTTAAAATTTTGCTACGTCACTGAAGGTAACCGTGCGAGTTCGGCAGCACGGCCTTCCCCATTATCGCCTGCGTGCTTCCTCCTAGCGGCGAAGCGCTCACCCCCCATCCTCCAGCAATCGGCCAGAAAGCTCTCCGGGCGCGCTGGGATTGGTCCGTTTAATTTTTTTTAATCAGTTATAACTTATTTATTTGACCTCGGATCAAAAAATTTTATTTTAATTTTTTGTTCGTCTTGGTCTCATCTATCCGGTAATATAAATTTCCCGAAACATTTCATGAATACCCTGTATATTAAAAATCCTGAGCTTCAATTTTTTTTCGAGTTCCTATTTTACCAACTTTTATTTTAAATTCATGTTGTTCATTCTATTGAATTTTTTGTATCTTTAACCGTTTAGATTCGCGACCGCATTGTGACCGATTTTGCGACCAAACGTCTATGCCGATTTTTGCCAAAATTTTCGCACTGGGTCCGCTATCTACAAGTAACTTGCATACCACATTTCAAGTCTCTAGCTTTTACGGTTCTCGAGATATCCTGTTTACTGACAGACCGACAGACAGACAGAGAGACAGACAGGCAGACACACACACACACACACACACACAAACCAATGGCTCAAACCAACTTTTTTGGTGTCCTGAGGCTATATTTCGTCCAGAAATGTGAAAAACTGGGTAGGTCAAATTTCCGCCGATTACATTACTTTCCTTATTATAGGATAAGGAAAATAAAAATGTAATTCTCGACTTAACCAACGTCAATCAACTTAAGAAAAATCAAATTTTGTACGCTCAGTCCTAATATTTAAAGGCTTCTTTTCGAAATAATTTAAAATTTGTATTTCTACCTATAAGGTAATCTCAAAAAATCTCTTAAACATTCTTATGAACGATTTTAGAGCTGCAATATGAGAATAATAAGGTGGATAAATTAAAGAATGCGAAGTTGCATCTCAGCCCACTAAAGATTTTTCAATGTCCACCAATCCTCAATTTTTGTTTTTGTTTCTTTAACTTACTAGTTAGGATAATGAAGTACATAACACAACTAATTTATGATAAACTACATCATTCTGTAATAAGTTTGGTGCATTGCCCTTGTTATGAATCCTATTTTTAAGTGGTAGATTGCTAAGAATGCAGAAAATTTGAACAGATTATTTAGATAAAATTCTCTAAGTTGAGTGGTAATAAGTCGGAACTGCAATATTAAGTCTCATTATACATCCAACGGTCTCTGGGGGGATGGGCATCAATATAAGTGAAGAGATAATATCTTTAAATTATAACCGAAAGAATTCTCTAAGAAGAAACTAGGAACAATAACAAAGAACTTTTTGAAGCAACAAACCATACGTTAAAATAGAAAACGAAAACTGTGGTAACTCATATCGGTACTCCCGCTGATAAAAATAAAAAGACGCTTACAACAGAAGCTAATCTTAACTATTCAAATGGCAATACAAAATGTGTAACAGAAATTATGCTGGTTACTTGATTAATAGATATTTAAATTTCATCATGAATAAAGATCAAACGAGTTTAATTAAAACCTACCTTTTTCAAAATCTTGATAAGTTGGGCGAAGAAGCAAACAGCTCTCATTTTAGGTTTAGATGCACAACAGAATATTTTCGCTACATGAATGAACCTGCAAGCACACTAATATCTAAAAGGTGTAATGATTAATTTTTCTGCAGAGCTAAGAAAATTTTACATTAAAAAAAACTTATGGCATAGTCATTAATAGCCTTATATGAAAAGTGTATAGTAGATGCAACATAGTAATTTAAAAATGATCATTTTTGTAGATACTAAAAAGTGTAATTTCTAAACAGAAAAATTTGTAAATTTATATAATAGAGAATTTTTGAAAATCAAGTAAACAGGCTTTATTCTTCTACAAAATAGTTCGTTAGGACGTTTTGAAAAAAAATGATAAAAGCTATGTGAAGGGTACTACCATTCTTTCTTGCTACGAAGATCATCAAACAGTTAACTATTATGTACAAGATTGCATAAACTTAATTAGCACCTGGTTGGTACAATGGCATGTAAAATTCAATAAATTAAAACCTATTCAATTCATTTCTAGCTTATAACGTCAGCAGTGTCCATCAGTATTAGTAAATGGCAGTATAAAACAACAGCCTAAAAAAATAAATATTGAAAAATACACATGGACATTAATAAAAAAAAGATGAATTTTATGACCAAAAATTATAATTACGTTTAAGAACAAAACAGCCAGTTTAACGCAGTTACTTAACGTATTAAAATACTCTGCTAGACTGATCAGGATGATAGAACTGGAATTTTGCTAAGAGAATAAATATTTTTCTGTATATTTATTTTATAAAAAATAATGAAAAACTAATATAAAGTCACTTATATGGGCTAATTATTTAAGTGCAAATCAGTGCTTAGATGACTACCAGAAAATTCGTCGTCCGCCAACGTTTAAAAACGAACTCAGTTCTTCAAAAAACAACCTATTTTTTCGCTAAAACAGTCTTTTGTAAAATATAAAATCTAATAAGAAATATAAAGTCTAATAATTAAATCAAAAATGCCTGGATTTTACCAAAGGTATATTTCTAGCAGGATAGATCCAGAATAGATCGAAAATTTCTGAAAGGTAAAATTTGTCCGCGAAACTTGTAACCAAAAATCAGCGAAGAAATTCAGAAAGTAACAGCGGACGTAGTGGCAAACTCCAGATTATGACGCACTGAGTTTAATTCTGACGTAAATGATAGCCACTTTTGATAGATTTAATAATGACATTACATTTCTCACATGTTACAGTAAGCTCGCTTTAAAGGCAAAAATGTCAGGTTCGGTAATAAGTGACACTTTCTGTATTTCTCCTAAAGTAATACAATTGGGCAAATGCTTAAAACACAAACCAATTATTTTATATAATTTAGATTGTATGTAAAAATATTTGCCTGTTAATACATATAAGCTAAAATAAACAAATAAGCCCCAAGAATAAATAATTACCAAACTTTAAAAGCGGGCATTACAAACCAACTTTTGTGTAACCTCTTGTCAACGATGTACAAACTAATTATTAACATCGTCATAAAGAGAGTAACAAACGTTTAAAATTAAATTTAGGACTATGGTACAACTATGCCCGAGGTACAAAGTTCGTTTCTCTTTACAACGGATCTAATTAAACGCTTAGAGAAAGTAAAGGTATAAATTCTCACATGTTGCTAATAGATAAAAAATTCCAACTACAAATTAGTAAAAAAAAGAATAATTTCAACACGCTTAAAGTGGGTTGAAGATTCCTACGTATTCTAGAACAAAAGTCAAAAAGTGAAACTGACATCCAACGTCATATAAAAGCAATAAAATGTAAAAATGAATGAAAGTTACGTTTATGAAAACAAATATTTGCCCAAAAATGTATGCCATGATTTTACTCACCTACAAATAAAAAAATAGTAAATAATATTTATTTTTAAAAGTAGTACTGCCAATTAAGTATTTATATAAACTATATCTATACTACTAATTAGCTAAGATGTTACGGCAAGTACGTAACACTAAAAATACTTACTTTAATGGAACTTGTTCTTATTTACATAAATTAGTCTAACATAAAAAAATAAAATATTTGGATCGTTACGCAGATATAGTCCATCTTTTTAAAAAAAATCCAGCGTATGTTTTTTCCAAGTTAACATAATAAATAAACTACACGTTGTATTTGTCACTTATAAAAACATATTTTAGTAACTCGTATGTCTTAAAGCCAAAATTCCTAGAAATTTTCTTAACGCGGTTTATGCGATTTATATGATGGCAACTCTCCTGTAAATTATAAAGAACTAATAAAAATCCCAAGATAAATATTTGGCTGAAAGTTTCGCCGAAAACTAAAGAAAAAATAAGCATATAATCGACCATATCTAAATATGATGACATTCATTCGGTTATATTTGGTTTCACATAAATCAAATTGTGCCGCATGCGCCTACTAACGGCAAGAATTGGCCACGTAGTGTATGAAACATTGGTAGGTGGCGCAAACTGCCTAATTACTTCATAAAATTTATATTTTGACCTATAACAGGTCAACCATGACGTAAATCGAAAATCTAAAACCTTTATGCGAGGCTTGGCAACAAACCGGTTTGAAGGAGGTATTGACCTGAAATCATAATTATAGGCGGATTTGGAATGTTAGTTACAAGCACACATACACAGTTACATTTTTGTAGTTTTATAGAGTAGCTACTATTTAATAAACATACGAAACAAAGCAAATAATCAAACAAAATCAAATAAAAGACCAATTCCACTCCATCGTCTAATCTTGGCATAGTCACTCCGCCACATCCCAACAATACAGTAGACATTCCATTAAACAGCAGATAAAATTTTGTGAACATCTTACCATCCTTCTCGCCGAATTTAAAAACATTTTCGCCTAGTTGATGAACCAGAACAACACAATCTTCAACTTATTAATAACTCTTAGAAGTAAATTAAATCCATAATGACTAATATACTTCGAATTGCAACCTGGAACCCAAATGGTCTACTAAACCATAAACAAGAATTAATTAAATAATTAATTAATTGACACATTATTGAAAAAGCCATGTTTCGAATACCAACTGATTCTACAGTACAGATTCTACATCCAGACGTCACTGCCCACATGGAAGCTGCAGTTATCATAAAAATCTCCGTTTCCCAATATAAAGTGAAAAGCTACATAGCCTGTTTAGGTAGATACAAAATGACATTTTTGCCGAATATATCACAAACTTTAAGCAAGATGACCATTCAATTTGTAGAGACACAAAGAAATTTAAAAGGCTTCAAACACCCAAATGACCCATTAGAAAGGCAAATGGCGCTAGATTTAGTCTAGATAAGACAGACACTTTTGCAGGACATTTATCTAAAATTTTTACTCCCCTAAAAGCAACGATAATCCAAAGAGGCGATAAAATACAAAAATTCCTAGATTCTCTGTGCTAAATGACAGTTGAAGTTATGTTTGAGATAAAAAAAGGTAAACCATTTTAAGGCGCCAAGTCATGACTTAATAACTTATAAATGCTGCCCAAAAAAGTTGTGGTATTACTGACTACGATTGATAACCGTATGCTAGGCTTCTCTTAGTACCTAATCATATGAAAATATGCACATATAGCAATGATATATAATCCTAAAAAGAATCCAGATAAATTGACTTTATATCGGCCATTTAGCTACTTATCCGCGATTTTTAAATTGTTCAAAAAACTCTTAAAAGACTACGAGAAGACACAAATATATTTACACACTTAGCTCACCATCAATATCGACCCTGGAGAAAAAGAAATACTGCACCGCTATATATTTGGACGTAACCCGAGCGTTTCATAAAGTGTGGCACAAGACTTCACTTTAGATTAAAAATGCTCTTACCAAGATACTTCTACTTACTCCTTAAATTCTAACCAAGTGACCGATGTTTTCCCGTCAAATGCGATAATGAACTATCCTCATATTATCTTATCAAATCCGATGTCCCCCAGGGCAGTGTTTTGGGTCCCCCTTCTTCACCTTATCTATACAGTAGACTTGCCAAAAACTAATAATACTGTGACTGCCACCTTCGCCAATAATACTGCAATACTATCTACCCACGAAAATCCGGTAATTGCTATTGCTAACTTCTAACAGCATCTCAACAGAATTAGCACATGGTTCAACAAATAGCGGATAGAAATCAACCAATCAAAATCAACTCAAGCAACATTTACTATGAACCTAGAGTTTTCCTACCAGTTAACATTAATAACATCTCGATATCGGTAAAAAAAAAGTAGGTACTTAGGACTACATCCTAACCAACGGCTCATATGAAACAAACGCATACCAGCTAAGAGCAAGCAATTGAACCTCAAATTACGTGAAATGTATTGGTTGCTTGGTAGGAAATCAATCAGAAAATTCGAAATAAAATTAAAATTAATTTTCTCAACAAATTACTGCCAAAAATTAGATGGATACAGAAATAAATTAATTCAGCAACTTTCTACCAAATTTCAAAAAGCAATAACTACAAGGCGCCCGGTTTTGATTTGATTCTTCTTCTGCTTGTGCCGTATCCTCATTGGACGTTGGCGATCAGTCTGGCCCATCTAATCTTGTTTATCGCTGTTCGGAACAGGGCGACCGATGTCATTCCTGTCCACTACCTAAGGTTGTGAAGCCATGAGATTCTTCGTCTACCAGGACCTCGTTTGCTTTCGATTTTTCCTTGCATAATCAACTGCAAAAGACGATATTTATCATTTCGCATGACGTGACCAAAGTATGCTAGTTTCCTTTTCTTAACAGCATTAAGGATCTCTCTGTCCTTGTTCATGCGCTGAAGGACTGTCTCATTTGTTACATGGTGTACCCATGAAATTCTGAGCATACGGCGATAGCACCATAGCTCAAAAGCTCCCAATCGTTTGTTTGCAGCTTCTGTGAGAGTCCATGCTTCTGTCCCATATAAAAGAATTGAGAAAACATAACATCTAAGTATTCGAGTACGAAGTTGCAAATTTAAACTCAAATTACAAAGTACTTTCTTTAGGCGGTTAAATGCACTCCGCGCCTTTTCGATTCGAACTTTTATTTCCTGAGTATGGTCCCATCTCTCGTTTAACGTACATCCCAAGTAATTAAACGTTTGATTTGATTACTGGTCGAGTACTCAAAGAGCTGCATAGGAAAGATCTTGTTCTGTTAACAACAATCTACAATAGCATGTTACGATGGACCTACTTTCCACTGACTTGGAAATTTGCACGAATCATCTTAATTCCTAAGCCAGGCAAACCCATAAATAACTTTACATCTTATCGACGTCTCTTACCAATCTCGTCCAAAATATTTGAACGTATTCTATTGAAAAGACTTGTTGAAAATGTCAACTTAGAGAATGTAATAGCTTCGCACCAATTTGGTTTTTGCGAGTACTATTCCACCATTCAAAAGAGTCATAGACTAGTAAACATCATCTATGCAAGTTTAGAAGAAAAGCAACTCTGTACAGCTGCCTCCCTAGATATACCATACAGCAGGCGTTCGACCGAGTTTGGCATGACGGTCTCCTGTATAAACTCAAACTCAACCTTCCTACCCCGTATTACCTTTTACTCACTGAGTTTACTCACCTTTTACTAAGTGATCGATACTTCCAAACCAAATATAATACCGCAACATCTTTCTATCATCCAATCACTTTAAGCGTACCACAAGAAAGCGTCCTAGAACCTTTCCTATATCTCCTCTTTACCGCAGGTATCCCACTCACACCTAACACCTCCCATTGTTGTGGATACCAACCCCCCAACTTGCCACCAAAAAACTAAAAACCCACTTTACTCTCCTTCAAGATTGGTTCCAAACCTGGCGAGTGCAAGTAAATCAAACCAAATCAGCTCAAATCACTTTTACAAACAAACTCACAAACTGTCCACCCATTTCACTTAATGGAACTCAATTACCGATTGTCTATGAAGTTAAATACTTGGGACTCATACTAGATAAAAAACTTGCTTAGAAACCACATATAATAACGAAAAAGATACAGATCAACCTAAAACTTAAACAGATGCCTTGGCTTCTTGAACGCAAATCAAAGCTCAGAACAGCAAATAAAATCTTGCTCTACAAATGTATTCTAAAGCCAATCTGGACGTATAGCGTTGAGCTTTGGGTACGTGCAAAGCTTTCAAACACCAAGATCCTCCAAAGAGTTCAGTCGAAGGTCAGCAACAAAACTCTACTTGACGACTCAGGCATCCAACTCGTAGCAGACAAAATTTCCAGACTAACCACCAAATACCTAGACAGCCTTGCTATCCAAATGAATTAGTCCATCAACTGAGAGATCCACCCGAGGTCAGAAGACGGCTGAAACGACGATGGCCAACAGACAATAATTAAAACATAGTAAATGATCATCCTTATCTTTTGTACTCACTGGAGTGCTGTCATTGGACAGCTTCTCCTCTCATAGTTTAGCTTTCACCCCATTTACTTATAGCTCCCACAGAGCAGCTTGTAAATTTGCACTGTATATAATAATAAAAAAAAAACTTTCTACCAACCACCCCCACTAAGAAACTGAAGAAAGCATGGCCCCAAGATCTGCTGTAATCAAATCGCCGTGAATGGATCTCCTTAAAAGTATCATTGATAGATGATTTCTCCTATCAATGCCTTTTACATCATCAAATTTACTTAATGCTTTCTGTAAAAGTAGATTATAAATTACGTTTGGCAATAAAAAAGAAGCATGGTTAACTAATAACAAAAACATCAAATAAATGTAATATAAAATATGCTGTAGTAAAATACAAAACAATTACTAGATTTTTAAAATTTAATTATCAAATACTTATAACTATTGCAATTTCTATCAAATTTTAGTATCTGCATACAATGTATTATCTGTAAACGTCCATTGTTTATTTCTGTGTTTATTAGATATAACCAAAGTGTAACCATTGCCTCGTCTCTTTTATTAATTATCCATTATTATTTACAATCTGGATTAAGTAATTAGACATTAAGTAAATTATATATAAAAAAATTTAACAATAACAATAACGTTTCTTTGTGTTTATCGTTTATTTTTACAATCTACTCTGCGGGAGTATTTAGTAAAAGTGATTATAGCTACAAGTCATTAAAGGAAAATTCATTCAATGGTAAAGCGCCTATATACACTTAACAAGTTGATTATATGTTATAAATCACTAGTCCATGTTTTTTTAGTCGTCTGAGTTTTATGTCTTCGGGCACACCTAGGTGCCTCATAGATGGTCAAATAACGTTTTTACAGAGGAGCACTTTTGTTTCAATTTTTACTTTGGAGTGTCGTCCAAGCAACCAGTACATTTCTCGAAACTTTAGAATAAATTGCTGTCTTTTTCTTTATATATGTGGTTTTCAAGTGAAGCGTTGGTTCAGGTGGAGACCCAGATATTTTGCTTTTGTTTTTACTGTGATAGGAATATAGTTGACATGGACTGGAGGACATATATTAGATCAAGTTATGAATATAACCTGTACCGATTTGTATTAGTTTATTTCTATTTTTGTCGGTTGAACTATTCATTAAGTGTGTCTGAACTTTGTTGTAAGTGTTCACTGGTAGTGTTTGGAT
The DNA here is from genome assembly GCA_036346155.1 of Sinelater perroti. Taxonomy (NCBI): domain Eukaryota; kingdom Metazoa; phylum Arthropoda; class Insecta; order Coleoptera; family Elateridae; genus Sinelater; species Sinelater perroti. The sequence goes on from JARFIY010000001.1 coordinate 24,796,481, forward strand.
TCTGATGGGTAGAGAGTATTGCAGTATCATCAGCAAAGGTAGTCATTGTAATGTTTGGAGCTTTTGGAATATCAGCTGTATATATCAGATAGAGATGGAGACCAAGTACACTCCCTGAGGGACGCCGGACTGTATAGAATAAAGTTGGAAGAAGACGTCTTTGTATTTTACTGACTAGAAACAATCTTCTAGATAAGATTTTAACAAAAAATAATATGGACTTAATGGATGTGTTTTTAGTTTGTGTAACATTCCAATATACCACACCCTATTAAATGCTTGGCGACATCCATGAATACCGCAGTACAGTATTCCTTTTTATCGAGGCTGAATGGAACTCGATTAGTGATCCTGTGAGTTTTGTGTATCGTTAAATGTCTTGATCAAAATCCGAACTGATGAATAGGCAATGGTAGGTCTAAGTCGACATTGTTATGAAGTCTTTACAGTAGTAATTTTGCTTAATTGGGAAAGCAAACTGATCGGTCTTCGGGTAGTATTTCTGGTTTAGATATCATGACTATTTGGGCGTATTTTTATACAAGAGGGTAGTAAAAAAAGGCTTAAAATGATTATATATGGCTTTTTTTAATAGATTTTGTAGTACTTGCCTGATGATGAAATCAAAGCCTAGAAATTTGCGTTGCTTTAATTAATTTATTTTTTTGTACTTCAGCTGGCAAAATGGGCTTGATATGGATAGAAAGTTTCCGATTTTACCGTTTGTTTGGTCTGAGGGTGGATAATTCGGTTAGAAAGTAGTAAACAAGTGTTCTGCAAAAGTGACATCTTTTTCTTGGCTAGTTCGAGCCCAGTGTCCGTTTGCAGTTCTAATAGGTGGGATTGCAAGTTGTGGTCTCTTGAATTTTCTCGTAGCCTCCCAAACTGAATAGTCGTCTTTATTGGGTGTGTGAGATATTCTTAGAATGTTGGATTTTTAGATTCATGGGGGCTATTCTATCTAGTCTGTTAAAGATCCGTCAATATTCAGAGTTGGGTGACTTTAGCATTTACTCCTGATTGCTTTTTTTCAATCGCTAGTTCCCATATGTACAGTGGTGTTTTTCGGTGAGTTTATTGGGTGTAGAGTTCCACGCGGCTTCTTAAACAACAGTAGTTAGATGTTACACCGCAAGGTCGAAATTTTCGAATTTTTGTGTACGTGACCGAAGAGTTATGTTTCCTTTAATGAATCTTTAAAATTTGTTTTTTGTAATGCATGTACAGTTTCTGTCTTTTTTAATTGTATAGTTACTAACTGACAGAATTACAGAAATATGATCGGATGACAGTTGTAATAATAATAATAATAACAATAGTTCCCCGTAACAGGCCTTGAAGGCCCTTTGGGGTCGTAACAGGATAGATCTGCTACATTCTAGAGCCTACGGTACACAAGGGTAGTAACGTGGCTAGCGTTACGTACCGACCGCCTATTATTACCCCAGAGTTTGACCTCCAGGTACTCATTTATTGCAGCCTGAGTCGAGCTGGGCCGTAAAAATGGCAGCGATCGAATTGGCGAGAGCGGGATTCGAACCCGCAACTCTTGATTTCGTAGATGACAGTTGTAAGCTTGATTCAATTTCAGTGTAGTTTGAGGCAATGCTTTTTATAATTTTCGTTGGCCAATATGTAAGTTTCCCGGTAGATCGATGCTCATATTTGTCGTCTGTCATAACGTTCAGGAACGTTTTGTTTCGACCTTTGTTGTAATTAGCTTGAACCCCCAGTGAGTATGTTTTGCATTCTAGCCTCCTCCTGATATGAATTTGAAGCCTAGTGTACAAAAAAATCCTTTATACGGGTTCGTCAAGACTCTATGCCGAGGCGGACAATATACGGACAATACTGTCAATAACCACGGAAGTGCATTCACTTTAATGCTTGAAGCTTGAATGTGTACTATGCGAAATTTGGGTAATTTGTGTTGGGTAATATTAATATAAATGAATGCAGCTGATCTGACGTGTGCTACGTCATCAAGGTGAGTTCTACTATACATTGTATCATTTGGTGTGTGAATCATAATCCTCTCAGTGAAATAAATTTCCAAAATTCTTCATCTAGGAGAAAAGGGTGAATCGCTAAAATGACCATTGGATCTGCCAAGATGCCTCTGAAGCACATAGTATCGTACATATAAAGTTTCCCGCCTCTATCAAGGTGCTGGGACGTGTAACAGTGAAGAGAATATCATGGCGCTTAACTTCCTTGAGGAAGGCCTAAAAGTGATCGCCGACAACTATATCAACGTGCTAAAGAATATTCTTAAACTCTGGATAAAGGAGATGACCTTTAAATAGGGGTACGTGTTCCAGCAAGATTCCGCTCCAACCCACAAGACAAGAAAGTCCCAGACATAGCTATACAACAATTTATATTACCACTGGTCTTCCGACTTGTTGGCACCTCCAGCCCTGACTACAATCCTCTTTAGTACTACGTGTGATAATGTATGATCAAATAAAAGGTAAATGAGCGACATCATAACATCAAAAAGAGTTTAAAGGTCTTCTTCATGGAGGTAACAACACATAATATGATTCCCAATACATGTATTAAGAATATTCATTCTGGTCATGACAGGGGTTCAGGAGATTGCGACGAGTAAACAGAGTAGTTGTTAGATACTAAGAACGTGACCGAATGGCATCATTTAATCCACACCACTTTTCTCGCCGACTCCAAACTATAACACTTTATTTTTCAAGATATTAAAAGCATTGATCACATTTCCACACTGCAAAACTGAAGTGGGAAATCAAATCAAAAATAAGCTGTAAAGATAATCTACCTTAACCTGCGGTCGCTGCCACAGATATAAAAAACACAACACGTCCGTCCCGTTTGGATATACGGACCGACGTTGTCTTATCGTGTTAAAGTTTATTGAAAATACATTTTTTATTCATTATGGCTTTGATTTGGGAAAAATAACTAAACAAAAGAATATAGTTCAGTAAGTGTAATAAAATAAATGAACAACGAATCCCCAAAAGAAATGCCTAAAACAACAAATAAAATGGGAGTAACATATCTAAGCAAAGTTCTTAGCGACTTCATCTTGCAAGCCCGCAGAGGAGCCTAAGAACTAAAACTCACAATTTCCATGCTTAAGAAACAATTTCAGTAGATACAATTGCATATAAATTGAACTACAGGCGAATGATATAAAGTAAGCCTGTTCAGAAAGATAATTTTAAATTTTTTAAGTTCAATAGTGACAATTCTTTATGTGTTGTTGTATTTTAACTTTATTTTTTGAATGAGTCTACTTTATAGGTCTTGAAAAATACACAAAACTTTATTAGATGCTATACTATGAAATAATTTCAAGCGGATTGTATATGTAAAGACACGATCTGCAATCCAAATGTATGGAAGTTTATACATTATTAGCGACAAGCTGAACCAACGCTTATACGAGAACCTAGTAAAGATGCAACTTCTACAAATTAAGAAATTATTTTTGAGTATTGAAGAATAAATTTCTTGCAATATTCAACTTCATGCCATACTGTAAAATTAATTAAAAAATTGTACAAAGTTTTCAGGTTTTGTTATAGCTTAGAAACGCATTCGATCTCCGTCTTTTTGAAAATTTGTAGAGATTACTCATACATAAAGTGGCCAAAGAGGTCATAATGATTAATGAGCTGATTCAAAAACTCCAAGAAAAAAGCAGGTAAACATTTTTTTAATTTTTGTAGTTTGTTTAACATACTGTTATACATCTTAATTAGCTGAATTTACTTATAAATAATTAAACATTAAAAAATATTGATTTTGTAAACTGTTCACAATAATTTGTCATAACACTATAGTCTATTTGTTCTTTTGTAGTACACGCAGATAAAAATGCGCAACAAAATTTGTCTAAATTATTTGGAAATTCTCCAGGTAATTTTACACGCCATCGTTTATCTGCAAAAATTGTAAGCAATTTTACTATAATTTGTTTTACGTGTTCCATTCAAAAAACGACTCGAGCTAGTGTGGCATCCTCAATTTTCACTTTGATGTCGTTCAGTAGGTCATGAATTAATGTAATCGCAGCCCACAGAACTGATAAACTTTCTGAGAATTCGAAATTTTCTGAATTGTTTTTCTACCAACCAGCTTATTTGGTTACATCATTAAAATATCTAAAATTTCATAAATAAATAAACTATTAGCGTTTGGCTTATTTGGGCCACACATACTTCTAAATCAACACCAAACGCAAATATGTTACACAACGATTTCTCCGATTTCTCTAATTGGATCTTCTATAATCAGAAATGCGCAGGAACCATTTCCGGTGAAATCACGTGGCACTTTGCACGACTCAATTTGCATGCTATTGAATAATGCTGGATTTTTTATTTTTGCGGCTGTGGTAACTCTAATAGCACATTATGAAGCATATTACAGTTTGTACGTATTAGAACCCTGCATTGGCGTAACAAATTTTGTAAATCGATAAAATTTAAAAATATAGAGTGTTTCTGAATTACACAAGAATATTTTAGGGATGTGCTCTCCAGCACGAAATAAACAAAAAAAGTTCGTATAAATATATGTTTTAAATTAATTTATTACTGAGATATTTAAAGTAATAGATACATATCTAAAAGTCTTAAAGTTAATTACTAATTGCTAATATAATCCAAGTATTGTAAATATCGGGTCTATTTAATCTCCTTGGGCCTATAGTTTCAAAATTTTGATAGCACAAGTTTTCATAAAATAAATATCATTATTTTAGTAGAGACAACGGCTTCTAGTTACCTATATCTTGGTTTACCACTTTTAAACTCAAAACACAGACCTCGTGCAACAAAAAACTACAAAAAAACAGTGACGTAAAAAATTGTCTGGGGGTACGTTATCTGCAACTAGTTGACTGATGCTAGTAGTTAACCTCTTGACGTTAAGAGCAGTTTCCTACCATCATCTTCACCGGACAGACACGACTACAAAAGATAAAGCACATAAGATATTTGAAGATATTAACCGTAGCTGTACACAAAACCCCATATTATAAACACGGCCTATTGGCCCAAACACAGACAACACGATATATTAAAATATTGACCATAAAACTCCTCTCATTTATTTGAATAAACACCTTATTTCGTTGAGATGGATTTTCCACTAAAAAAACGTCGTTAAACCTTTTTCTGTTAATGATTTGATATTTAATTATGAATTTGCATAAATCTGAACAACTACTTTTAATTGTCATATTAGCTTACCTAATACTATATTTGTCTATATCAATAAATTATTTTTTTACATTCGTTGTATTTCATAAATTTGTAGCAAATGCCTAATTGTTTTTTCTCTTTAACGATGAACAAAATCCTTGCATATCTAGCTCTATGTGAAGCTTTGATTATCTTACAAAGCTTTAATTTTTGCGAGCAATTTTTTAAATTTATTTTCTTATACATTTTGGGAATGTAACACATAGGCCACATGAACAAATAAATATCAAGTCGCATTTGCATAAATTTTTTAACTATCTGTCAGTAGACGACAATTCTTCCGCATTTGCCAAACATAATAAAGAAATCGGTCATAAAATAATTTTTTTAAATCTAAGGCACTCAGTCCTATTTGCCATCCAATCATCTCAGAATCATTCGTAAGGCAACTGAAGTAGAAAAACACCCTCAGTGTTCCAATACTCGAGACGGCGATCGACGTTCAAAAGTGCAATATTCCCGACCTTAAAAAGAGCTCTTTTATTAAATTTTTTCCATTATCTCGTCCATGATTAATGCTTTCTAATAGTCGCAGACTTTCTTCTTTGCTTTGTTATTTCATCTGTGTCCGTAATATTGTCTTGCTCTGAATTGGTAGCACGACATCTTCAGTTATAATTATAGGAGTACCTTCTTCTTGAAATTTATGAAACGTAAGTTCTTCATTGTTAACTTTTAAAATGTAGTTTTCTAGAACTACGTAACCCCAAGCTTCTTTGAAAGATCCATCTCTAAAATAAACTTGTTTGAGATGTCGTCCAATGTAACTTAATAGTTCAGAGCATATTTACCAATGCTGACGGTCACCATAACTATTCCGTAAATATTTATAATGTCACAAGTAACCGCAAAAAATATATTGTTATTAGGAAGCCTAGGCATCGTCCACTAATTTTTTATGGATCTATGTCAATAAGTAGTAGAATCCACTGATTTCATCACCAATATATAAACTACTTATATCTTTTTAAGAATGTAACACCAACAATTGTTTGTTTTTTGAAGTCCACTATTGTTTTTTTATTTCAATTCCGCTTAGTTTTCCAACGACTCTTCCGGTTTAATCGTTCTTCTGCAATCACACCACAGATGACCCCATTTACCGCAATTGCAACTACGTGGCCCCCATCTTTTTAACTTATATTTGCGTAATACCCGTCTTAACATTTCTCCTACCTATTCTTTACCGTTTCCTTGTTCTTCTGTAGCAACTCCGCTACGGTGGTACCCACGCCATGCTTGGTTTACAACTTCGTGTTCTAAAGCCCTTTGGACGGGCTAAACATAGCGACTGTTAGATGTTGTTATCTCTGGGACCATATACGTTTATACGTTTTTCAATAAACCGGTAGACCTTATCAGATTTTTTAACGCTATTTTTAACTATTTTAACATGTCTTATCTAATCGCAAGTTAAGAGGTAGTCTTTTTGTTAAAACATATTATTACCAACATACGTTTTCATTAAATGTCTAGTGTGGCCTTCTTGATGAGAATCTCATCGGCCCCTTCTTTTTACCAACAAAGCTTTCAGGAATATTTCACTTGCATTTTTTGCAAAATAATCTATATGAAGACACGATAAGCAAGAGATGTGCTTTATGCATGACGGTGTCTCTACTCACTTTTCTTTTATTGTCACTTATTATTCGCAGCATATGATAACCGATAAATTAATCAAAACGGGCCTGTTAAATGGCCACCACGATCTCCTGATCTAACGCCGTTAGATTGTTTTGTGTGGGACTAGATAAAGTCGATGCATGCAGTAAGAGCTAAAAAATCGCATTGTGGAAGTTAGAGCAACTATTAAGGGTAGTCTGTATACTATAAGATTTGCCAGAGAAGCATGGGTTCGTCCTGACAAATTAAAAAAAACGTAGAGCACTTTGAGCAGTTACTGTGGACGTTTTATTGTTAAATAAATACTTTTACTTCCAATATCTCTATAATAAATTAATTAGAAACATATGTTTGTATGAACTATGTATAACAGATTATTTAAGTGTTTATTTAATGTATGTTATACACCATTAACTAATAAATATATTTTATACACTATAAGCAATAAATAAATATTTGCATAAATGTGTAACACTATGTTTCTAAAATACATAAAAATTATAATTTTTAAAATTACAATATTCAATAAGGTAATGTATATTATTATTCAATTGAACAAAAAACTACAAATACTAAAAAATCTGAAAATAAAAATGAGGCATAAGAAGTTTTTACTATTTATAATATCAATGTACCTATACAAACTTGTATGGTAGCGCCGCCTTTACGCTTTCTAAATTAATTTTCTCAGAGTACATCATTTTCGGTCCCAACTTTTTTAACTTTTTTCTATTTTTTTACGAATTTCTCCTCATTTCTTTCTATTCATTGCTCCTCCTGCATCAACTATTACTGACCTGTTTAGATTACTTTTTACCTATTGTAACCATTTCGATCTTGCCCTACACCATCTTTATTCTTCCTGCTAGTTTCTACTTCAGTATTTCTTTGTTGTTCCTCTGCTTATTTTCATTTTCTCCTGTTTTAACTAGTTTTAATGTTTTTTCGTTAACTTTCTTTCCGCTATTCTTGGTTTCCTTTTCCTTCTTTCTAATTGTGATAGCCGAGGATACGCACGTTATTATTGGTTTTATTAATGTCTTATATATTTTTAATGTGGCATCTATGTTTTATCAAACTTTATTTTTGAAAATTATCCTATCGGCATAGTCAGCTCTTTAGGCCACCATTATTTTTCCGTTAATCTCGTCTATTCTCTCTTCTTTGTTGGATGTTGTAAAGATATTTAAAGTTGCTCACTTCCTCAAATTCCTACTTGCGACTTTCACCATTCTGTTTCTTATTTTCTTTCCTATCCTTATCGGTTTTGTTTTATTTATGTTTATATTCAGTTTTACATTTTTACCTTTCTTATTTACCTTCTCTATTCCATTGAATCTTCTCTTTTCGTTACTAACACTAGACCATCATTGTAAGTTACTATTTGTTTGCCTCTCGTTCTTATCGTTCCTTTATTTATCGTTTTATTGCCATGTTAAAAAGTGTAATGGAGAGCGAGTAACATTATTAAACTCCTTTTTTTGTCATAAATTCTCTCGTTTATCCTTTTCACGTTCTCAGCATCTTTTTATTTGTTCCCATATTACTACAAACTATTCTTCTTATTTCGCTGCAATTTCTAATTTCTTTATTATATACATGAGTTAACCGAATCAAAGACTTGCTAAAAATCTGTAAGTAATAACTCCGTATGTATCTTATGTTTATAAATTTTTCTTTTATTTTTTTAGAACGCCTACATTCTAGTAGTATTCCTCTTACACGATAATATACTCTTCCTCTTCTTCTATTATTTTACCATCTTCATTTTTGATACAACTTGTTTTAATTTTGTATCCGCAGTTTTACTCTTTAAAGACTCTTCATATTATTATTCTTATTATTATTTTTAATTTCCTTTAGTTAGTTTTCTACCCATAATACTAATTCATACATTAATTTAACATGCAAAATACTAATTGCAAATAGTAACGGCATACCGAAATTTAGTACCGATAAACATAAACGATTTGCTGTACACAAATTAAATTATTTTGACAATACATGGACAAATATAAATACAAATTCTATATAATATACAGTAAATTCATAGCAAATAGAACAGATTTAATAAGGCAACGAAAATTAATGTATTTTACACCTTTAACTTAACAAATTTTATCTTATATGATACTTCAGGTCATTTATAATTTTATCAGAAATAACACCAACTTTATTAGTTAAAATATGTACTTTTATGTTTTTAAGAATTTAGAGAGCTCAATTTCATTTTTTATACATTAGCAACTGAGCGCGAAGTGGTGAACGCCGTGCGTTTATGTTGGAGATTTATTTTAAAAATTCTGATTTTATAATTATAATGCAATGGCTATTTTGTCAGAATTTCAAAGTAGATGATCACGAAAGAATTCTGACCAAGAAAACTAAAACGTTGGCCACAACGTTCCTCAGTTAAGCATGCTCTCGCTTTGGAAATAACTGGCCGGTGACTAAAACTTGAGAAGACCTCTAGACTTTGATCTCATGTTACATACAAATAATAATAATAATAATAATAATAATAGTTCCCCTAATAGGCTTTGAAGGCTCTTTGGGGTCGTAACAGGATAGGTCTGCTACAATCTAGAGCCTACGGTACACAAGAATAGTAACGTGGCTAGCGCTACGTACCGACCGCCCAGAGTTTGAACTCCAGGTACTCATTTATTACAGCCTGAGTCAAGCTGGGGCGTAAAAATGCCAGCGATTGAATTGGCAAGAGCGGGATTCGAACCCGCAACTCTTGGTTTCGTAGTCTAGTGACCTATTCACTAAACCACCACGGCTCTTCCATGTTCCATACAAACTAATTTTAATTCCATGAGCGACTACTCTAAAGTCAGCCTTTGGTGTACTATTATGGAATTTGGCATATATTTTTGGAGAAGCGGGTCTCCACACATCACATTTATTGTTATGACCCGATATAATAACATAGAAATGGGGCAGTGTGGTTTCAACAAGATGGCGTTACCGCACACGCAGAAGGAAGTTTTAGAAAAGATCTGGGACAAATATTTCACACCCGCTTTATCTCATTGTATAGTAACATCCCACAGCTAGCTAGGTCTTTCCTTCTGTGGGTACATCTGAAGGCTGAAGTGTCTTAAAGCAGTCTGTGGACTTGCTCGTGCGGGCAAACACTAGGACGATATCATCTTCAGAATTGGTTGATGACTAAATGACAAGCATTGGTCTGTATGATGGTACAATAAAATATTGAACAAAATCTATGTTTTTTTTTATTACTGTTTGGAAAAGGAAAATCATTTGGCCCGTGGGGCTTCCAAAAATTTTTAGAAGATTTTCTTCTGAAAATGTCCGCCGCAGTTGTGGACGAAACGTCAAGAGTTTTTGAACTCCGACCACGGCCTTATAACCCGAGAACCAACCACAAGATGCACTAGAACACCGGCCATGAAAGCTTCTTATCTATTTTATGTGTCGCATATTTTCTCACTAAGATAAGTAATCCCATTTTTAACTTTCTTAGATTCCTATTACATAAATTTCAATATACATACTCTAATAGATATGCTTTTAATTTATTGTGCCGCCACTCAAAAGGTTACCAAATTTATATATTAAAATTACAATAGAACTTTTTCGACTTTTATACGTTTAGTAGCTTAGAGTAATGTCAAATAACTCTATCAAAAATGTAAGTTCAACTTTTACAGTCAGTTCTGAAATCATTTTTAGAAATTCTTCAAAAAACAGGAGAGAGAACAGGTCATTGTAGTTCCCATAGTAAGATAAAATACGTGCCAAGAAAAAATGACAATTGTGTACGACCAATTTTTAATTTAAACTGTGGTTTTGAGAAAACTATCTATTGCACTCAAGTCTTTTTAAACATGTTATATGTTTATAAATGTGATAAATTAGCGTAGCGGTAAAAGTTTCATTTCTGAATGCCAATATCTATGCTGCAGATAAATAAATTTTGTGATGGATAATAACTAAGTCGAATCCAAAGACATTTTTTGATAGCAATCATTTTGCTATGTACACTATTGCTTCAACCAAAATGGTGCATGATTGCAAATTTGGCGTTATAAATATCCAACACCTACTATGGTTATAGGTTTATTTGTGTAATAATAAGGTAATTTACTAATCAGTATAATATTTCCAGGAAAGTTGAGTAATCGAAGTTTGTTCGATCTTGTACATTTTCAAGTCGAGGACACAATAGTCTAATTATCACTTTTTGAATAGACTAATATCCATAAGCTGTATGCAATAGTCTTCTGAAATTAGGTAGCGGGATATCAGTAACTACATAAAGATTAGCTATAGAAGAGGTACAACATACACCCAAAACCAGGCAAAAGCATTTATGGTGTAATTTATCCAGGCGCAATCAAACTAAGCCTAGTCGCTGCTAATACTTTGATTCCATATTCAATGCATGTGACGTCTTAGAAAATTACCCTTGTTAACTCCCCATGTATGTTAAACGAAGATCCTCAACATGTTCGAAAACGGATCGGTTTTTCTTTATTAGATTGATACGGTGGTTTTCCATGTTAGCTTTAAATCTAAGATTACTCCTAGGAAACAAATAATGTTTTTATAAAAATAAAATATAAAACCAAGACATGAACAAGAAAACTGACATAAACGATTTCGTAGACAGAAATGGACAGGACATGTTTAGTTGGCTGAAACACAAAACTCATTATCTGTGTCTTATTGATGAACAACTTATTTCGCTCTTGATAAGGTTTCATCAATTTGTGCTATATTTTCACAAACAATATATATATATAAATTAACTGTTTACAAAGAAGTACACATACACATCATCCGGCAAATTGTGTGCAATATTACAGTGATAACAAAAAGAAATGCCACTCTCTTGGATACGTTGGCCAGAAATGGTAGCACCGCTGTGAACTTTAAAACTTTATTAAGAAAAAAAGAAACTTCCCTTAATTTGTTTTAATTTTTAGCAAACTATAACGCCATGTTACATAATAAATTTTCTCTAGAACAAAGAATGTACTGGCAGTCCTAAAAGCAAATAAAGCTATGGTTTCCGAATATGCTACTTTCTCGATTACTTAATGAGGCTTCTGAAAAATCTAAATTAAACGTTTGTTTATCACAACTTCAATTCGTTTTCTCAAGCAACTTGTAAAGAATATAAACCTATAACTTTCAATTTTGCTCAGACTTTTACCCTCTTTGGGAGTGACATAATAATTGATTTTCACAAAATTATAAGCCTTTGCCCAAATATTGTTATGGATATTAAAATGTTTTAGTTGGCCATATAATAGAAAGTAAGTCAACTATTATTTGGAGGTGAAAATTCGGATTGTCTATTTAAGTAAGAAATCATATCCGCTAAGAAAGTGGCCTGTAAATAATGGTAATATTGTAACTGTACTGGCTAAAGAGTGGCAATGATCCGCAAACAGTTCTACAACATATAAAGGATTGTCTATTATGTTGTTGCTATGATCTCAAAGTATAAGAACGCGTGGATAAAAAAATGACTAAAACATTTCTAATTTTTTTTCAGACTTCCCTTTGATGTGTTTTTAGTGTTAAAGTAGAAGTAAACTCTCTTACTACAGCTTTTTTTAAAGTACAAAAACTTTACACTCTGGTATTTTGTCTGCTTTATATGAAACATGTTAGTTTGTTATGAAAACATTTATGGTTAAAATAGTAAGTAGTAAAATGTCTTTATTGATATTTCTTGTAAGAGTTGGTAGGATAAACAAATTTTGTTATCTCTCTTCATTTGATTCTTTAATTAACCAACAACGACAACTAATGCATAATTATATAACATATCTTAGGATAATCAAAATTAAAAAATGATCACTATCATAAAGATCTTAAAAAACTGACCAATTTAGTTGGACATATAGTTGGATATCAAGTTACCTTTGACCAACAAAATTTTCAAGATTGCATACTTGAGAAGATCCCAACAACTGTTAAAGTCGCCTAGAGGAAGGTATGGCAGCAACAGTTGATTCATCATATTCTTTAAGTCTGGTATGTCTTAAGGCCCATAGATAAATTAAGCATTACCAGTAAAAGGAGTTCGAAGACGCATATCATAAAAATGTTTATTTTTGCAGTAGTTCCTTTCGACTAGCCTCTATTAACTTTCCTATTATTTTGTGTAGCTGTTTTTTTTTTAATCAGTTCCTCTGTAAAATGGCCCGCAGCTGTTATAAGTATTTTTATTTTTATTTGAGATAAAGGGTGTAGAATATTATTTCAGAATTGAAATCTAAGGAGCTTAAATTATCTGCGCCTCTCTTACATTTTTCATTTAAGTATTAATATTAATATGCTCTGAAGTTTGCGTTTATCAATCTCTTTAAATGTAGAGGTTCAAAAGACACACAATGAAAAAAGATCTACCAAGTAACATCAAAAATTGTATCAGAAAAGTAGAAAAAAATTAACACATTTTTGGTTCCTTTAATAACTAACCAACAAAGAAAATGTTACTTCCTTCTTTTTGAATTTACTTTTTTTTTAAATTAGCTCACCTTTAATAGCTATCGGTTAAGTAAATAAATTTATTATAAATTGAAAATAATACTCTATACTTTACACTACTACCAAGGCCTCAAGTTCTGCCTAATGACAAAATGTATTTTATCAGCCTCAAGCGTCTTTACTTACATTTTCGTATAACAATTTACCACCAAACTCTTAAGAATATATTTTATATCTAATGCATTACTAATATCTAAACTGAAAGTTCAAAAATTAAGACTTAAATGTACGAGGTCTGCCCCAAAAATGTCAAGCCAATGTTGTTATAATAAAACGTACTTTATGACTCGATTATTTCAGATTTCATCAAATATAACCCATCTTCAAAAATGTAAAAAAATAAGTTCATATGTAGATATTTATTTGGTTTACGATTTTTAAAATATTCAATAAATTTGAAAATAAAACATCTCGATATTTCAACAGCAATAACAGTCTATAAACAAAATCTAGCTTTATTTTTATAATGTGCCTAACAAAACTCCTTCCGGCGATAAGGACTTTTTAATAGCATTATGTAACAAGGGTGTCCAAATTCATGAGAATTACGGAAAGGTTGGTTGGACGACTGAAAGATTATAGGAATTGAGAATGCATTTAAAAAATTTTCTACTCTATATATCTTTTTTTGCGCTTAGGGTATGTCTTCCTTAATGGATCCATGTTCATTGCATCATATGGCTTATTGTGATTACGCAAATAAAATTAATTCACAACCAATCTGTAACTGATGTCCCCTGAATCAGCAGTTACAGGTCCTTTGCAGGGTGTGTCTTCCGGTTCCAGGATTGGTCTACCGAATGTATGTTGCCTTTTCCTGCACAGTGCATCGGACTCGCATAGAATGTGTAAGGCTGTTTCTGGTTCCTTGCTACAAAGTCTGCATGGAAAGTCACCATTGAATTTACCAATTTTTCGGAGGTGCTTTTTAACAGTCGCATGTCCTGTAAGAAACCCTATGGTTGTCTTTAGCTGTGTTCTACTTAGGTTAAGGAGTTCTGCGGCTCTCTTTTGGCAAGATCCCTTATTAAAGGTTTTGCTGAAATTATATCCTGCTCGATTCTTCCAGCACATTCGATAATGATTGGGTGTCCTCTCCTTAGTATAGCTTCGGGCAGCACTTCGTGAAATTCCTAAAACAGGTTCTGGGCCGATATAAACCTTACTAGATCCTTGCGTAACCAATTCATCGTTTCCGTAGATACCGCAATGCCCAGGTGCCCATAACAGTTACACCGTGTTGTGTTCTGCCAGTGCATTGAGTTCGTTGATGCATTCCCATACCAGTCTAGATGATGCTTTAGTACTTGATAAAGCTTTAAAAGCTGCCTGGCTGTTTAATATAATATCAATTCGCTTGCTCCTGTAAGCCCTCTTACTGTTTTCGCGCACACACTGTAGTACTGCCCCAGCGGAAAGCTTAGCTCTACTATGCGGGACTTAGCATATATTCCACCTCGGTTTTAGAATCATCTGCGTACCAGATTAGGCTACCCGGTGCAATTGCCTGTCTAAAAGTCTCACTCTTACCTCGATCCTGCATAATGACCTCGAATAGAGAGTCGTCACATATTTTTAGGTCATGTGGTCCGCCCTTATTTCAATCAGAGGGCCCCCCAGACTATCAATTATTCTTGTATGACCTGTACCCGTATGTCTTGTACAGTGAATGCTCTGTATATATAGTTATATTGATTTTGTTTAGTTATACCTTCTTAAAAATTCCAAAACTTATTCTAAAATGCTAATGTCATATTTTTAGCAATCTTCCCTCTCTGATAATTATAATAAAGATGTATTTCTTTCTATAAAAAAAAATAAAAAAGTAAAATTGAAAAACATGCAGATTATTGTCCTTAATTACTACACCCTTCATATACGAGAGTTACGAGGTAACTTCTAACTTAAAATTTACTGATACTAATATGACTTATAATTTAGTATTTCAAGTAACAATTCAAATTAACAATTTAAATAAATTTATCAAAAAATGAAAATTATGTATCTATTAAAAATGAGAATAAAGTGGAAAAATTAGAATACGTTAATTTTTTATGATTGCAATCGTCGCTGACTCAGAAACATTAATGCCGTATACAGTATAACAGAGCAAAAGAAGCAAATTACTTACGATGAATTTGAAGCTTCTTCGAGCAGTTACAAATATCATAATTTGACTAAATCTAAAAAAACAGGATTTGTAAATTGATACCAAAAGTGTTAATAAATCTTGAAAGCAAGTAATAAAAACACATATATCGTCAAAGCAGATGAAATATGGACTCAGTAATTTTTCTAAAATAAAAAATTTAACATAATTTATGCCATTTAAGAGTGTAAAGTATGAACTTCCCAGGAATGCTTAAGGGAAATTAAGAAATGTATAAAACATAAAAATATTTTAAAAAATCAATATAAAGAACTAAATATTTTTGCAGCAATGTATCTAGTGATTCTTAAATTTTTAAACTGCAGTGTATTTACATATATTTAATAGAATATTTTATAAGTTATTTATAAATTCAATAAAATATTTAATATGTTGTTTATTTAACATAACGCAAAATTACTGATATAATTAGGCCTATCATTTACGTAGTTATACCATAGTAAACTTTTAACCACATAAATGCGTCAGAAATTCGAGTATTGGAAACTGCAAGTCTGCCTAGTAAAATAATATTTATAATATGGGATATACAATTTTAAAAATTACATGCGGTTATTGTTTTTACACCAAAATTTTAAATAAGTAGATATGCTTAAATAATTTATCTGAATCTACGAACCAGCCAAAAATTCCTATATTTTTGGTGTTGCGGTTGCGGTTATCCTAGATGCATCAAGATCAGATTAATGTAAGGTAATCTTGTACATTATTTGCTTGTTTAGTAAGTAATACAAACAATATCAAACAAAATTGTTGTTTTTTATCGTTTTTTAACGATACAAACGCAAGATGCATTTTGTCAAAAATAAAATAAGTTAATGTACTATATACGCATATCTAGATTGTAGCAGATCTATCCTGTTACGAACCCAAAGGGCCTTCAAGGCCTGTTACGGGGAACTATTATTATATTACTATATACGCATATGGGCGCTAGAAGACACAGCCTTATAGAATTTTGTAATAAGTTTATTAAAATAAATATTGTAGGAGATTTCAACGAAAGGCTAAGAAAAAGGTAAAAGGATAAATAATATCTTAGGAAATATAACTTTAATAACGATAAACACTATGCTTTCAAACTATATATTGAGATTCGGAACGGAATAAATATATCAAAACGAGTTATTCATTAATATTACCATTAAAAAATAAAATAGGTAAAACGTTCGAACAAAATTCAACTAAGATAGGTAACATAAATACTAAAATTAAAAAAAAACAATTATCAAGAAGAAACTATTATGCACAGAAAAAAATATAAAAGAATTAAAAACAAAAATAAAGATAAACTTAAACCCGAAAGATCTCTTACAAATTACAAAACTGAGAGGACATATCCTGAACTCTATAAAAAACAACACTGAACTAGGAAACGAGAAATTTGATGTAACAAAGATGTAAACTATTAAATGAATATCTAAGATAAAATAAAATTCCTAAAATAGGTGACAAGAAAAACTTCTCTTCTATCACAAGTAAACAAAATATTTACAAACATAAAAAAGAGACAACAATATGAAATATGTCGGACTACTTATTAATAAACAAAATCCTAACAAAAAGAATAACAGTACAATAAAATCTAAGTATTTGATAGCACTCGTAAATTTCCAGATGTTCGATGCTTTCAAATACTGGAAAATCATAAAGTGATTAGAGAACGCAAGAATAGATAGATTCGAGTCATTGAACATAGATACCAATTTCCATTTCCTCAATACAACTTAATGTTACTAATTTATTTACTTAATAAAATTAAAAAATATATTAAACAAAATAATACTTCGTCATCAATACTGTTTAATTTTAAAGACATATTTAAACAATTAAATTGACATAACAAAAGGATATTAACAAATGGGAAATAACTAAATCATCTACAATACGAATGATATTATCTAAATATCAGAAAATAAAGAAAAGTTAAAACAAATGCTAATAGAATTAGAAGAAAAATCAGCCTCAATTTTACTATATATAAGTATCACAAAAATAAAGGTCATGTGCAATAAACACATCTATATTGTCATTAAAAAGCAACAAATAGAAAATTAAATTGCATCTGCCTAAGCAACGTAATATCACTGAAAAGAAAAAATTATACATTTGATATAAACAGAAGAATGGGATTAGCATGGGCACACCTTAGTAAACTAAAAAGTATCTTAACAAACAGAAGCATCCATATGTATATCCATACTAATCTAAAGAATAAATCTTTTGTACCATTGCGGACAAATAGGCAACAACAAAAATCAATTAAATATACTGGACAATACAAAGAGCTATTGAAAAATATAAATAATTGGAATATCCCTAACTCAACAAGATGTGTGACCAAAATACAGACCACGCCACTAGATATTAGAATGGATAATATAAAAGAGCATACATGTTAAATTATTATATCTGAAAAAACTTCCGACACAGAATCAAATTTTATTGTCATGGAGGCAATAGAAGCCCAGGCTATTAACCTGCCGCCCGTTGCGGACCAAGGCAAGAAAATACCAGCTGGGAAAGAAAAACAGAAAAAGAGATTGCGTGGAAGCCAGCGAAAGAAGCTTGTCAAAGCTAGAAATATTGCAGCAGAGAAGAAAGACACCAAATCGGTCAAGGTAGAGAAGGCGAAAGAGGTGCACAATGGTACACACAGTGAGGCGGCTAGTAGACTCAAGATGGTAGTAAGGTATACCAGGAGCAAGCCAACCTAGTTCAAGAAAAATTTACTGATGCTAAGGACAAGCTAAAACTGCAAGCAACAATCTGATGCAATTCAAAAGGTCAATGTTTAGTAGAGAGATCTTGTAGGTGATCGCTAATTCCGACACCAAAAACTGCCTCAGGAAAACAATTAGTAACCTGAGTCGACTTTAAAAAATCGCAATTTGAATGTGATTGAGTTCACGGAGCTTTCAAAAAGACTCTTTGCTCTTTCTGTCTAGAGGGAAGGACCAAAACACGCTTAGGGAGACAAAACCCTGAACTAAAAGTAAAAAGCTAGCTTTTTCTAAGAACAAAAAAGGATAAGCTTGTTGCATATTCTATTAATCAGTTCTTATTACCTTTCAGCGAATGTTTGACATGGTCCTTATTCAAGAATTATAAGTAAAGTGAAGAAAAATTGGGGGCCTAGAGGGAATAGTAGAATTAATCTATAGTCGATTTTTAAAAGCCTCTAAGACCAGCATTATAATAAAAAAGGTTTTAAAATACTACCCTTAAATTCTTGACGTCCCAGAGATGTAAGAATACCCTAAGAGAGCTAGTGCTTAGATCGGCATATCTTCCTCACAATGACCTCACTCTACTTCTACCGCCAACAAGAGAAGTAGAGGAGCTGGTGATGGGATGCAGAGAAAATAGCTCGCAACTCATCATCAGCTATAATGTAAACTCACACCACATTACCTGGATACTAACACCAATAAACGGGGTGAGACTATACTACAATTTAATACGCCAAATAATTTAGACATACTAAATGTAGACAATAAGACTAATTTTAATAAATATACGAGAAAAATAAGGTTGTAAATATAACAATCTATACCATATTTGCTAGTAGCTTTGTCAGAAATTGGCATATAGGGTAAAGAGATAAGTTATTCTGACTACGAGCACATATACTTTGAATTGGATGGTATTAGCCCTATACAAGAAACCTATGGTAACCCTCAAAAGATAATCTGAGAAATTTACCAGGCAGGTTCTAAATCTGGTTACAAATTGGACAGATACATAGGGATAAGTGGTTCAAAATCTATCATAGTAGCATTTACAAGAAGGAAAACCCTAGGGGGATTGAAACACCTTATGTAGATATAATAATAATAATAATAGTTTCCCGTAACAGACCACGAAGGCCTATGGGATCGTAACAGGATAGGTCTGCTACAATCTAGAGCCTACGGTACACAAGAGTAGTAACGTGGCTAGCGCTACGTACCGACCGCCTATTATTACCTCAGAGAGTTTTGACCTCCAGGTACTCATTTATTGCAGCCTGAGTCGAACTGGGCCGTAAAAATGACACCGACTGGATTGGCGAGAGCGGGATTCGAACCCGCAACTCTTGGTTTCGTAGTCTAGCGACTTATCCACTAAACCACCACGGCATTCTTATATCTCTCTCTCTCTTCTTCAGCCCATTTGTATACTCCATTGTTGGATATAGGCCTCTCCCAATGTTTTCCAATTTTCTCTGTCATATGTTTGTTGTATCCAGTTTCTGCCCGCTACTTTTACAATGTCGTCCTTCCATCTAGTTTTGGGTCTTCCAACACTCCTGCGTCCTGTGCGGGGTCTCCATTCTATTAACTTCTTGGTCCATCGGTTGTCTTGCCTTCGCATTGCATGTCCCGCCCATTTCCACTTTAGTTTTAGGATCTTATGCATAACATCTTGTACTTTCATTCGGCTTCTTATATAATCGTTTCTCTTTCTATCTTTGAGAGTTATACCTAACATTGCCCTTTCCATGGACCTTTGGGTTACTTGCAGCTTGTGAAGTAGTGCTTTTCTTAGTGACCACGTTTCTGAAGCATATGTCATTACGGGCAAAACACATTCATTGTATACTTTAGTTTTTAGTATTTGGGGTATTTTTGATTTAATACTTCTTTTAGTTTACCAAATGCCGCCCAACTCAGTCTGATTCGTCTATTCACCTCCTCGTCCTGTCCATCTTTATTAGGTGTTATTCGCTGGCCTAAATATATATATTCCTGAACGTTTTCTACTGTAGAGTTTTCTATCATTATTGTTCTATTTCCTAAATTAAAGTTTGCCATGACTTTGGTTTTGTTTATGTTTATTTTTAGTCCGACTGTTTTTGATACTTCATTTAGTTCTCTGATCATGTTTTGTAGTTCATCCAGGTCGTTGGCAAACACTACTATATCGTCTGCGTATCGGAGGTGCGAAAGGATGTTCAAGCCCTTTTGGTCCCATATTAATGTTTTGAAGATATCTTCGAGTGCTGCTGTAAAAAGCTTGGGTGAGAGAGTATCTCCTTGTCTGACTCCTATCTTTATTTCAATCGGATCCGTACATTCGTGGAGCTGTACTTTGAAGCTGCTTGATTTGTAAAGGTCTTCAATTAAAGCTATGTAACGTTGATCTATCCTTACTCTTCGTAGAGCGTCTATTACGACCCAGTGTTCAATACTGTCGAACGCCTTCTCATAGTTCACGAAAGCCATTACTACGTCAATGTTATATTCTCTAGTTTTTTGTACAATTTCTCTGACCGATTGGATGTGGTCTACGGTCCCGAATCCTTTCCTAAATCCCGCTTGTTCCGGGGGTTGGGCTTCGTCCAATTTATTTTCAATTCGATTTGTTAATATAGTAAAGAACAGTTTGTGGATATGAGAGAGTAGTGATATGGGTCTATAGTTCTGGAGTTCTGAACGATCGCCATTTTTGTAAACTATAACTACTTTTGCTATTTTCCATGCTTGGGGGATTATACCTTCGATTAAACACTTATTGAACAATTTTTGAAGCATTGTTAAGGTTTCTCTTCCGCTATTCTTTAGTAGTTCAATTACTACTCCGTTCTCGCCTGGTGATTTATTGTTCTTCATTTTCCCTAAAGCTAACTTTATTTCATATTTACTAATATCAGGGAGATCTTCAGTAAGATGTTTAGATAATCTCGCGCGTGGGTCTTGATTAACTATTGGTTTTTGCTTCATTGAATTATATAGTTCCTGGTAAAATTATTTCACTGTTGTTAACAACGAATTTCTATCATTTATTACTTGTCCGTTCGCGTCTTTAATTTTATTTATTTGGTTAGTAGCGTTGGATATTTTTGGCCTGAACACTTTGCTACCTCTATTCTGATCAATGGTCTCTTCTATTATTTTAGTATTGTACTGTCTTATGTTATTTCGTATTTTCTTTTTTATAGTTTTATTTAGTTCAGTTCTTTCAAGTCTTAACCTGAAATTGTCTGTGTTGTTACTTTGTCTCTGTAATTCTTTTCTTCTTGCTATAAGGTTTCTGGTGTCCAATGATAGTTTATTATTCTCTTGTTTCCTCTTTTTCCCCAGTATTTCTTCTGCTGTAGTTATTATGTTCTTGGTAATTTCTTGTTGAAGTTGATCTACGTTTTCATTGTGTATTTCCGTCATTTTTTTTCATTTTTTTTCTTATTCTTATATATTATGTGTACAAATAAGTTTCCGCCGTTTTTTTGTAAACAATTAAGAATTTATTGTAAAAAAAAGGTACAAATAATGTCATTCAAAATATTGCCCATCGCTTTCTACTACTTTTGACCATCTTTCGGGCAGCAAGTGGATACCCGTCTAAAAAATTGCTCGTCTTTTGAGGCGATCCACGAATCGACCCATTTCTTCAATTCCTCGTAAGAAGTGAAGTGCTGCTCAGCCAGACCATGAGTCATCGACCGAAATAGGTGGTAATCTGAAGGAGCAATGTCTGGTGAATATGGCGGGTGGGATAGGACGTCCCAATTCAGTCCTTCCAACGTTTCCCTTACGATTTTTTCAACGTGTACCCGAGCGTTGTCATGCTGAAAAATGACTTTATCATGCCTTTTGGCATATTGTGGACGTTTAATCTTCAATGCTCGGCTCAATTGCATCAGTTGTTGTTGGTAACGTTCCCCGGTGACGGTTTGATTAGATTGGAGTAGTTCGTAATAGATTACTCCAAGCTGATCCCACCAAATGCACAGCATTAGCTTCTTGCCATGAATGTTTGGCTTGGCCATCGAAGTAGAGGCATGCCCGGGCTTACCCCATGACTTCCTACGCTTTGGGTTGTAGTAGTGGATCCATTTTTTGTCTCCCGTCACGATTCGATGCAGAAATCCTTTGCGATTTTGGCTTTTGAGCAATTGTTCGCAAGCGAATAAGCGACGCTCGACGTCTCTTGGCTTCAGTTCGTAAGGAACCCAATTTCCTTGCTTTTGAACCATACCCAGGGGCTTGAGGCGTTGTGAAATAGCTTGCTGAGTCACTCCTAACTCTTGTGCAAGTTCTTCTTGCGTTTGGCACGGATCTTCCTCCAGTAAAGCTTCCAATTCTGTGTCATCATACACCTTGGGCCTTCCACTACGTGTTTTGTCTTCCACGTCAAAATCACCACTTTTAAATTTCTGGAACCACTCCCAACAACTTCTCTCACTCAAATTAACATTACCATATGCTTCTACGAGTAGCTTATGCGCCTCAGCTGCAGATTTCTTTAAATTAAAGAAGTAAATTAGCAATTCCCGCAAATGACGCTTATTTGGCTCAAAACTTGACATCTTAACACGATGAAAACTAAGTGATGCTAGCAAAAAGTCAGAGGTATTAAAAGGTTTATACTGTTGCCAGATGTCAACATATACTATACGACTTTTTACAGCTGACAATTTCGATGTTATCTTAGCGGTGGCGCCATCTTTTGAAAACGGCGGAAACTTATTTGTACACCCATTAGATATGTAGAAATAAAGTTATTGGGTAAGGGTAAAGTATCATATAATATAAAACTCAAAACTCACCTGAAATCAATACATTAAAAGAATAAAAAAAAAAACATGGGTGTCTAAAACTAAAAATGATATATTAAATGTGCTTCGTGGTGGTCAAACTCATAATATTATATAAAGCTTTGGTATGGTAGACAAAGTAGATCTAAGAACCGCTATATCCATACTAAGCAAGCCACAAAAACTTTCTTTCTTGCACAATAAAAACATCAACAGCAGCAATGGAGGCACTGCTAGACCTTCCTCCTTTTCATTTTGAAATCAAGGAAGAAGCAATAGTAGCTCTTAATATTTTTACATTTTATTTTTTTGGTTCTATTTCCAGGTTCCCTTAGTTCCTTTATACATTGTATCTGTATTTTGTAATAAAAGGGGCATAAACAGACCATCTATATTATATTTATTATATCTTCTGTATATTTTGCCATTATTTGTATTTTAAAAATATGTATTTAGGTTTTTATCTTTCTATTTGGTATTTAATATTAGCTTACATACACAATACAAAATGATTTATGCAATTATTCTAATCTTATCGCTTATTTTAGATCCCATATTTTTATTATCGTTGGAATCTTACTTAACGTGAGCATATTTTTAATGATTTTATTTCGGCCTTCACTGTTTTTGTGACTTCTCCATGAAAAAATACTGTTAGAGTTATTCTCATCTGTAACCAATTTCCATATTTATTTCCTTAGTATATTTTTAATTGCATTTTGCATTTCTACGAACACATCAAACTTTTCACTAAGATTTAATATAATTTTTGACACACGTACAATAATACATAATTAAACATTAATAATAATTTATATTTAACATAACAAGGAAATGAAAATTAGTTTTAATATGAATTAAATTTTTTAATCAAATTTAATTATAGATATGCTAAGTAACCCTAATATTATTTTAATGCGAGTTTCAGTTGAACGTGTGGCAAATTCAAAAGTTTTAATTAATCTGATTCTTTAAAAAGTTATCTAATCCGCAATTACAATCATTAAATACTATTCATTCTAGATAGGCCTCAAACAGGAAGTTCGTTAGCTACCCGCCCTTATTTATGATCACATTAGCCCGCTACTTGTTATCCATAAATTTAATCACGATTACCCCCAATTAAACGGGATCGTCGGCGTCATCTTGGCAGGGTTCAACGGCAAAATCAAAATTCTGCCGGGTAACCGGAATCGCTTGAACCCCACGAAACATTGCATGCAGCTTATTACCTGTTGGTGTTACGCAAACTGTTGCGACAGGCTTTGCATTTACCGAATTTTTAATTTTCCCGATAGCTTCCGTTTTTCTTTTCGTTTCCGCGTTGCGATAGCCCGTTGTTATGCCGGTGCAGTTCGCCCTGCACACGTGCGACCTGAACAATTAGTGAAAATAGAAGACGCGCCGCGGTTTACAATAAATTCCTTCTTTCGTAATGCCCAAAACGAAACTCGAACCGAAGGGGGTGCTGATAAGCTCAAGTGGGGATCAAGTATAAAGATGACCAAGAAGTGGGTCACCACACTGTACTTCAGTGAGAGTAAAGAGTTTACGTGAGCAGTGAGCAGCTGACAGTGTCTTCGAAAGTACCAGCAGGAAAGTGCATGCCAGCCTCTGGATAAAACTGTGACCACTATGAAGGCAAGTTCAATAATTTTTTGCAAACGTTCTCAAGGTTTAGTCCGTTATTGAATTTGCAATTCTTCTTTATGTGTAACAATCCGCTTAACGATCCATTATGTAGCGTTTAGTGAATTACCGTGATTTCGTGCTTTGCAGAATCGGAGCTATCAGGTGTAACATCTAAACGCTCTTTGTTTTAGCTCAACGAATTAAATTAGCGCTGCGAGTTAGACGCGCGTGAGAATATTGGCATTAGTGCTGTTTACCACGGTTCTTAATTAGTCTACAGCTGATGAGTAAGCATAATTGTACTTAATTAAAGTGCATCTTACTTTTTAGAGAAAGCTCAACAAAAAATATATAAAAAGCTATTAATATCACGTTAGTACATAATTGAAATATAATATCTTATAATAAAAAAGGCACATATTTAGTTATGCTAAATTTGAAACGGGGTATCGAGACCGAACATTAAAGAAAACTACACGTTTGTATTCCACCGAAACCGAAATAATCTGACCGTTACTTTCTACATATAGTCAGCGCCATCATTAATTTTGTTAGTCCATTTGAGTTAATGCAGGCTTACTAGCACGTAACTAAAATCCTTGCCAACTAACTAGACTAGAAACGCGATTTTCACAAAAGACGAGTACGATCGATTAGCAAATCGAGTTTGCATGTATACATATATTCGCCGTGCCGTATACGAAGATGGGAAAGTGAAGCTTCCGAAATTGAATTTTTAGTTATGACGTTCCCTGATATACTACTAACAGAATAGTCGCATCAGCCGTTTCTCTAGCAACGCAGAACTTTCTTTAAGCGGGATTTTAGAATGTTGTATTGGCGTTTACACTCTGTAATCATGCAGCGTTTTTATAAACTAATTTGGCAGTGGAATTTTCACGACCCTAAATTATTATAGCTTCCTAAAGATTCCTGCTAGTACTTTTTTATTGCTAACTTTTTATGTACACTGATTTATAACCTAACTGCATAGAATGTCAAAATATAAATATATTATTATTATAACTACCGGTATATCTTATTTAGTTAAAAAAGCAACTACTATTCCTTTATACAAATAGAACAAAATTCTCTAAAAGAGAAAAGTTGTCAAAAAAGAAGAAATGAAACAGCAAAAATTACTAAGGAACCGTTATACTACTTTGAGCCCCTTACTAGTTATCATCCAAAATAAACTAATAATCAAGCAATAAACCACCGTCGTTAGGTATCGCACAGTTGTTCTCGTACCCCTTATCATCCCAAACAGTTAATAATGTCTATATTTGGGAAAATGCTTAGCTAAAAACAAATTAAAATGGGAA
This sequence comes from Sinelater perroti, assembly GCA_036346155.1. Lineage (NCBI taxonomy): Eukaryota > Metazoa > Arthropoda > Insecta > Coleoptera > Elateridae > Sinelater > Sinelater perroti. The sequence continues at coordinate 24,822,536 of JARFIY010000001.1, forward strand.
ACGGCACAGCATCGCAAGCATTTTTACATTAAATACGAATTTATTAGCTTTGTTTAACTGCTTCAGAAAAACATGGCTTGTGAAGAAGGCTCCCGCTTAATCAAATCTCCCAGCTTTATAAACTGATCCTAAAAAACCGTCCCGAAGTTAATTTGGAAGTTAAGCTCTGCTGCCGCTCCTTAAAATCAAACGAGACCTTTACTTCGCTCTAGTCACTTTTTATAACGAGCTTTAAAGCAGCGAGGTTTTGAAAAATACAAACGAGCTGCTTAATGCTCTCGCCCGCAAGGAATGGACTTTGCAAGGCACTTGTCATTAAATTTTAGGTAAATCCACATTTTGTTAATAAATAACCGGAAATGGCTTAAAATTTTTACAGAAATGTCAGCCAGATATGTATTTACACAGAAAAATTTTAAACTTTATATTATTTTATATAATTTGCTATTTGCAACAAAATGATTTCTAATTTCTTGCTCTTGAAAACATTTTGAAGTCGTCTAGTGACTGAAGATCTTAAATGGTAAAGCAAAGTTTTAAATAATTAAAGTTTTTCTGTTTTTTCAACAAAATACACATTTGCAACTTTTAAAATGGTAAGGCTTAAAGAAAGAATAACACGTTTAAAGCAAATTGATGTAAATTAATTTCTTCGGGTGTTAAATCGAATTTTCAAATTTGCCCTTTTTACAATCAATAACATAAGCTACACGCGCTAAGCTTTTGACTTTATCCGTGTATTATCTTATGGGTTGTTTTATTACATACCAGTTAATTAGAACGTACTCAAATATTGTCAATTTTGGCTCATCCCTAAATGTTTTCCTTAAAATGTCTTTGTCACTAAGCCAGTTTTTTCGTTACGTTTTATTATCTATATTATATCATTTTGTGTTATTTTACTAATTATGCAACGTGAAATACATTACATATTTTGTTTTTCATTCTTTTTATTAATTTTTTTATTAATCTGTGCCTTTTTTATCTTTTTATATTTTTTGGTGGTTTACATTATATTTTAATTCTTTCTTCTTCTTTAGGTAAAATTCATTTTCCTACAAATTTAATTTTCTCGACTACTAAATTTTACAGTTTTTTAATTTGTTGTCCAATATTTTATGTTTTAGTTGTAGCTTATTATTTATTATTTAGTTTTACGTAATTTAAGATATTACAAACTCTTGTGATTATTCGCTTATTCTGTATTACTACAATTATTTTAACACAACTATTTCTCTCCAAAAATTAGACTTATACACATTTGCATTTCATACGGTGCAATTTATTTAACAAGCAGATGCAATAAAGCATTTACACTTTAGTTATAGACTCGTAACCCAATTTTAGTATTCTTAAATCGCATCACCGACAACAAAAGTATTTATAAGATAGATTGCAAAATTTCTGTTCAGCCCAATTCGATCTCCAATACATTCAATATACCCCGGCGAAATTAAATGAGCGCCGTGTCTCTGGAGGTTTATGTGTCATCTTCGAACACTGTTCTGTTCTTTTTCCTGCAACTTTCTCCGCGAGGAAGTATAATACCTGACCATGACCGTCGAACGCAATTTCTGCCTCTGCTACATAATGGCTCCAGACCGTACACTGCGAATACAGCGCGTTCTATTAAGCCGAGCGTTCGCGCCGAGAGCTCGCCATTGTTTTTGCTAAATTGGGCTTTTCGTGCTGTTTTTTAGATTATTAAAACCCAAGCAGAGGATCAATTCAAACAATTTGGATGGTACAACACTAGAGCTTTTTAGTTTATTAATTAATGATTTTTATTCATAAATTTAATCATTCTGTTAATAAATAATTAGTACGGTGACTTATGTATGTACTTTCTCGCAATTACTAGCCACTCTTTATTTGAATTAGAGGAAGTAATCAGTAAATTTCATAGACCAGTTTATTATAACAAGTTAATTTTTCTTAACTCTTACGAAATTAAAAACTATATCAATTTCAATAAATTGACATAAAAAGATGAACGATAGAATACCCAAAGCTTATAAATGACATATCCATCAAGAACTATAATATATAAAAGATAAGTTTACGTTCTTTAACATAGTACCAAGGCCAAAAGTATGAGGCGCCCTAAAAAATCACTTTCTCGAATTCATTTGCGCGTGTTGTGCATTTTGTTCTACTGTTTATTAACCATTGTAAGGTATTCATTGTGTTGGCGGTTTTAGATTTAATAACAACAAACCCATAATTAACTTCCGATATTTAGAAACAATAGCATTCCATTCTTTCTGGAGAATTCCTTTAAGACTCCTTTAAGATTGATATTTCGGTACGCTCTGTTATCTTTTGTTTTAGTGTGCCCCAAATTTACTCAACAGCTACACTTTATTGCTTCGAAACCACTGTATGCTATGCGCAAATTTGTGGCAACGTCTTGGTGACATTTGATATTATCCCTGATGGGGATTATTACTTTATTATATAAGTGTGACACACCTATCGTTATGATTGAAACATTGAGAATCATGGTAAAGTGTTTCATCGAGCTTACTTAAAGTTAACTCTCCTAACTACAAAACATTTGCCCAATCTTCCTCTGTTAATTGTTGGTGATGTAGGGTTCACTGGTAACGAGCTCTTTGTTCATTTGGATTTTTCTTGGCCTTATCAGTTTTTTTCTGTTTTTAACTAACTCCCAAATCAATTTTATCAAGTTATTCCTTTTTAACCTGTTCTCTTTTTATTTATACTTGATCCAATGTCTTTAATACAGTTTATAGTACTTTGAACAGCCCAATAAAGCCAATTTATTGAGACTTACCCTATTTATATAAAAAGTTAGTCCATAAAGTTCCTACATACTAAATTCCCTCCTTTTGGCATGTTTATAGTGTAATAACCGGTACTTCAAACTCTGCTACATACCAGCAATAACAAAATATATATTGATACCAAAAACAATTTGTGTAATTTAAAATATTTATATATAAGAGGCTCACTTTCAAGATTCTGATGCCTTTGATAAAAACATGTATAATTCGCAATTTGGTTTATATTTACATAGCAACGTAGTAACAACAACAGGGAAGTCTCTGTCTTTTATTTGTTAAGATAATATGACCGTACCACATACTTGTGACCACGGCTGAATGCATATAAACCACATTTTTAATAAATTCCCTCGGGAAAAATAGGCTTAGGTGATAGATAGCAGTGGTGCAAAAAAATTTGAGAGCAAAAAAGTAATTTAAACCATGATTGAATACACAAATCAGAAAAACTGTTATAATCTAAAAAAAGTTAACAAAAAAGAGGGGAAAGATTGCTATTAAAAGAAAACCCTACTACTTCTCTAAAAAATAAATATATAACAAAGTAAACAATTTGGAGAGAACTATAAAAACAATAACGAAAAAATATTAATAGATTTCTGGTTATAGAACGATTTAATGGCCTTACAAGAGTTCTCAAAAGTAAAAACGAGAAATCAGTAATGTATTTTGTAATAGTAGAGAAAAAACAGCAGTATGGTGCAAAACGTACTAGTTAAAAAATGATCAGAAAACAGTAGCGGCCATTTTTTTGGTAGTCGCTTAGAGAAAAAGAAGAAATAAGGCAACGGAAAAAAAAAAAACCTAAACACCACAGTTACAAAAAGAAGAAAAACGAGTTGAGTATAGAAAAGAATAAAAAAAATAGGTAAAGTCTTGTACTTCCTAAAAATAGTACAAGTAGAAGAAATATGGGATAAAATCAAAAAAGTAATAATACAAAGTACCGCAGAAATGTGCATAATATCAAAATACAGAAAAGTCAAACAACAGTGTAGAATAAAAACATTAAAAGAGAAGTAAAAAAGCATTATAGAAAAAGTATCTTAACAATAAAAATGACAACAGTTATACTAAATATAAAAAGCAAAAATAAAAAGTAAAGAAGCCAATTATAGCTACTAAAAGAGTAACATAAGAACAATTTGGAGAAAAAATTAATAATGATGGGAAAGAAAATCTAAAAATTCTATACAAAATAATAAAAGGATCCGCACACAAAAAGAAGAACTAACAACAAGATTGAAAATATTCAATAAAGAGAAAAAATTAAATCGATAGTGGAAACATTTTGTAGACCTACTAGAACCACACTACTAAAAGAAACAAATTTTAAAACAATAATGGAAACAAATAGTACAGAAAAAGATGACAAACTTAAAGAAACTCAAAACATACCTAATGTAAGAAGTAAGGAATCCAATAAAAACGATTAGGTAAACTACGGAAACGATAGTATAATGACAAAATTGTTAAAGTACACGAGTGAAAGGGGATATGAGGTTATACATAAATTATTAAAAAAAATAAAGAAATCAAGAGAATACTTCCCAAAACTAAAATAAAGCAATATATAAAAAAGGATATTGTAGAACATATGACAATTACAAAGAGATTTCTTTGTTAAGTATGCCAAGTAAAATATACGAGAAAATCATAGAAGAAAAAGTGAGAAAAGAAGTGGAAAGGACAATTAACAAAAAGTAATGTGGTTTCAAAGCTGCGTGAGACAGCTAGTGGAAAAGAAACTAAATTGCAACGGACATCTTTAAGCTTATTTCATTTATATGGAAAAATCTTTTGATAATGTAACAAGCAATATAATCTGAAAGAAACTAGGAAATGAAGAGTGCACGAGCAACTTAGACAATAAAAAAGTATGCACAAGACAACAAGGAACATCGTACAAACAGAAAACTAATGCACAAAAGAATTTACAATATTAAAGATAGTGCATTACTGATCATTTTAGTTATGGATAGAATATCAATAATATGTAATTTACAAACAGGTATAGTTGCGGACTTTATGCATGTTGATGTTTTGACAATTTTTGCTGAAAATAAAAAATCATACACACTAGTATAGAAGCATAGAACAATGGAATGAGAATTTTTATTAAAATGGCGAAAGTAATAAACATTTTAAATAAAAACAGAAACTTAGTATAAAACTTGAGAGTAATGTTTATTTCTGGTTTTATATTATCCTTGGTATTTATTATAGATCCTAAATGTTTAATTTTTTATGTATAACACTAATAGTAAGGATTCTATAAAACCGGAAATAAACAACAAAATTGGAAATATGGCCACGTTATACAATGCTATAAAGAATGCCTTTCTATGAGAGAAGTAACAAAACAAACAAAGATATATATATATAGATGCTAGTCATGGAAGTTAACAACTAGACAAAAATCGAAAGTACACGCATGTAAAATGTGCACCTTGCGGAAAATAAAAGAAATAACAAGAAACGACCGAATTAAAAGCAAAGAAAAACATTAAATGTGCAACCGCTAATTACCTACACAAAGAAAGCTCAAAAGTGCTAGTTTGGCCGCCTGGTGAAAATGAAGGAACCTAGAAGATATGGTAGATGGGTACAGATAATAAGAATAAAAGAAGTAAGGAAAGACCAACAAATACATAGAGTAAGGAAACGGAGAATATTTACGGAAGAAGAGGAATAACCTGGTTAAAAGCAAAGAAAATAACGAAAAACAGAATGTTGTAAAAAAACAAGCTTAAAAGTGGTAGAAGAGATCTTGATTATATATGTAGGTACAGAATGGAAAAACAAATAGCGTAACAAAAATCAACAACTGATATATTGTATTAATCAAAATGCAATTTTTCATTTCATATTTATGCAACTGATAAGAAAAGACATCAAACAGAAAATAGCGGTAATGATAAGCTAAAATGTTCAATAAAAATTATAATATAAGAGATAAAATATCTAACTACATTTGAGTACACAATTCTTACAAAAACTGATGCTTAAGGATACTTAAGAAATAGTTAAAAAGTTTGTTGCAAACATTTTAGATTGCTCTAAAACGTCATTCGACAATTAAAGAGTTTCTTTTATAGGCTGCTCCATATGGGACTTTCTGAGTAAAACGCAAAAAGTACAGGCTTTGCAGTTACGTATAAAGTATGATGTAGGCCTTTCATGACTCAGCTGACATGCGCCTACTCCTTTAACCAAGATTTCCTTAATGACATCAGCAATTAAACGTCTGATATTCTCTTTCAGACCTAAAATCGCAACAAATTTGTTTTAATAAATTTTTTTGTTTAAATAGCACCCCCCGCCAATAAAAGTCTGCTGGGATTAAATGGCAAAACCGTGTTTCAAGTAAAATTAGTGTTTCTTGTGATGTGTGACTTGTGGCTCTACCTTGTTGAAACCATATGTCATTCAACTTTAAATCGTTTTTGTTTCAATGAAAAAAGTTGTTTAACATATCTCAATAACGTACACCATGGATAATAAAAACGTTGCCGGCTTTGTCCCAAAAACAATATGGATCAATGACTTCTCACATCCACAATGCACACCAAACAGTGCATTTTTGTGAATACGCTACCCCATATGCAACAATTTTGACAATCCATAAAACCATTCCAACGAAAATTAGCTTCAAACTTCAATATCAGTCTACTGCAAAAGTCAACATTAACTGCTATGTTCTCTAAAATCCAATTCACAAATTTAGGTGTTCCTGGTGATTTTTGGTGGACGTTGTCGTGTGTTTACATACCAGCTAGTATTCCCATAAATACTGATATAAAAGCAAACCTACCTTTGCTTTACACAGCATCAATATATCTGTAATGTTAACATATGAATGCGTGTCAAGTTTTAAGTTAGAAATTACATTGTATTTCTTGTCAAGTTTGATTATTTACCATGGAGTGGGGTGACAAAGGAGACCTTATTTCTGTGCATTACATAGGTGTAAAACTTAAGAAATGTAATACTTAAAACACTGCATCCTCTCGGATGCCGCGTTAGCTGTATGTTTGTGTATTGGGCTCTAAAATTGTTTAAAACAACTGGAAGTGTCAAGAATCGTCTACGATCTGGAATACCACATTAAATTCAGGCAGTCAAAACTTAAGTGCCCGCATTAAACAAAATCCCCTTCGTAAGCAGAAGATTATGTCTTGGAAGATACCAATATCTAGTATTATTAAGCAAGATTTAGGATTAGTTGCTTATAAAAGGCATATAAGACAAATGCTTTAAAAAAGGGTAGAATGGGAAAAGTAAAAACGTTGACAGTACGCGCATGATGGCCACAGAAAAATGTTATTTACAGATAAAAAAAAATTATAGTGGAAGAATCTTTCAACAAAGTGACAGGGCATACGCTAGGTCGTCCAAAGAACAATCTTAGCTAGTACCACAAATTCAGAGGCCATCATCAGCAGGTGCAATGATTTGGTGGAAATGTGTTATGATGGAGTAACCGATATTTATTTTTGTAAAAACTTCGGCCGCTATGTATCAACAGAATGTTTCGGAAGGTGTAATGACATCTCCGAATGACATGCTTTTTGGAGGTGAGAATTGGATCTTTCAGCAAGACTCCGCACTCGCACGATCACCTCAAACTTGGCTGAGCAACAATATTTCCTTTATTTTTTAAGAGTAGACTAACCGTTTAATAAATCCTGAAAATACAATATATGCAAAAACAGCTAAACACTTTATTTTGTCATTCTAATCAATGTACAACAGTATTTATGGGCAAACTATGTTAATGTAAATTTCCAACGTTCACAGAACGTGCACGATTCAAATCCTAAAGTTCAATTAGAGTTACCCTGTATTATGTAAAATATAAAATAAATGCAAATACAACAAAAATCGACTGTTTAAGTAGGAGAAAGAATGGAGATCTCAAATTATGTTAAAAAATTACAAAAAGGAACTATAAAAGAAACACCATTGTAAATTAAATTAAGAAATAAGGAAATGAGTATTGTTTGGCTGCAGTGTTTTAATCTTTTTATACATAGAAGAGAAAATATAGTTTTTTTATTTAATTTGCTTTTAATTTTTTAATTTTTATAAATTTACTATTTAATATCTGTATTATAATATATATATTTTCATGCTCTCTTTTAGTTTCTTTGTAGCGTCTACCGTTTTTAAACTTTCCATATTATAATACTTTATTTTAATCGCTCTTATTGTTGATATGTATCTCATCGCACTTTTTAGTACTTGTCACTTTTATAGATTTAGACCACTTTCTCCACTTCGGTAGTATTTTTACCAAAACATATTTGTCTAAAACTTGTAGATGTGATTGTTAATTTTATTAGTTAACAATTTTCCCATTTATGACCGGTTAATTAATTATAATACTTTTTAATTTAATGTAATTATAAAATATTTTTAAAAATCTGATCTGTTGTAGTAGTAAACGCAAATCAATTTATCAATAAAGACCAAACATAATACTACAAAACTGAATCAAAACAAATTCTACATTCACGCAAAACAACAGCTGCGCCTGAATAATGCAGCATGTGTCGCTTCGCCGTCTCGAATGAGTTCGCCAATCTTTTTATGGGAAATCCGTGCACACGAGGTTGGAAAAGCTTGCTTCCGAATTCTAACTACTCCAATTATACAGGGAAAATAAGCGCAAATTGCATCTCATACATCCGCTAGAACCCAATTTGATCGCACCAGCGGCCGCGGGATACGTCTGCTTTCACCTTCAAATTTTACCCGGAAGTGTGTCAACCAACCGTCTTTCGCCTTTCGAACAGCCTTTTAATACCTCACATAAACCATGTGAACGTGCAGATGTACAAATTTTCCACAAAAAATTAAAAGTAAATCAAAATATTTTCTATTTTAGTATTACAATTATTTTAATTATGTATTTCAATAGCAAATTAATAATAAAACTTACGTCTAACATTACTGTTATTAAGGCAGTTTTATGGTACAAAATTTACATTACTTAAAAATTATTTTATTTTAGTTTAGCTATTTATTGCACACACGTCGCTTAAAAGGGCTAAAAGATGAGGTATTCATCACAAACACACAAAGCTCTTTAATATCTCTGTGTCAGTTTTACTTCTGATCTATAGATCATTACGAACTTTCTCCATCTCGCATCATTGGCATACTCTAAGATGAAATTTCTTTGCAGCAAGAAAGGAGCGGCCTTAGCTGCTATCGGTTAACGCTCGCTGTTAGCATTGCTACACCAGCATGAGCTACTTAATTTGCATTCTAGGTGGTTCTTCTGCTTTTCTGCATGTCCATCATTCAGCTGACCCCGCACGTCCACGGAGCAGCTGTGGAGTCACCGGTAGAAATAGTATCGCTCGACGACCTACCGCAAGCAAATGGGGATTACCTTGCATACCTGGATCAAGAAACCGTCCGGACGAAGAGGTCCAAGGACATTTTGGAACTGCTAAAGGCGAAGCTGGCTAGTAGCGTCAAGTCAAAATTGAATCATGTGGCTTCGGCAAGCTCGTACGCCAGTCACGGCAAAGAGTACCACCATCACCATTACGAGCCGCCACCAGAGGTAATAGCAGGCGTATTTATTAGGGCAGATTATACTTGTCGCTGATTTTAGTCATACGACGAAAAAAGCTTCGACTTTTGGGATCTACAGAAATCAATCTTGAACACCCTTTTGCAAGCTGTTAAAGCGATTAAGGGCGGTTTAATAGCCATAAAAGGACACCTCATCAAAGGTAGCGGTTACATCATATCTGCAAAAGGAAAGTTAATAACTGCAAAGGGTGAAGCAATCACAAACATTGGAAAACACATAGCTTCTTCTGCCCTCTTGAGTCCTAAGAAACATCACTCACACAGCTCACATCATCCACCATCAGTAGGTGAGTGAAAGTGCATTCTAAATAATCTATGCTTTACGTAAATAATTTTTTTCTACAAACATTTGATTACAATTAAATCATAGTACTTACAAGTGTACTTTACATTATCATATATAAGCTTCTAACAAGCCTTGCGTAAGCAGGAAGAGCGTAATAGATAAAAGCCTATTTGTGGCTTTGGTTGTTTTACCTAATATCAAAGTAGGTATATTTTTCATGTTTACCTTCTCTATATAAACAATGACTTACCTAATTTAATCGGATTTGCTAGATAATTAATATTTTTATATTTAAACAATATTTGGGAATCAAAAAGCTGTTTTTATATTTTATTTGTAAAAAAGGTTTTTTTTAATTATTAATCGTCTCAATCCTTGTTACTAAATTATGTGATTCAATAGTTTTACATTAGCTTTTAAACTCTTATATCATATTATTTATAATTTTTAGAAATTACTGCTCCAGAGCCTGTGTATGGTCCACCAATGAGCAGTGGATATAGTGCACCGAGTGGGCACGGACCGGAATATTTACACCCACACGACCACGGGTCGACTCATAGTAGTTACTCGGATCACAAATTTCCTCCTAGTTTCGAGGGTATGTAATATTAGTATTACGAAATACTCAATTAATAAAACGTCTAATCTCGGCCAAAATGCAGATGGCAAACTCAACAAAATTAATCACGCAATCGCAAAAATGTTAAAGTGGCCAAATTATTGTAGCTACAGCCATCACATTTGCTAAAGTAAAAACCACGGTGGGTCGTAAAATTAAATAGACCAATAAATTACATGCTATATTAATCCAACCTGCGTTTATATGAATGAAAGCATAGAGCGCTCCACTTCAGTTCTATGCCATTAATTACAAAATTATTTCCCTAAAACTGCTTTCCGTTCTAGTTCAATACGAATTCGCTTAAGTAAACAACGGTTTCTTTGCGATGAGTCAATTTATATGCGCCGTGTGTGTATTTTACGTACATATAACACTTAATGTCAAGAGCACACACGGTGTAAAACTTTCAAGTAACGGACCGTGATTTTAGAGAATCCGAGAAAACCGCGCTATTTCAGAACAAATTTAATATTCTAACTTTCTTGTTGACCCGGGTGAACGCACTTTCGATTTTAGTGGAAACGCCCACGAAGAAAGTGTCTGTATAATTTACTTTTCCAAGCATCATCCAAGGGGCTATTAACTGTCTTAACTTCTTTATACTTGGCAATAAACGAATATAATTAAGGAATTGCATTTGCATTGTACACTAATAACGGACTACATAAAAGATATGCTTTGAATTTATTACCGCAATACTTATTGACTTGACTTTGACGTAGCTTACAAAGACCATCTTCAGAGAGGAGGCCACCACGGAATTCTGATATTAAAGAAGATACCTAAGGGACACAAGGACAAATATAATGGTAACGATGGTTCAAATATTCCATCGGAAACGCACATATCAGATTCTAAACCTGAAGAACCTTCTGTTCCACCGTTCACGTTTCTTCCTGATATCAAGGATATATTTTCTACAACTTCATTTAAAGGGCACGAAGAAGCACATTCTGTACCATCGTCTTCTGCACACCTACATTCCGAATATCCAGGTCATGAAGCGTCCCATCATCACAATTCTTATCCGCATGACCACGAACCTTCCCCATTTCCTGATAAACCTCCATCAACCGAAGATAAGCCATTATCCTCTTACGAATATTCGCCTCCTGCTAACGAACACAAATTTTCCCATAACAGTCACCACTCCTCGAACAACTTTGAAGACCATTCTAATCCTGGTCCACCCGCAACAAACTATGGAACGCCTTTCGGTACAACGGATAACACTTTTCAAGACTACTTCAAAGACTTCAACACATTTCAGCTGTCGCAATTTTCTAATAACCAGCACCACACAGCTCTCTTACCACACACGCACTCTGATTTAGAAACCTACGATCCTCTAAAGCTCCCGAGCATTGCTCCTTCGCCACTAACAACAAGTTTACCCAGCATTGGCTCTCACAAATTTCCACAGAAGTTCCGTGGACTTGAGCATTTTCCATCATATCCGGTCGATTTGTCCAACAGTTTTGGAGCACCACACAAATTAGGTAATATGTTGCGCTTTGGTCTAGACTCATATGCAGTGCACGAACCTGACTCCGAAGCTTCTTCTTTATGGCAAAAACATCCTTTGTCAACCCTACCGCTTCCACTGCAATTAAGAAATTTTGAAAAGCTTCCTGTTTCTACGGTACTCCATTCCAAAAGCCTTCGAAGCAATCTTCTTGCACAGCTTCCTAACCGTAAATGGCAGCCCTCATATGGCAGATCGATTTCCAGACGTAAACGCCCAAAAAATTATGAAATCATTGGACCGTACCGCCTAGGATCACGTGGACCTACGAAGATAGACTGACAGACAATACTGACAGTAAATTGGATATTCAGGTAAAATTGTTTAATTTAACATCACAACATTGTTAACTGATGGTACAGTTATAACAGTTAAATTAATTGTTTTCAGGTCATATTCACCATTACTATGACGCTGAACCTTACTACTATTAAGACTGCGAAAATATGAAAAGGAAAAGATGCTAATGACTTATCTAGTTTTATTATATTCTTGTATATATTAAGTAATATAAGGTGCTGTTATATTAGAAGTAAGTTATTGTTACGAAAACGTTGTTCATACATTGTATGTAAAGTAGTTGCTATATAGTATAGCAATTATTTCGTTGATTATATTAATGCTACATGTTGAGAGGCATTGCGTTACATAATTTAAGTAGTACAAAGGATTTGTTGATTACACGCAAGATTATCGGGTCCATTAGTTTTAGTAGTACAAAAATTGTTAAATTGTGCATCGAGTTATATAGTTGCTACTTTAAAGCTTTTTAAGTTGCAGGACATTTGTGATTGTTGAAATAATTATTAATTTTTTGTCATATTATGTAAATAAACGATTACATACATGTCAATTTCTATAATTTTCGTTTAGTAAGGAAAACTAAACGAAATTACATTTGGAAGAGAAAGTTGAATCTCGAGCCCATATTTAAAATTAATTGCTCCTACTGCATAAATGAGAGCACGGAAACTTGCTCAGATAAAGCGCGCGGACGTCCGGTTTTTGTGCACTTCGTTTTAGTAAATTTACCAAAAGATTTAGAAGAGAACTTTTAAAAACTTACAAGAACCAAAAAGGCAATTAACACCAAAGAAATGATTTATTTAGGAGTTATTTCAAAATTATATTAACGTAACTTATTTTAAGCAGCAACTTATGTAATTAAATGAGATTAATAAAATAAATTGAACATTTAAAAATCGTTCAATCCAATAACCAATAACAATAATTCTTATTTAACTAATTAATATCTTATTAACTTTTGCCACTTTTCGAGCTTACGCTTACATCAAATCTTTTACTACTTTTAATAATTTATTTTATATGGCTTGACACACCATAATTAACATAAAAGACTTGGTAAAGGTACTAATTAATCTAAAATGCAACAGAAATGTAGCAACCTTATAAGCCTTATATTATAGCTGGTTGCCTAGTAATCGACTACACATTGTCCAACGGTTTTATCTTTTTCCTGTAAAGCAGCCAATAGCATCGAGGAAAGTTGTTTGTCCGTGAACGACAAGCATAAATTAGTAGAAGTTGCTTTGTTTCGGCAAAGTTCCCATTAAAATCCGCTCGACGTTGCATTCCTTTCAGGTAAGCAACGCCCAAAGCTGTCGCCAAAGTGATTGATCTCTTCCTGAATATAAACTGCATAGTTTTGTCGCAAAGTTTCGTTTCAGAACGGATTCAATATGCCACTGACGTTGTATGCTGTTTCTGACGGACCGCCATCTCTAGCTGTAAGAATGGGGCTGAAGGCTCTGAATTTAGAGTTCGTTCACGTGAATGTCGATTTCGGACTGGGAGAACATATGACAGATGAATACGAAAAGGTAACCGAGGCATGCACATTACGTAGATTTTTTATGTTTCATTTAATTATAAATAATTTACTTTTTAACAGAAAAATCCTCAAAAAGAGATTCCTGTACTAGATGATAATGGCTTCTATTTAGGAGAAAGGTAAGGAGATTTGTTAACAATAGCACACCTGCCCAACCTTGACATACCTAACGATATCTTTTTATATTACTGCAACCACAACCTTTTTTAATTTAATATGATATGCATATCAAGTAGCAAGTTACCACAGGGTGTAGATTTTCATAGAAACTTAACACTGAGGCGTATCAGGCATGCATACAAATTAAATTAGAAGAATTTAGTCTCGCACGCTTTACAAATAATAACAATGATTTTTAGCAATGCAATTTTGCAATATTTAGTGGATCAATACAGCAAGGACGATAAATTGTACCCAAAGGAGCCGAAAGCTAGAGCCATTGTGAATCATCGCTTATGTTTCAATCTCTCTACTTACTATAGGAACATTTCCGAGCATGTCGTGCGTATCTGAAGCAGTTTAGCATTTAAATCGATTGACTAACTTATACTTACAGATGGCTCCAATATTTTTCGACTACCAGAGAAGCCCCTTGAGCAAGAAAAAGACCGAGATCGCCCTGCGCGTATTTAACACATACCTACAGCGACTGGGCGCAAAATACGCCGCCGGAGGTGAAGCTGTGTGTTAACTTGTATTGGAAAATCATAAAAGCGATATTCTTGTTTAGATAACCTCACCATTGCTGATTTACAACTCGTAACGGCCACGATGTGCTTGGAAGCCATAAACTACGATATTAGCGGCTATCCTCTAGTCCAAAAGTGGTACTCAACCTTTAAGAAGGAATATCCCGAGTTATGGGCTATTACGGAGGGCGGCATGAAAGAAATTAGCGAGTTCGAGAAAAACCCGCCGGATCTCAGTCACATGGAGCACCCCATTCACCCCATCAGGAAAAATAAATAAGATTTGTTAGCGTTTCAACTGAATTTTAACATTTGCCTCTACATACATATTTATATTTAAATCGTCAAATTTCGTTAGTGTTCGAATCCCTATAGCATATCGGCTGCTTTTTAGTATTTTTATAGTTTTAATTTGCAGCTTAGAAAAACTGTAAGCGTTATAACTATAGCTTTATATTAGGAAAACGACATTATATTAAAAACATTAATTAGTAATTTACTATTTCCTTTATTTGTATTTATAGCATTATACAGCTTTTCAAATTAGATGTTACGCTGTTAATATAGCAAACTAAATGACCCAAAGTATGTGTATGCCTTTTAATTTAGTAATTTTAATAAATATAGTTCTTAACTCTTTGAGTGGAAATTAGGTTATCGTGTATAGCCATTCTTGTCGTATACACATCGTATTAGTTTAATAAAACAAAATATTTAATAGTAACTGAAATGCGCTAGTTCAACAATGAAATATTTGTTTTAAAATAAATTATAAACTAGAAAGTTGAATAGTCAATAATATTTTTGTGACTTTTGTTATGTATTACCTGTTCTTCAGAATTTGAAATCACAACTATAGTTAATAGGTATTTTACCAAGCTTTGCAATATGTTTGTTGATCGATTGTGATAATGCTCAATTCGTAGTGTAGTTGCTGGTTACTAATGAAGCAGACAGCATTGACTGCAATTCTAAAGACTTTGTTGCAACATGGACTTGCGATTTATAAGCGAATATAATATTTCTTGTGTTCTTCATTTAGCTTTTCAGTATATATTTTTCATATGAGCCTAGAGTCAAAGTAAATACCTGAGTATTTAACGGACTCATAGAGTGGCCGTTGATTGATATTTTGGATGGGGTATTAGTTTGTCTCAACGGAGAAATCTTAGTAACAAATTTGACATAGTCGATAGGTTTCATTGCTTGAACCACCTGTTTAGTATAGTATTAGCATCTTGTAGCTTCAAAATTGCCAGTTCCAGATGTTCGTCTTTAGTTATTATGATCGTGTTATCTTCAAACATTGCAAGGTCAACATTGAACGACACCCCCGCATGTATGTTTCTGATAAAGGATTGAAATATGTGAATTTTAACTGAGAATGTGCGATTACCTAAAAAAAGAATAGTATTGACTTGGCATAGAGTATTTGTAGGTGTGAAATTTTGTATTTGAGGCCGTTTATCCACATGCGATCAAAACCTCATGTGCCTGAGACCTCTTTCAATGCTCTCAGTCAGATGTAACTGATATTATCTAAAACCAAATTAAAAAGTTGGTAAAATATTCAATCTTGCAACTTTATCATTAAGCCGAAAATAGACAACTTATTCAAATAGCTTCGGAATCGTTGACAGTCAGCTAATTGGTTTGTGACTGGTAGTGTCTTTCTAATTCTTTCCTGGTTTAAAAAATATAAGATGTTCCCGTGTATTAGGGTAATACCATACATGCCTTAAGACCTGTATGTGTATGCTTTTTTGTGAGTTTCCTCCGTATGGTATTCGATATTATATCAATTTATTTATTGATAGAGATTTGACCATAGAAGTTTCCTAAGTAGTGTTGGTTTAAATTTGCATTTGGGATTGCTTAATGTGTTTCAATAAAATTGGTGACTATATTGAAAAAACAAGAAGCAAACGATTTTGCAGAGTGATCTGCAAAGGCTTTGCATTTTTCTTCATCGGAGTTAAATATCTAAGTTCCCTGAGAGATTGAAGATATCTCGTAAAGTTAACGTATCCGTTTGGTTCTCTTCCATAAAACCAAATCTCCTGGTATGAGGTTAATGATGTGCTAAGTATCGAGTTCCTTTTTGATGCGATGAGATAAATTATTCACGATATTTTTTGTTGCGGTACTTTGAGTTCTCTGCGTATTTCTGACTAAGTTAAATTAAGTAAAGTTGTCGGGGTAAATCCTGAAAATAACTAAACAATAAAAATAACATTATAACACAAGAAAATTAAATGTATTTTCGTAAAACATCACAATTGAAGCAAATAGTATTAAGAAACATATTACGCAATGTAGCCTTCATCAGCGGCCACGACCTTCTCGAGTCATGACATAAACCTGTTGCAGGCCAACATGTCCATATGTGTCATTAACCTACATGATAGAGCCCTCCACCACTCTCTACACGTAGTAATCAAAGGGATTGCGATAATACAAATTGTTGTATAGCCATATCTGGGTCTTCCTTGCCTCGTAGATTGAAGTAGAGTTTTGTTAGAACACGTACCTCCACCCAGCAGCCATTTCCTGTATCCAGTACTTGATAACTCTCTCCAACTCGTTAATATAGCTCACGGTGTCATTTTCAGGCCTTTCTCAATGAATTAGAATGCTATTACAACCCCCTTGCTGCTCACAAGCCCTAGAATCATTAAAGAAGCGGGAAACTTTGTATGTATGACGGTAGGTACTTCAGAGCCATCTTGGCAGATCGAACAGTATTTTAGCGATTTACCTTCCCATTCTTGAAGTTCTATTGTTCTAAAATAATTTCCGAAAGCCAACACTGTCGTGCAGCAGTCCCTGGGCCTATAATTTATCTTCTTTTTCAATTCGCGCGCGAATTCATCACTTCTCTTGCGATCGGATCACTTGCTCTAAGTTCCCCTGTTAACAGTCACCTTCTCCTAGTGATTAAATTTTCTATAGTTCTTAACCACGTCGTAAACTTAGATCTTCTTGTAGTCAACCACCCAATAATTTCTGTCGACGATTTTCCGGCGCGAAGGGGTGCGAGTTAAGCAGCTCTGTGCTCGTGTTTATTGACTATCGTAGTTTGTTGATTATGTGAAGCTAACTTGTATTACCTAATGGAGGATTATGCATGTGCAGAATACGGATTTTGCCTTTCCCACAAAATAATCTAAAAAAATTCCGAATTTACCTCGACGACTCTGTATATGTTTGGGTAATGAGTTATCGTTAGCACGTTTTCTGTTAGCTTTTTTGGCTTGCTTGTGTTAAAGAACAACGTGTAATCATCCGTTTTCTCCTCTAAAGCGTCCATCGCAGTTTATCTCCAACTGAGTGAGACATGCAGTAAAGGCGTTATGAATGTTAAAATTATGGGTTCGTAGGTGCGAAAATTTAAAGTCGAGATTTGTATGACAATAAACCGAAGCAGCATCGGTCACAAATCAGCCGGACCGAAACCATGATTGCGCAAGTGGAGTAAATTATTATGGAAGACCGACGATTAGGTGTGCGTGATATCGCCTCTAAACTTGACATTTCCGTAGAATCTGTAGAGTCTATTTTGCATAATGACCTAAAAATGCAAAAAATTCTTTCAAGGTGGATCCCGCGAATGCTGACCAACAAACGCAAGGCCGCACGGGTAGTAATGTCTCAAGACATGCGGACCATGAAAAACACTCTCCGTGGCCACCCATTTCTAATGAAGCCGCTGTTAAATTAGCAATTTTCCAGTGGATAAAGCACACCTCTAAAGAAGTGTTTTAACAGCCATGAAATTATAGCAACGAAACTAAAAAATGTAAGAAGTAACAGAAGTTTCAACTTTCTTGAGCAAGTACTTTTTCAGAAAAATATGTGGAGACTTTAGAACTTGAACACGCCTCGTACTATTTGCATTCCAGAGAAATTGTGTTGACTTTATTAAAATTTCATAAAAAAGAGTGAGTAAGAGATTGGATAATAAAAATTGTTCGATTAGTTCGATATAGGGGTGGATTAGGTTTAAGAAAGATGATGGTAAATTATTGAATAAGGATGAGGTCTTAGGGGCTGAAGTATTTCTTTTCGAGTACCATAATAAGTTGATTTGGGGATATTTCGTGGAAAACAAGAAAAGTTTTTCTATTTTTATCGGGTATGGGAATATTTTGTGTTCTTGTTGTATTTCTAAATCTATTTCAGGGTCAGCTGTCTTACTAATTTCTTGGGTCCAAGAAATATTTGCATCCCTAAAGTTAGCGGGGTGGCTTTCGCCACAGTTGGCACAATTAGTATATATGTAATTGCCTTTGCATTTTATGCCTCTTGGCTTAGAGTAAATTTTAATATAGTTGAATTTACAAATGTTGGAAATTCTTCCTTGACAAGGATTTTAATATCCCGGATTACTTCTTTGTGATTGACTGGGCCAAACAAAAGATAGGTAATATTTTAATTTTAACTGATTCTTTTATTGTGTCGGCTGCGTTTGTAGTTGAAGGTTCAAAGTGATAAATCGCACTTATTTTTTTCGAGTAAGAGCTTGGAGTTTTTTTTTATGTAGGTCGGTGGACTATGAAGATAAGTGATCTGCATTTCTTTTTGGAAAGGACATGGTAACTGTAGTTGTTCATCCCCTAAAAGAGTAATAAAATGTATTTGGAGTCGTAAATAGCAATTAAACAAAAATTTTGTTAGCTAAATTAAAAAAATGTGTTTTGTGTTGTACTGATATCACAACAAGCAGCCGTTAATAAATAGCACTAACAATTCTAAGCCACGACAAGAATATGTACACGTCTGTGCTGTATGAAAGTAAAACGAGAACTAGATGCTATTCCTTAAAGTCATTATGTGTTTTCTGGTATCTGACATAAACAGATAAATATGAGAAACGTGTGTTTACACTTCTTTGCCAGTAATATAAAAATCGCAGTAATAATAATAAAGTTCATTAAATGACATGGCCGTGCAGTACTTATCTCGTAGATGAAACTAATTTCTGAAAAAAATTCTAATTATCTCTTTATTTTTAATAGGTATTATATCAATACGAATACTTTTTTGGTTTGAATCATGTTAAAAAAATAAGTTGTATTACGAAGGAATGCTGAAAAGTAATGCCTCCGAATTTTTTATGTGAAAAATCTTAAAGTTTTTTAAATAAAACAAACTTTATTAACATTCTACATCTTTATTCTTCATGTTTATATATTTATTTCTCAACATAGTCACTCTGGCGACAAACACATTTCTCCCAACGAGAAACCAGTTTGTTGATGCCATCACTGTAGAATGTTTGACTTTGTTGACGGAGCCACAACCTCACCTCTGCTTGCACCGCTTCATCACTATCAAAGTCATCTCCTCGAAGATGTTCTTTAACTTTTCGAAACAGATGAAAATCGGGTGGAGCTAAGTCGGGACTGTATGGAGGATGATCGATCATAGTTAACCCAAGGTTAGCAAGGTTAGCAGATGTCGCAGCGGTAGTGTGTGGTGTGGAATTGTCATGCTGAAGAAGAAGGTGCTCCATGTGTAGACTAACTCTTCAAATTCGTCCTTTCAATTTTTTGAGAGTCTCGCAGTACCTTGCAGAGTTTATGGTGGTGCCTTTAGAGATGAATTCCAAATGCATCACACCTTGAACATCCCAGAGCACTACAAGCATGACTTTGCCGGCTGATGGCATAGTCTTAAACTTTTTTGGCGTCGCTGATTTTTTGTGGCGATACTCCATTGATTCTCTCTTGTTTTCGGGGTCAAAATGGTGAACCCAGCTTTTATCACCTGTTGCAATATTGTTAAGAAACCCGTCACCCTTACGCTCAAAACGCAAAAAAAATTGTTGACAGATGTCCAATCTCCTCTGTTTCATGTCAGGAGTGAGCATTCGAGGCACCCACCATGCAACAGTTTCCTGTACCGCAGTTCTACAATCATGGCCTGTGCAAACTCTTGTGATACGCCATATTTACTTGAGAGTTGATTCTGTGTTATCCGACAATTTTTTCTGAGTTTATCAACCCACTTTCTATGAAAAAACTAAAATTAAAGAGAAAACATAAATGATATAAAAAATTTAAATTACATAGCATGCTAATACAAACTATTACACACTGATTAAAACAACAAAATAAAACAACTAACTGTTTTTGCATAATATTTTCAGGATTTATTAAACGGTTGTTGGTAAGTATAATTACAAGAGTCTATGGTAGCACTCACTACATCCATTGGAAAATTAATTACTGTAGCCCTCAGGGTTTGTTTCAAAGAATCAACATTAAATTATATTTTTGAACACACTGTGCTCTATAATACTACCTATAATTTTTAATCTAATAGATTAATATCTGGGCTACTAGGTCAATCCGTTAGAAAATAAAGTAGATTGTTGCTCAGCCAAATGCAAAAATTTGCTAAAAGATTCAAGGCTCACCTCAAAAAAGCGTGTCATTTAGATGCTTTACCACACCTTCCAAAACATTATGTTGATACATACTGAAGTTTTGACTTCCTTTTCACAAAAGATATCATTATAAGGCACTACACCAAACCATTACAGCTGCAGAATGATGACTTCTCTGAACCCTCGGCGCTAGCAGATGTCCTTCTTTAGACGACCTAGAGTATAGCCTTTCATTTTGTTTATTGATATCTTCTTCTACGATAAAAAATTTTTCGTCCATAAACAAAAATTTTCTGTAACCATTAGATGCGCGCTTAGTCAACAATCTTTTTGATTTTTCTGTCCTACTTTTCTTTAAAGCATCTGTCAGTAATGTACCGTATGTGTTTTGTAAGCAGCTAGGCCTAACTCTTACTTGAAAATATAAGACATCGAATATTTGGAAATTTGCATTCCCCAAGACATAATCTTCTGCTTACGTCAAATATTTCGTTTAATTCGGATACTTCCGGCTTTGACTTCCTGTGAATATGGTCTTCCAAATCTTAAACAATCCTAGATAGCTTCAGTCTCATTAAATAATTTTATAACCCGACATACGACTAATGCTAAGAGATTACAGGACCTTAAAGACTACATTTTCTTAGTTCTACACTTATACAATACTATTTTCAGCAAGACGGTTTTCTTAGTCGCCCCACTCTATTAATAAATAATTAAACTTGACAAGAAACACAATGTATCGTGTAGTTGATTCTTAGGCCATGGTCGGACTTAAGAAACTCTTGATGTTTCATCTACAACTGTGGTGAATATCTTCAGAAGAAAATCTAAACATTTTTAGAAGATACTCTTCTAAAGACGTCCGTCTCAGTTGTAGACAACCAGAAAATCAACCTCACGATGCACCAAAGCACCGGTCGCAAAAGCCTTCGCATTTATTTAAATACAATGCATATTACAACTTTAAGATTTAAGAATTGCAACAATATGTTAAAGTGATAAATCTCTTTATATATTTCATTTCATAACAGTATTTATGGAAATACCAGGTACAAGGTTACGGGCATACTAACTAAAAATAAAATCAAAAGACAATAATTATTTAAAGAATCAAGTTGTAATTGATAAGTAAATGTAAATAAATATGAAGTCCAAGACTATTAAAAAACTACTTTATAAATAAAAACAATGCAAGATAATAAAATAAGAGACAAAAATTAATAAATATTAAAAATAAATAAATAATAAAGATTTTACAATAAAGATATTCTCTTTATTTATTGTAAAAAATTAAAAAACAATATTCTAAATACAATAACAACGAAATCTACAAAAACAACAATAAAAAAAAGCAGACCGAAAATGGTTACTCTATATTTTCTATAACGTTACGTATTTAAAATTTATGTACGTTGCTAATTTAATGTCTAAAATTTTGGCTTCTTAAAATGACAAATTTTCATTTATTGTCAGTCAACTCTTTCGTTTGCAACGACCAACGTACTGGTTACAATTCATTCTAGTTTCTATTTTTATGGCCGCTAAACTATTTGTAAAAGATCCCTTTTTTAATTATTAATTACTGATGTAACTCAATTATTGTAAATGTCAGGTTTATTTAATCTCCGTGGGCCTATAGTTCCAAAAATTTTGGCAATACAAGTTTTCGTAAAATAAATATCATTATTTTAGTAGAGACAACGGCTTCTAGTTACCTATATCTTGGTTTACCACTTTCAAACCCAAAACACAGACCTCGTGCAACAAAAAACTACAATAACCAGTGACGTAAACAATTGTCTGGGGGGGGGGGGGTACGTTATCTGCAACTAGCTGACTAATGCCAGTAGTTAACCTCTTGACGTTAAGAGCAGTCCCCTACCACCATCTCCACCGGACAGACACAACTACAAAAGATAAAGCACATAATATATCTGAAGATATTAACCGTAGATGTACACAAAACCCCATATTATAAACACGGCCTATTGATCCAAACACAGGCAACACAATATATTAAAATATTGACCGTAAAACTCCTCTCATTTATTTGAATAAATACCTTATTTTGTTGAGCTGGATTTTCCACTAAAAAAACGTCTTTAAACCTTTTTCTGTTAATGATTAGATATTTGATTTATAAATTTGCATAAATCTTAACAACTTTAAATTGACATTCTAGCTTATCCAATACCACATTTGTCCATATAAGCAAATGATTTTTTGCATTCATTGTATTTTGTAAATTTTGTTGTTTTGTTTCTTTAACGATGAAGAAAATCTTTATATGCCTAGCTCCACGTAAAACTATTATTATATTCTGAAGCTTTAATTTTTTGCAAGCAATTTTTCCAATTTGTTTTCTAATACATACAATGTACCACATAAACCACACGAACAAATAAATACCAAGCCGCATTTGCAAAAAATTTTTAGCTATCTGGAGAAAGACGACAATTCTTCCGCATTTGCCAAACATAATAAAGAAATCGGTCACAAAATATTTTTTTTAAATCAAATACACTCAGTACCATTTGCCATCCCATCATTAGAATCATTCGTAAGCCAAATAAAGTAGAAAATCACTCTCAGTGTCCCAATATTCGAGGTAGCGGTCAATGTTTGCCTGTTATTTGAAAACCGTTAATTATTAGAAAATTGAGTTGATAGATAAAAATATTTCTTATCAAACTTAAATATACTTGACATACATACTGGTTAGGTTAGTGTAAGTTAGATTAGTAATAAGTTGAGATATTAAACTATAAACATGCGTGAGTGTGTTTTGACGTTTAAAGTTCTCTTCAAACATATAGCTTATATCACATTTAAATAAAAGAAAATGTAAAATTACAAATGTAAAACTTGATAGCTTGTTTTAAAAAAATAATACTACCATCAGATAAAGAAAAATAGATCTTCTGTTTTTAGATACCAGAGATGCATATTGTGTCATTCTTATGTCCAGTGATTTTAAATCGCTGTAAAAAAAAGACTTAGAAATCGTTGGAACAAGTATTTCGCTCTCTGCATATCAAATTTTTGGTTTATACACTCCCTACTTAACAAATAAAGATTGTTCTTTTATCTTTTTAAAACTTTTTTGTGCGTTCCTTTGAAGCTTCGATGAAATTCCGCAAGGCCTCTGCGAACTGTAGATCCAACTAAACTCTAATCTTTTTTCTTAGCTTCGCTGTTACACTGGTATATATTTGGATATTTCTCTAGACGAGATTGTTTTTATTGCAACTATTTTTATTTCTAGCTGGCTCACATACTCAGCTCTGGCAAATTGCTCTTCCGATGGCCTGCTTCCAAGTTGTGGATTGCAGAGTAGCCAAAGTTTTCTTCCAAGCATAACGCAAATTGGATTTATCCAGCGGTCTCATGGACAGCGCTGATTCCTCTTCAAGGTGGTCTTGTTTCATGGCGCTTTAATTTCAGCACTATTTTAAATCCCAAGTCAAGTTCCTGTTTACGACCTAGTTCTTGCAGCGACCACTAAACCTCAAGCACTGTTATACTACATAAATTGTAAATCAACTCCTTCAACCGAGAACCGTGATTGCAGGTTTCTGAGGCTGGTCTCCTCACTACGTTGCATTGCGTCGAGTGGTTCTATTTCGAAGCTTCGCATAAGAATCATACTCCGTGTTACCAATTGCTCTTTTGGGTTTCGAAATTGTAATAGCTATTTTAAGGCGACTCGGTCTGTTCTCAAAAAAAATTTCAACCATAGCATTATTGTAGGACATCCCACCTAAGCCAGCTCGCGGATGTAAACCCCGTAGGCCATGGGCTTTCGAATGATACCCGCCTTATATCTTTAGGTTTAGTAGTTCTTGAGTTGAAAATCGCGACGGACAGACAAACGTCCGCACCGATTTTATTAGGCTTCCTTTCCAGGTATAGAAGCCTAACAGTACACTTCCTATAACATTGTTGTTTATCGAAAACTCTTCTTGGCCTCTGTATATCTGTCCAGATATATTTACGTTCCTCTATTAATTTGATTAAACTTTGCGATGATTGTAAAGACAAACCGTGTACAGGGCAAAAAAGCCACGAATTTTATGCTTGCTTAGACCAATTCTTGTACTGCTCTGATTTTATTCGAGTCGGCCACCTCGCCATCTCTTGACATTATATGACGTAAGTACTTCTCGTCCTTCCCGAAG